>CM066328.1:378248083-379448083 GCA_033807585.1 Hydrophis major
CCTTTTTTTTGTAGTATCAGTTCAAAACTGTTCCCACTATGCTTAATGTCAAGCAGGTTTGTCTTGCAAATACATACTTATTTTCCCTTTTATCACTTACTATTTTCTCCTTTATCTGCAGGTATGCTTGGTATTCTCTTTCCCTGCTGTACACTGTCAGGACTTTTCAGGAGTCAATCTTGGTACAGGAGATATTCATATCTTCCACCTTGTCACTATGGCACATATTGTGCAAATAATACTTACCTCATCCACAGGTAAAGCATATTGTCTAGGCTATGCTGAATTTTGTGTAGGAAAATTAGGATTACAGCGACTTTAATGGGAAATGTACATGGAAGTCTGGCTTAGGTTTTATTTTAGGATAGCTGAATACTTCTGAACAAAGGAAATACTGATCATTGCAATGCAATGATATATTGATGTATGTTATACATCTGTACAAAATTGAGAGTTGAGGTCAGGGGTGGGTTTCTGCCGGTTCTGTCCTCCTCTGTAGAACCAGTAGCTGTGAAGACCAGCAGACATAGAACTGGTTCTATGTCTGCTGATGTTCTTGCTCACCTACCCACCCGGGCTCTTATCTGATCTTTAGTTCCTGATTTTTCAACTTCAGCTGCCAAACGAGCCACAGCTGCAGTTAAAAAAAACAAGAAAAGAGGGCTGTTTCAAAGGCTGCTTCTCGGCAGGCAGCATGCTAATGATGATTTACTGGCGCTCGGCTCACAGTGGGCAGAGAAGCTCGTAAATCCCGAACCAGTAGTTAACCCTTTCGTATCCCACCCTGGTTGAGGTTTACTTAGAGCAGTTTGTTAAGCTAGTTTACATTTTGTGTTTGCTTTTTCAGAAGAAAATGGCATGGACCAAGGAAACTCTACTATCGAAGAAGATGCTACTCTTGCTTTGCATAAGCACATTGGCCAGTGTGTGGGCAGGTAAACAGATTGCTTCAGTCCTAGCTTTTTCTATGTATTGTTTTCTTTCTCTTGTCTTGTGGTTCTCAGATTATCTTAAAGAATGCAAGCAGATTCTTACAGATTAGCAGTGTTGCGGGTGTTTTAGTTCTAGATTATTTGGAATTTAAAGATCAAAGAAAATTGCTTGAACATATTTGATATTACTGGAAGGTAGTGTTGAATAACCATGCTGTAAATTTGGTTCTTATGGAACCAGATTTAGGCTGATATATTTTGGAGCAAGTAGTGTTTCCAAGTGTCTTTAAAAACTAGTTTAAGCATTTATGTGGTAGGAAAAAAATTATCCAAATAAAAATGCTAATTTTTGTATATTATAATGAATCAGCTGCCTGTTCTTTTCAGTGTACTTGAAACGATAACATTGCTCTGCTCTGGAATTACAAAAGGAGAATAGGAGTTAGTACCTTTATTTCAGAACTAGTAAAATGGAAATGGCTAGCGAACTTGGAAGATTGTTATCTGATTGTTTAGATTGTCAATCTATCTCATTGCTAATAATTTTTAATACAAGTTTTGTATGGAAAGAAGACGGCAGAGAGATAAATATTTCCTCTTATTTTGCCCCCTTTACATTAATGGTTATGATTCTAAACTAACCAAATAAAGCAGAGGGACAAGACTTGCGCTGCCTGTGTATTTGTATTTAAAGTAGAATCACTAGCTCTCATTCTAAGTGTTAATGTACAAATTATAAGAAACTCAGCCTACTTACCCATTTTATTTGGGAAATTAATTTTATCTATATAAATTTATTCTAGATTGTTTTACTACTCAGTTACCTGAATGGTTGGATAAATGTTCAGCAGGTGGCAATACCTAGCCAAATTTGACTGATTGAAAAAAAAAACTAATTAGGTTTGAACTTAGTATATTTATAAAAGAATACCAGAAAATTGAATCTTCCTCAGTTCCACAATGCAGAAGTATATAAGTAATAATTAAATTTATTCAAGCACTCAAGTGAGATGGTATTTATGGGATAAAAAGCAGAGTAGTTCTTTATAAGATTAATTTCAGAAGATAACAAATGATTGTCTCCTTATTGTTGGAGGAATATGATGCACAATGTTTTCTCAAAAAAAATGGGAATTGAATGTCCATATTTGATAAATATTAAGATTTTCCATAGTTATGTCCATATGATGCTTTATCATGATCCTTGTTTAATATTGTACCTTGATACAAAGATATAATTCAGGTGGCGCTTAGAAGTCATGAAATAGCACTTTGCTGGTCTGACTACCTTGATTAAAAAGCTTAGACAGAAACTTCTATCTGCAGTGTGTGTGTCAAAGAAACATTTTCTGTGTCAAAGAAACATTTACATCCACATGCTTTCCTTTCATCATGATTGCATATGAGAAGGATACTCCACTTGAGCATTCTGCAGTTCTGTTGTCATATAAATGATTTCATGTATATATACATTTCTTACCCACAGAGGGTTTTGACTTTGTAGTTATAAGATAGCAAAATAGTTTTTAAAAACAGGCTCAACAATTTTTAAAAAATCCCGTATTTTCCTTTTAGCTGCTAGAGTCAAATGTAGATTAAGTGCATAATTTTTAAACCTGAAATTTTCTTCATTGAAAAGCAAAAAAATTTTATTTCTAGTGCATTGAAAGAAATTTCTTCTGGATGGCACCTATGGAAAAGTATAAAAACTGGGATCATGCCTTTTCTGAGGTGCTCTGCTATGTTCTTCCACTATTTAAATGGAGTTCCCATACCATCAGAATTGAAAGGTAATGTTTAGTTAGCTATATTGGTTTGAATCCTAATAATGCTTTCTGAATAGAATGGCTTCAAATTATTCAGATGAAGAAATGCAAACATCCATTTGCCCTGCCTCAGTGTCCAGCCTTCTGAAATAGATTTTCAGTGTACAGGTGTTTAGGGTAATAAAACTACTGAAACATGTGAAACATACTGAAACTTGAAAACTGCTTTGGACCATTGATACATTCTTAGTACAACTCACCTCACAGGGTTGTTGTTGTGGAGAAACTAGATGGAGGAAGGAGTATATTTGCCATCTTGAAATATTTATAAAAATAATCAAAACAGCATTTAAAAATAGAATACAAATGATGTGAGTATGAATACATTTTCTGCCTTAATTTAACAAGTAAGGGAACTAAAGTAAACTATGTGTTTCCACCATTCTTTGTTGTGATTTATGCATATAATTATTGTGAGTTATTTAGCATGTAACAATAGAATTCTTTGAAAATATATCAATATTAATTATAGCTAATTATACTTTTTTATGTACAGCCAATGGGGCAAACCAATTTGAATACTTATGTAGCTATCTCTCCTTGCCAAGCAACCTAATTTGCCTTTTTCAAGAGAACAGCAAAATTACAAATACATTAATAGAAAGGTAGGAACAATATATTATCCATTTAAATACACAAATGTCTATTTAAAAATACAAATCTTGCATGTTGTTTATGAAGTACACTTTTAAAAGGGAAAACCAAGCAATAGCAGTGCATTTAATTGGGGGGGAAATTAACAATAAAAAATTCTTGTGAACTGATATGCTAGGTCATAAATGTATAGTATATCCTTTCAGATACTTGATCAGTCATTAGAAACTTACTCATCATCAGTATTTACCATTTGATGATTTGGAGAGGATCTGGATGGGGACTATATAACTATATGTTTTCACAAATATAACTATATGTTTTCACAAATCAAATAAATAAATGATTCTGCTATGTTATTTTTACTGAAATAAAATAAATTCCCTTTTTAAGAATATTATACTGGATTATATTGATAATTGTTTACCTATGTGTATGTGTTGTAGATTAAGGAAAGCAAAGTACATGATTCTTCAATTATTTCAGAGGAAATAAAAATGTTTCTTTCACCCTTTTTTTAAAGCTGGTGTAATAACAGTGAAGTAAAAAGATGCCTGCAAGGTCAGCGACAAGCCATAAGGTGAGGATTTCTTAACTACTGAAGTTTCTGTGACAGTTGAAAAATAGGAACACAAAGCTTGTAGTTATCAGTAATCAGTACAGGTAGTCCTTGACTGACAACAGTTCACTTAGTGACTGTTTGAAATTACAACAGCACTGAAAAAAGTGACTTCTGACCACTTTTCACACTTATGACCATTTCAGAATCCTGATGGTCATGTGATTAAAATTCAGACTCCTGGCAACTGACTCGTATTTATGACGATTACAGTGACCTGGGCTCATATAATCCCTTTTGCAAGCTTCTGACAAGAAAGGTCAATGGGGAAGCTGAAGTCATTTAGCAACCATGTTACTAATTTAGCAACTGTGGCAAAAAAAGTTGTAAAAAATTTCATTTAGCAACAGAAATTTTGGGCTCAGAGAGAGAGAGAGCCAGAGAGAGGGGTGGAGAAGAGAGAAAGAGAGAGATAAACAAATGCTGCATTTATGTATATCTAAATATTGGTAGAAAGATACTTAATGAATAGATTACAAGAGTTTAAACAATATTTATTGAAAAAATGATAGCTAAACACTGAACAACTAAACTGAACAACTGAAACACTAAACACTACTTCTCTCTTTTGATACTCTTTCATTATGTTATGATGTAATTATCATACTTAGAGCCAAACTAGATGTTTTGTTTAGAAGTAGCATCTTAACATTTGTACTATGGACTGTGGTCGAAATGGGGCATGGGTGGGAATGCATCTGTTTTATATAACAGAATTATTTGTTATAAAATGTTACTATATTACCTTACTAACTTATAGGTAATTCTGTCATATGTTTCAAACATTTTTCTCAGGTAAAGCTACTGTACAGCTAATAGTTAATTCAATTTTCTGTAATATATCAAACTATTTATATACGGAGCTTCATAAGCAGTTTTTATTTTTGTATGACATACTTTGCATTTATATAATTTCAGCTATCCACGAGAGTCTAATAAATTAATAGAACTTCCAGAAGATTACAGCTGCCTAATCAATCAAGCATCTAACTTTTCGTAAGTCAAGCAGATAGCATGAGGTGTTTTCTGACTCTCCAGTTTCTACTACTTTTCTCCTATTTGCTGCTCTGTTCTCTGTTCTCTTTTTCACATTCTGCATTCCATATCACTCAACCAAAAACAAATTTTGTGGGTGGGGGTAACACAATGAGGTTACAAGAAGGAGAAAATGTGGAGTAATTTCTGTTGTAGCAGTGCATTTTTACTTAAAATACTTTGAATCCAAGCCATAGTCTTTTAACTGGAAAATGTATATTTAGTACATCATGATAGCTAATGTTTCATTATATTAACCAAATGTTTTATTTCTTTCAAAGGTGTCCAAAGTCAGGCGGTGATAAAAGTAGAGCACCAACATTATGCCTTGTCTGTGGAACTATGTTGTGTTCTCAGAGTTACTGTTGTCAAACAGAGCTAGAGGGAGAAGATGTAGGAGCATGTACTGCACATACATATGCATGTGGCTCTGGAGTCGGAATCTTCCTCAGGTAAACATATGGTTTTAATATGGCATTTGGCATATAGCATTTGGTCAATCTTGCTAAATTATCACACTCTTAGAAAAGAATAAATAATGACAAAAGATTCAGCAGCAACATCATTTTATTTCTTACATGGCTGTCCATCTCATTATGACACTTAATAACAGCTAAAAACAATAACAAATAACATAACCATCTTGCAGACTTCCATGCCCAGGAATTTAATCAAGCCTTTAAAGCCTTGCATATGGCCAGCAGGATTGGGACCAATCTGATCTCTAGAGAAATGCTGTTCCAAAGGAGATGCACACTATGGAAATATATCTTGGATCTCATAAAACATCCCTATTTAATTGACAGGACATATAGTACCACCCTGAAGGCTCTGATAGGATGGGTAAAAGTAATCAGAGAGAGAAGTCTGAATGAGTCCTGAAAAAGGTCTCATTACTCCTATTTACTCTGATATGGTAAATTCTAGTCTCTAGTTGATGGAATAATTTATTGGACAATATTAGGAGATTGGATACCAGTGTTATTCTGTCTTTTTTTTTCCAGAGTGCGTGAATGTCAAGTGCTATTTCTAGCTGGAAAAACAAAAGGTTGTTTCTATGCTCCTCCCTATTTAGATGACTATGGAGAGACTGATCAGGGGCTCAGGTAGTTTTTCAACATTTGCTTTTGATATGAAGACTGATACTATATGCGCATTTCATCCATCCTGCTTGAGAATTTTTCTAAAAATGAAGAAATGAGCTGCATAAATGGACTATTTTTGTTGCTGTTAAGCCTGAGTTCCCCAACCAGGGTTAAGGAGACAAGCTAAACAGAATGTGCAGCGTTAGTCAGATAGGCACACAGATAAATGAGTGAGATAAGCTTGTATGTTTATTAACATACAGTAAAAATTACAGATACGCTTGTGCTATCAAAATATAGTTTATTCCATTTATAGCATAGTCAAAATAACAGTCCCTTAGTCATGTATCATTTAGTCAGTCTATTCAAGGATATTCAGTTAGCAAAGTCCGTGTAGAAATATCCTATGTCAGTTCACTTACAAATCAGTCCTTTGTTTAACTCTCCCGTTCGAGTAACGCAGTCTTGAGTCCATGCAGTAATTAGGGATAATCAAAGCCAGAGAGAGAGCAAGCTGTCATCTTGCTTCTTTTAAAGTGCTTTCACAACCACTCCCTTAATTACAGTCCTACAGTTAAAGTTGCAGACACTTTAACTAACAAACTATGATTACATATTTATTATTTTACCTAAACCAGTTAGGATAAACAATGTTATCCCTAACATTCTCCTCTTTTAGGAAATAATAATAAATATAACTATTTACACTTTTAAATTATATTGTTACAACTTTCTTTAAACTTAATTACTCCTTGAGCTTTTGTAAATTGGTCTGCAATGTTTTCTTCCATCATGCAGTATTCCAATTAAATTAGCCCATTCTTTACAGATTCTCTAACATTTAAGTATCTTAAATCAGTATGCTTTGATCTAGTTTTTACAGCTATATTAGTAGCTAACTGTATAGCTGCCTGGTTGTCCTCGTACACAATAATGGAATCTTTAACAGTTACACCCATGTCCAATAATAACTGTTTGTATAAAATCAAGTCAGTGCATAGTAATGACAGACATGAAAATTCCGCTTCCATCGTGGACAAACTAATATGCTGTTGTCTGATTGACCTCCACCCTATTAGTGTCTTACCAAATAATATAGCCATCCCAGAGGTTGATTTTCTAGTGTTTATGTCAGTTGCAAAACTTGCATCTGCATAGGCACTAAGACTCAAATCACCCTTTGGTTCTATATACAATGCATGGTTCATTGTTCCTTTAAGATATCTTAAAATTCTCTTTAATGATTGCCAATGACATTGATGTGGATCCGAATTAAAACGTGCCAGCTGATTAACACTATAAGCTATATCCGGCCTTGACCAATTGCTGATATATGATAAGCTACCAATCAAAGATTGATATATGAACTTATCAAATTTGGGACTTTGATCATCAGTTTGGCAAACTTCCTGACTCATTGGAGTCTTTGCCGTTTTACAAAGTTCCATTTTAAACGTTTTAATTAATTGGCAAATTTTATCTTCTTGAGATATATTAAATCCATTTTTTGTTTTGTTAATTGTCAATCCTAGATACTTTTTAATTTCTCCTAAATGCTTTAATTTTATCTTTTTGGCTAATAATGATATAATCTCATTAGCTTCATTATTAGTCTTAGTTATCAAAGCAATATCATCTGTAAATAATAACAATAATGACACCGTTCCATTATTTTCTCTTTTAAACACATGGATCTGCTAAACCAGATTTAAAACCTATATTGTTTAATTCTTTCACAATATATTTGTTCCACTCAAAGCCAGATTGTTTCAACCCGTAAAGACTCTTTTTGAGTTTCCAACAATCATTACTATTTACTTTATTGTCTTTTATAATTGTCTTTTGTAAATATATAGTGTGCTTCAATGGTGCATGCAGATAAGCAGTTTCTACATCTAAATGGTTAATGACATAGTTTTTCTTAGCTGCCCACACTAATGCTGCTCTCAAAGAAGTTGCTTTAAAGCTTGGTGCAAAAACTTCATCGCAATCAGATGCAGTTTGATTAAATCCTTGAGCTACTAACCTAGCCTTATGGGTAACAGTCCCATCATTTCCAGTTTTTACTTTAAATATCCATTTGCACCTAATGGATTTTTCTCCTGGAGGTAATTTAGCATCTTCATATACTTTCATTACCTTTAATGAATTTAGTTCTTTTTCCATTGCCTTTTGCCAATTCTCCTGATCCTTAGCAGGATACATCTTAACTTCGTCTACACTAGTTGGAACTTTAGTTACTTGGCAAACTATACTTGCTTGATACCTATCAGGTGGTCTAGTTACACGTGTAGTACGTCTAGGTATTACAGGACTTACAGGTGGACTTTCATTAACTAACTCTTCTTGATTATCTAACTCTTCCTGATCAATTGTTTCCTCTTATTCTGGTCCTATTTGCTTTTCATGGACTTCTTCTTTAATTGGACTCTTCTTATAACTAGTCTGTTCTTTCGGCCTTTTGTAGGGTTCAATAATTACTTCATTATTTAAATCTTGCTCTAATCTATTCCATCCTACATGTTCTAGGAATTTAGCACTAGCACTGGTGTAAACTCTAGATGTACCTGGTTCCCAGAATCTATAAGATCTATGATTAGATTTATATCCTACAAAAAAATAATCTTTTAGCTGTATGTTGTCCTTTGTGTCTGAGTTGTGTAGGGATATGCACCCACGCTGGTGCTCCAAATGCGTGCGTGTAACTTAAATCAGGTTTTGTACCATGCCACAGTGTGAATGGTAATTCACCTGTTGTTGAATTAACAACATTATTTAATATATGATTACCACACATTATTGCTTCTCCCCATAAATTGTCAGGTAATCCTGAATCAGACATCATAGTGCGTGCCATTGACTGTAGTGTTTAGCCTCGTCTCTCTATAAAGGCATTATGTTGTGGCCTATATGGTGCAGACTTTTTATGTTGAATACCTAACATTCTAAGTCTATTCTGGAATTTATTATTTGTAAATTCCGTACCATTATCTGTTATAAGAGTTACTAATTTCTTTTTAGTTTTCCTTTCAGCAAATTTTATCCAATTAAAGAGATTTAGATACATTTCAGTTTTGCTCTTCATTAAATAGCAAAACCCATATCTAGAATAGTGGTCCATTATACTTAGTATGTAACGAGCTCCTCCTACACTTGGTTTTTTCGGACCTATTAAATCAGCAAATACTACTTCTAAAGGCTCTTTGGTAGTAAATCCATCAACCCTATTGACCTTGCTCTTGCTTTGATTGCAAGCATTACATTGCAAATACTTATTACAAGGTTTTAAACTTATTCCCTTAGATAATTCAACAGTTTTCTTAAGCATTTTAAAATTTAAATGCCCTAGCCTTCGGTGTAACAAGTGAATACATTCATCATGAGGTTTCTTATTATCATAAACCGTGTTAGCCACTTTTAAACCATTATCATTTAACACATATAATTCACCTCTTAAAGATGCAGTAATTCTCTTATTTTCTTTTTCAATTATGCAGTTATCTTCTTTAAAGGTAACTACATATCCTAGTTTAACCAAAATTCTAACTGAAATTAAATTAAACTTAAGTTGTGGTACATATAACATTTTTACATTCTCTTTTATGAAAGAACAATATGCTATACCTTGACCTTTAGCTTTCAGTTTCCAGCCATTGGCTAAAGATATCTGCTGTGTACTCTGAGACATTTTAATAAAATTTTTGTTATCATTTGTTATACAGTGGGATGCTCCACTGTCAACCACCCATAAATTATTTTTTACAGCTCTGTTAATATACATGGCTAACTCTAAATTTTTATTTTTATTTTGATGACTTTTAGTATTCTGGCCAGCGTTCTGGCGCTTTGCTTTTTTACAAAATCTTGCCAAATGTCCTCTTCCTCCACAATTAAAACACTTTTTAATTGCGTATGCAGTAGGAGATACATTATCTTCTTTTTGAGGTTGCTGTCTCCTTAACTGGTGTCTTTCAAGTCTTCTTCTGGCCTCTTCAATCAATCTGCCAGTTATATCAGTTAAAGTTAAACTTTCTTCAGGCAAAATTTCAAGGGAAGTGACATAGTTGTCATAACTTTCATCTAGTGAAGATAGAATTATATAGACTTGGTGTAGTTCAGAGAAAATAAGCTTTTTCTCGTGTAGTTCTTGAAAAATGCTTTGCATAGTTTTCAAATGACTAAGCATATCACCATTCGTCTGGAGATGCGTCCTGAAAAGCTTCCGTGTTAGATTTATGTGTGCACCAACGTTATCTCGGACATAAATCCTCTTCAGCTTCTGCCAACACCCAGCAGCCGTTTGCTCTCCGTGGATATGAACAAGTTGCTGGTCAGATAGTCCTATTATGCAAATAGCTTGTTCATTCTTCTGTTTAAAGTCTTCTATCTTTTGTCTGTCTTCCTCAATCTCTGGATCCCATTCCTCTACGTTTGGTGGATTTTCAATTATGTTCCACAGACCTTCTCTTCGTAGAAGTAGACTACATTTCATAGACCATGATACATAGTTTGTTCCATCCAGCTTGGATATAGGGGACAAACTTTGTAGATTGACTTGTGCCATGTTTTCTATATATGGATATAAAACTATAATTAATAAAACACAGCTGTCTGTTTACTGTAACGTATAACAACACAAACTCTCACTTTTACATAAATCTGTTTTATCCTAGTTAAACTGACTTTGCAGCCTCTGGGCCCATAACCAGTGTTAAGCCTGAGTTCCCCAACCAGGGTTAAGGAGACAAGCTAAACAGAATGTGCAGCGTTAGTCAGATAGGCACACAGATAAATGAGTGAGATAAGCTTGTATGTTTATTAACATACAGTAAAAATTACAGATACGCTTGTGCTATCAAAATATAGTTTATTCCATTTATAGCATAGTCAAAATAACAGTCCATTAGTCATGTATCATTTAGTCAGTCCATTCAAGGATATTCAGTTAGCAAAGTCCGTGTAGAAATATCCTATGTCAGTTCACTTACAAATCAGTCCTTTGTTTAACTCTCCCGTTCGAGTTACGCAGTCTTGAGTCCATGCAGTAATTAGGGATCATCAAAGCCAGAGAGAGAGCAAGCTGTCGTCTTGCTTCTTTTAAAGTGCTTTCACAACCACTCCCTTAATTACAGTCCTACAGTTAAAGTTGCAGACACTTTAACTAACAAACTATGATTACATATTTATTATTTTACCTAAACCAGTTAGGGTAAACAATGTTATCCCTCACAGTTGCCATGATCAAAATAGCTAATGTACTCATATCTGTATATCCAGTATTTAATTGCAAATTTGGGAGAAACAAAATACTTTAAAAAGCAGGATAAATCTAACAATAATAATTATTATAATAATATTAAAGACATGGAGCTGAATGTCTATGAGGTAATTATATCAGAGTAAAACTTGTTCTGTTTTTATAAAATGGGCTTGCATATCAAAACCCAAAAGTCATTGCTTAATACATAAATTGAAGTATTTAAGTAGGGGAAAGCTTAATAGAAACTTTTAGTTTACCTGACTCTTTTCACTCATAGTAGCAATCTCAGGTGAGAATAAAATCCATATGCAACTAGGTCATTATAAGCATTTATATTTGGAGCTACAGTATTTCTACGTGTATATGGGCTATTAGGAGAAAATTCATACGTATCAAATTTCATAATATAATTTCATATTCTTAATTTATATGTTTCTTTTTCTTCCCTTTTCTAGGCGTGGGAATCCTTTACATCTCTGCAGAGAAAGATTTAAAAAGATTCAAAAACTCTGGCAACAACACAGTATCACAGAGGAAATAGGACATGCACAAGAAGCAAATCAAACTTTAGTCGGCATTGACTGGCAGCATTTATAATTTACTTTCTGCGTTTTAGAACTGAATAATTCCTTTGTAATCCATCATAATACATCAAGCAAAAAAGAATTAGGAAACAAAGGATGGAAAATAATAAAGAGAAGAATTATTTTTTTTTCATTTTTGTTTTATACATGTATTGGTTACCATAACCATATAACTTTTCTGTGTAGCATATTTAATTAATAATATTATTTGCACTGAGCTTCCCTCACAATCTCTGTTGATTTCTCTAACTTGGCTGAGTGAATTTGTACAAAGTTATACTAGGCATCTGTTGAAACTTCCTTTGATAACTGAAAGAGGAGGAAATATTTGGCTGAAATAGCATCTTGATCAAGCACAATGCTAAAGCAGCGTGGTCTCCTTTTTGTAGTAAATCTGAGCCATTTTGCATTTTAGTACTTAAACTATTCTATACTTGGAATTAGCTGAAAACAGGTGCAAAAAATATAGCAATGGATATATTTACAAGAGTGCTAAATTACACTCATATTGAAAATGACTTTATAATCTACAATCTTGCATGGCTCCTCAGCATTAGTCCTTTTAACTAAAAGAGAACACTTCATAAGGGAAACTAATTATTTTGTTGGTCATGCACACTTTAGGAGTATTTTGTGTGGATTGTGATATTGACTTAGTAAGCAAGGACTGTTTTCCATAATATGATTGGTAGACTTTGATATTACTAATTCTTCTTCTTAGAATGTAAGATAGCAACTTCATCCCTTGGAAGAGTCATGTAAATCCTGATTTGATCTCAAATTGAAGAAGCTGAGAATAATTTTAAAAAAAATATTTACTCCAGTTTTCAAGATTCTGGATATATTAGCCTTTTTACAATTTTTATGATGGAATAGAGGAACCCAGTATCTGTGGGGGTCCAGTTGCAAAACTTAATACTAATTTCCTACGCAGGCACCATCGAACACATGAATTTGCACTTGGCTGGCATTCAGTAGAGAAGTTTGTCTATAGTATACTTTATAAGTATATTGAAAACTGCACAGATTTTGCACATGAGTGCCTGAAGGCAGTGAATTTTCTAAAAACTACTTTCTGGAGAGTTGTCATCTATTCTTTAAAACACAATTTTTTTAAAAAAATGGCTTTATTACATAATCATAATCTGTAAACTTATCTAATACTGTTAAAGTAGGAAATCACCAATGCACTGCTGAAAAGCCATCCTTTTAACATGCATTTTCATGTTATTGTAAATTATTTTTTTTAACCAATGTGAGGCATCACTTTATGCTGTCTTGTCAGAATAGTTGCTATTAGTATATCAGACACATACAAAGTTAGATGAATTTGACTGCCTTTTATTAGGGTGAAATTGAGCAGCCTGATTACAGTCTTCCTAATGCATTAGTAGTAACCAAGCCTCTTTTTCCTCTATATTTGTTGAGCATCTGGCAGTAGTATTCATTTTCCTTCTTCCTTTAGATTGTAGATATTTGGTGTGGCTGATACATTTAATTTGATAATTCTGCTCTAACACAATTCATTTAATATAAAATTTGCTTTAAAATATACACAGTAACAATGCATTCAATTCTGTGGAGTTCCCCTCCCCCTTGTGACAGCATAGATAAATCAGAAAGAAGAATGAAAAAAAGTTCTGCTTTTTAAAAATGAGAATTGTACAAAATAAATATTAGGAGAAATGCCCCCTCCAGGTACTACAGATGAGATGAAGGCTAAATAGGTTGATGGTTTTAAGCTCATGACGCGTAAAGTGTGTAAATTTGTCCTGGTTCTTAGCAAGGTTGCTCCTTCAATCCTTTGTTTTTCTTTCAGCATGTATTTATGTTAATTATAGAAATATTTATATAACAAGCTTTCACGATCAGGGAATTCATACCTGCAATGAATGACTTTCATATCTGTGAACAACTTGTAAAAATTAAACTGTATCATATGTATAAATATAAGAATAAATGCTTTAGGTGTTGTTGATATTTAATTAATGCTTGAATCTTGCTCACTTTTTAAAGAGACTGTTCTGTTGAAGACTTTAATTGCTAACTTGTTAAAAATGCCTTGGATATATAGCATCTCTGGTTCCCATTTTAAAAAAAGGTTTTAAATATCGCAGTCAGCCGCATCATTCTATTATCCTTCTCAGGGTTGAGCTGAAACAATTCATCATTAATAAAATTAGTACCTCAGAAGTTACTTTTAAGTAGTTTTTGTGACTGTATCACATGATTATAAATATCTAAAAATAACTTCAATAATTTAATTAATTTAACAATATTTTTTACATTTTCCAACATTATTCCTGAACAATCTTATTTTTTTCTGCAATTTCTTCAATATGACTCAGGTATGGAAATATTATTTTGTGGGATAATCTTTCAGCTCTAGAAATCAGGCAATGGCAAACCACTTCCAAAATGTTGCCAAGAAAATTGCAGGGATTTCTCCAGGTAGTCGCCAAGAGTCAACATTGACTTGAAGTGACCAAAAAAGAAAAAAAAAAAGAAAAGAAAGAAAGAAAGAAAGAAAGAAGAGAACATCTAAATCTCTGATAACTGAAACATGAGAAAAGTTTATATTTTAGTATTTCTGGAATACTTTTTAAAAATTGCTTTATCTCTTATGTTCTGGATTATTAATTCAGCAAGAGAATACCATTAGAATAAACATGCTTCTATAGCCTTCTCTTGCTCCAGCTAAGCAGTGTATGCGTAAAGAAGCAACTGTTGTCAAGCTTCAGGTGCTCAGATCAGAAGAATGTGTGAAGGTTAATCTTGTAAATTGTATTAAGGTTACTTAGGAATAATTAGCTCTGATGAAGCTGTGTATATTTTCCACTCCTGGAATGTTTCACCAAGTATTGATGTCTTAGAAAAAGAGGAAAATTACTTGCTTTCCTTAGTATCACATTTCTAAAGTTAAGCAGAAATAGAATTGCTACACATCTTAACAGGATAAATTTAACATACAATAAACTATTGTACAAATTCCCCACAAGATATGCTTTTAACAATCACAAATTGTTCGTACTTTCGGCATTGGCATAATTTTTGAAGTTGATATGGATACTTGAAAAAAGTTGGGCTGCCTAAGGGAATAGTTGAGAGGTGCTAAAAGCATTTCTTCCAAATAATTTTCAAGGATGCAGAGGCTTTCTGCTTTTACTGCTCTACCATATTTTTTCACTATTTCGTATAATAAGAAATTTAAATTGTACATGACCTCAAGTCCTTTATCAGAAAAGGGTAGTGGTAATCAAATGGTCTTACAATTTTTTGTAATAGCATCCACAATATATTCACATTTGGAAAATCTTTTCTATAACCTCTTTTATTTGACAGGACAATTATTACAAGCTGCATAATAGAATATGATTATGTCAAAAGACTCTGATAAATTGGAATTTCCATCTTCTACAATAGTTTTATGATTTCTAGAAATGTTGATCATTTTTTCTCTTCCTTTCAAATAAGTAATTTTAATACTAGGACACCTTACTGAAAAATATTTAAATCAAATGGAAGAAAGCAAAGAAAGCAAAATAATAATTGAGAAGACGCTCTCTCCTCCTTAGCTGGTCTAAACTCCCTTCCCTGAAGGCGGTTGCAGTGGTGCTCAGAAATGGCCACCTCAAAGAAGAACCCAACTGGATAAGATTGTGCAGGAGGAAGACAAAGGGGGAAAGCAGGACTGATCGGGCTAAACAACAGAGAACATCTAAGCAAGGTACCCTGAATCTAAAAGTACCTAGAGGGATACTTCTGAAGGAAGTTCTTTAAGTGGCGAAGGAGAGAGAAAAGGAGGTGTAAAAACCCTTTTTTAAATCTTTATATTGACAATTACAAATGGTATGGAAAGAAATTTATATTAATCTATTTTGACACTAATAAGCAACCTTAAGCTGAAATCTAAGTGTCAAAAGGAGAATAAAGATTTTTTTCTTGGTCATTTTAAAGCTCTAAAAAGGAAAAGAGTGGAGGCAAAAGGGCGGGACTTAGAATAATGGAAAAATGGAGTCCACCTGGAAAAATAAAGAGGATTGACAGTGAAACTTTGAAAAGACTCCTGAGGATACATTGTAACTGAAATCTTATTAAAAAAATACAGTAACCCACGGAAAGGGAAAGGAAAGGAAAGAAACAAGAAGGAATAGTGTGGGACCATTTGGTGATTTAAAAAAAAAGTTTTTGGCATTGGTTTTTTCTTTCTTTTTCTGTTTTTACTTAAAGTCGGATGGTTGTTCAAAAGTGTTTAAAATGCCATCACTCCTGGAGGAATTGAAGATGAGTCTTAAAAAACAGAAAGAAGATGCAGAAAGGGGAGGAAGATCCTTTGGCTTCATATTTGATTTTTTGAAATGGAGATCCTGAACTATGAAAAGCAAAAGGAAAAGCTTCAAGAGCAAGAAGAAGGGCGGGACAAAGAAGAAGCCATTTTCAATTATCAAATAAAGCAAAGTGTGGTAAAAAGGGGGAAAAGAGTTAAAAGTTTGAGATCAAAGGGTATAGCCAAAAAGAAAAATAGTCTGAAAAAGAAGTATAACAGGAAGGAGAAGCAGAAAAGAAAACTACAGAAGTGAAAATTAGAGAGAGAAGGGTATAAAAAAGGGGATGACAAAAAGGGGGGAAAGATAGAAAGAAAAAGAATTTATGAAGGACAAAAACAGGAAATAAAGAAAAAGGGGAAAAGTACTAGGATTAAAGATATTTGCTCAGCTAGAAAAAGAGACAATGGTTAAGTTAAAAGTGAGGATTCTGCAAAGGTACAAAAGATAGTGTTGTGACAGTAGAATACTATAATGAGTTAGAAATGTAATAAGTAAATAATCTATGAGATAAAACTATTGTTATGTAATGGTATGTTTATTTATAATTAATGCAATAATAAAGAAGAGAGGGAAACATTGCACTTGTTTCTAAAGATTGATAAAATATTGAAAACAAATGTGAAAGGAAATTTATACCAGTTATTAGAATGAATTTGAATAATTATTTTTCTTATTAATAGTAAATAATTTATAAGATAAAACTGTATGACTATCCAATAGTATGCTTATTAACAGTTAAGTAATAATGAAGAAGGGAGGGAAACATTTCAATTGTTCTCAAAGATTGATAGATATTGAAAAGAAACGTGAAAGATTTACAAGGTTCATACCAGTACTAGAATGATTTTGAATAACTATTTTGTTTACTAATGTTTATAAATATATATATATATATTGTTTTTGCTATGTTTTTAGAATTTTTCTTTTTACATTTTCAAGGGGAAGTACCAAGCAGAGTCTGAATGATGAGATCTACATGATATAAAATAGATATTAGAAATTTGAATGTTATAATTTTAGAATGCACAAATTCAGTGTTTAATGAGATTTCATATGATAATAACAACAAGATTTAAAGGTGTTGCATTTCGATTGGCAATCATAGGGGGAATTTTACTTCTTAAGAATGTTGGAAGAGAACATATGAAATTGTAAACAAGACAGATGAAAGTATAAATACAATGAATAAAAAGATATAAAAATTTAGGTAAAAGAAATACAATTGAATAAGAAGAAAATGAGATAACCATAAAATAAAATTAAGAGAAGTAAAGGGAGAAATAGTGAGAAGTTGGAAAAAGAGTAATAAGATATGAAGTTGAATACATAAGATGAATGTGCATATGAAATTGTGTTTGTATGGAAATGTGATAACCTGAAACGATGCTGTACTCAAATAAGATGTTTTGTTTTGTTAAAACTCAATAAAACTTTATTTAAAAAAATAATAATTGAGATGACACTACTTCAAGGGAAAGAGAGCAAGAATAAATTCTCATACAAAAAATATACATAATTGTGGTGTGGGACGCAAATCTGATTCTGCTCTGGTTTACTGATTATAATGGATATCTTTTGCCAGTTTTGATGACTGGCAACTGGAAATAAACTTACATTTTCTGATAAAGGTATTGAGTAAAAAAATGAAACCAGATAAAACCCCCATCAATGAGAAATGATAGTTTGAGTTGAGTATGTTTAGATGAGGTAAATTTTAATGCAATACAATAAAATTCTGGAATATTTACAGAACATTTGTATAACATACAAAGAATTAGCGCAATGAAATAGCCCCAAAGATTTCTGAAACCTTCCTAATTAAACCTTTTAGCAATTGCTTTATATGAATATTTGACTCATATTGATCTAATTAGATCCATGATAAACCAGGTTTATACAAAAACTAAGGCTTCTGTTAGCATATTATGTTTGTAGTGAGTCTTGGAAATGTAGGAAATAGATTCCCATTTCCCTACTTTTCATCTCTGGTTTAAAAAACTACCGTCGTGGAACAATCACATAACTCAGCAAAGATTCAGAGGACTGACTGTCCTAATACTTTAAAACATACCAGCATATATTGTAGGATTTGGATACTATTTGAGGAAAACCCCAAAATGCCATTACAAAAAATACAAGCAAAATGACCACTTCAAAAGAAAGATTGCATATGCAGAATTGAATAAAGGTATAAAGTTTTTCCCACTTTTCATATTCAAGCAATTATCAAACAGTGATAGTTCTTCAGCTTCAACACTTGACATAACTGTTGTTATTAAAATCCTTGCCTGAACATCATCATCGTTGATTGGGACTACTGCAGTAGAATTCCTTGTGGCATTTCTGCCTTTTCCATCTCTCCTCCCCTATTTCTTTTTATTGCTAAGTTCCCTTTCTTGATCATTTAAGCTTTCAACCTTATTCCATTTCATATCACCTTCAGCATCACATTTTTTTATTTCAAAAGTTTTGCTATTCTCTTCATGGCTGGAGCTTCATATTAGGAGAGAACTACCAGCCATTTGCTGATTTTCTATTTTCTGCACCGTTACAATGCCATCAGTCAGGCAAAGATCCTCCTTTTTGCTGCTACCTCTTCCAAATAAATGGAATCCAAGGCCCAAAACTGGGGAAATGGCCACCAGTGAAAACAGATCCACCAAGGTGGACTATTGATCTTAAATTTAATTTAACTTAGACCTCAGAAGAGGCTTTGTCAACAAGCACCTCCTGTCTGTAACTGTCTTTGCTGCCACTTGTCTCTTTGAACAACTTTATTCTGCTTTTTATTGATCATAGTAACATTAATTCTTCCTTCATTACTCTTATCAAAGGCTACAAGACTCTTGGGTTGGCTCAATTCTACAAATAGGCTGCTGATTAAAAGGCAGACTTCTCTGCTTTCTCTTGGGAAAGGCTCACCTGGCAAAGATGTATTTATGTAGTGCCTCTGTGAGTGCTTCATATAAGACAAAGATATTTACTTGATTCTGCCTTGCTTCACTCCAGCTTATAAATGTTAAAAGATACCTGCAGAATAATACAATACTAGACAATCTTAGTGAATACATTTTGTATTAAAATGCATTGAAACCGTCATCTTCTGTATGTTACCATAACAGGCAACTCCAGGCCTTTCTTTGTAGCATCTAATTCACTAAATTAATGTGCAAATCTTTTTAGTTGCTTCTCAGTGCCAGGAAAAATCCTTAACCCCTTTTACTGAATATGGTAACTGTTTATTTTGATGCGGGTTACAAAAAGTGCTTCATGGTTCTTTCTTAAAAGACAGCTTATTTTTTGCACTGGATTTACAGGTGAACAAGTATTAGCAACTTAGGTTAAAATTTATACTGGTTTACAAAGCTATATACTGTAATCTTGCTTTTATAAAATTATCCATTTCCATTCAGTACATTAAAATTCACTTCAACTAACTTTATTTGTTATTAACAACTAACTTTGTTATTGCTATATAGTCAGTAAATATGACTGAATACAGTTCTTCCATTGCAATTTTAGATGTCTGTTTTTGTCCAAAAAGAAAGTTAAAATGCATTTTTCTCCATACCTTTCTAATTTTTCCAGTCAGTATTTTTTTGTTGTCTTATCATAAGTATGCATAATCCAGCATACACATTTTTCCAAATATTTGTAAACTTAAAATATAAAAATAATTACATTTTCTCTTGGATTTCCAGTTCCAGTGATCCACAACCAAATGCACAGTGCCAGAATACCAAAATAGAAGTCAATGTTTGAATTTTAATATGAAAGACCCAAATGCCTTAAATACTTACTTTAAGATAATAGTTAATCATTTCCAATAAAAGTAGTCATCTTAATATATACATATAATATTGGTTATATCAAGATGCTTTGTAATGTTCTTGCTGTAAGTGCAAATGTTAAGTGTTATTAATAAATGTGTAGCTGTGATAGCTCATTTCTCAAAAGTTAGAATTCACAATTTTCAGTCTTTAGGTAGAGTCATGTTAACTGGGAAACTCAGCTGACGGTTGCAACAGCTTGGGTTTTTGCACCTTCATCTTCTGCACCTTCAGCATTCACTTGGTTTCCCTTACCAATGTTTTTCAAATTTTCCAGGGTGGATTTGAAAGTATCTTTCAGACTCTTCTCCAGGACCCATCCTTCACTTTCACATTCAGGATCTTCTGGATTGGTGATGCTTTCCAAAGAGGTATGCAACAGGCGTAACCCTATCATTATTAACATCTAAGTGAGATAGAAAATGAACTGTCAGTCAACTTGACTAAAGGTTGGCTCATTTCACAGCTTATATATATATTGAAAAGAATCTTAATTATAAATAATCAAAAGTCCCAAAGCAAGAATATTCTTTACCAAATCTACAGAAAAATTGGATATATTAGTTTAAGTTTCAGATTACCCATTTATAACTTGAACAGTACATGCAGGTAGTCCTCGCTTAATGATGGTAAGTGGGATCGGCATTTTTGTCACTACGTGATGCTGTTGTAAAGTGTGATGTCACATGATTGTGCAGATTTACAACTGCAGCTCTGGCACTTCCAGTAGCATCCATTAAGAAAATCCCAAGCAGCTGTTAAATACAGTGTGACCTAGTCACGTAATGCAGGCTTTGCTTTTCGGAAGCCAACAATAAAGGTTGCAAATAGTGATCTTGTGACCATGTGACTATGCAGACATTGCAACATCTGGAATTTCAAGGATTGGTGTTAAGTTCCACAATGATAATTAAGCGAGGACTACCTGTACTTATCCTTATGTTCCTATACCACCACAATCATACTGGTTGAAAATTATCTTCTTCCAACTCAGGCTCCTTCCATAGATTTTAATGATTATGCCTTAAGCTAACCATAGGAAATAAACTAAAGACCACTGCCTTATCGTATTTCTACTGACTGTGACCAGACTAAAAGGATGCTATATCAAAACCTGAAAGATGTATAACTATTTAGCGCAGGGATTAACTGGCAACTTGTAAACTCCCTAAGCATACTAACTTCCATTGCTTCCAGGATAAAACAGATACATTTTATATCAAATTACTACTATCATACACAAATCAAGATATAACAAGGAGTGATACTATCTATTATCAGACCTTAGTGAAAATACAACAGCTGGCTTCTCCAACTAATTTGAAATTTCATTTTGTAATTGTATTCTAAATTCTCTTATGAAATGCTTCCTTGTAAACTGAAAGTTATTATATCTACATGTTTGTGCATAACTTCTGCTCTTTGATTTTCATAAATATTTGATATGAAGCTCATAGGGAATCAGCTACTTTGAAGGCAGTCAAGATTAAAACTACTTAAGTATGTAAAAGCAAGAATTAGTACAGCTAGTCCTCAACTTACGGTCACAATTGAGCCCAAAATTTATGTTGCTAAGTGAGAAATGTGTTAAGTGAGTTTTGCCTCATTTTACGACTTTTCCTACCACATTTATTAAGTGAATCACCGCAGTTTTTAAATTAGTAATACGAATCTTGTTTCCCCAATGACCTTGCTTGTCAGAAGCATCTGAATGTAAATCATGTGATCATGGGGATCCAGCAATGGTCATAAGTGTGAAAAATGGTCATAAGTCACTTTTTCAGTGCTATTGTAACTTTCAGTGCTGTTGTTGAATAGTCACTAAGTGAGCTATTGTAACTGGAGGACTACTTGTACTTGAAATTGAGGCAGGAAAAATAGGCTTGCAACCCATAATAAGGAAGCATATAGTAACTACTTAGGTTTTCCAAGAAAAACTCTTGGAATAATCTGGATGGTCAAACATTATTTCATTTTCATGTAGACATATGCTTCAAATAAACATATATTTTAGGAATTTGCAGGGATTGCAACATTATCTTTCATTTTTAATATTCCTAGGTTTTCCTAATACAGAGTTATGGCAGCTATGCAATGCTTCTATTGGTGATTTATGGAACATAGGGAAGAAAGCTGTAGCTGCAACTATCTTTCTGGTTGTGAGAATGTATAGCTTTGGATTCAATTTTCTTAGATCACACTGCAAACTTTCTAAAGGTCAGCTATAAATGATAACATTCTAGAACAATGCATCTACAGATAAAATGTAAAAAATGTATTATAGTCTTGTTTTTTCCCTTTATTTTAATAAAACTGAATTCTTTTGAACTCAATAAACAAACAGAATAAATAAAAATCAATCATAACAATTAAATAGAAATCATAAAATAAATAAAAAGAAAAACATAAATATAGAAACATGGGAAACCTGTTGCCAAGGCAGACATGTAATCTTAAGGAGAAATACAAAGATTGTATATTAATTTTTTATGTTTTACAAATCCTGAAGACAGTTCGATTGGTGGACAATTTATCAGATGTTCTGATCCTAAATTTAGCTTGCCATTGGCATTTTGAAAAAGTCAAATTCTGATGATTTTTTTTAAAAAAATCTATTTGTAATCTACTTTGGCAAATCTTTTAATGGCATCTGCAGACAGCAAGTTAAGTAGAGGTTAGTAAGTTTTAGCATAGTATCTTACAGTTAATACCTTCTAACTGAATGAACAATATTGTTTTTAAAGATAAAGCCAGAATCCTGCTGTTTACAAATGTGTTTAACCTATTAGTCCATAAAGGGACAATTTTAAATAAGTTGTTAAATAAAGCCAATGACATGTTAGGATCTGTATTTGTTTTTTAGAGATCAATCAGAAAACATATTTTCAAGAGTCACAATTTGTAGTACTTGTGAATATACCTTGCATATACATGGTTTTAAGTCTATTTAAAATATTTTGTAGCATTCAAGTCCCAAACCATTCATATCAATTAAAATGAACATTTATATTCACTCATTAATGCATTGAACTTATTGAGTAATAATATCAGAATAATTGCAATTATACCATATATAAATACAAGAAAAATACTTTATTGACTTTAAAGCCTCTTAGATCTCAGTTTTCTCATTCAGGGATATAACATATTGTACTGTGGAAGACATCTGAGAGACACTTTTTCTCTAATTTCTTTTGCCTGATCATCAATTTTGATGGTTGAAGGTTTGGATAGTCTCTATTAAGCAGCACCATCTTATAGTATCCAGAAGATTATGTCTTCTTTATTATGGAGTAGCATCTCCTCCACAAAGGTCTGAAGGCTTTCAAGAAAATTTGAAGACCTGGCTTTTTCCACAGGGTATCTACTATGGAAGATGAGTTAACAGCTCCTTCTCTCTCCCAATATGCCCTCCTGTTATTTTTGGTTTTGAAGTATTGTTTTCTCTGTTTTTAACTTTACACTGGCCAGAGCCATTGGCTGAATGAGCACCTGAAGAAACTTAAATAATAAATGAATACCAATTTTCCAAATATTCAGAAATGCATACTTTTGTTTAATGTACACATAAGTGACATGAGGACCCGTAAAAAATGGAGAGTTGAGAAAAAAATGGGAATTGGGGCTATGTCATCAAGTTGGCAAATGGCCTCCCACAAGAAGGTGTGGATCTATGTTTATTCCAAAATATCCCAACATACATCAGGTTTTTTTTTTCAATAAGAAAAAAATCCACTTCAACAAGAACTTTTATCCTATAGGACCAATGCAAAGTAGGTGAATTTATCCTATAGGACCAATGCAAAGTAGGTGAATTCTGATTGAGGAAAGAAAGAAAGGCAATGCAAGGAGAGGGCATGGCCTGCATAAATCTAAAACACTTTTACTATTGTAGAGAAGTGGGATGAGGATCAACAAAGTATTTTCAGCCCAATTAAAATATATTTACCACACTAAAGGAAATTCCTCCTGATTCCTGTTACGTAGCAAAACATAATCAAATTTAACACGACAACTGTGTCAAATCTGATGTGCCTATAAACCTCTAGGATAGCCCAGATGGAGGAAGGGGATAATACCTGTTTGTTTTTCTTTTGAAAACTATATTTCCCTCAAAAAAAAATCTAAACAAGGCTGATACCTGTATAACCCTGCAAAATTTTCTACAAAATGGCAATTATTCTACACAATAAAATCTAAACAAGACTGGTACCTGTATAACCCTGCAATATTTTCTACAAAAAATTATAATTGCTGTTGGTGCAATTCTTTGTGGAGAAGTGTCATGATTCTGAACATTCTGAGAGAGAAATTAGCTTGCCAATTGTATTACCTCAAAAAGCCAGACAAAGAGGACAATCACTCCCATGGAGGTCATTATGCCACTGTAGTAATTAAGGAGAGCCTCTCTGCAGCCGCGAGTCCATAGATTGAGCTCTTCTGTTTGATAGTCATAACTGTAGTGAGCTGAATTATTAGAAACTTGGTACTGGATGCATGGCCGTGGAGAACTTGGATTGCAGCAGCTGAAGGGAACGCTGTCCACCAAGTATTTGCCATCCACGTTACTTTTAATGCGACTGTAAATGAATAAGAGCAAATCTGTACTTAGGAACAGCCATTAAGAAAGATGGAGCAACATTACCTCCACTGGTTTCATCTGCAGCATATGATTTCCTCAGAACATCTGGATATGATCTTTCTCATTTAAAATACCTGGTATTTTGTTTCTTGAACTAGATTGCGAACAGCCTTCTGGTTTGGGATGTATGTTACCGGCAAGCCTCAAATGAAAAAATGGGGAACTGTTTGGCACATTTATATGCTAATGAGGAATTAATTTGTGTTAAAAGGGGATGCAATATTAAGATGTTGGACTAGGACCAAGAAAGCCAGGGTCAAGTTCTCATGGGATTACCTTGAGCAAATTGCTTTCTCTTACTTTGACTTGCCTCACAGGGTTAGCATTGTAGTAGAAAATGAAAGGGAGGAGACTTAGGTACATTGCCTTGAGCTCCTGCATGAAAGGTAGAATGTAAATTTTACACAAAAATATATTTTCTTTTTTAAAATGTAGGGTTTTTTTAATAGTTAAAAGAAAATTCTCAATTTACTGTGGAAAAATGTTGATTGCATATTAATATAAGAAGAAAGGTAAGATTGCCTGTCCCATCATGTTAATCCCCCAATGTTGAATATTTTGCTTCAAAATAAAATTTTATTAATATTTAAATACTATTGACTAGTAATAACCAATTCAAACTTGAAGACTTGGAGCTAAAGAACTGTCAGCAGATGTCTACTCCTCCACCACCTGCAAACTTTTCCTGAGAATCAGAAAATTGGGCAAAGAATAAAACCACTAAAAATGGGAATGAACTTTGATTAATGGTATGCTGTAGTTCTGTACAGTTGTGCTGACAGTAATGGGAGTACACTGTTTGAATAAATACTGAAATGTAGATTATAAAAGAAGTGGGGTTAAGGAAAGATTTCAATAATCATCAAAGAATGATAGATAGCAGCCCTCAACTTACCATCTTTCATTCAGTGACCATTTGAAGTTACAGCGGCATTGAATAAAATGACGTATGACTTATTTTTCACACTTAAGACCATTGTAGTATCCCCCTGGTCACATGATCAAATTTCAGACACTTGGCAACTAACTCATATTTATGATGATTGCTGTGTCGGGTCATATGATCCCTTTTTGCAACCTTTTGACAAGCAATAGCAATGGAGAAGCCAGATTCACTTTACAACTGTGTTAATTAATAAAACACTGCCAGAGAAAAACACAAGGCAGTAAAGTTATTTGGTAATTTGTTCATTGTAAACAAGGCTGGAATGTCATTGTTGATTTACAATAAAAAATTAATAATTAATTTAATATATCATGTAGGATCAAAAAATATCATGATCAGATAATTTTTATAATGTTAATTTTTTATTAGTCTGATAAAATCACTAGAGTTTTGTTCAGAATTGGAAGAGTGGCTATTTCAGGTATGCCCACTATTGAAAGAACTTTAACAATTGTACCATATGATAAATTATATTAATAGGCTTAGATTTTTATCCAGTTTACCATTAAACACTAGGAAATATTTTGTGCACATAAGAAATTATTGGAGTAAATGCAAACAGCTCATCAGTTAAATTCTGAATCAAGTCAATTTCTTTGATAATCTCTCTGCCTGCTGGTGGAAGGAAATTCAAATGAAACTGCAATGGCTCAATTAGATGAAAAGTACAAATGCTGGAAAGAGCTACAGAGAAATTTCTGTCTTACTGACAAAGGAGAATGTTAGTATCTCAGTACTTCTAGCACTGTCGATATTATCTAGTTTGGATAATGAAATGTCTGCAAGGAGCTAAGAGAGCACCAAGGACATTTCAAGTTTCTGTCTAGAATTTCTAAAACAAAATGAAGATCTCTTAAATGTCTTTGGAGTATCTTAACATTCAGGAAGATGTTGTAGAAGAAAATTAGATAAAAAAAAGGAATAGAGAATTAATTAATCACGTTTGAATAAAAGTTTGTTTGATCATACAGACCGAATGAATGATGATCAAATTTAACTATAAATCAAACAAAAATAACTATACAGAGAGTAAATGGGTAGTTAGAAGGACCAACAAAGTCTTATAGTTGGATGGTTGGAACGTATGAGATACTCAGAAAGAGAACTGTCAAGAACAAAAGGCAATGTATTAATAATGAATGGACATGATGGAAACAAGAGTGGACCTTCTACTGAATAGTGTTAGCATAAACTAGTTTTAAGTTTGTTTTTATTTTTTCATGCTTCTTTTGCTTATTACCACTTACATGTTTTTGCATAATTTTACAAACCCCAAAACTGAATAGTATTGATCGATAGCACTTACTGTTATATGTACAATTGGACTAATTTTAGTTCATTGGCTGCTTTGAAAAATGAAACACAAATTACAATCTGAAAGAGATGATCTCACCCTCCTTCTCTTTTAGGCATAATGCCTGAGTTACATTAGAGAAATGGAATTGTCCTTGGGCATGACATAATCATTTCCTGATTCATGAATGATATGTGAAATATCAAACAAATGGAGTACTAATGAAACAAATTATTGCATTTACAAGGGACAACTTCTTGAATTATGTTGTATGAATCATGGCCAGCAGCAATCCTTTTTACACCTTTAAAGGCATCTCTCTAAACTGGCTCTTCACCTTGGCCATCACAGATGGAGAATGAGGTCCCTTAGTTCAATGTGCTGGGCATTTTTTTTCTTTTTCTTTTTTATGTTTTATTGATTTTACAGTAATTTCTTTGATTGTTGTGAGACGCTCACGGTTGTAGAAAGTTGATGGTATGCAAGTTTAATAAATTACTATTATGATTGGTTGCAAAGTCAGCCAGCTGTTTAGACTGGATTTGGCAGTGTTATCCACCTACTGAGTGCTTCCAGAGGTGTTAAAGGTATTGTCGGAGGATGTTAGCTGTTCCAAATAAAGCTTTTTTCAATTGACTGGTTGTGATTTTGTCAATACCAAATGCTGTTCAAGTAGTGGTCCAGATGTTTTGGGGTTGCACCCAAGACACCTATTACTATTAGTACTGTCCTTGCTTTCTCTTGTCATAGTCATTCTACTTTTATTTGTAAGACTTTGTATTTTGTGGATTTTTCTTCAGTTCTTTCTCTTCTCTTCTGCGGTCTCTAAATATTGCAATGTCCACTGTCCCTACTTTTTTGTCTTTCTTATCAACAATAGTTAAGTCTGGGGTGTTATGTGGCAGGTGCTTGTCCATTGAATTGTAAATTATTATTTTCACTGAGGAATCTGAAAGTGATTAAAAGACCTTTTTCCTGAAGATAATCTGACTATTTATAATCTCCAAAGTATTATACATTAATTAGATATCCTTATCTCCACTCAGTCTCCTGCTGATTGCAGTATGAACAGGATAATGTCCCTGGGACATTCAAATACATTCTGTACTTTGATAATGCAAGCATTGTATGTATCTATATCCAAACTAAAATGAGCAATCATATTGTGTTCCTTGGTATTTAATGTAAATAGTGCAACTATTTTTATACCTAAAATACTATCACTATTTTTAAAAATAGTACAGTATTACACAAATATCTGTCAATGTAATCTTGTTTTATTTCTCATGTACTGTCCTCCTGTGGATGGATTAAACTCAAGCTCCAAATCTTCAGATAATGCCAGCATAGTGGACATCTCATTATACTTTTCCATTTAGTTATTTATATCAAGATGTAATTTGAATAGTTCCCGTTCATATATTTGTTCAGCATAACAAAAAAATTGTATTTATTTCATTGGACTACTTTAAAATTACAATATTTGAGTGAAAAATCACTACAAGCAAAATCAAAAGTTTTTGTTTTTGCATGCATCTTGAATAGTTCATATTTGTTCCTAAAGAAGAAATTATGAAAAGGTACTCAAATGCACAACATACAATGACATACAATGTATGGAAACTAATCAAGGAGAGATCCAACCTAGAAATAAGGAGAAAATTCCTGACAGGTAGAACAATTAACAATTAGCTTGCCTCCAGAAGTTGTGGATCCTCCAACATTGGAAGTTTTAAAGAAGAGATTGGACAACCATTCGACTGAAATGGTGTTGGATTTCTTGCCTGAACGGAGTTGGACTAGAAAACCTCCAAAGTCCCTTCCAACTCTGTTATTCTGCTGTTCTGTTAAATGTATTTAAGTATATTTCTGTGAGAGTTTATTTATTAAAATTCAGAACTTCAGCACTGGATCTCTATAACCCATCCATATACACATATTTAAGTGCTGTTGGAACTAATGGGATTTGCATTAATCACAATGAACTTCCCCAAACTGCCTACAATGCAACTAACAGTGAAATTCTATGTATTTCTTATATATCTGTTTAATAATAAATCCCACTGAATTCAGTGCAAACAAAACCACTGATGCAGTTCACTGTTAATATACTTTAGAAATGTGAGAGCTTCTTATTCATGACAATCAGAATCATTAAAAATCTTAACCATTTGAAGGCTAGCAATTTCTTCTTAGCATAGTTAATTATTAGGGGAAACTGAATCTTTTCCTAGGATGGGGACGTAATGATAGAATATTTTCAAAAAAATGTTATAGCAGAAGTCACCTGGTCGGATGAAAGCATATCCAGCCATTCTTTCAAGATGGAGAAACAATTAGAATCTCTGTAAACAGTGTGAATTCAATTTTATGCATTCAAGGGCAAAAGAAGTATGTATTGAGCATGTGTACACTTTTAGAGCTCTATAAATCCATTTATCCACCTAGAGGAGAAAGCCAAGAATAGCTACAGAGTGATTTAACAGAGGTCAAGATAAATGTCAACATACAAAGAAGTTTTCCTGCATAATCCATATCAAATAAATATGAGTGGTATGTGTTTTTTTTCTGAATTCAGATGTATTATTCAATTACTATTTTTAGGTAAAAAGGAGGCACGATGAACAATATAGTAAAACGATGAACCATAAGCTAGAAAAGAGTAATGAAATACTCCTAAAATAATTCATTGTTAAAGTTATAATGGTATAGTACAAGACAATATACTGGGAAAAGAAAATTAATCAATGAAGTTATATATCTGAAAGTCTGAAATGCTGATCTTAGTTGGCCATTCATAATAATACTTCTAAAAAAATCTGAATGAGATATAAACACAAGATTTAAAGGCAAAAACCATATGACAAAATTAATTTTCTTTCAACTACTTACTCTTTCACTTCCTTGGAGCCAAAATCTAAGTATCGGTTGCTGATCCACTGAATCTCAAACCAGTCTCTGTAACCATTATTTCCACAACATTTGAACTCAATCTGAAGCATATCAATTGTCTTCTTCATGAAGCATCTTCCTGGAGTATCTGTGTCACGGTAGAACTTCATACTACTTTTTAACCCATCTGCCAGTGTACTGTCAAGGGAACCCCTCATCAGAAAGCAAATAAGAGCAATTAAAAAAATGAAGACATTAAAAACTACACATGTGATTAAATAGAGTTTCAAGAAAAATTTCCATTTTTCAAATTTAGCAGGATCCAGGGAATCGTAGCATATCTTGCCAGCAAGAGCATTGGATGTACAGGCGAGTAGACCTACCAGTATTAAAGAGTTGGGCACAAAGTGGCTTTCAGAATTGTCCATCATTTCACTTCGCTTCCTGAGTTCAATTTTCAGGAAAAGTCCCATAGAAAAAACAACAATTCCAGCAAAAACTGAAAACCAATTCATGAGCCATAATCCTTGTGCTAGTTTTACTCTTTTCTTCTGGTTAAACTTGATTTTCATCACTGCCATCTTTTTCACAACGCTGGTGGTACCAAGCTTCTCCTCAAACCACCCTTTCTTTGAAAAGGGTTAAGGATAGAATTGGAAAGATATGCCACCACTCAGGTCTTGAAGATTCAAAGGGGCAACCCTCTAGCCAGGACACTATTTAGTTCTTCCATCTTCCTCAGGCCAAAATTGAAGAAGTGCCAATACATTTTTCAAATCAGTAAGATTTGTTTTTTGTTTCTAAATAATCACATTAATAAAAGATTATTGGCAAATAATATATGCAACTATTTGTGGTTGTCCCTTCTATACAAAGGAGAAACTGTTTCAATTTCAAATAATTAAAGCTGGATCTATACTACGTCATTCCAATACTAATTAGTGTAATCCAATTGAAGAAATCTCTGTCCACAGATAAGCCAAGAAAATAATCCTTTCATTTTACTATTCTGTGGGTTTGTGCTTTCACATGATATAACTGAAAACAAAGATATAAAAAGTTTCCACGTACCTAGACTTCATTCTCCTCTGAAAATCAGTTTTGAAACCTATACCAGATGCTTTTCATACACTGACCTACAAATGAGCCAGTCTATGATACTACTTATCCCTATGTCACTCACCTTGAATGACATGCTTTGGGACTTAGGCATTTTGGGAATGGAATTAGGTCATGTTTTCAATGATTTTCAGTCTAAGCATTCTAAAGATAAAAACAAGAATTACCAGCTTAATTATGACAACTTTCTTAAATCATCACAGAAGCTATGTCGAACTGTCAAGACATTTGAGCCCAAAATAGAGCAGTTTACAGATTAATCATAAACAGGCAACAGTGGTCTTGCTGAGAAAGGAACTTCATGTACAGTGGAAAAGGAGAGTCTAAACTTCATCATTGCTATTACGTTAGAAAGAGTCTTTTGTTATGCTAGAAAATGTTAGTAGGGCATTCTAATGGAACTTACAGTACTGTATGGTAAGAGGTGAGGCAGTGTGGTAATGGAACAGCAATGGAGAGACCCAAGTTCAAGTCCACCATTAGTCATTGGACTTCAGTGGTTTTGGAGCAATCACTTTCTCAGTCCAACCTCACCAGGTTGTTGGAGGAAAAGCGGGGTAAGAGTGCTGCTATTTTGATCTGATGGTGAAATGGTAGAATAGAATTCTAATAATAGATGTTGTAAATGTGCGGACCTGTATGCACTATGTTTAGCTCTTATGGAATATTAGTAGTAGGTACATGCTTGGTTCATTTTTAAATGTGAGCTGTGCAGATTGAAAAAAATCTACTGTATCTTCCATGAACTTGTTCACTTTAATGAATATACCTTTTCTTTATGTATACTGAGAGTATTTACACCAAGACAAATTCCTTGTGTGTCCAATCACACTTGGACAATAAAGTATTCTATTCTATTCTATTCTATTCTATTCTATTCTATTCTATTCTATTCTGTTCTGTTCTGTTCTGTTTTGTTCTTTTCTTTTCTATTGTCCTTACTTTTGCAATATTTTGTAATAATGAACTAGTTATCACTAAGATACTTAAAATCTTTGCAATATATCCAAGTACTTAACATTCAAAAATTAAAGAGAAGATGAAAGTCTCACTTTAAATAACAATCTTTGTGAAATGTATTGCTGAAAAATGAATCTTGCATTATTTGATCTGCATCTCCACAGAAAGATGATAAAAAATATACACATAGAATAGGCACACATCACCAAAAGGTAACACATAATATTGATGGGTTAGGCACTTTATACAACCAAATACTGTACTGTTAAATTGTGTGTAAAAAAAATGAAAGAAAACAAGATGTGACAAAGATTTTTCTCAGGTAATATTGCAATTGCAGCGTTTCATCTTCAAAATGCCAAGAAACTGGAGCAGAAGCCGGATGATTTTACAGAGCAACCCATATTGATAGATTTCCATTATAAGATGTCATGGTGGGTGTTGAAATATCATAGTGAGTGGATCTAGGTTTGTTCATTTTTTCTTCTGTTCAAATGTATCCAATTTCTGGATATTGCCTAGCCAGGGGTGTCCAACCTTGGTAACTTTAAGACTTGTGGACTTCAACTCCCAGAATTTTCTGGGAGTTGAAGTCCACAAGTCTTAAAGTTGCCAAGGTTGGACACCCCTGGCCTAGACAATTCCCTGTAATTTTCTTAGCAAAGTTCTTCAGAAGTGTTTTGCCACTATCTCTAAGGCTGGAAATGACTGGCCCCAGCTTATCTAGCTAGTTTCATCCTAAAATGGTGCAGAACTCAGAGTCCCCCCGTTTCTAGCCCGATGCCTTAATCACTATGCCAAATTGGCTCTAAGTAGATGCCATTGTAGAGTAAATATACCCATCTTCTAACTTGAAAAGTATCAGTCCCTCTATATTCCTTCAAGCTCTTTCCAACTTTGCTCCTACCGTGTACATTTGGTATCCTTCACTGTTACCGCATCACATACTACTGCAAGTAGTCCTTGCCTTAGGACTGTAATTGAGCCTGTAATTATGGCAATAAATTGTGGCAATCATTAAGCAGGTCATCACGTGTTGCACCTGTTTTTACTTTTGTGGCAGTTGTTAAGCGAACACCATGGTCGTTAAGCCAACTCTTCCCCCCCCCCCGCAATGGCTGTTTTTGCTGGAAATAGGAAGTAAATACTGGAAATCAGCAAAAACCACTGAAAATTGCAGTGATCATGGGTTGCTGGAAATAGTCCTAAATGTGAGCTGGTTACCAAGCACCCAATATACAATCAAGTGAGTGGAAGAATGCAGTCATCAGATCTTTAAAATCAGGTTGCAAGTAGTACTGGGGAGATATATCGTAACTCTAAATGGGTTGCTAGATGACAGGTCATTGAGGACTACCTGTATGATGAGTTACATTTCACAAGATATAACTTTTCTTTTAAAAGGTAAAATAGCAGCCAGGCTTTGTTCATCAAAACAATCAACTTGTTGTGGTTCACTGGCAGCAGGTGTGGGGATGGCTGAGGTCTTGGAGAGCGAGGACTCAGATGAGAGGCCTGTGTGTGATGGCGCCTGGACCTTCAGGGAGTGGAATGCTTCCTATGGAGATTATGGAGGCTGGCAGCAGTGATGAAGAGGTTCTCGAAGACCCTGTGTCCAGTGCGCGCGCGCACAGGGCTTCTCGAAGGAAAGAGCAGCTGCAGCAGCTTGGGCGACTCGGGAGTAAGGCTGCAAGGTAATGGCCTCTCCCTCAAGAGATAAAAGCCAGCTGAGAAACCAGAGTTCTTTACAGGAAGCAAAGAAGTTTTTGCACTCAAGCCTTGTGGACGTTCGGAATATCTTAGTTGGTGTTTAAAGACTCTTTGTGTTTGAAATCTTTCTTAGTAACTTTATCTAATGTTCTTGGCAGCTTTGCACCACCTTCTCAAGGCTCGTTCTTAGAGATAATTAATTTGAAACAGCCTTTTAACTGTGAAGGAACGGAATTCATAAAAAAAAATCATTGAAAGGTTTTTCTGTTACTTCTGTTTCGTGTTTGTTTCCTTGGAACAAAGTTTGGGTCAGAACACAACTCAACCTCTAAGGACATATCTACAATACTAGGTTCCTATCTCCCCAGAGAAGTTTGTAGCTTTCCTTTAATAAAATCATAATGGGCTTATTTAAAAAAAAACACCGAAAATTTATTGTTTTTGGAACACAAGTAATAGGAAGCTTAATTGAAGTCCTCAGCTTACAACTGGCCATTTAACAACTGTTCAGTTACAACAGCCATGTAAAATACTTCTGGAACATTACTCCGCCCTCCCCACAGCTCACATGACTGCATTTCAGGAGTCTGGCAATCTGTTCACATTTATGAGTTGCCAAGTACCCTGTGACCATGCAATTGCCATTTAAGATTTCTGGGAACAAAGGAGACAATGGATTTGAGACTTCTGTGCAGGGAGGGGAATCTGCAAGTCTGACATTAACACAGCTGATACTCTAAAAGGCTCTGAGCAGATGCCAGCTTGATTAGCATTTTCTCCTCTGGAGAAAAGGATATTAGTGAAAGAAGTAGATTCTGGAAGAGAAAATGTTAAAGGTTCCAAGTCTCAGAATTCTGAAATACTGAGGTTCAGAGCCTTTCAGAATGCTGTATTTGCATTTTCTTTTCCAAAGCAGAAAATGCTACTGAATGCCACCATTCTGATGATGATTTGGAGAAGCCTTCTGAACCGTCACAAGAATGGAAGTCATATGCAGGATGGAGTGAAGCAATGCAAAGGTAAGTGGACCAGTGTGGTAGAGCAGGGATAGGGCTGTGTGCTGGTGGCCTAGCTGGCCAATGCCTCCCAACCCTAGGCAGGTTTCCATATGCTGGTGGACACTGGGCCTCCCAGTGCTTCCCCCACCCTGAGCACCCCCACACAATTGTTTAATGAGTGCAATAGGGAGAGTTTAATGAGTGCAATGGGACCGCCTTGGTCACTGAGCAAGGTGGTCACAGGGGCACTTTGCTTAATGACAGCAATCACTTAGGACCAAAATTCTGGGCACAACTGTGATTCTAAGCTTAGGACTACCTCTACAACTTCAAGACATTATCAGTTACCCTCTTTACTAGACACAAAAATGCAAACAACTAATATTCTATAGTATAGCAACTGAATTTTAATCTGTTAAGGAACATATTCAACACTTGTTTCCAAACGGTCAAACCATAAGACTCTTGTGGCTATTTTCATGAGTACTGAGAGAAAGAAAAATAATATCTGAAGCAGCCCCACAAAGCTTGTCAACAACACAATTGCTTTGATATTTCAAAGCCGAGCGTTTATATGAACTCCTGTGCAATGTTCAGCTTTTTTTGCGGAAGCTTTGAACAGTTGTATCTTTAGAATATGCAGGTTCTATATATTTTGATTTACTTTAGTATAAATATTTAAAAAAAGATAATGAATGCAGTAACAAAATTGTTAATAAATAACAGTCCAAATAACTGAGAAATTTTCAAACAAGGAATTGTAAAAAATAAAGTGGAAATAAAATAAAACCTTAAAATGTTCAGATTGTGAAATATTTCTAAAATATAAAGTTCTATAAAATCTTATATCATCATATTATTGTGAAAATAAATAATCTGTGCAAAATATAGCAGAAAGTTATAATGCAAACTTGACTTTATCCTTTTGTAGTTTAATTTGAGAAGGACACTTAAGCACCTACTTTCTGCCACTTAAAGTGCTTATCTATGGTAATATAATTCTTAGGGCCTGTATATTTTGGGTGTGTCCTTTTAGATATGTTATCTTTAGAATTTTTACAGGCACACAAAAGTAAAAGCATACCCTTTGGGATCCAAAATTAAGCATTTTTGTAACCTCAATAACCTGAATGCTGTTTTGTAAAAGTGAACTAATGCTAACTAACATAGTTTCTGAATAACCTTCAATATGCTTTGCAAATTTTGTAGAATTCTCTGGCTTGGTACTAGTAGATGAAGATCCCAGAAAGAATTTGCTTCTGATATAATGTTTAAACTAATAAAGTATTTTAACAAATGAAGATGCTAAAAGTAGTTCTGAAATCCTGCATCTCTCCATCATTTCTTATACAGCTGTCAAAAAAAATAATACAGTACCTTTAAACCATTCCTAACTTTAAATATCTCAATATCACTCTTCAAATGGAGTTCAATCCACATATATCACAAACACATCTTGGAGATAAAAATAGCCAATGTCTACATTAATAATTTTATTCAGTATTTAAATGAGCAAGTCACTGACTGGGTAACATATTAGAAGTTAAAATCTTCGGCTCCATAAGTTTTCTTCCTAAGAGAACAAAAACACAACCTTAACAGCTACAATTGCAGATCTGTAGAAAGAACCCCAGCACACACAACAGTAAACATTAGTCCCAGGACAAATCATCAGATAGCAGGTAAACAGTGAAAGGCTATCAGGACAAGTGTTTTGGCAACCCAATCATACTCCTTAAAGAGATTCCAAGCGCCATTCAGGACTTATTTACCGCAGTTTTAATTCTGCCCTGAAAAGTCAGTCCTCTTCAGCTGTTTTGGGAATCCTCGACAAAGGCAAGGCCGTTAACGCCATTCCAATCCGTGATCCGCTCCCTTTCCGGGATCACGCACCAATTCGGGGAGGCCTGATCCTTGGCCAGCCAGTTAAAGTCGTCCACCTGGTCCCAGTTGTTCTTGCTTCTGTCAAGGCCAGCGGTCTTGAAATCGGCATCCCTGCCCGCGTAATCCCACGAATAGGGGGCGAAGCGCACGCCGCTGCAGTCCTCCAGCATCGCTCGGCTGGTCACTTGCACGTAAAAGCTCGTCTCCGTCGTGCAGTGGGTCCGGAGCTGCTGGCAGGCGAGGGCCAAGAGGCAACCGCTGCACTCATCCACCCGCGCCGAGGTCGACACGGGTCCGCACAGGACCGTGCAGTCGTGACAGTCGCGCACCAGCAGCGTGTTGGGGTTGCCGCGTAACAGCACCCGGCAGCGCCTGAGCTGGGACACCACCACGTCTTGCTGCAGCAGCTCGGTCGGGCCGAGCTCCAGGGCTCGTCCCTCGGTCCGGCTGAAGCCGCAACTTGGAGCCGGCGACGCGGAAGTTGCCGCTTCTTTCTGGTCTTTGGCGGAGCTTTCCCGGGGAGGACGCTGAGCGGGAGGCTTGGACGGAGCCGAGGCAGGGTCCTTTTTGAGGGCTTTGCTGAAGGCGAACCGCTTCTTCGGCTTCAGCTGGAGGCGCCTCTCTGACAGCGCGCCCTGCAGCTTGCTCAGCGCCGCCTGGGCCTGCCGCACCTCATACGGAGCCAAGAAGCGCACCGAATCCGTCAGCAGCCGCTGCAAATCCTGCAGCCGCCGAGCCGCTTCTGACACGGCTTCGGCACCCTGAGCCGGCTCCGACCGCAGCAGCGCTTCGATGGCTTCCCGCTCGCGGGCAAAGGAGGTGGTGAAAAAATCGCTCTGCTCTTCTAACACTGACTGCGCCTCCCGTTCTCTCCGCCTCTTCTCTGCCTCCTCTTGCCGTTCCGCTTCTCGCTGATGCAGCCTGTCAGGAACCAGGGCGGAGAGGCCCTCCACCGGCGCCGCGCCCTCCAAAAAACCCTCCATCTTTCTCTTTCTCTCTGCAGCGGCTTCGATCACCTCCTACTAAGACGGATACCGATTGGCTGCTTCCGTGACCCCCGCCCAGGATTTGTGAAGTGACCTCCCGGAGGACGTGGGCGCGACTAATCCACTTTTTAAAGGGCCCCTGATGGTAGTAATTCAAAGGCTGGCGAGAAAAATGTGTAAAGCGGGGCCTGTCTTCCTTTAAGAGGCAACATTTACGTCAAAGAGAGCACCCAACCGTCTTTTAGGTGAAAGGTAGCGCGGTGAGTTTCAACTCAAGTTTTCGTCCAAATAGCCAACAACCTCCCACTGACTGCAGAGAACGATTTTTTTATATATATAAATTGCAAAACAGTAGTTCAGATGTACAGGTAGTCTTCTACTTATGACCACAATGGAGCCCAAAATTTCTGTTGTGACATTTGTTAAGTGAGTTTTGCCCCATTTTACAACCTTTCTTGCCACAGTTGTTAAGTAAATCACTGCAGTGTTTTAAGTTCGTAACCTGGTTGTTAAGTGAATCTGGTTTCCCCATTGACTTTGTAAGGTGTCACAAAAAGATGATCACATGACCTCCATGATCACATGGACACTACAACCGTCATAAATACAAACCAGTTGCCAAGCATCCAAATTTTGATCATGGGGATGCTGCAAAGCTCATAACTGAAAAATGGTCATGTCACATTTTTCAGTGCCGTAACTTTGAACAATATGTGAAAATTGTTCTAGAAAAGCTTGGATAATTGCTGCCATTCATTATAGAATTCTGATCTACCACAGAAACCCATTTTAACGTAAAGTTTTGCTTATTCATTCCATACTGGCTTTGCCAGCCTTGAAAATTCTGCAAGTTTTGTATAGAAATTATATTGTCACCCAACTCTTGCATGTAAAAGATAGGGCCACATTTTGGGGGTTAATCAAATACTTTTTTGCTATTCTGGTTTATTTAATTTATAAATTTATATTTATGCAACTATGTTGTTGGTTGTCTATCCCTGGATTATTTCATCAAGGTATTAATAAAATACCATAAATAGAAATGGTTAACCATTAAATATTCTGTTTGAATAATTCAAAGAAAGAAGGGAGTGATTTTCAGTTGCTACTTTGGAAAAATACATACACACACAAAACAAAAAGGGGCAATTGCTTTCTTTTGCTTCAGATGAGCTGTTGAAGATGTTCCTGACAGATGCCATCTGTATACAAATACATATTTGAAACACATTTACCTTTTTATCTACCTGACCGCCTTGTTAAACTTGTCTTACTGAATCAGCTGCAAGTAGCTAGGCCCAGACAATATGTTAAGCCATGGCTTAATAAATTATGTATCCAGCTACACATTAGTTGCCAAATTAAAGTGTAGATCTTTTTGGTTAAAAAAAAAAGAGCAAAAACTGGAGATCATGGCAATGGTAACAGCTCCTCATATCTTCTCGGCCTTCTGAAACTTTAGCCTGCTGCCAATCACTCAAGCTGATGATCCCAACTTATCCCTCCAAGACTCTCCAAAATACTTGTTTTTACCAGTTTGTAGAAACCAAGTACCATTGGGAGAGGGGGGCTTTTCCAAAGTATAGGCAGAAAATATACCTATAAGCTTCCAACTTTTACTTCACAAGAGTGGAGAATCATAAGCAAGTTCTCTCAAAGAATTCAAGATAGGAGAGTAGAAACTAGGCAGAGAATGTGGTCTGAAATGTATGTACTCTGGTGTCAAAACATGTAGGCTTTAATTGTAAAACTAGAACATTGATTTTCATTCAGAAGCTAATAGGAAACTAGTGCAGGGCTAAAGCACAAATATAATGTACACACATCAGCACACTGCAGTAGTCCCAGGTAATAAAGCTTGAGTTAATAATTACTGTTAGAAGTATTCTATACAATATTAAATGTGATAGTTTTATTTCAAATTATTGTGAATGCTTTTGATAAAATCTTAGTGGCGAAAATGGGTTTCATTTGTGATGCAGATATGCTGCCCTTGGTTCCAAAGTTTCTGTGATATCTCTTTGAGGAAAAAATAGAGAAAATAGTTTTGAATAAGGATTAGTTGAAGGTACAGGCAGAAAATGGCCTACATACCATTGTTTTTACTGTGTGAAAAGTTAGTCCCTAAGAAATTTTCTTACCAACAGCAGTATTTCTTTTCTCCTAACAGATATGAAAGAATTAGAAAAATGATAAGAGAAGCAAACTTTTGCTCATGAGGTAAGATTTTATAATAATAAAGGAAATAAAACACTCCCAAATGCCTACATTCTTTTAATCATTTCTCTTTTAAACTGTTCAATGCATATATGGAAATTGCATTCTGTTCTTATTAATATAAAATAAAGGTTCTGTGATGACCCAGGGGGTGATACAAAATAAACACAGTCACAAGAAACAGGTAAAGCCCCTTTTTATTCCTTCATTTTGCTTCCAAGCTCCAAATATCCTTGACTGAAGACAAAAAACTCCCATACGAGCAGTTACAAGAAGGAGGAAATGCCGTTTAAACTAAAAATACCTAATAAAGAGTAAAAAACAACACAAACCAGGTAAGATAAGGGCTGGAAGATGTCCACAGATATCAGAACACACACTGGGAAGGACAGCAAACTCAGAGAAGAATAGAGATATTTCCACGCTTTTGTTTCCAGCACTCACCCATACTCATGTCCGTTCTCTTATTCAGTTGTCACAGCTGCAGCCCATGAAAAGGATCAAGACCCTCTCCTCCTGAATAGACCACATCTCTCTCTTATCCTCTCCTCCCTGTGTGCCCTAGGATGGAGAGATGGGCCCCGGTGACTTCCCAGCCGGCCTCTGCCCTTCCCCAGCCTCCTCCACAACCTCCGGAAGCCACACTTCCACTATTGTCTTCGAGAGAAGTCCTTTGGGTCTGCCTATTTTCTTAGCTTGGACTTGCTTCATTAATTTCTCCATTATGACTTTTGTCTACAAGATGCATCCCTTTCATCCTTGAGTGAGCAAAATGATGATGTTATCCATTCAGTCAGGTCCTGTTCTTGGCAATTCTATAACCAAGTCTCTTCACGTCTTCCGATCTTGCACTAGCAAAACAATATATCAATATAAATTGCACTGCCCCAAGCCTAATCTTTGCCCTGTCTCCACAGTGAGAACCAATTTGGTCCAGTGGTTAAGGACCAGGCTAGTAACTGGGAGAGCATGAATCAATTGTGCAGTGGTTAGAATGCTGTACTGCAGGGCACTTCTGCTTACTATCGGCTGCCTGTAATTTGGCAGTTCAAATCCCATCAGGCTCAAAGTTGACTCAGCCTTTCAACCTTCCGAGGTGGATAAAATAAGGACCCAAATTGTTGGGGGCAATATGCTGACTCTGTAAACTGCTTAGAGAGGGCTGTAAAGCACTATATAAGTCTAAGTGCTCTTCCTATTGCTATTTTAGTCCTGCCTTAGCCATGAAAGACAGCTGGGTGACTCTGGGCCAGTGACTCTCTCAGCCCAACTAATCTTACAGGATTGTTGCTGTATTTTAGGTATGTTTGCTGCCTTGAGTTGTGTGTATAAAAAAAATCAATGTGGGATATAAACAAACCAATAAAATGAGCCAGAGATTGTTGGCTGCTTTACCACTGCCATGCTGCTTTAGTCACATGATCCTCATTTTCAACATTCCTGAACAACTTCCTGGCCTTTCCTGCAATCCCTTGTTCCATCCCATACCAACCAGCAGCTCTGGGAAGGGAAGGAAGGATAAAGGGAGAAATAGAAGGAAGAGGAAGGAGGAAAGGCAAGAAAAGGGAGGCATTAAAGAAGGATGAAATAAAAAGGGGGAGAAGGGGAAGGGAGGAAGGAGCAGAACAAAGAAAGCAAGGTAAGAAGAAACAAAGGAAAGGGGAGGTAGATAGGAAAGAGGTGGAAGAACCTGAAAAAGCCAAATTCTTTCCCTCTTCAATTTCCGTTTTTCACTAGTTATATTAAGAAATTACACCTTCATGATTCGACATTCTACAGGTCTGGTAATCTATCAACTGTAAATCCTTGAGCTATTATTATTCTTTTAAAGTCTTTCAATTTAGAAAATAATATACTTCTGTAAATCAAAACAGTAGGATAAAAAGTTTTGTCTTAATTAAATCTGTTTCTCCCAGCATCTGATTCCTAGAAGTTGAGCGTTGAAACATAAAAGTTCATCTAGACAGCAGTCCAGATACAATTAATAGTGTAACAGAGTTGGAAGGGACCTTGGAAGTCTTTTCGTCCAACCCGCTGTTCAAGCAGATCTTATGCCATTCCAGACAAAAAGCCACTCTGAATGCAAGCCATTCCACTGGCTAATTGTTCTGTCAGGAAAGTTCTCCTTAGTTCTCGGTTGCTTCTCTTCTTGATTAGTTTCTGTCTTTTCTTGTCTTGCCTTCTGGTGCTGTGGAGCAGGGGTCGCCAACCTTTGGGACCTCAGGGACCACCAAACTCATAATTTTAGATCCCAGGGACCACTAACTGGTTCTGTGGGGGTGGCCTAATTTTGGGGTGTGGCTTGGTGGTCATGGGACTGGCTGGGCATGGCTTGTATGTAAATATTATAAATATTTATATAAATATTGATTTTTTTTTTAATTAAAAAAGAGCAACTTTTACCCCAAATCAGGCAAAGCAGGCAGGCAGATTGAGTTGCTCACAGAATCACAGATTCATTCAGAAATCTATCTATCTGCCATCGTCTAGCTTAGTCTGTCACATAAAATTTGCCTGCAAGCAAACTCACAAAATTAACTCACAACACACCATGCATGTAAATGTTGAATTTTTCATTTAAAAAAAATTCAAAATCAGGCAAAACAGGCAGATTGAGTTGCTCACAGAATCATTCAGTGATCTATCTATCCCCCATCGACTAGCTCAGTCTCTCAAATTTGCTTGCAAGCAAACCTTCAGTCCTAAAGGAAGTTCGGCTGTGCTTAGCTAGAAAGCAAGAAATCCAACCATTTCCTACCTCCTAGCTAATCTAAATCTCCCGGAACAGCAGAAGAGATGATGGTTGGAAAAAGGAAAAATAGCAACTTAGCAGACAAGTTTGCCGGGTAAGGAGTGAGTGGATGGGGCACGTGGGCGGCGCAGCCTTGTGTTTCTGCGTAGCCTGGATTAATTGCTTTGGGGGGGGGGAGTGCTCTGGGGGTGAGATTTCTCTGCGGCCCGCTAAAATTTTCTCACGGCCACAGCAACTACTGCTCTGGAGAACAGGTTTACCCTCTCTTCTTTACAGCAGCCCCTCAAATTAGGAGATTTTTATTTCAGGTCTTTAGCCAGTTTATAGTTGAATTTGTATATGCAGGATTTGAAAGAGATAGAGGGAAATGAAACATTTACTTTTTTCTTTCTTTATCTCCCTGGATATTTTTCACTGGAGCAAATATTTTAAATTCATAATTAGCTGCCAATTCAGAACCTCAGTTCTAGACAATAATGTATAAGGCAAGAAGAGAGAGAATTCCATACCCTGCACAAATTTCCTGAAATAGCAGGAAAAAATAGCAGTTGAGGATGAGATGCAGTTTTCTGACTGTAGTACCTTTTCATCATAGTAAAAACTAGCAATTCCCTAGTAGGACATTTCCATGCTATAGATTTCCCATCTCCCTCTCTTTCATAAAGCAGTTTAAAACTGACCGGCAATTACACCAACCTTGAAACGGAAAGACAACATAATCCAATCAGTGCTCTGCTTCACCTTTTCCACTTCCTTCTATGGCATCTGGGATTTAGCTAACAAATTAGATGTTATCCATTACCAATTGGTTCTTGGTGGAACTAAAAGTCCAATCTGGTTTTCTTCCATTCTTCCTTTGAATTCTTTTTGGAAAACAAAAGTAGAAGTCTGTTAATAAAGTTCTTTAGGATACATTGAAGTGCATACCAAAAACAGAGTTTTGTTTCAATTATTGAGATGCTTTGTCACCATTCCACTATTTCATTTGAAAGGCCCCATAAGTTTTGAAGGTGAAAGGTTAACATGACAGCAACTATCAGACGCCTGACCCCAGTTGTATATTTCTATGACTGAACTGGTAGATGTAGTTTCAAATAAATCTGAGTAGGTGCAGAAATAAATATATCAGTTATCTAAAAGAAATGAAAACACATCAGCAATCTTAGAATACCAAGTTCAGGAAAGCTCTGTAAATTATGAAATTTAGGATTTAGTTATGATGGTTTATACATAAAACAAATAAACTAAATCTAAAAGCAAAGAATGAAGAAAATGTTCTAAGTTGTTACCATTTAAGATAATTAAAATATTCTTGACATGAATGTTAAAATGTCCTGACGCTTTGTAGTTTAGTTTATAATCCATTGTAATACATGCAATGCAACTCAATGACATAAATTCTTCTCTTAAAGTATAACAGAACTTAACAAGGTTTACTTTTGATTCATATAATGGGAAAGATCTCAATAAATTATCTCAGCAGTCAGACATCACGCTTTTAAGGTATGTCCATGTTTTCAAGTACATCCATACATGTGCTTGAAGAAAAGCATAGTTTAAACTTCTTTCTAAAAATAATGGAAGCAATAATACTGAGGAGGGGGGATTAAAGTTTTCCCAACACTTATAAAATTAGCAATTTTCCCTTCAATTCATTTTGCTGAATAGCACACAAAAGAAAATAAGAGGATAGAATAAAAATAAAATATTGGCAAGGTTTTTCTTACATTAGATAGAAGGATATGACCAATTTAAAATTGAAAGTATGGTTCCAACAGTATATTCTGTTCACAAAATAACAGAAATGTGTTTGTAAATAAACTTCCTTATATGTTTACGATTAAGTGTATTTAAAACTTAATTTCTGTCTTTTAGGCTTACACAGAAACAGACTTAAAAAGCACTTAAAAGGTGCTTAAAACAGTTGTAAGATATTTTTAATTATAGAGTCAAAAGAATAGAGGGATTGGAAGGGATATTGAAAATAATCTAATCCAGCCCCTTCACCCCAGTGCAGGAATTCGCTACTACAATATTTCTGACAGATGCTCATTTATCTTCTTTTTAAATACTTCAAATGGAAAGTCCACCAGTCTTGGGATAGTCTTGGTGAACTGCTCTTACTATTAACATTTTTTTTCCTGATGGCCAAATAAAATTATTTTCTTATCAAATGTTCAGTTTGTGATCCATCAAGATCCTTTTGGCATATGGCTTTTGCTCAATGTTTCTGTTTGATAAGATCCTGCTGAATCTTAATACTTCCTGTAAGCTGGTAGAATTTTATAAAATACATCATTGAATGCTATGCTGAAGTCCTGATATTGTGTCCACACTCCCTGTGATCAATTAAACTGGTATTCTCTCAGAAAAGATTAATTTGACATTACTTTTTCATTGTGGTTCTTGCCAAGCAATACCTTATTTTCTAAATCCTGACAAACTGACTACCCAATAATTTGTTCCTTGGTCTGTGTCAACATCAAAGTGTCCTGTCTTAATTATTTAGCTCCTTTTCCTTTTTGAAGACAGGAAAATATTAGGCCTACTTCATTATACCCATTCTTTATGATTTTCAAAGGTCATAAGAAAGGTCTTGAGATGATCCTTTAAACTTTTTTTTGGAGCCTTAAACCTTATTTGTTTTGAGTTGCTGTTCCATACTTTCACACATACAGTAGGTCCATTTCAACAAAATTCCTCCTGGGGCTGAAGACAGAAGCCAAGTAGGATCTGAGCTCTGCTCTTTCCCTTTTACCTCTTACTATCCTGTCACCCTCTCTTCTCTTTTTGTTTTGCAGTTAATTTTCCTTTACAAGTCAAAATTCCCTTTGCACTCCAACCTTTACTTTTGTTTCTAAATTAACCCAAAAGAAACAATGAAGTTTATATCTTTTTCTTAGTATTCTGAAAGATTTATGACGCTCATTAAAAATGAACCAATCCATGGTAGTTTTAAATATTTCAGTGTACAGTGGGAAAAAAAACCCCTTACATCAAAAGAATGAGAATATTTCCATTTATTTATCTTTGTGTTTGGATAGCATTAACTATAGATACTATTTTGGGGGTCTGGGGGACTGCATCCTGCAACACTATTTTGACAGCAGGTTGACAAGCTATGGGAATAGTAATAATGAGAATGAAGTCAGGACTGAATAAAGTTGGTAGGATTGTGCATGGGCAGCTTTTTTTAAAAAAAACCTCTAACATTCAGTTCCGTTTAAATAATTCCAAACCTTTTCCACTTCCTTTGTTTACGTCATTTGAGGGAGGGAAGAAAAGGGGAGAATTTGAGTTAAAGCAGTGTTTTTCTTGTTTTCCTAAAAAAATAAAATAAAAATGCAGCGAGGGCCCAAAGGCAACGATGCAACGTAAATTGCAACGTTGGTTCCATTAGAGGAGGACACAGACATTTCCCGATTATCCAAAAGTAAAGTTTTTGCTTTCCTGCGAAGGGTCAAGAGATTATACCTTTGCAGCTTCTAACTCAGCTTCTTTTTTTCAAAGCAAGCCCAATCTTTGGAAAGTACCTTCTTCGCCCATGTAAAGGCAGGCAGGTCGGCAGGAGCAGCAGCAATAACAGCGAGCGATAGTTCAGTACCGCCGCTCCTAATAATGTATGTGAATGCGGTAGCGGCGTCCCCGCAGCCTCTCTCCTCGCCTTGTAGCTGGAACTCCCGCACTGGGTTCTCGCTATCCTCGCTCTCTCTTCCTCGCTCGCTCGCTCGCTCGCTCTCTCCCCCCTCCCTTTCTCGCTCTCTCGCTCTCTCTTACACTGCCAGCCCCTGATGTGATGGCGAAGAAACCCCGTTGACAAGGCACTGCTTTTTCATGACGGTGAGTTTCCCTTTGAGTGTATTATAATTTTGTGATAAAAATTTCAAGGAAAAAAAAAACACACAACCTCCTTCCTCCCTTCCTTCGGGGAGGGAAGAGAGGGGGGAAAATCTATCTCCAGACAGACAGAAAAGAAAGAGGAGCAAATTAACAACCAGGAGTTGCCAAAACCAGGATATTAGGTTTCAGCCCAGAGAGCTATTGGCTCTGGGGCTAGGTATATAAATATATATCTGGAGAGAGAGGAGAGGAGAGAGAGAAAGGGGGGACATAGGGAGGAAGAAGAAGGAGAAGAGAAAAGAAGAGGAGGAGGAGAGGAAAGGAGGAGGAGGGCGATTTTGCGCGGGTGGTGCTTGGTGGGCAGATGTTAATTCACATGGAAATGAAATATTTATTTCTTTTGCAGGAAGAGGCTGTGGTGGTGGCTACTGAGGGCACCTCCAAAATGTGATTCTTAAAGGGGGAGAGGCAAACAAGGAGGGAGAGAGAGAGAGCGCGCGAGGAGAGAGAGGGGGAGAGAGAGAGAGGACAGATAAGGTTTCAGGGCTAGGCTGATAGCTGCAAGGTGGGCGGCGGGAGAGGATGGTGGGGGGCTGCCCCTCTCTCGGAGGCCATGCAAATGTAGAGGAGAGGAGGAAGAAAAGCCCCTCTTTTAATGACTCACTGATTGAGCCGGTTTAAAATTAGTTATTGTTTTGTTTGGGCTTTTTTTCCCCTCTCCTGGCCACCCCCTTGGCCGTCGAGAGAGGGAGAGAAAGTGTGTGTGTGTGTGTGTCTGCGAGTGTGACTGAGGGTGTGTGTCTGTGAGGAAGAGGGGAATCAAGTGTGTATGTGTGTGTGAGAGGGAGAGGGAGAAAGAAAAATAATCTTTTCAAATCTCCTCCCTCTTTTTTTCCCCCCTCGTTTCTTTGCTTTTCTCTAAAGCTCTCTGGTCTGTGGAACACTTTCTTCCTCCTCCTCAGGAAAATGGAGACGCTCCGTCTTCTCGCTCCTGGGCGGGAAGCTGCCGAGGATTTTTCTTTTCTTTTGCCTCCCCGGTTGGATTTGTTTTCAGCGATCATTTCTTCCCATCTCGTATTAATTTTCACCGCCTTTCTAGCATGGGTTGCGCTTTTTGACGGGGATTCTTTTTTTCTTCTTAATTTCGTTCCTTATTATTTTTTTGTCTCCAGTCTCCACCAATTTCTTGCCTTTGCGTCCTTGTTTCAAGGAATGGAAATGATTTGTTTCGGTGTATATAATTCTGGGTCGGTAGGATTTAAAATCCATTTCGGTTATGTTTTTTTTAATCTGCAAGTATAATAAATATTCTACATCTGTAACAATGCTTTCGTTTTTGCCTTTTGAAGACTGTATCTGGCATGGGATTAATTTTCCAAAAAATGATCGTGAGTTGGTTTTGGTTAAAGAACCGGGTGGGGCTGGGGGAGAGAAATTTATAAAGAATGGATTGAAAACCTGATGGATCATTTTGGGTGCGTTTTTTTTTTTGGTTGAGGAGTGGGCAATACTCTTAATAGGGAATGCAAGACAGTAGGTTTGCAGAAATGGTCGATTTTTGCTGAGAAGGAAACTCAGGCCTTTGTGCTTTGTCGGGCTTATTTTCATCCTTCCTAAATTGTCTAATCTGGGAGAATTTCCGAATTGAACATGCATTTCCAAAGCTCAGTCGACGGAGCCAATTTTTCCTCCCAAGAATCCTATTTTCTCCGTGCCGGTCTCGTGCCTTGCCGGCTGGAGGGTCAAAAACAAGGAAAGATGGCGCTGCCTGGCCATCGGCCAGGATTTGTGGCGCAGTTTCTTCTCTTTCGCTCCCCGCGGCCGCCATTTTGAAATGCTTTTAATACGAGGCTTTCTCCTTCGGCTGGGGCGTCGTCTTCCTCTATTTCGTGGAGTTGCTTTCCCTCTCTCAAAGTAGAGCAAAAATGGAAACGGGGACCTTCTTCACCTTTATGAAATGGTTTCCAAAGGGGTGAAATATCTTTTACTGCGACTCATTTGAAGGAGAAATCGTACGGAGGTTGATGGTGCCACGTAATTTATTGCTTTTAACAATAATAATTACAAGCCCAGTTTCTTGTTCTATAGAACAATTAGCATTCGTTTTAAAAAGTTCTTACGTCTTTATTTTCATTTATAACCTACCTTCTTATGAAGAATACTAGTGGTTATGGGGACAAATGGCAACGATTATCACTGTTAATTGTTGTGAACTCCTTTTATAGAAATTACCATTTTGTGTTCCCCACCAGATTAGGATATAAATCCTTTAAATAGTCTAGCCTCGAATGTATAAATCACATAGACTCAATAGAGGAAAACATTTATGTGATGCAAGTAACTAAAAAGCAGTGTGTGATTTGTGGATTAAAAATGGAGGACCTTGGGCAATTGGATGGCCTTTCAAATTCTTTTTTGCAATAACACAACTTTACATGTGTCAATGAGGTCCTATTCCAGAAAATCTAGCAAGGGAACATAATAAAACTTGACCACACTTTTTCCTACCTTCCACTGCCATTACATTTCTATTTTTGAAGGCTTGATAAGGAAGTAAAACGTTTATTTAAAACACAAGTACTCTTACATTCTGTAATCTCAGAATACTTAATTGAAGTGGTGGCAGATTTTAATATAACTTTGGTTTTTTTAGATATTTCACAGGAAACAAAAATGGGGCAAACAGTAGTAGATATGTTGCATTTTCCAATAATTTCCTACTATTACATCTTCCTTTGATCTTCTAATTTTTCAGAACTAAAACCTTTTGAATAAATTTAAGAAACGATTAATATTAGGAAATAATTGCCTTTATAAGTTTAAAATGTGACAGTAAAGTTAATTTCATCTATTTGTACACCATTCATATATCCTCAATGGAAGAAATAAGGTTTTGGATTTGGTTATTATGTTTCCTAATAAATAACTGATGCAATAAAGAAATAAAAAGTAGTTTTTCAACAAAGTTCTAATTGTTAGCGTTTATCGTTAGGCTACATCTTTCATTGCTTTTTGGCAATCTAACTGGATAGTGCAGTTACCATTGAACCTAGGCAATTGTTTATAAGGGGTTTATCTAGCACATTGGTTTACATATATGGTTTAAATATGTCCAGAAACCAAGGAGAAGTTTAAATAAAAAAGCAATTCAGATATATTGTTTAACATTTCAATTTTCCTTCAAGGAATAAATGTACATTGTTCTGTATAATCCTCCCCCTCCCTTAAAATATTTTATAGCAGTTTAGTAAATTATATTGTAAATTCAATAAAATGTCTGACTTCATTAAATCTTGTGAAAGAAGAGGATTTCTTATTTGGCAAGTAATTTGACATCAAAGAAACTAGCTTTGAAAGGAGACATTGAAAAGTTGTGTTTTTATCAGGAATTCTTATCTGGCTTATGCACATTTTAGTTAATTATGTTTTGTTAGGCCTAGATTTATGCAGCATGCATATTTTTCAAACTGAAAAGATGAGCTTCTGGATATATTTATGATATTTTTCATAAATAGCAGATCTTACCACATAGAAGTCCCAGGGCACAGTATTTATGTTCAAAGAATGAAATTCTATTAATGTTTCCTCATGGTGCTAGAAAGGACCTTGAATTAAAAAGCAAACCATAGTTTCAACTAGAATTGTTTGTTTTCTAAGACTTAAAAAAAGCTGTACATCATATGTAAAATACAGATGGAAAGAAATTATGGGAATTTGCAACTAATGAGAATACCAATTTATAACCTTTATAAATCTTATCCATTTAATGAGTGGCCCAGTCTGCTAAAACTAATTTACGTAGCTTTTATGAGATAGTGCTTATTTCTTCCTGCCAATTTTAGGAGTGCTGCTTCCTATTCAAATGCATGTAAAATTAACATACACCCTTATTCTCAATCATGGTTATAATTCATTTGTAGCACAGGTGGTGTTCACAGTTTAGATACATTCACAATCTTTTATTTCATTTTGATAAATAGAAAACTTGCAAAAAGGATGTTACGAAAGATTCAATGTATATGTAGATAATTGATAAATGAGCATGTGCAGATGATTTTTTTTTTTAATTATGAATCTAAAGAATAATGTGGCAGTTGTTAACTGTTAGCCATTCTGTTCAACTTATTTTCTATATGTCCCTATTCTAGTATATGAGCTGGGCAAATGTAGCAATATACTCGGAAACATAAGGCCAATGATATCATCTAGCTTTATAAACTCAATCTAGAGAAGTTATAGATACATCTGCCACATTGTTAGCAAGACCAGAACCGTAAATGGAAGCTAGTGAATAACTTGACAACTTCTCACAAATAAATTATCAGGAGTAAAACTAATGTGTGAGAGAAAACAATATGTTTCCAATTTCCTGCCTTGCAGTGGAAATTATCAAAACATATAAGCACATTTAATATGAAGTAGGACTGATTATAAACAGGTTCTGCAATCACACATTCTTACTCCATAGACACTTACTGTGTCATTTGTGTTCATCTCTTCTCCCATCTATTTAAGTAAGAAATGAGTAATGTTTGATTATTTTACATTTAAACCAGTGGTTGAAAATATACATATTAATAAAATTTATACATATTCTTCATAACAAGGGGGAGACAAATTAAGGACAAAGTGTTTGTAATAATAATGCTAATTTATCCTTGAAATACTACTATGCAATAAGTAAGCCCAGGGATCTTCAAACTTGATAGCTTTAAGACTTGCGGACTTCAACTCCAAGAATTCCTCCTCCAGTCATGTTAGCTCAGGAATTCTGGGAGTTGAAGTCCACAAATCTTAATGAAGATCCTTGCAGTAATCTATCAGGGGATTCTGAACCTAATGCAGTGTCCCTTGATTAATACAATTTTATCAAAATAATATCAGACAATTTGAAACTGCTTTAAGTAACATAGAATATAGTAACATTCTTTTATTTCAAGGAATAATTAACATGTATATAGAAGATGTATGGAATTATTGTCTAGGAAAAGATTGGATTCATCTACTAAGCTATGTTTTTTTAAAAACCAGTTTCTTTTAATAAAAATTGGTTGAGTACAGTATGTTAAATCATTTCATGGTTTCAAATAAAATGTGAAAATATATATACACTTGATCGTATTAAACTTCCCTAAAGGTGGTTGTATAAAAAACCTACAAAGATAAAATAAATTTGAGGAAAGAAGAAAGAGAGCCAGTTTGGTGTAGTGGTTAAGATGCTGGCTAGAAACCGAATTCCAATCCTGTTTTAGGCATGGCAAACCAGTTACTTTCTCTTAGCCCAACTCAGGGCTGTTGAGAGGAAAGTAGAAGAAGGAAGGAGTAGTGGTATATTTGCCACATTGAGTTGTATATGAAAAAAAGGTGGGATAAATAAAAACATAGAACAGAAGAATCAAGTTGTATTTTGTGATAAATGTCAGTTACACCATGTTCTTTTGCAGCAGTTTACATTCCCTTGAAAAGGTAAAGGAAGGAAAACAAGACCAATTAAAACTACGAGATGTAGTTTTTCCTTAAATAATTTATCTATTATATATTCCATTATATTCCAGAATAAAATCCTAATTGTTAGAAGATCCAGGCACAGGATCTGTGCAGATCCTGTGTAGGAAGGTAGATTAGATATCTTTGTTGGCCTACCTGTGTCTTTAAGAGCACTTTATGAAATAAAGTCAGTACATGAGATATGAGGGGGAAATGTCTTATTCATAAAATTGGCTTATATCTTTCATAATATATCTATCACAATACCTTCAAGCACATAAAGAGAATTAGAAATATAAGGTTTCAACTTTACAGTGGATATTTTTGAAAATCATAGTCTGTGAACCACATGTTGATGTTCCACCTTGTCACACACTGCTTTTCAGAGGCTCTGGATTATACTCATAATTCCCAATTATTGGAAAGATTTCATGAGAAAAAAATCACAACAGTAATCAACACTGAAGTTGTAAGATTCTTGATTGGAAGATGGAAAACATGTTTCAAAATGTGGAGTGTACAATTAGAAGACAGTTGTAGAATTCTCTAAACAAAACATCTGGATGCACTTCAGGTGATTTAGGATCAGTCATGGACATACTATGGCACAATGAGCTTGAATCAGCGGAAAGTACTGTTAATTCATTTGGATGAAATAGTAAAATATGTTAGGAAATAATGCAATATATATCTGAATTTGGCAAATCTCTTGAGTTAGAAGAATAGAATGGGCAAGTACACTCAGATTTGGGAATTATTTGTTGTGAGCCATCTAATAAACCTAACTGATGCACCAAATAGTACAAACAATTCATCTTGTAAAGCAGGAAACTTACACCCAGCACTGCATTATTTATAATAATGTGTGTGACAAAAATCAGTTAACAGTATAAAGTTGTGAACTAGCTAAAATGCAGTAAAAACAAACCATTCACAGGCTAAACAAACAAATGGGACACACAAAATTATCGGTGTGTGGAACATTCAATTTAGGTCCATACTGACTCCATACAAGACAATCCTGACAAATAATAAATATTTTGGGGATTGCAGCCACACTATAATTTGACAATTTTTTCCATGACAATATTTTGGGGAAGAAAAACTGCAATATAGTACCAATTACAAACTGGTCTAATATGGATCAGACTTCATTTCTTTTTTTTTAGACTGTGGTCCAGAAATAGAACACATATACCTAACTTAGATTACAGATATAGGTTAGTGCTAGAAGTAAGCATGTATCCTAATGCTAACCCATTGCATCCATCAATACACCTCAAATATCTGAAGGATTGGGAGGATTTTTGAAACAGATCTAAATAGTTCTTCAGAGTTGTGCGTGGAGGAGGGCAAGAGTAACTCATAATAAGGAAAATTGGCATCCATATAGTACTGGATGTACCTACTACATGTTCACCTAGTACAGTAAATTAGCATGGTAAAAGCATTTACATGGTAAATATATTGTGTAATTTCTTACATAAAGCAGTCTTTCATAAAAAGATAATTTCAAGTGTGTTTTATGATACAATATGAATACTTTATTTTCTTCTTAGTTGTCATGGATGATGATGATGATGAGTCCTGTCTCTTTGATCTTATTGGGTAAGATTTTATTTTAGATACCTGTCCTTGAAAAAAATCATTTTAAAAGAGCTTGTTTGATAAGCAACCAATTAAAAGTATCCTCTGAAGCATAATTTTGTTTCACAATAATAAATAAACAATTTTCCCCCAGGAATCTGGATTTAAAATTTTCAAAAGGAAGTAGGGAAGATTGATTTTTGTAGTTTCCCTTTATTTCCTGCAGCTTTCTTGCCATTCTTCACTGTTCCAAATGAATTTTTAAAATAGTTTTTTAGATGCACATTAAGCTGCAGAAGCAGAACTGATGAAAAGAACTCAGTTTATTATGAGACCAGTGTTCTTTCTGCAAAGCAGTTACCTCTGCTACAAACACACACGCACATACATATAAACATGAAATAAAATTTGTATCAGTTTATTTTTATAGTCTATCATCAATAATGCATACATAAATCATATTAAATCAAAATTACTCTATTTCCATAAAAGATAACCCTAAATTTAAGATCAAACACATCCACCAAAAGAAAAGTAGAAGAAGAAAATACACAGAGGTAAGCATCCTGTGCTGTCTGTTGAATCTAGGTTTGCCAACTTCAGTTGAAATCAATCCTGGAGATTCCTTCCACCCTCATAAAGATGTACGTACAACATACTTACATGTGCACACATGCATTTTTTTATGAATAACTTTCAGAAATCTCAAAAAAGGCAGAAATAAACTCACAGACCACTCTGATATGCACAAATTGACCTTTCTTCCAGGAGAAAAAAAATAATAAAAGTCTAAAAAAGATAGTTGCAGTAGAAAGGTCAGGGAACAAAACTGAGTGGAGATAAGGGAAGGGAATAGGATAACTGACAGCATGGGGAAGTAGAATGAAGCAAGCCCTATTTAGACAGTAAACATAAAAATTCACCTCTCAAGTAACAACCAATTTTTCAGGCTAATTTTTATAGGCTTCTATGATTGTTATCAGCAAAATCTGCATCTGTTTATATTGTTACCCATTCATTTGTTTCTGTTCTCAGAGTATAAAAAACCCAGAATGTATGTAGAACAAGCCCTTCCTCCTCCTAATTTAATATTTAAGAAAAGTCATTGTCATATTGGAAAATATTTTCACATATATATTTACATATTTGCATCCCATATTTTTTTATTTTCATCTATTTTAAAAAGCAAAAATGAAATCTAAGTTCTCTTAATCCCAAGGCATGACTTAAAGTATGATAATACAGTAGTAAAATTATGCAGATGTTGGATAGAAGATTGTTGGGAAAGCTTCATATATCTCATGCAGAATTCCATGGAACAGAAAAAAGAATGCAAGGAAATAAATAATATGTTCAGAATCTTCTCAAATTCTTTATATGTGAGTTTAAATAACAGCAACTTAGTGAATCTATCTTTCTGAGCATCGACAGGCAATAGATCACGAGTGTCAAACTCAATTGCTGTCATGTGACATTTCCCCCCTTTGTGGAGCTGGGGTGGATGTGGTCTGCATGATGCATTGTCACCCCTGCAATAGATGGTCACCTGAATTTGGTTACTGGTTTGGAGGTTGTAACCTTTTTGCTGTAGCATATTTCATCTATAGAAGACTGCAACCAATGAAATATATTTATCTGAAAAATTGACTTGAAAAATTTTACCATATAAGATAAAACTGTAATTTTTACTACTGATTATAATTTGCTGTATTATTTATACAAATACTCTATAAAAATTCACTTGGCTGAAGAATATATCAAAATAAACCAAGAGATGAAAAAGATAAACAAATAGTTTCTGTTTATAAGCCAATTTATATCTTAAATATAAATATGTCCTCAGGTCAACTTCATCTCTGGATGGTTACAAAGTCATAACCATACTTTTTTTTTTTTTTTGGGGGGGGGGTAGGTAACAATATGAAAGCTTTTTTTTCCATTGCAACTTTCTCGGATGTTATTTAATTTCCCAGTTTAGCCTATATTCCTGCTATTCCTTGGTAGTTACCAGCCAAATGCTAACCTGGACCAAATCTGCTAGCCTTCCAAGTCTACAGGAAAAATACCATGTGCTGCTACCTATTGAAACAGTTGAAATTTTAGCAACTTTTATGTTTTAAAATGCTTTAATGTTTAAAATGGTCCATCTTACTTTTCTTTATATATCTTTTAGAGATCCACAGGCACTGAATTATTTTCTACACGGAGGGGGTAGTAAATCTGTAAGTTATTTGTGTTCTCTTATTGTACATTTAATTTTGTTAACAATTGTTCAGAGTTGTTAGAAGTATGCCTGCAGAATCAAAGCAAATTCCATGACATGCAAAGTTTATCATAGCAAACTAGAAATGTGGGGTTGCAGTCCTGCATTTTTTTTCTTTTCATTTAAAAGAAATCTTATGTGCCTAATGAGTGGAAATGTAAAACAGGTAGTCTGCATTTTAGCACTTTTCAAGTTTATGTGGTAGAGGACTCTCTTTGAATCTTTCTGAGGCTACAATAGTTTTCTGAAGTTGGAAAGAATAAGTACAATTGTTGATGAAAAGGTAGTGGGAGGAAAATTTTAATGTTGAATTTTAGCACCTAAGGGCCAAACTCTTATTAAATAACAAAAAAAAAATTGTATTCCAAATGTATTGCTCTTAGTTTATGATTATTTATTTGTGTTGTCACAGAATAGCGAAGACTTGAGTAACATAGGATATTCTGCAGCCAACTCAAATTCCATTTTTGCCAATACCAGCGTAAGTATAAAAAAAATAAATAAAATGTTATTGTAGATTCTATAGACTATGTGGATTGTTTATATTATATGTAATTGAATGGAAAAAATAGTAACTGATTATCTTATAAGATCAAATAGAGTAGCAGTTAGATTTATATACAGCTTCACAGTGCTTTACAGACCTCTAAGCAGTTTACAGAGTCAGCATATGGCCCCCAACAATTTGGCTCCTCATTTTACCAACCTTGGAAGGATGGAAGACTGAGCCTGGTGAGATTCAAACTGCCAAATTACAGACAGCTGGCAGAAGTAGCCCGCAGTACTGCATTATAACCACTGTGCCACCATGGCTCTTAATATCTATGTTGTTCATATATATACTATTTTTATTAGTGATATTAATGAATAATAATTCTCCCAGATTTTGATTTCACAGTATTTATACACCTGAAATGAATTGCAATGGGCAGCTATTCCTTCCCCAAAGTATTTAGTCTTGTGAATTCTATTCGCCCACATATGCAAATTGTTGGAATTCAGAAACTGAGTGGGTATCTAGTTAGAGCAAATCACAGAACAAGAAATTTTTTTCAAGAAAAGTGGTAAAGATGTTCCTAAAATTTCTACTATTTCCTCTCTCTCTATTAGAAAGAATTATGAGACAGATAGAAGTAACCCAGAATTACCTCTTAATATACCCTGATCTGTTATAGCAGGATTTGTAGTCAGTTGAACTCATAATACATTGTTGTTTTTTTTACTTTGTTACTTCTAGTTTGCAATTCAGATATAGTAGATTCTAACAAAAAAATAAAGATTGTGATGACCTACTTTCTGAACATGCTAGCGAAATAGTACAAATTGAGATGGTGTGTAGTAGGACTGTACAGGTCTTTACACTTCAAGGGTGTTTCAGTCTCCATTTAGACACCTACATAGCACCTAAACAAAACATATATTTTCCAGAGCTTATGCTGCAGTTACAGAGGGCAGCTGAGTGGTCCTTGGAGAAGACCAAGCTGCTTTAAGGAGTTGCCATAAAATTCCTGTACGTACTCTGGAGTAGTTCTTTCCTTCAGATCCAAAGTGTGATTTCATAACATGACAAAGCCCAATATTTCATGTCATGATAGATTTGCAATTAGATAAAGTTTCAACATTATTAGAGTGTCTTTGTAAACAGCTGTAGCTTTTTAATGAGATATATAGTAGATAACTTGCTGCCAGTCCCTTAAATAACTACAAACTGTAGTAAATGTGCTGCAACATTCAAATGATCGAATTGAGTGGTTAAGAAGAGAATGTTCCGCTCGTTTACATTATGCTCTTGTCATCAATTTATACATTTTGCATACCAGTATCTTTATCCTGTTGTGAAGTGGGGTCAATTAAAAGCAGACTTGTTGGATTTGGCTATAGAATTGTTTGTGGATTCAGAGCTCTCAGGCTATTTTTAATTAATCCTTCTCAGGACCTCTGTGGGATTTGAATGAGTATATACCAACAATACTTTTTTAAAAAATGTTAGAATTATATTACAGTGTTGCACAACAATAATTATTGTTCTAATAATAAACTGAGAAAAGGAAAATAATTATAGTGAACTATGCTCTACATTTGATTTTTTAAAAAAAGATTGAAGAAATTTAATTGTATTTTTTTTCCTTTCAGAGCTCTGATCCTAAGTCATCAATCAAAGGTGTTGGTGGTCAGCTTGGAGAAGGGTCTAATGATGGACTACAGTTGCCAAGTACCCTTCAGTTTCTTGATGATGAACTTGAATCATCTCCATTGCCTGATCTTAGTGAAGATCAGCCTTTTGATATCCTCCAGAAATCTTTGCAAGAAGCTAATATTACTGAGCAGACTTTGGCAGAAGAGGCTTATTTGGATGCCAACATAGGTTCCAATCAACAGTTTGCACAAACACAGCTTCATCCTTCCTCATCAGCATCTTTTACTCAGGCTTCTAATGTTTCCAATTACTCAGGTCAAACGCTGCAACCTATTGGAGTTACTCAAGTAGTACAGCCACCAGTTGGAGCATCTTTTACAAGCAATACAGTTGGTGTGCAACATGGCTTTATGCAACATGTGGGGATCAGTGTTCCCAGTCAACATTTGTCAAACAGTCAGATTGGTAATTCTGGACAAATACAACTAATTGGTTCATTTAGTAATCAACCTTCTATGATGGCCATAAATAATCTTGAAGGATCTCATATTATATTGAAGGGTGGTGGACAACAAGCACCTGCAAACATGAGTGGTGGACTTTTGGTTCATAGACAAACTCCTAATGGGAACTCATTGTTTGGCAATTCAAATTCAAGCCCAGTAGCACAACCTGTAACTGTTCCATTTAATAGTACAAATTTTCAGGCATCGTTGCCTGTACACAACATCATTATACAGAGGGGTCTTGCTCCAAATTCTAACAAAATTCCCATCAATATTCAACCCAAACCAATTCAGATGGGACAGCAAGCCACTTACAATGTAAATAGCTTAGGAATACAGCAGCATCATGTACAACAAGGGATTCCCTTTGCTTCATCAAATTCCCCTCAGAATTCAGTAGTTGGTCCACATATGTCTGTTAATATTGTTAGTCAACAAAATTCAAGAAAACCAGTTACTCCCCAAACAGTAAGTAATGCCAGTGGTAGCATTGTTATCCATTCTCCAATGGGACAACCTCATGCGTCTCAGAATCAGTTTCTTATACCCACAAGTCTCTCTGTAAATCCCAGTCCAGTTCATCATGTCCAGACTGTAAATGGACAGCTGCTTCAGAATCAGTCTTCACAACTTGTTTCCAGTCAAGTATCCACTGAGCATGTTATGTTAAATAGAAACTCTACAAATATGCTCAGAAATAACCAAACATATTCAGGACAAATGCTGAATAATCAGAATGCTGTACAGTTAGTTTCTGGTCAGACATTTTCTCCTTCTGGAAACCAAGTTCTAGTCAACCATGGAACTTCTCAAATTGGTGGTCAGGTTCCACTACAACAATCCTCTTCCGCTGTATTACATTTATCTCCAAACCAAGGAAACCTTTCCCAAGGCAGAACAGGATTTTCAGCAGCGTCTCCTGGACAGGCAACTGGTTCAAATATATCTTCAAGTAATCGTTTTACTGTTGTGAGTTCCTCTGCTACAGTACATTCAAACATTGGCTCATCGGCTCAGTCTGTAGCTTCAAGTGGAAGCTTTGCTGGAGATCAACTTACACAGCAAAATAGAACTCAGTTGTCAGTCAGTGTATCACATCGACTTCCAGTTTCTTCTTCAAAACCTATCAGCAGTTTTAGTCACACATCAGTAACCCAGCCACCATTTTCTTTTGGACAGGTATAATTCATAAGATCAAAAATATTCCATAAATTTAGTTTCTTTAATGATGCAGGATTTGGTATGATCATGCAGCCTGTGCTTCTAAAACATTAAGTAGTATTTTGAAACAACTTTGCTGTTTTATTGATGTGATAATACCAACTTTCTTCTGCCCCCCATTTACATGAAATTATTATTTTGATTAAAACTTGGTTTCATAGAAATAAGGTTTATTACTGGCTTAGATGTGTTTTCATTTAAAACTATATTTGATGAGCTTCATGAGATAATTAACTACAGTGAATGTCAGAATTCAGTGAACTTCTCACTTCTGTTTTAAATTAATTGCAGTGCATGAATTACTTTATTTTCATTAATCAAAAGCAAGATTAACCACAGTTTGGGATTTCAACATAATGATATTTTATGTTAAAAATGGAATTTAAATGGATATTTCCAATTTACTCTCACATACTCAATAAAAAGGCATAGAGGAGAGTAGATAATTCCAGGCTTACTGTGGCTTGCTTTCATCATGTTAACTAACAGTTTAGTCATAAACTTTGTGATATCTGAACTAACTACTGAAGCTAACAATTAAATGTTGTAGTAATTTGTACACGGAGAATGAATAAAGCATTTATATAAAAATGATAGATGAGAAATAAGGACTTTATCCATACTTTGCTCCAATTCAAATATAAAGATTTAGGATGTAAATTGAATATAATTAGTTGAAGTTCAACTTTATGAATGAAGGTGAGCCTGTCTTCAGTTAATACCAGAATCAATAGCCTTAATTCTAATTACATCAGAAATAGTATGGAAGTCTAGCACTCAAAGAATTGATCACACATAATAATTGGAAGCCCTTCCAAAAAAGTCTGACAGCATTTTTACCGTACCCCACTCCCATCCCAGTGATGTCACTGCATTATTGGATATACATCTTCCACTATGAGAAATATGTTAGGTGTTCCTAGTTTATGGTTTAGTATGATGTCTTAAATAAAGCTATTGTGATTCATCCAATAACAGGTTAAAACTCTGGGTAAATGATGTGGATTATTTCTTTTTAAATATCTATTTTCTTAAATTATATGTGTGACATGTCTGTCTTGTATCTTTGCAGATTCAAAAAAAAACAACCAACCTGGCATCTTCAGTTGCATCATCAAAATCACAGGACAACTTGAGACAACCACAGCCAACAAATCTTTTAGGTAATCTAGTTTATTAGATTTTAATTTCTTTCTAATCTCTCATGAATGAATGATTTCATTCTAATGTGATCTTAAGTATTAGTTGAAAAATTTGGATTGCAAGTAGATATTAATATCTATACTATTGATATACATAGACAAGATATAAAGAGTCAGTAAAATTAAAATCTAAAAGTGCATTTGTCAAGTTTTTTTTGGCTAATATCAGAGATTCAGTGACTTTATTAACATATGGCAATGTTTTTAAAAATACCAGCTATTTGATGATATATATGTGAACATAGAACTTGCCGCTATTAAGTATACAAAGGATTTGATTTAGAACTGAGAAAAGCTAAGAGAGCACCAAGGACCCCTCATTTCAACCCTGAACTGCAAATATTCTCCTTCATTGGTAAAATATTTCAGGTGAAAGTCAGTCTCCATGTTAGGGGTTCACGTCCAGAAATGAATGATGTACTTTGTTCTGGGGATGGACCATCCCAAATTGGTTGTTCTATGCATGGAATGTTTTGTCCGTTCCTTATTATAAGCTTCCCAAGACAATTGTAATCTGCTCCTAGTTTTGAAGGAAAAGAGATTCTTATTGTAAGATTTGAAGGATAAATCTATGGTCCCATTTATTCAATGAATTGCTTGCTTCTTATTGCATATAGATGTAAATTACTGCATATAGATATAAATTTTGTATGGATAAATACAATGAAATATGGAATGGCATACAAAATATAGAAAGTTAAAAATATGATAGCTACAGAAGTGTATTATAAATGAACACACATGCATATACATTATACATAACATATAATAGGTTTTTTTAATATATAATTATATATAATAGGTCTACATTAAATAACTATATATAGAATTATAACTATTATACAGGTACTCCTTGACTTAAAACCAAATTTAGAATGTAGGTCATAAATCATTATGTCATTAAATGAGACATCTATAGGCTACCTGCTCAATGACCACAATCCTAGTTTTCTGTCAGGTACAAAGGATCAGAATCATATGTTAAGTAGTAGTTCACAATGTTTACTGCTCAAGTCTATTCACAAGAATCTAGTCAATTAATGGTCAGTACTAAATTAGTGCTGGGTAAGAGTTTACAGAATTCGGGGGGTAGGGGGGGCTGGATTTGAATTGCAATGTTACAACTCCAGATTGATTACTCTCTTAGCTCCTCCCTCTGGTTCTGCCTCTTCTTTTATACTCTCCTATTGAGGTCATTAATTGACAGGTGGGTTGTTAAGTGACCATGGAGGACTGCCTCAGAGGGTGGGGTAAGTCTTAGGAGCCTGGTGCCCACCGTTGTACAGAAACCTGCCATGGCAGGTGTCAGCCAGCCAAGCCCAGAAGCACATGAGTCTTTTCTCTTTATTCCCGCCACTCCAGAGCAGCCTGACTTTTTTTTGTGCCCTACCACATCTGGAAAGTTTTGGCTCAGCCATGCATAGGCCTCCTCCCTCCCCCTTCCCCACTATTCCTGAGAGGCCTGGCTTTCTCCCTCCTACCCTCATCACTCTCAAAAGGCCTGTACTATCATGCCTGAGTCCATTTACTTTTTGTTTTTCCTGCAGTTGTTGAAAATCATAGTCAGCCATTGCAAGGTTCAGTTAGAAAGCTAGCCAAAGGCATTCTTCCTCAAGACTGGCCAGAAGCAGAAAGTCAGCCAGAAGGCCTTCCAGGGCACAGAGAAGACGTGGGGAGGGGAGGGAGAAAGCTAGATTTCTTGGGAGCGGTATTGGGAAGGCATGAGGTCTGTGTGCCACTGGGCCTAGCAGGCTGGGGGATCCAGTTTGAGGCAGGTTTCTTCATGCTGCTAATTCTAGTAGGGCTGAGGCCTGGCCTGTAGCAACTTCTAGCTGGCTATTGCCTTCTGACCCATGACAATTTTCATGCACCACTGAGTTTAGATGGCTGAGGCATTGTAGCCTACAGCAGATTTCCTGGAGGGGTAGGGCAGGGCAAGAGAGGTCAGTCTTCTTGAGAATGTTGGGAGGAGAGAGAAGGCAACAAGTTACAACCAAAATTCTGGGCTTAGTTGTGGTCGTGAGTCAAGGACTATTTGTATTTTATAGTCTAGGATGGGGTCCCTAACCCCTAAACCACAGCCCACTTCTGGAACCAGGCCGCATAACTACAAATGGAGCTGTGCTCACATGTGTATTCACCTGCCACTCACACCAAACCATCTCCTCATCCTGTGCTGGACTGCCAAGCCAGAAAGTTTGGGGGCCTCTAGTCTAGAAAAGTTATATAAAAACACTCCTAGTGACAATTTATTTAATATCTTTCAGTGATGTATATTTAGGTAGAAGATTCAAATATGTTTGCTTTGTGTAATATCAAGAATCTTCACAGTGAATATATTTACAGGACAAGATTCTGGAACCAAAATCATACAGCAACCTATAGGAACAGTGTTACCACACCAAGAAAAAACAGCAGGGTCATTGCTTGCTCAAACAAATATGCAGGTAGGGTAAAAAAAAAAATCACCTTTTCTTCTGTAAGTAATTTCTTGTTTTGCCACCAAAAATAATTTTGAGAAGGGAGATTTGTGAAAAAAATCTGTAATAGTACATTTGTAAATCTCTTATCACTATATCTCAATCAATATTATATGAAGCTAAATAATACTGTAATACATAATACATAATCCTGTCTATTTTCAACAGCTTGCCATTTATTTGTTTATCAACAGAACTTGCTCTGTGTTTATAAAAAATGAAAGAGGTTGTTTATTGGCATAATCTTGCTTACAGGAATAATAAAATATTGTGACATGGAACAGTGCATTAGCATATTTGCTGTCATTTGCTTGAATTCAATAATCTTGAAAAATAAGACGTGAGGAAATCTTTGATAGTGCATTTGAAAATAGAGAAATTGTATGAAACTAAACAATAATTTAGATATTTGGTGGCAGTTGCCATTATAAATTTTAAACACTTTATTAATCCTTGGATCACACTATAAAAAGGACACTCTGGTTTTATGCTTGATTATACAGGCATATCCTATTAATAAGGATGATGATTTTTGAAAAATTTCAAAGGCAAATGTGTCTAAAATTGTAATTATCCTCAATAACATATAAACCATTTATTTTCATATATGACACAAAAAGTTCAAATTCATATTAATGCAGTTTATAGAAAGTAGTTCAGTAGATTTTTTTAATAACATTTTTAAATATACAAAAATTGTAGTTTCTTTTAATAAAAGATTATCCTAATGTAACAGAAATGTATTTTGGACCTAGGTGGATGGTCAGATAATAGGACAAAAGAGACCTGCTGCTAAACAATTAACCAAAGGAACCTTGTAAGTTATTTCCTTTCAATATACATTTTAGCTATTAAAATTTTTTGCCGTTCACAAATTTTGCAAAATTGTTCCAGATGTCATCGTAAAATAGCTGATGGTTATCTTCTTTCTATTAGCATTCTACAGCAATTACAGAAAGATCAGGCACAGGCTGTAACTCCTGACAAAAGTCAGTTCAGATCTTTAAGGGATGCAGTCCAGAGACTTCTTTCATATCATGTATGCCAAGGATCACTGCCAACTGAAGAGGATTTAAGGAAAGGTATTTTTCCCGTTCTACTATTTTGAAAAAGATGTGTGCATGTATGGGGGGAGGGGGGCTTATAAGTTATATGTTATATATACAATGGAAAATGGAAGAAAAGGTTTATTATAAATATTTTATTGTTTAAAAATTACTATCTAAATGTATTTTAATGCCTTTTCAGTGGATAATGAATTTGAATCTGCAGCAACACATCTTCTGAAAAGAACACAGTCAATGCTAAATAAATACAGATGTCTTCTGTTGGAAGATGCAATGGTAAGACCAATGAAAAGTAATTATATATGTTTTTTTCAGGCTAAACTAGTTGTAACATTAATTATGTGTTTAATACTGGCATGTAATAGATAGAGGGAAGCAAAATTGATTCATTTCCAAGATATAAGATAGCTTCTCAAAGTATCTTTCATTTGTAAATAGCTAACATGGCGACCCAGTTTTTAATTGAAGTTACTACAAAGGTTACTACAAATTCTTAGTTCTATAACATACTCCTCATTTGCTACAGTCACCCATGTCAAACCACAGTTAGAGTTGACCTAGAGCCATTTATTTAGCAACTGTTCAAAGTTACAGTGATGTTGAATGAATGGTGATTATGACTAATCCTTGGAATTCAGCACTCTGCAGACTCCTGCAGTCATGCTATTGCAGTCAGGAAACTTGTCAACTGGTTCACCCTACAAACAGAAGCAACTTTACTCAATCACATGATTCCCATTTGCAACCTTCTATGGTGACTTCCCTGGAAAGTCAAGTGGGGGTGTAATCTGGCAGGAAAGTCTCCCCTACCCGTGCATCATCCCCAGCCCTTCTGAACTCTTTCTACCTTTGCTGCTTTCCAACTTGTATTGCGCTCTTGCACATCCTGTTTGACCATTGCCACATTCCTTGCTCCCTCCTTTGGTTGCAGTTGTTAAGTGGATCACTACATGATTTTATGACCATTTTTATAATGGTTGTAAAGCAAATCACCATGGTGGTTAAAGAACACACGTGATTGTTAAGTTAATCATGTGGCTGTTAAGAAAATCCATTTTGCTGGAAACTGACAGTGGGACGCATTGTAAATGTGAGCCAGTTGCCAAGTATCTGAAAGGCAGTCCTGTGACCACTGGAGCAGCATTGAGTGCAGCAGTCACTGGAACTGTTATGCTATTTATTTGTTAGATTTATATGCCAACACTCTCGCCACGGGGCTACTCTAGATGATTTACAATAATGAAGAGGAAGAAATGAATGAACAGAAGCTAGGTAATAGAACAATAAAATAAACAATGAAAGAGACCATAATGAGAAATACAACCAAAAAAGAAAGATGGATGGGTAGAGAGCAAAGAACGAGGGGGAGGGGGAATCTGCCATAAATCCAGCAGCCATCTCCAGCATTGAACTATCTCCTATTTGGACCCAGGCCATTCAACAGAGCAAGGTCTAGGCTCTTGTGGAAGGATAGGAAGGTGGGGGAAGATCTTGCCTTAGGATAAGATGTTCCAAAGAGCAGGCACTGCAGCAGAGAAGGCTCTTCTGGATCCCAACAGAGTTCTATTTTTATGTATTGTACTGTGTTGTATTATTTTGTATTGTAGTTTGATATTATATTAATATGGTTCCCATATAATTTCAACAATTGGCTAGAAAACAGGAGCATATTTCTGTTTGTAACATGGGAGCTGATTTTGTTTGTTTACTTTTCCAGAGAATAAATCCTTCAGCAGAAATGGTAATGATTGACAGGATGTTTAACCAGGAAGAAAGACAATCTCTGTCCCGGGATAAACGTCTTGCAATAGTTGATCCTGGTAAGAAACTAAGACTCCTCCTAGACATGAGACTTCTTTTGTTTATTTCACTGCTTTTTCATTTTGTTTCATTTGCCAATTGAATGCAACATAGTCTCATAATTCTTGATGGATATGTGGTTTTTAAGACCCATACCGCATCCTTATATATACTAAAAAATAAATAACAGTGTAATGCAGTAGCCTATGCTGTTGTGCTATTAATCTTAATTCTTCCTGCTGGCACCACTTGTTTGTCTATTCTTCACTTCCCCAAACAATGTTTGTTGGAAGGATACAGATACAGTGTGTGATTTTGATGCACCTGCATTCATGTATTCATAAATTTGTTTTGCCAAGGGCCAATATTTAAATCACTTTCGCTTGTAAAATATGATGTGGTTTGTTTTAAAAGGAACTATGTGTACAAGTATATTTCTTACTTCTATATTTAGAAAAATATTCTAATTTTGAATAGAAATGTTGTAAGCTAAAATAATTAATGAAGGCAATTGAGAACAAATTTCAACAAAAAAATTTGAATATTTTGAAATTCTTAAATATTAGTTTATTTTATAAAAAATGTGTATATAGGTACAGAAGGCATTTGTCAGTTTTCAGTGAAGTAACAGTTAATAAGTCCAGCAATAATTAATAGGTCAGGTAATTTTAACTTAATATTATTTATTTATTTGTATTCCACCTTTATTATTTTTATAAGTAACTCAAGACAGCAAACATATCCAATGCATCTTCCTCTCCTATTATCCCCACAACAACCACATTGTGAGATGAGTTGGATTGAGAAAAAGTCATTGGCCCGGGCATCCAGTTGGCTTCCGAGGCTAAAATAGGACTAGAGGTCAGAGTCTCTGGCTTATAATCTGGTGCCTTAACCACGAGACCAAATGGATTTCGTAGGTCCTTTCTTCCCACTTTGACTTCTTTTTAAAGGATATTTTGTTATGACACTTTTCATTGTGATTCACACCGAACACTGAACTAATCAGAATTCTGCTTAAGATACAATCTGAAACCTAAAACCATATTTTAATATGTACAATAGTTCACTGTATGTTTTTATTTATTTAGCAGATCACTTATTTTTTATGTCTTAGTTGTGGCTTAATGTAAATGGGCTTACTGTAGTATTTGTGTCCTACAGATCCATGATAAAAAAAAAAAAAAAAAGACGTTGGTCCCAAAATTCCACTTTGGGCAAAATATCAGTATCCCAGGTCTGAAATATTAAAGAATATTTCTTATGTCTTGCTATTGTACAACACTGTAGTATTAAGATACTTTTCTTCCAATTTTCAGATGGTTTTCTGGCAGACTTTTGTTGCTCATCCACACAATATGACAAGAGTGATGATGACACACAGCTTCACGAAAGTGATCATCAAACAAGCAAATCTTTAACTTTTCAAAACCAGACTGCTAATACCCAAATGAGAGACAAGTCAAGCACAGCAGAGTCTTTAATGTGCAACAAACTTCATGTAGTGCCTAACAATATTGTGAGTCCACCACAAGAAAACATTTCTGTTAAAAAAGCAGATCTTGCAAAAGCTTTAACATTTGAGAAATGCTCTTCTGAAAGCTGCTCTCCCGAAAGCCAACATATGGCTTCTTCTGAACAAAAAATTTCTCTTAAAGGTCTTGACAAGTTGAATGAAAATTCTTTAGCTTCTAAAGCTCATTCATATAAACTCTTATCAAATGCTGACCGTGGTACGCATAATAAAACCTGTTGGAATACAGTTGATTCTCATTCAGAAACAGCATATAATCATTCCCTCCAAGATAAAACTCCTCGGAGTTCTCCAAAGAATGTGGATTTGCCACCAGACAACTGGAAAGTTTCTGGAAAACCCCAAAAGGATTTGCTTGCCAATAAGAGTTTAGAAAGTACATTCAAAAATATAGTAGAATTGAAAAAGACTGAAAGGCAGCCACAAAGTGAGGCAGCTGCTAGTGGCTCGTTAGAGTATCCTAACTGTTCACTTATTGCTCCGCAGGAAAACTGCCTGGAGAAGTTTATTCCAGACCACAATGAAAGCATTGTAGAAACTGACTCTCTTTTGGAAGCTGCTGTAAATAGTATCTTAGAGTGTTAATAGTTACAGTACTGTGGACAAATCTTCCTTAGAAACAAATGTGAAAGATACCACTGATGTGTACTTTCTAAAGTAGGTTCTGTTCTTTGTTTGAGAGCAATACTCATTGTGGTTACAGTGAGGTATCCAGTAATATAAAACCTTAAGAGAAAACTGTTTGGTAAGGCCTATTCGTTGGCTGTGATTGAATGTAATTCTCAACCATGTTCTTTACCATTTCAAGAATGATTCTCAGTGAGTCTTTACCTTCCCTCTCTTCTTCCAACTCAACTGCGCTAGTAAGATCAGAAGCTTTTGTTTCTACCTTAAACTATAGTTTAATGTGTTGCCTGAGGTTGAAGCTATAATGAATAACTAAACTAGATTCATGAACCATGATTTACAATTGTTGGCTTTCCAATAGTTACAATTAGGGTTGTATAATCCAGAGTTGGCAACATGACAAAACTGTGGTTAATAAAATATGGAACAGAAAATTCCCAACATCTTTATCATGATCTGTAGCTAAGTGTTACACTCTAACCACCGGGTTACATTGCTTGTATAAACAGTTTTGATGTTGCAGCTTAATGAAAACATTAATTTACTAAACCCTACATAATGTAGTCCACTGGTATTGACAATCACAGTCTACTAAGAGGTGTAAATACCGTCAATATTTAATAAGAAAAATTTAAAATGCTCTTTCTATATCCTATCAAGATTTAAATCTCTAGTTAAAATTTTTACAGTTTACCTTTGCAGAAATGTCTTTGTCAGATTTACAAGAAATAGAGAAAAAAATGTAAACTGAGAAATTATAAGCAGAATTTACAGAGTTTTATACTTCAAGTGCTATTCAACTGCTCCATAAGCAGAAACCAATATAATTCAGAGGAATAACATTGTAGAGTTTAAGTTAATTTGGTATGGAACAATAAACATAAAGTTTAGAAAAGCTAGTAGATAGGAAATATAAAAAGAGGCTACAAAGTAGTCATGCACATAACATACACATATACACAAAAACACCTTTTTGATTGACACATTGATTCTTCAGCAAAAGCTTTTGTATTTTATAATTGGATATAATCAACTAAATATTTCTGAAATTGTATTATGTTTTTCTAAACAAAGTATGACAAGCATTTTTACTTAAAAATTGTGTTGTTATAATAGATGTTTAACAGTACTAGCCTTAATCTGAATAAGTTAAAGGACAGTGTTATTTTGGTTGTTTCTGCTTCTAATTGTTCAGAATGTTAATCCATTTGCAGCAGTGGTCATATTACCAAAACACATACAAACCAAAGTTAAATTTCTATCCATTAACAAAATTACATGTAAAAGCATATATCTCATCATCTAGAGACAAAGGAACCTCATGCATGGTTTGCATTTGGCTGGTGATCATATTGATAATGTAAATTTCTTTATTTAAATCTATAAATTTTTCCTTCTAGGTTGCCAGTTTTAAAGAAAAAAAATCTATACAACCTTTCTTTAATGCTGTTGCATACAAATGCCCGCTCAAAAGGACAGAGAACTGTGATTTATAAGATGCTTTGTCTGCAGCTTCTCTTTACAGAAGTATTTAAAATTTATTGAGGACTCTCTGATGCTGATCTGATAGAGATCTTCATTCAGTTATCAAGCTCCATGTAGTTTTGCTACATAGCAATGAAGAACTGGTTGTCTGTCAGATTGCCAGAATATTTAGTCACATTTTTCTTTCTTTATTCCAAATAATTCAGCAAAATTGAATTCTGTTATATTATTCAACACAGAAAACACACTACCATTCTTGTATTGTGATCACATTGCCATGGATTAATAAAATATCATTTAATTCAGCAAAAGAGTAACAACAGTTAATGTACCATCCACATATAATAGGAATAGAAAAATGTTTAATTTTATTGCCTCCTTTAAAAAAAAAAGTATGTGGATTTTAAAGTCACGGGCTTAGGATTTTGTACACTTCATGGCAACCATAATTTAAATAACTATAATTGGTGGCTTGGCATTTTCACAAAAATTTTTTTTGCGAGGATGGCAAAAAAATTATTTGTTTCTTTTAAGTAACATAAAGAGAATAGAAGGTGCTTTTCCCTCAAGGTTTTGTGAAGGAAACATAATTGAACTGTAACCATAATGAGGTAATTTGGAAAGCAGGTGTATATTGCACCAGTCACATAAATTGGTTTAAGTAGTATCTGATTGGAAATGTAAAAAAAAATGTTCACATTTGTACAACTTCTTATTTTGATTTTACCTGCTAGTGTAAAGTTCCCATTGTATGTACAGAATATTCTGAACCTAAATACCAAAATAAAGTGTATATGTTTTGAATCTTAGGTGAGAGTTTAATTTTAGATAATGTCTTAGCCAAGACATCTGAAATGCACTTCATCAATGTGGATTAAATCATACCTATATATATCCCAGGATTTTGTGCTGGGAACCCACTGAACAAAGTTCAGCTGAATTAACCTGGGATAGCTAATGTATTTATTTATTAAACTGAACTTGGTTTTAGAGTTCTGAATATTTTAAATGGTAATGCAGTAAAAATATTTTTGTTCATTGTAAAGAAACAAAGTGTGAATTTGTTATGCAGCCCATGATCCTAAATCCAGTGAAGGCCATTTATTTGTGCTTACCTGCTTTGTAGATTTGGTCTCTTGACTACCTGATGTCTTTCCACATTGTCTAAAGTTAAAACATTTTTAGCTGGTAACTATAAAAAAATCTGATTCAACAAGGTCAGCATAACTGATCTGTTAGATTTGGGAGGCCTTACAGACTGACTTTACTGAAAGAGGATGTGTCACTTTTTGTCAATGTAATATGAACTTCATTTGCTTAAAAACTTTCATTTGTACAGTATGTCTCACTTGAAATTGCTTTGTATACATTTTGTAAAAATATTTATAAAATGTTTTGTAAAAAATATGACAAATTGCAGTTTATTTTGTTATGTTGGATAAATACTGTTAAAATACACATATTGGTAAAAATATATTGTTAACCCATAATAGGAAATGTTTAGCTGGATACTACAAATTGAAACAACCATTGCAATACAGCCAAAGATTTGGGAAAAATCATTATCTGTGATTGTCTTGATTTAACCAAGATAAATAGTTAGACTTTGAAAGGGTCTCTCTTTTATTTTACATAGTCTATTTAAAAACATTTTTGTTATATTTATGTTCAACCTTTATTCCAAGATTGCACAAAAAGCAAGTACACAGTTTTTTGAAATGGTATCCTGTTTAGGCACTAGTAAGATCAAGAACTGCTTAGCTGTATAAAGATTCTATTAGGTCATTTTTTTTTTTTTTTACAAGAAGCTATCTTCTGTATACGTCAAATGTGAACATAGGAACTGTATGTCTGCCCAGTGCTGAAAGCCCTAGCCAATATGCTAATGCTGCATTAACTGATTATATAGTATTCTGCTCTTCAATAATTTTAAAAGATGATGTGTGTATTTTATGCCAAATACTTTATTATATAAAACTTAATTTGTTTTTCGCATGTCAATGCCAATTGAATCATAGGGTTGGAAAGGAACTTCAAGGTCTTCTAATCTAGTTCAATTCCCTGTCCAAAGCAGGATCTTCATATGATTTTGAACAAATAGTTGTCTGATCGTTTAAAAACCTCCAGAATTAATCTCAGCTGGAGTACATAAATGATCAGTTTATGCATTGTATGAAAGCAAATTTTATATGAAAAGAAAAAATGCAGATTACTATTCCATTTTTAAAAAGAAAATTGAGATTGATTACATATTTTCACTGATCTGCTCTTACAGAGAGCTATTCCCAGGCATAAAAAAGGATGTGAATGAATTATAAACATCCTGTGGTATCAACATGGATCTTACAATATACACACACCACACACATACACAAGCACGTGACTGAAATGGAGATTAATGGATGAGTTTCTTCTGAAACTTCTCTTTAGAACTGCAGTTGAGGATCTGAATTTCTTCAGAGCAATTTTGGGGTGCATTGGGGGGGGCTGTAAGATGGATGAAGGGGAAGTAAAATTCTTATTGGGAGAAACATACTGTTGTGAATTGTTGGAGCAGGATCAGAAAAGAGATCGATTTTTTTCTGAATATTTACGTAAAATACTAGATATTTACAGACTTGGGTGGTTTATAAAAATACTACTTGAGTTTATAAAAATAAAGGTGGGATACAAATAAAAAGTATTTCAAACAGTATTTTTGACTAGTATTCAGAGCTTAAGCAAGTTGTTATACCTCTTATCTAAGTATTATGGAATATTTATATGATCAAATGATTGAAATATACATATAATAGATACCTGATATGCTTTAAGGTATATGGAATGCTAAATGGGTGTGCATGAATCCGAAAATATTTCAATTCCAAAACAAATCTTCACATCCTGTATTGTTTCAGATAGGCTATGATTCAGCAGAAAAACAAAATAAATTTGGAGGTATCACAGAGATTTTCAGGGTGAGCAGGGCAAAGCACATTGGTTCTACTCTGCATGTCTATTACTGCCATGTTCTCATTAACTTCAAGGGCAGCATGTAACACCTGCCCGACATCATAACAGCTATGCAAGGAGCCAGTCTCCTTTTTTAAATCTTTCATTACTCTTCAAACACCATTTAATTCTAGACACACATTATCCCCAACATTACCTTTCTCCCCACCCCAAAATTCTTATTTCATATCCAGAATAACCAAACATGTTTTATTCAAATAATACCAAAATATTTGAACTGCATGTAGTTTGGTTCTGGCCCAGAATATTTTGTTTATGGGACATTTTACAGATCCATGATGCTAAGTACTAACAGCTTTTTCCTCTGTCTCTGATCACCCTTCTTACAGCTATCAAAAATATGAGGTGAAAAGGAAAGTCAAAATTACCCAGTCTTGGGTTGGCTTGGGATAAACAGGGCATATAGAAAATCCGGTGGGGTTTCCAGAATCTATTAGAGTATTATACCATACAACAGCATTCCCCAATGTTTCTGGGTTGGCAGCCTGGGGCAGGGGAGAAGAGGGAATGGTTTTGTGCAAGAAGCAGGTGCATATACACAGCTTCGTTTGTGCAAGTGGGTCTGCATACACACTGACTCATGGGACCCGGTTGCGAATAGGCCATGGCCTGGTAGTGGGCCATAGGCCACAGATTGGGGACCCCGTCATATAACTATAAAGTAGCATTCCTGTCTGTTTTTTGATTTGGCCTATCTGAAAGGGCTAATAGAAGGGAAGCAAAAATGAAACATAGCAATGTAGAATCAAAGGGCTGAAAAGCCAAGGAATCTGGATCCTTGCTTTGTTTTGAAATTGAAGTGGTGTCTTTATCTGCTCAGCGATCAACAATTCATTCTTCTATTTCCACTGGCTTAGTACAATATTGCTTTTTCATTGATAAGTTCATTTAAAAGCATGGCCAGGAGTGTTATACTTCAGCTCTTAGAATTCCCATCTAATTATATAACATTTCATATTCCTGAACATATGTAATCCTGTATTTTTAATAAGCCATATTAATAAATAGATTTACACTGTAGAGAAGTAGTGTACTATTCTGTTTTACAGAGTGACCTGGTTTTACCAAAGCAGTCATTACAGGACTATTGATTTTTTTCCACACTATGTATGAACCTGCCTTAATCCAATGTTTCTCCATGTTCCTGTGAAATTACAATTGTTATTTCATGCAACATCTCTGTTGAATGATCATTATAATATTTGAGATTTTCCTTCTTTGCTCTCTTACTCTAATGTGCAGAAGAAAAATTCAAATGTATTTCTTCAGGAAGACTGAAAAAGAATGACAGATGCTTGTAGAAACCTACAACTTTTCATTGCCTACAAACTTTTGAACATTAGGATCTTTTATAAAGGCATGGCCATGAAATAACCAGAAATCAACTGATTTTGTGCAAAGCCTTCCCTATTACTCAATAAAAAAAATTATTTTCTTAACTCTTTGCTGCCACCAGCTGGTAAATGATAGGAGAATACAATAGTCAGCTAATATTCAGGAAATAATAAATCCATATTAGAAACTACTAATAGTCTGATCCACTATAGATCTGCTAAGTTCACTTTTAAAGGTACCCTTTCTGGCAGCTGTCAGTGCAGTGGCTTGCAGTGAATTCCATCATTTAATTTTGCTCCGAGTAGATAACTATTTCCTTCTGCTTGTTTTAAAACATGTTTGGGTACAAAGCATCATCATAATTTTTTGTTTATCAGAATAGCAAAAGAGCTCTGGTGAAGAAGAAACAACTGAAATCAATAGGCTTAATACTTATCAGTTTCAAATCTTTTATATAGATCTTTTACTCACCATGTATTCTGTTATAGACTAAGCCAACGCATCAGTAACAACCCTAAATAGCTTTACTTTGCAGCAGGCTCGTAATCCTGCACTTCTCATTGGCCCGTGAATAGCGAGTCGTGATTGGTTGTTTCTGACCAGTCTGATTGGCTGTTAACGGGTCTCTCTGATTGGATGCTTGTGAGAGCGGTAAACTCAAATCATTGGTTGTTTTGACAGCAGCCAGCTCTATCAAAGAGCTGCTGCTGCCCAAGTATTTGCTCTGTTCTTATTTCACAATAAAGCGTTGAAGTCACCGTTCGATGTCTTGTCTCCGTTCCTTGCGCCCATGCTCAGGACTTAACATATTCATCTTTAATAGTCAGCAAATTTGTACATTTATCTTTTTTATAATATTCATAAAATATTGTGAATGGTATAGGTCTTTCAAGTGTGTATAATTCTGATTTCCAAGATCTGTTGTCAGGCACAAATTCCCAGGCCCCCAGGCCCACATATTCAGATTTCAAACTAACTACTTTATTATGTTCTGTCAGTAATGGCAGCAGACTCTTGGGAACAATTAGATAAGGCTCCAAGGAACCTGTGGGTGGAGGGTCAGCTCTAGCCCTTTTGTGCTTTTGCAGTGTGTTAGATCTGGGGTGGATCAGTTCGAAGGAGACGCGAGACCATCGTAGTGAGTTCAGCTCTTTATTTAGAATAAGGATAGTCTCAGGAATGCAAGCCGCAGCAGCCCTTCATATAGGGCTGGCTCGCAGCTCTGCAGCCAATGGCAGTGCTTTGAATCTCCCGCGATCGGCACAGCCAATCGCGGTAGATCCTTAGTGCTCCAATCACAGCTGGGGTTTCGAACAATCAGGTCTCTGTCTGTCCGGACCAATCAGTTGTGAGGATTTGGAGTATGCTAATATAGTACACCCCTCCCCTCTTGGTTTTGTCTGTCGGTGCATTGTGACATAGTCACGCAGGTAGGCGGGGCTTCGCACCTGCCTAGTTGACCTGCGCGGTTCAGGTCGTTGACCGGTTCGGAGTGCTTCTCTGTCGCTCCGGTTCCTTGGGAAGGAACCATGTGGAAAGGTGAGCTGGGCCTTTCTTGGCAGCTCCCTCCCGGTCTACCCGGGCTGGTTGAGCTGCCGTTCATGTTTTTCCCACCGGATCTTTCCGGGCTGGTTGAACTGGCTTGGCTGCTCCTTCCAGGTGAAGATTCCGGTGGTTCGTGCTCTGTTGGTCCTGCGCTTACTGGTGAGTAGGTCTGGTTTATTTGTGGCTTATTTGTTCTGGGTGGGGGGGTGTTCTGCTTGCGCTAGGAGGTTCCCTTTGACTCTTTCTTTACCGTTTGCCGTTTCCCCCCCCTTCTAGTTTCTTGCTCAGGTGTATGGTTGGTGATGGCTATTCTTGACGTTAGTTGGTCGATATGCCGCTTCCAGTTTTTTCCGTCGCTTGTCTCTAATCGATATGATAAGGGGCCGGTTATTTGTGTGATTGTTGCTGGTACCCAGAGTGGTTCCCCTGAAAGGGTTTTTGCGTATACTGTGTCTCCTATGTTAAATTTTCTGTGTTTGCTGGAGGAGCCCGGGGTTTTTTCAGGGTTGTTTGTTGGATGCATTCTATCTAGCGTCGACCATAGTTTTCTGCCCATCATTAGTTCTGCCGGGCTTCTATTTGTGGTCGCGCTAGGTGTAATGTGTTGAATGAGGAGTATTTTATTGATTTTGTCCTGTATGTTTGCGGGGCCAACCAAAGGCCACACCTTCCTGCTTACCGTCAACGCCTACTCGAATTGGCTCGAAATCCATTGCATGACGGCTACAACCTCCGAGGCGGTTGTCAAAATCTTAAACAGACTCTTTGCAACGCATGGATTACCAGACATCCTGGTATCTGATAACAGCCCTCAATTTACCGCACTAGCGTTCGAGCAGTACCTTGCTGACCGCGGCATCCGCCATGCGCTCACCTCGCCTGCGCACCCTGCGACCAATGGCAAAGCAGAACACATGGTCCAATTTGTGAAGAAAACCTTGCAAAAGGTAGACTACGACAACATTGATGACAAGGTCAATCAAATCCTCTTCTTGCAACACATCACCCCACATAGCGTCACCAACAAAACTCCCGCCGAACTGCTAATGGAACGAAAGCTCCGCTCCCACCTCGACCGGTTGCACCCAGCTTACAAACCAGAGAAACCATTAGGATCCAGCGGCCGCTGTCGTACCTTCCAGGTAGGAGACCTGGTTTATGCTAAAAACCTATCGGGCGACCCGTTGTGGGTGGAAGCGACAGTAGTACGTGTAACTGGCCCCAGATCCTACCTTGTACAATGCCTTGATGATAAACTTTGGAAACGGCATATTGATCAGTTACGATCGCGGCTTCCAGCGGCCAGTCCGCAACTCCCCTATGACCAAACTGAGGGGGGGGAGGTACGGAAGAAGATGAATTCCTAGGAAACCCATTCGAAGGAAACGACAGTTTAATAGAAACTCAGGAAGCGGAGCCAGAGGGAGAAACGGTTGCACCTCAGGGAATTGCAGAGAATATGGGCAACGACGTAGAAGTGAACTCTGAACCAGAAACAGCCCCACTGCCAAACAACGATCTACCTCAGCATGATTGCAGCCAGCCGATACAACGGAAATCAAAGAGACTAATAAGACAACCGTCCTACCTAAGGGACTATGTAACTGCGCCTTGCAAATAAGAAGCCAGGGGGAAGGAGTGTTGTGTATGCATAAAGATTAATAAAGTGTGAGCTTGGAGTAAGTGCAGGGTTCTGGCCCTGCACATCTGATTGGCTGTTAAGCGGCTGGACCGGATTGGCCCGTTCTGGGGAATCCGATTGGCCCTTAACAGAGAGTTCTTATTGGTTCTAAGAGCTAGCGTTCCTAGCTCGTTATTGGTTAAAAGTTACAGGGTTTGCCTATATAAGGCGGGTTCAACTGCTGTTAAAGTGAGAAGTCACGATGCAAATAAAGAGCTGAAGTTCACCGTTCAGAGGCTTGTCTCCATTCTTTCTCACCCATGCTCAAAACTTAACAGTTTGAGCTTTGGAGTGATGAAGAAAAGGCCTTTGTAGATTAATAGGCCTTTGGATGCATGAACAGCTTTCTTTCACTCACACAGGAAAACGTATGTTGATTCTTTGCTACATTTCATGCAAAGAAATGAGACCTATATTAATTGAAAGCCTACATTAACTAAAGTACAGTATCTTGTATCTGAAAGAATTACAAATAGTCTTTGCTTTTTAAATGCAAAATGAATTATCCATCAGTAATTGCTATAGGTTTGAAAAGCTTCTATCTTTCCACTAGAGGGAGAAACTGACTTGTCTTTGAGTAGGTCTGCAGATTACATACTCTTTTTTAAATCAAATTGCTTGTTTTGAAGTTTTGGAAATAGAATTATATAATTGTCTTTTAGTAGGTGTTATTTTCAAAGGTATTAGTGGTTATTCCATCGGCAGGAATCCTGACCATCTCAAGGTTAAGTCAGCCTTCCAGCCTTACGAGGTTAGTAAAATGAGGACCCAGATTGTTGGAGGCAATATGCTGACTCTATAAAATGCTTAGAGAGGTTTCTAAAGCACTGTGAAGCGGTATATAAGTTTAAGTGCTATAGCACTGTAGCTAATGCTTCTAGGAATCATTTAAAATAGAAATTTAAAAAAAAATTGTGTCAAGAAGAAGATATGTCACATTGCAGTGGGTGAATATGGTGAAAGGAAGGTTTTAAAAAGAATCTTTTAGAAAAAAGAAGAGGAAATTTTAATCCATTCAAGAAAGCACAGCCATATATTAATTGCATCCTATTTCCAATTCAGTTCTAAAAATGGTAGTTGTAGTAGCTGTAGTTGCAAGAACTATCTCTGAAGAGTTTTCTGGATAATTTCATTAGCTTTAGGAGAACTTAAATCAACACAGTTATAAATTAGATGAATAGATACGGAAATGAGCTGTGAAGGCTCATTATGTCACAAATCTTGCCATATGACATTGACAAAATTCAATATAAGACTATGTAACATAACATACATAACATACATAACAGATACAGAACATACAGAACAGAGAGCTATCTAGGCAGATTGTCCTGTTCACAGCCTAAAATGGTTGACTTAGGCATGCCCACATAGTGTATTTATGACAGTTTAGAATTAGCTCCATAATGTGACTAAATTTTGTGGACATCAGAGATCTATTGTATTGCTGGTTTTGTGATGATGTTTTTCATTCCAGCAGACCTGGCTTTTATCCTGAAACACTGCAATTCTGCAGAACTAGTTGGTGGTCTGTTGCAGTGGTGGGATTCAATTTTTTTTACTACCGGTTCTGTGGGCGTGGCTTGGTGGGCATGGCAGGGGAAGGATACTATAAAATATCCAGTCAAAGGTGGTATTTGCTGGTTCTCCGAACTACTCAAAATTTCTGCTACTGGTTCTCCGAACTAGTCAGAACCTGCTGAATACCACCTCTGCCCATTGTCTGCCTCCCAACTCCTTTCACCTACCTCCTCTACTATAGATGTGTTCTCTACAATTCAACATCAGTAGATGTGAAGGTGATTAGGCATTGGCAGCAAAGTGCTTTTCAGGTATTGAGCAATGGAAACATAGGCGATGTGCAAGTGATCTTACAAATCCCATAAGGTTTTATGGGGGACTTTCTTTTTGGTAAAAAGAATTTGATGATTCAGCCATGTGGTACAGAAGAATGGAAAGATCAAAGTAATGTGTGTGAACCAATACTTCAGTTCATTCTTCATCTTGTCTTTATAACAGTCCTGAAAATGGGTTAATACAAGAGGTAGTGACTGATCCAGAAAATGAACAAGCCCATCTTCCCAAACTTTACTTCCAACACAATTACCTACAATGCCACATTGTTTCTGTACTGAATTTTATTACTATTTCACCAAAGCGTAAAAACTGGTATTCTAAGCAGATGTTCATATGTATAGCATCTTCCTTCATTTTTTAAAGGAATAAATATGCAGATCGAGCGCAATGGGAATGTCAAGAAAAAGCAGAAGATGCTTAAAAAAATATGCTTATTTTGGTTTCCGTCTCACTGGAATTTTTTCTTTCTTTAAACATTACAGTAAGAGTAGGAAATTAGGACCCTGTTTGTGGTGCTCCTAAAAATTGAAGACCAACCATATCATTTGGCATAATTAGTAACTCCTAAACTTAGGACACATGCACACAAATATGAACAAATCTAAGTTTGACAATATTGTCGGCCACAAAATGCTTATAGAAAATTATCCTGGCCTAGTTCACTGAAAAGGAGGAGAAGATGAACCATTAAAATGTTGGCTAACCTCACACAAATCATTTACAAAACAGAATGATCATAGTGAATCTTTTTTTTTTTTTCATCAGACTAATCTGTTTTGGCCATGAGTAAAATTCCACAGAGAATTTTAAAATACAGATTTTAAAAAATTGCACGGAAAATGCCTATACTAGAAAATTGCATGAATTTTCTTCAATTGTTTTAAAAAATATAATGGTACATGTGATGAAATGGATTTGAGAACATTGCTAATGTTCTACTCTCAAGCCAGGGGTGGGATTCTGCCAGTTCGCACCGATTCTCTAGAACCAGTTGTTAACATTCTAAGCAGTTCGGAGAACCTGTTGTTAGAGGGAATTACTGGTCTAATCCTGTAAGGAAAGCAGGATGGAAACATTCTGGTGCTGCTTACAGAAACTGCCTCTCCATTAACCCTTATTATGTTCTTGGAAGGACTAGACTTCCTATCTCAGGAACATCTCTGGAGTTTCCCCCCCCCTTCTTTGTTGGTACTTTGCTTGTGTGGAGTGACCATTCAAAGTTACAATGGCACTGTGACGTATAACCATTTTTCACACTTACGACTGTTGCAGCATCCCCACAGTCAGGAGAGGCCAGGTGAGGAAATGCATGGCTCGATATGAGTGATATTGAGTTGGCCACACCCAGCCAATAACATGACCCCCAAGCCATATCCACCCAGTCACATGACCACCAAGCCATGCCCACCACCTAAACCACGCCCACAGAACTGGTTGTTACAAATTTTGAATCCCACTCCTGTCTCAAGCTAATGTGCTCATCAGGAATGCTGTGAACTAAAGTTGATAATGGAGAACTGTGGAGACTTTTTCATAAACAAATGGCAGCAAAAGGGAGAAGAAATAAAAAGGTAAAAATATATTTAGAAGTAAGGAAAATTGAAATTTACTTTGTTGACATTCCACCACTGTTACTTGGTATAGGAAAGAGAGGGCTTCCAGTATGGTTCCTTTAGCAGGATACGTGCAGGAAATGGAATCAGTCTCTCAACTGCTGCCCACATGAGAATGGTTCTACCTAAAATTAAATAAGACTTTTTCTTTGATGGGGGAGGCAGAAAGCTAAAAGGAAGCATGCTTTTGGCACTTTGAAACTGATCTTCAAGTTTGTCAAATGGGCTTTAAACACTAAAATGGTTTTGCAAAAGTACCAAGGGAACTGATGACAGATTTCGCTGATGGAATTCTCTGATAACATCACTTGGTCAGCTTGGAACTGAGTTATGCAGCTGAGCATTATTAGCTTATTAATGATACCTGACCCTTTGTTGACACCACACCCAGCCACTTTGTATAGATATTCATGCCCTGCTCCAATAAATGGGCAGGAGCATATGATGTCAATGGGTACAATGTTGGTTATTGTTGGAAGTCAATGATATTATAATTGTAGCATTTGGAAAGAAGCTCCCAAGATGAATGGGACCAATGGCCACTGTGCAACAATGCAAGGCTATACCTGGAGCAGTGATGGTTTCTCCATGTGCAAATCTAGATGCAAACTGGCAAAGCTTAAGTTTATAAGCATAAAGTATCATATACAGTGCTTAATATATTCATCCTAACACAGGTGAGCTGTGGGAATAAACTTTGACTTCAGTATTGGGTAATGATTAGTCTAAGACCTTATACATACATGTCATGCCTAAGGGTCACTGAGATAAGCAAGGAAATTAAAAACAAACACCAGGAACAATTAAGCAGCTCAGACAATTGTAAACAGTTCTGTGTGCTATATCTAATTATTGTAATCCACAATGTGAATGCTTACTACGTACGAATTTCTCAATAAAAGGGGGCACTAGAATTTGCTCTAGATTCCCATCCCGAGTACACCAACCTCTGTGTCTCATTCTTTCCATGGGAGACCACCACAGTGAGCCCAATTTTATGAGTGTTTTGGGAGTGGATTTATACAATTTTAGATGAGTTCAGTAGTTCATGTGTAGGGAGGAGAAGTGCAACTTAAGGGAGAGCTTAATAATGCTACAGCTTGTTAAATGGTGTTTCCTAAATTTAATTTATGACTATTATGGAAATGAATACTGGTGTCATGTCTTAGGTTAAGGGTGACAGGGACACACACTGGTATTGGTTATGGTTTCTAAGGCCAAGTATGGTTTTTAAGGCCAAGTAAATTGTAGAACATGTTTTTCAAGTTTTGTTTTAATTTAGAATCAATTGAACATAGTAATTTTTAAAACGTGACTATACTTTTAAGATTTTTTCCCCTTGTTTAACAATGATCAGCCTATCTCAGAGCTCAGTTCCGGGTAAGTCACTGGAGAAAACTCTCAGTGAAATGAGTCCAGAACATCAGTTTCATCCAGGTGCATCTGGAACTGCAAGATCACCTTCTTCTTCATTCATTTTACCCAGGAAGGGGAATATGAGTCTGTCTTATAATTATATTTTCTGGGCCAAGGGAAAGTTTTTTAAAAACCAAGGTCTTGATGACTTTCTTTTTTAACATTCAGGGACACATCCTTGAAAAAGGTGATGATTGTCTCTCTTAGCCGTGGGTCAAACTCAACCTTCTGTCAAGAAGCGTAAGAATTTGGCAAGCAAGTGGTAGTCCCCCTCTTTCATACAAAATGCCACCATATGTCAAAGAGTCTATTATTCTGACAACTGGTAAGAGCCCAGCAATCCTATGAGACTATATAATAATATCAATGTAGCTGAAAATATGCTGATGTCCAAATTAAGGCATGTTCAACAAGATTTGAAGGAAATACAGCATATCACTGAAGGAAACTGGACTTGGTATATAAGGGGAAGTTCTGTTTTGGTGGTATACCTGGATTTGTCCTCTTATTTGTCATATTAATAGTTTTCCAGATCTCTAACATGTTGTTCTTCATTATTTTCTCCTTGAACTAAAGTAACTCAAGTAAATAAGAATATGAATTAACAGTTTATTGTTATTTTGCTGATTTAGTTGTAAAGATAGCTTATGTTGTGTGAGTTTCATTTTCCAATGAATAGTCTGCCTATTTTTATTTATTTATCAAATTTAGAGACTGCCTATCTCACTCTGAAAGACACTCTGGGCGGTTTGAATATTTAAGCCAGTAGTGAATGTTCCATTAATAGCATTTGCTTAAACCAGCACTGATGGCATTGTCTAAACAAGTAGGACATGGACATCTTTCCTCAGCTGCCTTGGACTTGTCAGGCAACTAATCTTCTCTTTCACTTAAGCCTAACCTTTCACATTGATACATTCAGAAGACAACTAAACAAAACTGGCTAATTTTCTTGTTACTGGGAGGTAAAAGTAAAACATCAAGCAGCCACTGTATGTTTGACATTACAGTGCCATAACTGATAAGCAAATATGTTCATTTTAATTGCATAGTGTGTTCCTAGATGTATGAAACAGCTTTTCTGTCCCTGTTCTATGTCTAGGAGAAGACCGGACCATGTCAAATATGACATCTAGCCCTTAGGTGTTTATATAGTTGAAACTATCATCATTGATTGGTTCTGCCTGGCGCATGTATCAAAGGAGAGGACTATGGAAAGGTCACCTCCCTTGCTCTTCATTTTGGTTCCTTGCTTCAGGCCTCCCTGTTTATGATTAAGAAGCTAATTTCCTTGGAGTGTATGTTTGTATATGTGTGTGCGCATGCATTCACGCATGCATTTTGTGGGGTGGTGAGGAAGAAAAAAATAATAGTGCTCTTTTTCTTCTCCTTTTGAATCATTTTTTCTCCCATCCTTCTGATCTGAACAATTTCTTACTTTGCTGCAGTTTAGCATAATTATTTTATTGTTATGTGTTTTGAGCTACTTCCAGCTTAGAGGAGAAGGGATTAGAAAAGTGGTAAATACGCACTTCGAAAGGTTCTGATGGGCCTCAGCCCTTTGGCTTCTCTGACAGAGTCAGCAGCAATATGTCTGTGCTGACCAGCATCTTATTTCAATTCTCTCAAAAGTTTTAGAGCACCAAATATGAGATGGGTGGCATATAAGTTTAATAAATAAATAAAATGTCACTTTTGGGGTGTTTGGGAAATTTAAGCAGTGGCTCGCGAATTGAAATATCAAGCATAGAAAGGCATGTAGGGTTAATGGGTTTGCCTAGAGATGGATAGACATATGTCAATTTAATTTCCATTTATGTAAAACTAAATTGTACAGATTGAGTATTTTCCAAGAATTTTGAAATTAACATAAAATGGCTATAAAGTCTCCATAATGTAATATGGGATCAATCAACCAATAATGTTTTGAGTAATGAAACTTCATAGGCATTTTGTTTCAGCAGTAGCTTTAAATACTAAGTAGATTGAAAAGCTGTATAAACAGTACTAATCTATTTCCACTTTTAGCTCTTTCTTAAGCAGTTTTAGAGGAGCTGGAGAATTTTGGCAACTTGTTATAAAGTTGGATCCAGACTTTGGTGGTTTAAATTTCTGTATGTGCTCTGTTTCTTGTAGGAACATATGTTGGCAGTTATTTTGCAAAATGGGGGTAACGTCACCAGAAAATTAAGACTTTACTTTAAAATAAATATGAGAAATATTATATATCACTAAAAGATAAGTATGCATCAGAAAAAAGAGTTGGGAGGTAACTATACATAAACTGAATGGTCTTTATAGCAGTGCCATGGTCAGCAGGCTTTAAAACAGACATTTCTTCACCTTGATTTTGGATGACTGTTCTCCTAAATATATTCTGATCACAAGTCAGCTTTGACGGGCAGAAAATGTACTGTAATAGTAGCCATAGTAACAAGTCCTCATTAGCAGAAATGGGTAGGTCAGACAAATATGCACATAATAAATATGAAAGAAAATGTCAAAGAAGATTGATTTTCTTGCCATGGAATTGCTGCATAGCCAGAAGGAGGAGGAAGGAAAGTAAAACAATCCTTGGTGATTGTTTGCAAAACTCATCTGTCCTTGTGGAGAAATTCATTCATGAGCCATGTTGCAGTTATCTGCAGATGTGCAATTAGGGCCAGTTCATTTAACACCGTTATGGAATCTGATAGTCCATTGGGTCACCAAACTCAGCTGCTATAGTATAGTCTTTTAAAAAAATACTTATAAAAATTTGGGCAATACTGTAGAGGTTGTTACAATCACTCTCAGCCCCTCTCCCTCCTATGTTTAGGTGCATGAAGAAATTCTAATGAAGATATTGGATAAAACTGGAGAGGAAGGTGGGGAGGAAGCTGGTGTTGTTATATCTTCTGTCTCCAGCAGCTAGAAATACTCTATAGAGCATTCTAGTTCAAAATGGGATGGAATGTATGTATGTGTGTGTATAGAGAGAATGAATGAACAAAACAGAAAATATATGACCATAAATGCTTTTCTTCTCAAGCTGGCTTCTCAATCTTAATTTTCGTCTTCCTTCATTTTTACGTATCACCACCTTGAAAACTATGCTGGAAAAATAAAGTCTTCCTGGAACCAAGCTTATCTCCTGGTGAATAGATGAACAATAGATCTGTATTTTTAAAAATTAATATAGAACTATATTAATGCCAATGCCTTCTTCTGGGATTCTATCTCACCTTCTTAACCCAAAGCCCTGTAATTTTCAGGTAATGTCTCACCTAAGCACTAATATGATGCTATGGAATTTTTTTTGAGGTTATTTAGCTTTAGTTGTACATTATGATGGAGAACTTATTAATTGTCAGGCTGACCACTTGATGAAAAGAGTCAGAAGATACAATGGTTCGAATAGAAGCAAAATGTCTCAAGTTTAGCAACTGGCTAAATTGTACAGAGACATGGGCAACCTTTTGTAGTAGGTGGGCCAAAAGTGTATAGCCTCAGAGAGTTGCAAGAAGGTCATGGCCAGTCATCACAGTGGTTAGGCCAGGTTTTTAAGCTTTTTGGGGGGCTTTGTTTTGGGGGAGATTGAGTCTTCAGTGAGGTTAAATGACAAAATAGATGACATCTAGATGATGTCCAAACTTTTGATTTGGCCAATGTCAGTGTCTTGGAGAAATCCGATTTTGTGAATTATTGAATTAATCAGTCCTCTTTTCTATCTTCTACAAAAGGGAAACTAAACAACATAGAGAAATCTATGATTTTGTGCAAGGCCACCCATTTAGTCTTGGCCTCAATACTGTATTTTTAAGATGCATGACTAGATCCCATCAACCTCTGTTCATTATTATAAAATATATTTTATAACTTCACTGCTGTTATTTTTTCATAGCAGGCAAATGAAATGATCTCGGTTTCAGTAAAAAATTAAATGAGAAACTAAACATGTTAAGATAAATCATCACATGGTTTAGAAGAAGCAGAAGGGCAGAAGAAATGCAGCCCTGTGTTGAAAACCATGGGACTTTTGCCACTAACTCCAATGGAGCCAGGATTTTATTCCAGGAATACATATGAAAAGTCTGTCTCCAAATCCTCATGAACCACAATAGACTTCAAAACTTGTCTTGTGGTTCAAATCCACCAGGATGCAAAAATAGCAGTGGTTGGAAATCTCTGGAACAAATCTTTCCTTGATTCATTAATATCTACGACAATCTCTCTTGTCTGGTATGTAAGAAAGTTTCTATCTACAAAGTAATAAGAATTTGTTTGGATTGTACTAAACAATGATCATATTTATCTTGCATTTTATTTCTAAGACTGGCAAAACTAGATGCCCATAGGAGCTGGTAAGTAGGAAAGCCTTACATTTTCATGTAATTCAAAATATTCATATGTTAAAGGTAAAAGTTTTCTCTGTCCGGTTGTGTCCAACTCTAGGGGGCAATGTTCATCTCCATTTCTTAGACAAGGGAACTAGCGTTGTCCGAAGACATTTCCATGGTCATGTGGCCAGTATGATTATACTCTGAGGTGCCTGGAACACTGTTAGCTCCCCACCATAGTGGTACATAATTATCTACTTGCATTTGCATGTTTTTGAACTGCTAGGTGAGCAGGAGCTGGGACAAGAAATGGGAGCTCACTCTGTTGCGTGGCACTCAGGTCTCAAACCTGGGCTGTCAGCTTTCCATCTGACAAGCTCAATGTCTTTAACTATTAAACCATTTACTAACTTAAAAACCAATGCCTTCTACTTTTAAACACATTGTCTAGGGAAATTTCATTGCCAAAGTCATTACGATTATTACCATTATTCCAAATCAATTCACTAAGAGATGAAAACTTTCACTGACATTTATGGGCTGTAATCTGTCATGCTGGTTGAATGTAGCTTGTAGATATAGGAAGTCCTTAGTTATTGCCATGGAAGCGCAGTGATTAGAATGCAGTATTGCAGGTTACTTCAGCTCACTGCCAGAAGTTCATTCTTCACTGGCTCAGGGTTGATTCAGCCTTCCATCCTTTTGAATTGAACCAGATTGTTGGGGCAATATGCTGAATCTATAATCCACTTAGAGAGTGCTGTAGCGCACTATAAATCTAAGTGCTATTGCTATTAACTGCTCTGTTTAGCGGCATAAGTTACTATGTTTGCAAAACAACAACAACCAGCTTTATTATCAATCTTGGCATTTGCAACTGTCACAGCATTCTATAATCACTTAATTGCCATTTCTAATCAGTTAGTGATCAGCAAAATTAATGGAGAATATGGAAATAAAATCTTAAGTTGCAGTCATGTGATGTTTCACTTCAATGACCATGGTGGTTTGCTTAAAAACCAAAGTGAAGTGATATACATGTTATTTTCTGCTTAGTGTTCACAAGTGCTTATTAATGGAGTTGTCATTCTCAGTCCCTGGTCACTAAATGAATTCAGTCTACAGCTGAGAGAGAGAGAGTGATTGACTCATAGTTACCTAACCAGTTCCATATCTAAGGGAACATTAGAACCTGGGTCTGACTGCGCCTAGTCCAGCACCTAAAATATACTATACTGGCTCTCTACAAAACACACAACAAAAGAAAAGCATTTGAAGGGGTTTCTAATCTTGTGAGTGCATTTTTTGAGATCTCTGATACTGCTACTGGTGAGGATCAAATTGATGTTTGTTACATCAGCATTCAAAACAAAGTCAAAGTAAGATTAGGACATTTCAACCTCTCAAGACATTCGACTGCAAACTTCAGAATGACCATTTTAGAAAAATGAGTCTTTAACAACACATTTGAGAGAGAGAGAGATTACTGAACATTAAAAGGTTTCAGGCAATCTCAGAAAGTCTCAACAAGCACAATAAATTTTTAACACATTAAAATTATGAAATGATTACACAGTATAACATCTGTGAGTCTTCTCCTTGCTGTGTTTGAGTTTAGCCACTCTGTGCATCTGATGAGGTGAGTTCATAAATGATTATATCTTTTAATAAAAATTGTTAGTCAAAAAAATCTGCTATTAGACTTCTGAGGATATTGGGGTTAGACTAGATGACCTCCAAGGACTCTTCCAACTCTGTCTATTCTATTCTATTCTATTCTATTCTATTCTATTCTATTCTATTCTAATACTTTCCCATCATTAAATGACAATTACTTTCAAAGTCACACTTTAGGAGGAAAAGGCCACTAGATGGCAATGCTACATTGTTATTCAGATTCACCTGGCCCTGTCAGGAAAGGCCAAGTTAATTTGAAAGTTAAATATGTAACTGCATTTGCAAGGCTGATTTTCTTTTCTCCAAGGACAAAGCTAGATATCACATTAAATAAGCATCTGAATTGAATATTCAGAGTTTTAAAAAACAGAAATTGTTGTTACAAGTAATTGGTGGTATGGGGAATCACTGACAAGGTTTCTATACCTGGCATGGTGAGGCAAAAGGTAAGGTTTCTGTATCTTGGCAGATCCACTAAAAGTGACCTAACTGAACCCACTGGCTGAGCAAACGAATAAGCTTTTATTTTAACGTCAGTATCTTTGAGTTAGTAATGTTACGTGAATGCTTCCACATGTTATTGTACCACTTATCATATCCAAAATAAATCTTCCAACCAGATTTATTTTTCCTGTAAAAAATTAATAATTTGAGCATGGCTGTTATGCGTTGTCTTAAACTGAAGACAAAAGGATCACAGGATTATATCAACTGTACCTGTGCCACTGCATGTAAACATAAATGCTGAGAAATGTAAGAAGAATTAGTACTATTTAAATGAAAATGTGTAGAAAAAAACCCTGAATTGGTGACCTATTCAGCCCAGGTTGCTTGTCTATCACAGCTAATAGTCCACATCATCCTTTTTATGGCTTGATATACTGAAACTGAATTTGAAATGATAAGCTTGTAGATGGAGGATGCTTACAAATACAGCACTATCATCTGATTATCACTCAAATAGAAGAATGTTCTCTATAAATTGCAGATAAAGATTACTGTATTTATATTAAATAATAATAAGATTAGGAAGCTCAATATTGCATACACTACATTGTCTCCTACATTTAATTATACTTAAAACATCTTTATTCTTTATTTTCTCATACTGAATCTAAGATGCGTGCATGTTATGTATGAATATTGAAATGAATATTCTGTCTTGATTGATGCTAACAGTTTAAAACAATGACAAATGGCCTGTAGTTGATCTTTGTGTCCCATAATTTGTTCAGTTGTTTACTTTGTCACCCGAGCATTTCACTGTGAAGTTCCTATCATTAGCTACCAAGACAAGAGAGGTGGGAAATATACCTCTCCAAATATAGTTAGACCACAGTTCCCCCTTATCAAAACATTAGACTATGCTAGAGATGGTTGATGGGAGCTAGACTCTATCAACATCTGGAAGCCCACAGGTTCCCACTGTTACCATATAACTTTGGCCTGACAGTTTGTCCATCACATAACAAGTGCATGGCTGACAGCCATTTACCTCTTTCATGTTATGATGGAAGCCTGAAATTGCCCATAAACCAGGAAAAAAGCCATTATTTAATCGATCACAATTGTGTCAAATAGCTGCAAATTGTCTCCCGAATAAACAAATAAAATATTCTTTTTTTTTTTACTCTGAGAAAATATGGTTAAATTACTCGTAAATCAGGCTGTCTGAAATAACATAAGAAGTAAACCAGCAGTCCAACACATTAAAAATAATTGCTGAATTATGTTGAATCATTCCTTTGTATAGTGTGCATGGCCCTTTATTTGTATAATGGGAGAAATAGGCAGTTACTTCTTTTTAAATTCAACACTTGTTGAGTGAGCATGTCCGCATGGACTAACAGTGTGTATTTATTTTTACAAATACTCTGATATTAATGTCATATGGAACCAAATCTTTTGAATATGTAAAGTGGGAGGAGGCCCTATTAGCGCCTCCATCACTCAATCATTTCTTATATAAATAAGGTTAGTTTAATGAGGGAATGCACTTTTGGTTTATTAAAACAACTGGTCTTAACATCTATTTTTATGTTCTAGAGGGTCCTGATGGCCATTGAAAAAAAACCTGGCAACAAATGGGAGCAGACCATCATTCATCAGCCAAAAAATCTAGCCAGTAATTTTTGAGATATCTCTTGGCTACTATCCTATTTAAGTAAAACCTCTTGTAAGCATTGGCTAACCATACACTGACATATATTTGCATCAGCCTCCAAGATATGAGAATGCTTATTAAATCATAGTTAGAATAACAATATGATGCTTTTGCCCAGTTAAGTTTTAATCTTTATAGTTGAGATGGATTGAACTTTTGTTTCTGGTTGGGCAAGTAACAATTACTGCTAATATGAACGAGGTAGCGCCTTCTATATTCTCACCAATTTCTATTGTTCTTATGCTAACTTGGTTTCACTGATAAAATGGCACTTAAGTGGCAAAATTAAGGCATTATAATGCTACAAATAAGGAAATTGTCCTGATAATTCACCTATTTGCAGGTACGTATTAGGAACGTAGTGATTTACATGTCTCTAAATGGAACTAAAAGCTATAATGCAGAACATTATTGAATAAATATACATGTGGCTTCATTGGGCTTTCAGACTAATAGAGCCCTAACTTGCTTTTATACTATCCACTCTTTTCTGCTTGTGTTGCAATCATGTGCTTGATTCTAAGATGACATTTTCTGACATGCTTCAATGCACAGAATTTAGCTTGCTCCAATTATATTATCAATAAATAAAGTTGGTTTACATTTGATTGATATCTAGATGATGATAAATTTTAATTCATGATTCAAAAAGGAATTCTTCATGATGACCATCCTCAATCACAAGTATTTTTTCAAGGGAATTTTTTTGCTGCATTAAAGATCCTTAGTGCTCAGATAGGCTTGAATTTCACCCGGGAGTGAAAAATGATCAGTGAAGATGTAGAAGGGAAACTCAGAAGAGAATATGATTAGGTACAGCCAGTATAATGAATGGATCCCAGGGACAATATCTCTCATCAGTCCCAGAAAAGCTATGATTATTTGTAGAAGCACAGTTCCTAATACTTCCAGTGGCTTGGGAATTTTTCTCTGTGGGAGCTTGCGGCTGGCAACCTTAAATAAATAAATATAGTTCAGTGTGGGAGAGAAAGCTATCTCTGTTTGTGTTACTACAGCCTTTCTCTATCTCCCAAGGCTGAAATCCTGGGGGAAGGTAAGGAAAATGAAATAGTAGATTTGTCACTCAAGATCTGGAACGGAGCTGTTGACAAATTCCTCTCTCTTGAGGCACTATGTTCCTGTGCTTCTGTCACACAGCATAAAGCTTCTTTCTGTTTGACACCTGCCAATGATATGTAGTCAATATATTATAAGAGAAGGAGTCTTTAACTCAGGATCAGGGAGTGTTGGTGCTGTAGCATATTTCATCTCATTCCCAATTTAAAAAAAACAGAACTGGGAAGATTAGATTTCTGCTTTTCTGTTATTTAATCATTGGAAAAATGTATCATGGTACCTGTTAAGCCTGGGTTCCCCAACCAGGTTTAAGGAGACAAGCTAAACAGAATGTGCAGCATTAGTCAGATAGGCATACAGATAAATGAGTGAGCTAAGTTTGTATGTTTATTAACATACAGTAAAAATAACAGATACGCTTGTGCTATCAAAAATATAGTTTATTCCATTATGAGTTCATAGCATAGTCAAAATAACAGTCCAATAGTCATGTATCATTTAGTCAGTCCATTCAGGGATATTCAGTTAGCAAAGTCCGTGCAGAATATCCTATGTCAGTTCACTTACAAATCAGTCCTTTGTTTCTCTCCCGTTCGAGTAACGCAGTCTTGAGTCCATGCAGTAATAAGGGATCATCAAAGCCAGAGAGAGAGCAAGCTGTCGTCTTGCTTCTTTTTAAGTGCTTTCACAACCGCTCCCTTAATTACATTCCTATATTTAAAGATGCAGACACATTAACTTATAAACTATGATTACATATTTATTATTTTACCTAAACCAGTTAGGGTAAACAATGTTATCCCTAACATTCTCCCCTTTTAGGAAATAATAATAAATATAACTAATAACTATTTACATCTTTAAATCATATTTGTTACAACTCTCTTTAAACTTAGTTACTCCTTGAGCTTTTGTAAATTGGTCTGCAATGTTTTCTTCCGTCATGCAGTATTCCAATTTAATTAGCCCATTCTTTACAGATTCTCTAACATTTAAGTATCTTAAATCAGTATGCTTTGATCTAGTTTTTACAGCTATACTAGAAGCTAACTTTATGGCTGTCTGGTTGTCCTTGTACACAATAATGGAATCTTTAACAATTATACTCATGTCTAATAATAACTGTTTGTACAGAATTAAGTCAGTGCATATTAATGACAGACATGAAAATTCCGCTTCCATCGTGGACAAGCTGATATATTGTTGTCTGATTGACCTCCACCCTATTAGTGTCTTACCAAATAATATAGCCATCCCAGATGTTGATTTTCTATTGTTTATATCAGTTGCAAAACTTGCATCTGCATAGGCACTAAGACTCAAATCACCCTTTGGTTCTATATACAATGCATGGTTCATTGTTCCTTTAAGATATCTTAAAATTCTCTTTAATGATTGCCAATGACATTGTTGTGGATCCGAATTAAAACGTGCCAGCTGATTTACACTATAAGCTATATCTGGCCTAGACCAATTGCTTACATATGATAAGCTACCAATCAAAGATTGATATATAGACTTATCAAATTTGGGACTTTGATCATTAGTTTGGCAAACTTCCTGACTCATTGGAGTCTTTGCCGGTTTACAAAGTTCCAATTTGTACATTTTAATTAATTGGCAAATTTTATCTTCTTGAGATATCTTAAATCCATTTTTTGTTTTGTTAATTGTCAATCCGAGATACTTTTTAATTTCACCTAAATGCTTTAATTTTATCTTTTTGGCTAATAATGATATAATCTCATTAGCTTCATTATTAGTCTTAGTTATCAAAGCAATATCATCTGTAAATAATAACAATAATGATACCGTTCCATTATTTTCTCTTTTAAACACACATGGATCTGCTAAAACAGATTTAAAACCTATATTGTTTAACTCTTTCACAATATATTGGTTCCACTCAAAACCAGATTGTTTCAACCCGTAAAGACTCTTTTTGAGTTTCCAACAATCATTACTATTTACTTTATTGTCTTTTATAATAATTGGCTTTTTCAAATATATAGTGCTGCAATGGTGCATGCAGATAAGCAGTTTCTACATCTAAATGGTTAATGACATAGTTTTTCTTAGCTGCCCACACTAATGCTGCTCTCAAAGATGTTGCTTTAAGACTTGGTGCAAAAACTTCATCGTAATCAGATGCAGTTTGATTAAATTCTTGAGCTACTAACCTAGCCTTATGGGTAACAGTCCCATCATTTCCAGTTTTTACTTTAAATATCTTTGCACCCAATGGATTTTTCTCCTGGAGGTAATTTAGCATCTTCATATACTTTCATTACCTTTAATGAATTTAATTCTTTTTCCATTGCCTTTTGCCAATTCTCCTGATCCTTAGCAGGATACATCCTAAGTTCATCTACACTAGTTGGAACTTTAGTTACTTGGCAAACTATACTTGCTTGATACCTATCAGGTGGTCTAGTTACATGTGTAGTACGTCTAGGTATTACAGGACTTACAGGTGGACTTTCCTTCATTAACTCTTCTTGATTATCTAACTCTTCCTGATCAACTGTTTCCTCTAGTTCTGGTCCTATTTGCTCTTCATGGACTTCTTCTTTAATTGGACTCTTCTTATAACAATTCTGATCTTTCTGCCTTTTGTAGGGTTCAATAATTACTTCGTTATTTAAATCTTGCTCTAATCTATTCCATCCTATATGTTCTAGGAATTTAGCACTAGCACTGGTGTAAACTCTAGATGTACCTGGTTCCCAGAATCTATAAGATCTATGATTAGATTTATATCCTACAAAAAATAATCTTTTAGCTCTATGCTGTTCTTTTTGTCTAAGTTGTGTAGGGATATGTACCCATGCTGGTGCTCCAAATGTGTGCATGTAACTTAAATCAGGTTTTGTACCATGCCACAGTGTGAATGGTAATTCACCTGTTGTTGAATTAACAACATTATTTAATATATGATTACCACACATTATTGCTTCTCCCCATAAATTGTCAGGTAATCCTGAATCAGACATCATAGTACGTGTCATTGATTGTAATGTTTGGCCTCTTCTCTCTATAAAGGCATTATGTTGTGGCCTATATGGTGCAGACTTTTTATATTGAATACCTAACATTCTTAGTCTGCTCTGGAATTTATTATTTGTAAATTCCGTACCATTATCTGTTATAAGAGTTACTAATTTCTTTTTAGTTTTCCTTTCAGCAAATTTTATCCAATTAATGAGATTTTGATACGTTTCAGTTTTGCTCTTCATTAAATAGCAAAACCCATATCTAGAATAGTGGTCCATTATACTTAGTATGTAACGAGCTCCTCCTACACTTGGTTTTTTCGGACCTATTAAATGCTACCTCTAAAGGCTCTTTGGTAGTAAATCCATCAACTCTATTAGCCGGTATGACTCTGGCTTTGCTTTGATTACAAGCATTACATTGCAAATACTTATTACAAGGTTTCAAACTTATTCCCTTAGATAATTCAACAGTTTTCTTAAGCATTTTAAAATTTAAATGCCCTAGCCTTCGGTGTAACAAGTGAATACATTCATCATGAGGTTTCTTATTTTCATAAACCGTGTTAGCCACCTTTAAACCATTATCATTTAACACATATAATTCACCTCTTAAAGATGCAGTAATTTTCTTATCTTCTTTTTCAATTATGCAGTTATCTCCTTTAAAAGTAACTACATATCCTAGTTTAACCAAAATTCTAACTGAAATTAAATTAAACTTAAGTTGTGGTACATATAACATTTTTTATATTTATATTGTTCTTTTATATTGTTCTTTTATAAAAGAACAATATTCTATATCTTGACCTTTAGCTTTCAGTTTCCAGCCATTGGCTAAAGATATCTGCTGTGTACTCTGGGACATTTTAATAAAATTTTTGTTATCATTTGTTATACAGTGGGATGCTCCACTGTCAACCATCCATAAATTATTTTTTACAGCTCCGTTAGTATACATGGCTAACTATAATTTTTTATTTATCTTTTGATGACTTTTTGTATTCTGGCCAGCATTCTGGCACTTTGCTTTTTTACAAAATCTTGCCAAATGTCCTCTTCCTCCACAATTAAAGCACTTTTTAATTGCGTGTGCAGTAGGAGATTTATTATCTTCTTTTTGAGGTTGTTCCCTCCTTAATTCATCTCTTTCAAGCCTTCTTCTGGCCTCTTCAATCAATCTGCCAGTTATATCAGTTAAAGTTAAACTTTCCTTTGGCAATATTTCAAGGGAAGTTACATAGTTGTCATAACTTTCATTAAGGGAAGATAGAATTATGTATACTTGGTGTAGTTCAGAGAAAATAAGCTCTTTCTTGTGCAGTTCTTGAAAAATGCTTTGCATATTTTTCAAATGACTCAGCATATCACCATTCGTCTGGAGATGCGTCCTGAAAAGCTTCCTTGTTAGATTTATGTGAGCACCAACGTTATCTCAAACATAAATCCTCTTCAGCTTCTGCCAACACCCAACAGCCGTTTGTTCTCCATGGATATGAACAAGTTGTAGGTCAGTTAAGGTTAAACCAATTATGCAAATAGCTTGTTGATTTTTATGCATAAATTCTTCTATTTTTAGTCTATCTTCATCATCCTCTGGATCCCATTCCTCTACGTTTGGTGGATTTTCAATTATGTTCCACAAACCTTCTCTTCGTAGAAGCAGACTACATTTCATAGACCATGATACATAGTTTGTTCCATCCAGCTTGGATATAAGGGACAAACTTTGTAGATTGACTTGTACCATGTTTTCTTTATATGGATATAAAACTATAATTAATAAAACACAGCTGTCTGTTTACTGTAATGTATAACAACACAAACTCTCACTTTTACATAAATCTGTTTTATCCTAGTTAAACTGACTTTGCAGCCTCTGGGCCCATAACCAATGTTAAGCCTGGGTTCCCCAACCAGGGTTAAGGAGACAAGCTAAACAGAATGTGCAGTGTTAGTCAGATAGGCATACAGATAAATGAGTGAGCTAAGTTTGTATGTTTATTAACATACAGTAAAAATAACAGATATGCTTGTGCTATCAAAAATATAGTTTATTCCATTATGAGTTCATAGCATAGTCAAAATAACAGTCCAATAGTCATGTATCATTTAGTCAGTCCATTCAAGGATATTCAGTTATCAAAGTCCGTGCAGAATATCCTATGTCAGTTCACTTACAAATCAGTCCTTTGTTTCTCTCCCATTCGAGTAACGCAGTCTTGAGTCCATGCAGTAATTAGGGATCATCAAAGCCAGAGAGAGAGCAAGCTGTCGTCTTGCTTCTTTTAAAGTGTTTCACAACCACTCCCTTAATTACATTCCTATATTTAAAGTTGCAGACACTTTAACTTATAAACTATGATTACATATTTATTATTTTACCTAAACCAGTTAGGGTAAACAATGTTATCCCTAACAGTACCAATAGAAGATGATGTTACCTAGTTTGGTAATGAAACAATTGCAATAAAACAAGCTCAGAGAACACCAGGGACAAAACATGGTGGTGTATTTTATTGTTTTCTAATATAAATCATTGTCATCTTTGTTGTCCTAACTTTCCTCCTAGAACTTAAGATGGCTTAAATGAGGCTCTCCTTCATTCACTGAGAAAGCAGGACTGCCCCCAAATTGCCAATAAAGACGTAAAAAATTTACATGGGTAGGCACTTTCTCCTTTGAAGTCTTCATCTGGTCTCCAAAATAGCATACTGGATTCCAAGTGGATTGTCTCCATATGTAGATTGACCTTGAAAAATTCTTCATTCATAGAACTCTGAAGGAAACACCACATAATAGTCCTTTCAACTAGCAATTCCTGTTATCATGATGAGTAAAATGAATAGACAGAAAGCAGTGGAATGGATTAATATTCATCCTGACAACAAGGGGGAGACAACATAATTTCTGTTTTCACTTTTAGAAGAACACCTGCAAATTTAATGAATCTATTCTGTTTCCTCCCCCCCCCTTTTTTTTTAAAGATCTGGAAATGAGAAATGTGCAAATCTGCCTGGTGAAAAGTTCACAAGGGAGAGTGTTGTTGGCAGCTGTAGAGAATGTTAATGCATTCTTTCTTGTCCCCAGGGAAAATAAGGAGGAAGTCTGCCAAAATGATGATGAAGCCTTTAGATCTCTCCACACAATTAGGTTCTTCACTTTGAGCCCACCCACTTGAGGGCTCGTGTCAAAGTCAACTATTTCTGCATACAAAGGGCTGGGCAGGACTCCCTTACAAGGCTGTCAGCACCTCTCCTGTAGTTGCTCTACAGGGAAATATTTGAGTGACAAGAAACACTCTTCTTGACTTAAGTCACTTGTATCATTTATCATTTGCCCAAGCACTGCAAGTGTGCATCAATGATTTGGACTCATATATTTTGGGAAGCCCTTCCAAAAACATTAATTTTCTTTGTATCCTCTGGATTTTAACCTTAATCTGCTTTCGATATTATAAGAAGTATCCTGTTAGAGCAATGACCTAAAATATGTTAAGGGCTGCTTCATGCAAGATGATTCTAGATAGATTCTTCCTTTAGCAATGGAAGGTCAGTTGGTGGATCAGTGTGATGGTGAGATACAGGTTTGAGACAAAATTTTTGAACAATGTAATGATCTTTCTAAGAAAGCTCATTGGAGCTTGCCTTAGAATATATGAAAAAGGTATGCTTTTCCTAATGTAGCTGAAGACTCAGAATGCTTGCAAGAATGTAACTGGCTACTGTCCTCTCCACTATACGTGGAGGCAAACCCCATTTCTTCCCCACCCATGTTTTTATATATTTAACAGGCATGCGTGGTTCATAAGTAAAAGGACATAAAATCATCCATGACTAGCTTTCCTTTTTTCTCAACTTTAATTTGTATTCACTTCTTTTGTAGAATCATTCCAATATGGTGAATGCATGGTTCATTGGTTGCTCTCTCTATGCATGCATGAAGGAATCTGGTTCTCAGAAACTTTAAACATTAAATTACATTCTAATTTACTGCCACATGGCATGAATAAATTGATGAGGTAGCCATGCTGTGGCTTTTTATAATTTCTTTATAAATTACACATGTTTTGATATTGCTTGGATAATTTACTGGAAATAGACTTCCAAGTAGATATTTGACAGTGTTTCCAGACTAGATGTTAACTGGATCAAATGAGATTTATCATGCAATTTATTTATTTAGCATTTTAGGGATTTAAATTGATAGGCTGAATGTTTCTTTTGTAGGTACATCCTGGGAGCAATGAGAGGGAGGTTTGTGCTATTCTTGACAATTTAGTTGTCTTCTTATCACCCTTACCATTTTTTCTTACTTTCCAAAAATAGGACTTGTTCTTTTCTCACAATGCACTCTGCATTTTCTGTGGATTCCCCTGTTACTCTGGTATCATTACTTTAGACCCTGAAGATATTTTCATGCAGTTTAGAAGTGAATACATCATGAGAGTGAAGGAGATCAAAAAATGCTTACTCAGCAGGAGAAATATCATTATGGCTGTTAACACCTGGACAATTCCAATCCTGAGATATACAGCTAGAACTGGACTCAAGAAAACTAAGAGGCCTGGATAAAAAGACCAGGAAAATATTAATGAATCATGTCCATCATCTATGTAGCAATGTCAATAGACTATTTACTAGGGGAAATAGGCAAGCATAGAATGTTGAAAAAGAAAAGAGGGCATTGGAAGAACATCTGTAAGATTGAAGCATTGAAAGTAATATAATATGAAACTAGTACTGAAGAGACAAAAGTAACTGGCCTACAAAAGTCCAAATGAAGACAAGAAAAGAGACATAGCAAGGCAAAATATTATATCGCCAAATGCATAAAATCCCTAGCAGGCAAAGCAGATAACCAGACCTAGCAATGGCTAAGAGTAGAAAAGTTGAAGAAAGAGACAGAAGGGTTAATTATGGCTGCACAAGACCAAGAACAAACAAACACAAAACCAGAATTGAGGAGATAGCCACTGATAGCAAATGCTGCCTCTTCAAAGAAGCTGAAGAAACAGCGGACCACCTACTTAACAACTGCAAGAAGGTCACACAGGCTGACTACAGACCATGGCATGAGAAATTAGCAAAAATGGGGCATGTGATATTCTGCAAAAAATATCGTGCAAGTCAGAACTGTTGTGAGCCACAAAATAGACAAAATAATAGAAAATTAAGAAACTAAAGGATTTTAGGACTTTAAAATTCAAATGGACAAACATCTGCCACATAACATCCCAGATTTAACAATTGTCAATAAGAAAGACAAAAAAAGTATGGATACTGGATATTGTAGTGCTAGAGACAGAAGTATAGAAGAGAAAGAAATTGAGAAAATTACAAAATGCAAAGTCCTACAAATAACAGTAGAATGACTATGGCAACAAAAGCAAGGGCAGTCCCAACAGTGATAGGTGACTTTGGCACAATCTCAAAACATTTGAATGCTATCTGCATTAACAAAATTATCATCAATCAATTACAAAAAGCAACTTTATCGGAACAGCTTATCTTCAGCAACAATATTTTTATCATTATAAAACAACAAATGTCTATGGAGATTTTCAGCCATATAGGTCATGGTTGTCCCAAAGGTGCTTTTTCAAGAGGTAACTGGACCTTCTGTTTTTTCTCTGAAGATGTTTCACTTTTTACTCAAGGAGTTTCTTCAGCTGAAGGAGCTTCTTGGATGAGAAGGGAAACATCTTTAAAGAAAAACAGAAAGTCCAGTTGCCTCTTGAAGCACCTTTGGAACGATCAAACAATGACAGCTACCTATCCCAGATCCTTGGGAAGGACTTGATAGCAGAGGTGATATTCAGCCGGTTTGGACTGGTTCTGGCAGACCGATTGTGGACATTATTGCCAGTTTGGAGAACTGACAAATTCCACCCCTGACTGGCCCTACCCACTCACACCTGCCTCTTCCAGGAGTCCCCATACACACCATTTTTGCTCCCAGGGGGCTGCAGGAAGGTTTAGTCTGTAAGGCTGGAGCACCCAATTGAGCTATTTGCTGCCTCCCAGCTTCCCAGCTGATTGATGTGATCGGTCTATTGCTGCCTCTCAGTTGATCGGCTGGGTCTTCTTTTGTTGCCCTGCACAGGAGAATAGAGCTGGAAAGAAGGTTAGTGGGGTGGGGAGAGAATGGGGATTTTGCAGTATCCTTCCCCTGCCATGCCCACCAAGCCATGCCTTCACAAGCACTATATATAAAGGCATGTCATTTTGGTTATTTATCTTGGTGGCAGCTTATGTTTTAGGATAGATTATAGTATTTGGCAAACAAAGTGGGAGAGAGAATCTAGTTCTACAACTTTACTGGTGATGCAGTGAAGGCTAGGCATAGTCAGGCTGTGCACAGATATTTGGTACTGAGGTCAAACCAAATTTTTGGAACATTCTCTACATAGTGTTTCACAAAGCTTCTGGGAATAATATGGAATTGCTTCCTTTGTTATTGCTACAATAATAACTTTTTATAGAATAAAGTGACATCCCTATTCATCATTTTGGGATAATTTCACACTCTCTTACTGAAGAAATCTTCTTCACATATTTTGTAAAGGAGGCTGTATCAAGAGCCTCGGTGGCATAGTGGTTAGAATTCATACTGCAGGCTACTTCTGCTGACTGCTGGCTGCCTGTAATTTGGCAGATCAAATCTCACTAGGCTCAAGGTTGACTCAGTCTTCCATTCTTCTGAGGGGTAAAATGAGGATCCAGATTATTGGGGGCAATATGCTGACTCTGTAAACTGCTTAGAATGGGCTGTAAGAGCACTGTAAGGTGTTATACAAGTCTAAGTGCTATTGCTATTGTTATATCAGAATGGTCAAACAAATGGCAATTTCAAATCTCAACAAATAAATGCTCTGTCTTATATATTGGTAAAAAAAATCAGAAAATAAAATACAAGCTGAATAGTCAAGATCTTGTTGATGATCCAAGCTCTGAAAAGGACCTTGGAATACTCATCTCTAATGATCTAAGTGCTAGAGCCCACTGTAACAACATAGCCAAAAAGCATTAAGAGTTGTTAACCGAATCCTATGTAGCTTTTTCTCTGGTAATATCACACTACTAACTAGAGCATACAAAACATTTGCTAGACCAATACTCAAATACAGCTCATCGGTTTGGAACCACATTACGTATCTGATATTAGCACAGTTGAGAAAGTCCAGAAATATTTCACAAGAAGAGTTCTCTACTCCTCTGCTTGTTGTAGAATACCTTATGCCACCAGACTTGAAATTCTAGATTTAGAAAACCTTGAATTATGCCATCTTCGGTCTGATCTAAGTGTGGAATATAAAATCATACATTGATTGCAATGTCCTACCTGTCAATGAATACTTCAATTTCAACCATAACAACACAAGAGCAAACAATAGATACAAACTCAAGGTTAACTGCACCAAACTTGATTGCAGGAAATACGACTTCAGCAACAGAGTGGTCAATGTCTGGAATACTCTACCTGACTCTGTAGTTTCTTCCCCAAACTCCAAAAACTTTAACCTTAGACTGTCTACTATTGACCTCACTCCTTTCCTAAGAGGTCTGTAGGGGGCGTGCACGAGCGCACCAATGTGCCTACCATTCCTATCCTATTGTTTCTTTTATTTTTCTTATATGTACCCATTTCATGTATTCATAACTATGTATATACTTATACCTATGCTCTTGTAAGCAATTGACAAATCAAATAAATAAATAAGTAAATAAATAAATAAGTAAATAAATAAATAAATAAATATCTTCACAATCACATCATTGACTGGATAGATCACTGGCTCTTTCCCTTTCTGGCCCTTCTCTGCCATCTAGAATAACTGGGATGCAACAAGACAGCAAAACAATACTTGTTTTGTTTGTATAAGTAGATCTTTATTGTTATCATTCAGTTAAATTCCTTTTATTTCCAGACATTGAAAGATCCAAATGAAAACCAAGATCGTTTTGAATAGTGATAAAAGAATAACATGCCCTCTCTTACAAAGTTCTCATTTATTAAAACCTGATACTTTCCCACAATTGTTGGACCTGGAGCATTTCCACATTTCAAGAAAATTATTGATCTCAGATTGACAACCTCTCAGGAGCTTCAACCAGCAAAGTAATGTAAGTTTGCCATTTTAATGGGCCTATGCCATGAAATTGCCGATGTATGCTACCCATGTTCCTTTCCTCTCAAAGTTGGTGAGTTCCTTCTTTTACTTATATGTCAGAAGTGATCTTGTATCAACAGGAGATCATGGTGACCTGGTTTTGATATAATTTCAAATTATAATGAAGACAAAACAAACCATAAAAGTAAGATATGAGTAAGGTATACAGTTTGAATGTTTGATGGACAACTCTTCATGTTTTATTAAGGCTCCCAATTTTTTCAGCTGATGTTTGGAAATGATTACCAGGAGCTAAACTGAAACCAAAGGAATATTATACTTGTTTTTGTACCATAATATCAGCACCAACTGTAATCTGCATGACAATTTGGACATTGGTATACTATATCTACTTCAGTTAACAAAGGAGGCTATTCAGTGGAATTTCAATTGCTTTAGTGATTGGCCATCTAAATATTCCTCATTATTTTTGCTGGTACAGGTCATACAGTAGGTGCCAAAAATGGTTATACATATGTCTCCTCAATGAAATTCAATAAAGGCACAATGCATGGTTTAAAAATTACCACTGATGTTATATAGGATAATGGGGTATTCTGGTTCAGTCAAAAGATTTATATTCCTCATTTGTACATTTCTTTCTGGATTCCACCAGAGATCAGTAGACTTAAGGCTATATAGAAAATAGTTTTTTATATTTTGGATTAGGGACTAGTAAAGACTCTGAACTTAATTTGAGGACCTGGTGCACAGGGTATTTGGATAGATTCATACTGATCCATTGCCAATATGCTGTCATGAAATAAATAACATTGCTGTAGGGGATATCCATATAACTTTTTCACATGTTCTGTATTGCCGGTCCATTGTTACCAGAGGGAACAGTTAACTGCACTGGGAAAAGAAACAAAAATGAAGATTAACCCCGTTGACAAAACTGAAGACATACTTTATAGGTTTGAGCACAAAATGTACAATAGTGAGGAATTTTGAGGTATTATTGAGCATTCTTCAACAACATCTGGAGGGTATCAGGTTATCAATTCTTGTTTTGCCCAAATTACTTCCCCACTGGGTGAATATGGGCCCTTTACCTGCAGTTTTACTTTGTTAGACTTCAATTTTTATTCTGAAATGTTTCAGTATTTTAAAAATAATACCTTCACTGCCAGTGCAGAAGGATAACATGGCAAGTGGGTTGGAATGGTGTGTGGGAATGACCTTGGGGACAGGAAGAAGAGTCTTAGTTAGGAGAATAGCTGCACAAGAGGTAACCTAACACAGAGACATTTGCCACACTCGCATTCCTTTTGTGGGCAAAGCTGCCTCTTGTTTCCTAGTTGGTGATCTTCTCCCTGTCTCCCAAAATCATTCCCACATGTCAAAGGTAGAGCATACAAAAAGTTGCCAAGATGTTGAAGCTGCCAAGAGGATCAGGACAGGTAAACTTATTCAGGTTCTGGCACAGGTTATCAACAAAAGTGTCACAGGTCATCAACACGTGCTTGGCCTTGAACCCCCTGCCTGGTAAGGGTCCCAATAAGCCATTTTCTCTAAGCATTTTGTAGTTGATTCCAAATTATCAACCTCATCAAAAAGGGAAAATGGATAGAAGGAGGGCACTCAGGAGGGGATGAACAATTAAGTCTTTTAAGGCTGCTAGGTAATAGGGTAGTGCCCCAGTGATCATACAAAACCTTGCCCAAGTGAGTCTAGTCTGTTGTGAATGTAAGTAACTTTATGGGCTGGTATCAAGCAAATTGGTCAAGATAACCAGTTAGAATCTCAAGAAGGTGACTCATGCCAAAAAAGGGCATTGCCCGTGTGGAAAAGTATTGATAGACATCAATTCACTAATGTAATGAGAGAAGAAAAGTAAGAATATTTGCTTTTTCTTATTGCTGCAGAGTGGGATTTAAAGTTTGCTTGTACCATACTTGGTCAAAATCAGTCTCACAGCATGCCCAAGTGTCAGTTCCGCCATGTTATCTCTCAGAGACCTTCAGAGAGCCAGGAATAGGACTGGCATAAACATATTGCTCAGAGGTGATTTTGTCAAGGCCTCAAGATACTACTTCTTCCTAGAGATGTCCTCATCTGTTTTATTTTCAAGATTGTTATGGGGAATCCTAAGTGCACACTACAAACTATCTGGATCCATAACACATCTAGGGTGGATCATCTGTGATGTGCTGTATAAGAAATGATTGGCAGTCAGGTACATCTTGACCAGGAACTGATCTGACCACAACAAAAAGCAGATTGTAATTTTACCTGCATCCAAATCAAGCAGCTAGAGCTTGGACACAAACAAAAGACCTAATGTATAACTTATCCAAACACACTTGTAGCTGAAAAAGTCTATGATTGTCATAGAGCTTTGAATTCCTGATCCATGCCCATTGATCTAGAGCCTGAAATTGCCCAGTATTAAGAGTCAACCAGGCCATCACCAGGTCCAAGCACTCAGAAAAAGATCCTAAGGAGCAATAGTAAAGCTGATACATCCAAGGAACTATGTCTTGTTCCTTTGACTCATCTGAACCACAACTGGAACAATGACTCTCACAATGGATGAATTCCAACCTTATTCTCTGCTCCTAGCGTTAAGATTGATGCAGGAATCAAAATGTGGCTAGGCAAATTTCAATAATACATGCCAGTTCTGCCCACCCATCCACCATAAAATTGTGGATAGAGTTATGGTCTTATTACAGATAGATCTAGCATTGACTTGCATCAAATTGAGGCAAGGTGCCCGAAATATCCTCAAGTAGGAGGCACTGAGTCAGAAGATGAAACTGCCACCAAATTGGAGTCCTCTCTTCCTCTGTGCATCTGGTCTGATGAAAATATGATACTGAAGGTCTGTTCCCTTTCTCTGAACTCACTTCAAGGTCCTATCTACCAATTAATGTTATATAAGTCTATGTCCCTACTATGGATGCACTGAGGAATTTTATGGCAAATTATGATAGGAGTTAAATTTAATATCTAGAAAGTATATCTGTCAGTGTTGCAACCAAACTCTCCATCGCAATTCACCACTCAGAGACACAGTCCATCCAAGTAAGAATTTATTAGAGAAGTCATATTGGTACATCTGGGAAAACCCGAATCTTAATTCCTGCATTTTCCCTTGCTATATTAAATTCACATCTAGCCCCCTTACTGATGACCCTCAAGTCACACTCTCCAATTCACCTCCATTCTGAACATCCAAATCCAGTCACCCCTCCATTCTCCAAGAACTTGACCTGGAGCTTTGGCGAAAGAATGTTGTAACTATTGTCCCTTCTCACTTTACTTTTATTCCCACATTACCCATCTTCCTTTGTGGCAGCTCCAAATCTGATTCGAGATGGATGGGGGCTGATAAGGTCACCCTACTAATAGAAAACTGGGATATAAAGTTGGATAAATGGAAACATCTTGAATCACAGGAAGTTTTGGATTGGATAGAAACAGTAATGTAGGTGATAAGTTAACAGAATTTTATAAAGATAATTCTTTGCTCATTGATAACATTTAATTGAAGCAACATAAATACATACTTTGCACAGACATTTCTGGATGGACAACATCAGAATCAGATCAAGGACATATTATGAAACAGACATGGACAAATGTAATAAATCAATTAAGATACTTCCAATTGCTGATTGTGTAACAAACCATGAATTCTGCTTTCAAATATGCAGATTATGTTCAGATAATTAATGGAAACTGTGCTGGTGAGCCCTGACATGGGGGCATATAATTAAAACAGAAAAGCATGTTCAATACACTTGATTTATGTAAAAGACAACTGAGATGCTATGGAAGACAGTAAGAAACATTATGAAACTGATGCAGAAAAACACATTCTCAAGATTTCAAAGAAAAGATTCCATGACTTTCAAAACAATTTTTATGATATCTAGAGAGGATATCTGTCTCCTATACTAACAGTATATTGAAGTAAGCAGCTATATGGAAGACCGAGTGTACTCCCCAATAAAATATTATCACTTATGTAAGAAGGAATACATTGGGTGTTTGTTAACAATTTCAAAATCAACCTTTTCTCTTTCACTGAATTGTATAATTCCTGGAAGTTGCTGTATGATGTATAATCATTAAAGTTACCTAGCCTAGATTTACTCATACAGTTGAAGACTATAGTTACTTTGTTGTAACTTACTTTTGCAAGACACTTGGATACATCCTACTTCTGCCATTTTAGGGTAGATGAGAGAAAGAGATTATGGCGGATAGAATGTTTTATAAGAGAAAGTAGGTGAAGAAATCTGATTAAAGAATACATCTGTTTCTTATTCGTTTTTTCACAAAAAATATATCCCCATGTGTTTTTATTTTAAATTTGTTTGCATGTTTTTATCCTTGTGTCAACTATTAAGTAAATAGAAGCATTGAGAATCTATTTTCCAGTGAAGTTTGGTTAGAAATATTTGTATACATTGTGTGGGAGATAATTTGACAGCTAATTGGATCTTTGAAAAGAGTCAACTCCCTGCAGAACTTGTAATTTGAAATACCTGCTTTTTTCTGTACTGCTCTTTGCCATATGCCAATAATTGTTTTGGATATGAAGTTACACTACCCTTCAAAGTGCATTTTTGACATGCTTTGCCACAGCTTTGTATAATGCAAAACAGTGTGACATAATGGGTTTCAGCACAACAAACACAACTGGAACAAGGACTTAAATTTAAACTAATACCAAATGCAATTTCTTTTATTTTCTAGATCCTATTTCTGAAGTTAACACTATTTCCAAACTGTGTGTAGACATGATGTTAAGACACTTGCTGATGTTCATTAGATTTAGCTTGGAGCTTAGATGAAAGTTGTATTGAAGATGTATCGGGAAATGTGTGTTGTGCCAAAACTAGACAGCTTAAATGTCTAAGAACTCTAAAGTTTATCATGAATGGTAATGTCCCCTTTCATTAATTGGATGTTAGTATTGACCAGCCACTTTAAGCTGCCACAGATTTGTAGAAAGAGGGACAGGGAAAAGTCATGTGTTTGCCAGAAAATGCTCAATCTTTGCATTAATAGTAAGGATTGTTTAATCTAGTCGAAAGTGTTCTATCCCAGAAGGTGTTGTAATTCCCAAAAACATCCTCTTGCAGTTTGTACCCATATCATCTTCTTCAAACATATATGCAGCACGATCATTTTACATTCTGCATAGTGACATAATGTGAAAACAAGTTTCCTTCTGGGCACAAAAGGTGCACATATGGATCTAGTTACGTCCGTATGGATATAATAGGTGCTTTGTTTGGATCTCCTGTGCTGGTATCTGCCTCTCATCAAAGACCAATATTAGTAGTACAGAACTGGAATGTCTAAGGGCACTTTTATAACACCAACAATACCTGCATGACTCTAGTCCAGGGCAAAATTTCATGTTCTCTGAATCCAGTAGCTTATTGGTGGTCAGTTAGTAAATGGGATTGGATCAGGGTAGGATTCTACCGGTTCGGATCGGTTCTATAGAATCGGTTGTTTTAATTCTGCCCAGTTCGGATAACCGGCAAATCATGCCCCTAGCTGGATCCATCCCCTCTCCGCCCATCTCTCCCCTCCCTGCTCAGTCAGTTTTTATCACATGTACATAAAACTGCCCCTTCCTGCCCAGACACTCCTTACAGTATTTCTTTTCTTCCCTCCTGACATTCAGCTGTTCCAGTGATCAGCTGTGCCGGGATCCCCTCACTGTCTTACTACTTGGCCCAGGAGGCTTCCTTGAGGCCCAGGAGAGAAAAAGGGGCATGGGGGAGCGGTGCACCCCTCCCCAAGGCTCCATTTTTTTTTGCCTCCTGGGGTTCAGGGAAGCCTTCCTGGAGCAAAAATGGCCTCCCAGGAGGATTCCCTGAGGCCCAGGAGGCAAAAAAAAATGAAGCATTGGGGGGGGGGCTGCAAAAAAGAAGCCACACCCACCAAGTCACATGGCCATGCCCAGCAGCTACGCCCACAGAACCAGTAGTAAAAATATTTGCATCCCACCCCTGGATTGGATGATGTTGTTTTAAAAGAATTACTTCCTTCTCTTCACTGTTTCTCACGTTTACTCGTCAAAACAAAGTGACATGTCCTTTGCATGTGCATTACTAATTTAGCCATTTGGGAAACCTGGTGCCATGCCCATGGTCAGTGATAATGCTGGTTGGAAATTCTGGAAGATGTCCTCCCAACATATCTCCAGAGCAGGGATTTGGAAGGTGGCTTGCAACTACAAAGTGTATATAATCACTCTGATTCTGAAGAAGACACTGATTGTTTCATTCAGTTATCAATTTGTTTAGAGAGTCTTAGAGATTTGTTTCCTGACTACTGAAATGCCACTGCCACATCTATGACACTCTAAAAATGAATTTAGATGTAATATTTGAGAACTTGTATCTGTCAGCATTCCAACTAATAACCTCCAACTCAGTAAACTCCAAGACAAGCATTTTCTCAAAGTTCCATTTTATTAGAGTTGTCATATTGGCACATCTGGGAAAACCTGAATCTGAAATTGTCATGTTTTCTCTTCCCAAAAGAAAAATAAAAGATCCATCCCCTACACCCACCAGTCCATCACACGGTCCAATCAAATGTCGTTCCAACTGGAAACCTTCCTCCAGACACTCCTCTCCAGGTGCAGGGTAACATATTCTTGACTTTCTGTGAAAGAATGTTGTTGAATCTAATCTTCCACCTCTTTATGAAATCCCGCTCCCCAAATTCCCAGGCACCAAACGTGGCAACTTCCAAGTAAAATATGGCTTCCAAGGCTGACAGTATCATTTGTTGGTTCACAGGCTCTGGGGACAAATGGACACTTTTTCTTTTAGTTTCCTCTTATTATGTTTCTGAATGAATTCAATTTCAATTCAATTTGGATTCATTTTTTAAAAGTTAAAATTTAGTCTAAGAAATTAAGGAGAAAAACTCCAAGTTAGATCAACCAGGTCATAAACACAGGACATTTTTTTCTCATACAAATAACTAGTCTGGAAAACAAGTTTCCAATTACTGTTTCTGTTATGTGTGGGCAGTGGGTCCCAAGGAGAGATGAGACTCAAGGTAGTAACAACAGCTCTTTATTAGGAAGTCAGATACTGAGACAACAACCCTAGCTGCAGCAGCCCTTTTTATAGAGCTGGCTGCAGCTAGGCAGCCTATGACATGCTTTTGAGCTTGCCGCACTTGGTTTTACCCAATCGCGGCAGCCCGAATACGAACCAATCAGGATTGCTTATTTTGTCCAATCATGGCCCGGCTTTTCTGGACCAATAGGAACGCAGGCCTACAAGCCTGCTAGTATGGAACACCCCTCCCCTCTTGGTTCTATCCAAGGGGCGGGGTAACGTAGTCACACAAGTAGGCGGGTCTTCATATCTGCCTACTGGACTTGCGCAGTTCACAAAGTCTCTGTTCGCCATCGGATTCGGCCGGACTCCGCGTCGCTCTCAAGTTGCTAGATGGAACTGCCTGGAAGGGTGAGCCGGTCCTATAGCTGCGACTCCCACCTGGTGATCCCGGGTCGGTTGAGTTGTTCGCTCTGCTGCTCCTGCCTGGGTTCTCTGGGCTGGTAGAGCTTGTCCGGCTGCTGCTTCCAGGTGAAGTACCTGTCTGCCACGGTTCCCTTCTGGCTGGTAAGTATTGTTGGTTTTTATTTAATGTTTGTGGGGGGTGTTCTGCTAGCACAGGTGTTTGTTCTTTTTCTGCACTTGAGATTTCCCCCCCCCTCTGATTTCTTGGTTAGAGTCTATGAGGGTGGAAGTGGCCAGCTTGGATCTTAGCTGGTCAATGTGGCGTTTCCACAACCTCCCGTTGGTGGTCTCTAGCCAGTAGGAGCAGGGACCTGTGATTTGCGTGATTTTTGCAGGGATCCAAATTGGGTCCCCTGTGAAGCTTTTAGCAAACACAGTGTCTCCTACCTTGAAAATGTGATGCTTGCTGCTGGAACCAATGGGTTTTTCTGGGGTGTAGGCAGGGTGCAGGCGGTCTAGAGGTGACCTGAGTTTTCTGCCCATTAGAAGTTCTGCTGGGGTCTTGTTGGTGGTGGTATTCGGTGTGATGTGCTGTAGGAGAAGCATTTTGGTGATCTTCTCATGGATGTTGCCATGTTCCATTTTGTGCAGTGTATTTTTTTGTAAATTGAATCATGCATTCAGCTCTACCATTCGCCGCTGGGTGAGCTGGTGAGGTTAATGCGTGTCGGATGCCGCGGTCTGCCAAGTATTGCTTGAACGCCAAGGCAGTAAATTATGGGCCATTGTCAGATACTATAACATCTGGCAGACCATGCGTGGCAAAGAGTCTATTTAATTTTTTGATGATAGCTTCCATGGTGGTTATCTTCATTGTGCTCACCTCGAGCCAATTGGAATACGCGTCAACAGTAATTAAGAAGGTATGGCCCTTGGTTGGCCCTGCAAAGTCGATATGGATGCACGACCAAGGGCCTCTGGGTGTTTCCCATTCCAATGGTGGGGCTTTTGGGGGAGTCGAGCGAGTCTCTTGGCATCTGTTACAAGCAGTGACCCAGGTTTCAATTTGCTTTCCATGCCTGGCCACCAAGCATAGCTTCTGGCCAGGGCTTTCATGAGCACAATACCGGGGTGCCCTTCATGTAGTAAGTCTAAGACTTTTTTCTGTAGTGTCTCTGGTATTACTACCCGGTCTCCCCACAACACGCAACCTTTTTGTGAAAAGAGTTCAGTTTGCTTGTTTTTAAATGGTTTAAAAAGTTTGTTTGGCTCGGTGTCTGGCCATCCCCTCTCCATCCAGCTGAGCACTCGCGCCAAGCATTTGTCCTTTTTAGTTTCATCTGCAATGTCTTGTGTGGTGACTGGTGGCATTGGTGTAGTTTCAATTTGCAAGACTGGTAATGTGGGTGCTGGGTCATCTTGCAAGTCCCGCAAGGAGATATCCAAGAAATTCAACCCTTTCAGTACATAATTGGCACTTTTCCTTTTTCACCTTGAGGCCAGCGTCTTTGAATTTCTGTAGGACTGCCCTCAGTCGTTTTTCCAATTGTTTTTTGGTAGGGACTGCTACCAAAACGTCATCAAAATAGGGTACGACTCCTTTAATTCCCTGCAGCAACCTCTCCATTAGACTTTGAAAAATCCCCGGTGTGACGCTGACCCCAAACTGGAGCTGGTTATACTTGAACGCCCCTCTATGTGTCACTATAGTTTGGGCTTCCGCAGTTTTAGCATTGACTGGCAGTTGTTGATAAGCTTGAGCCAGGTCGAGCTTTGCAAAGATTCTGCCACCCCCTAGTGAGTGTAGGAGATGTTGGACCACCGGCACTGGGTAGGCGCTCTGTTGCAATGCGTGGTTGAGGGTGGCCTTATAGTCTCCACAAATTTTCAGGGAGCCATCTGGTTTGATGGGGGTGACAACTGGGGGTCTCCCAACGGGCATGATCAATGGGTTCTAAGACGCCTTGCACAATTAGTTTGTCTAATTCTTCGTCTATCTTAGACTTGAGTGCAAAAGGCACTCAGCGTGATTTGAGACAGATGGGAGCGATGTCAGGGCTAAGATTAAAGGAGATATGGGACCCCTTGTACTTGCCTAGATTTTCACTGAAGACTTCTTGGAAGTCATGAATGAACACTTCTTCCCAGTCGTCGTCTTCTGTGTGGTTGATGCCTGCCATCTCGATCCCCAACAGTGCGAACCACTGTAGCCCGAGTAGGCTGGGTCGGTCCCTGTCAACGATGGTGAGCGGTAGGATGGTGGTGTGGTTCTGGAAGGACACTTTAAAATGTCCAGTGCCCGCGACCGGAATGCGGTTACCTTGATAGTCTCTTAATATTAGTTTCTGGTCACTTAGCTCTTGGCGGCGGATACTGGGAATCAGTCGTTTTATGGTCCTCCAGGAGACTATAGAGAGGGAGGAGCCGGAATCTACCTCCATGGTGCAAGGTTGATTCTCGATGGTGACTTCGACACATATTTTTCGTGCGTCTATTGATGAAGCGTGGCCGATGATGACTGTTTGGTGCACTTCTTCTCGTCTGGGCACATCGCCGAATTTTCTGGGTCGGTTGTCCCGATTCCATATGCTGTCATTTTGGCGGTCCTGGTTCATGGTGGGGGTGCCATCACTTCTTGGGCTGTTTCCTCATTGTCGGGGGCTTGCATTTTATTTGTTGCGGCATACTTTGGCAATATGCCCTCGTTTCTCGCAAAAATGGCAAACAGCATCCAGGAACTTACATTCGGAACATGGGTGATTTCCTCCGCAGCCAGCACATTGGAAACTCGACTTACGACCGCGCCGGTCTCATCACTTGCGTTCCGACTGGAGTCTGTGAATTTCTTTTTTTTTTGAACAAACTTTATTAGTCTTTTTTTACACACACAAACAAAACATAGGATGTAGTAACATAAAATATATTTTCTAAAAGAAACAGATAAACCATCTTGTTTAAGAAGAAGATAATTCCAAATTATCACATTTCTATATATTTATCTTATCTAATCAATTTTACTCCCTTTCCTTCTATTTAATCATACTTCTTCTGCCTTAAAGTTATATACTCACTGAATATAATTTCATTAGTATTCTTCCACATCCTGTCAAACTTAAACAAACATTACACAAAACATAAATACATAAAACTTATTTTTGGAAGGTGGCTTACCCCAGGTTAACTCTTTTTATACAGACACCAATCAAAGTTTATACTCACCTAATATACTATCTCATATCTTATTTAACATTCTCTATTTTCCATATATTTTCTCTCTCCTAGTCCGGTTTCGTGTGGCTTCGGCGACAGCAGGAATTCGCAACTCTCCGTGATTCCTGCTGTGCTCGCCCCCAAGGTGCCCCCGATCCAAATGGGTCTGGGGCATATGGCTGCCCTGTAGAGGCAGCCGAAGAGAGAGGGGATCCGGACAGGGGTTTGGGGGTGTCGCAGACCCCCTCCCCAGCTGGAAAAACCCCTTTTTCCCAAGGTGGTGGAGCGGTAGTCAGTAATGGCCATCACAAAGAAGCCTGCAACAGGGTGAGATTTGCACTGGAGGAAGTAGGAGAAGTGAAAGTGCTGGCTGAACCAGGACAATAAGAAACTTTTTACCATGGAAACTGAATCGCTTGAATTCTTTGAAGGATACATTGTTTCCCAAAGAAGTTGGAAAGCGGCGAAGATAGCTGTTAAGGGAAAGTTTTTTTTTCCTTCACTCTCCCTCCCCATAGAAACAGCAGATGGAGACCTGGAAAATCTACTTGGGCACTGAAGGTAATCCAATTTGAAATTTAAAGCCAAGGGATAAAGGATTTCTGGACACTGGATTTAGAAACTTAAATTTTTTTCTAGTTTTTACAAGGGGAAGGGAAGAGATAAAGATTTATTATAAGATTGTACTGAAGGAGACTGCTTTGAGCCTATAAGAACAGGAATAAAAGACATTAAGACTTGTAGAAGATCATCTTGGAACTGTGTATTTGAATTCTACCCTAGGAGGTGAAAATATAGAAAGAAGAAAGTGCTAAATGAAATTGTTTGCTCTGATTTGGTTTGCTTTGTGACTTTGAGATCTTTGTGAACTTTTGTTAAAAAAAGGGGGGGGACTAAAGACATTAGGGTTGCTTCAAAAAAAAGAAAGAAAGGAAAAATGGCATTATCTTTTGAACGACTACAAATGGAATTTCAAAGACTGAAAGAAAAAGATAAGGGCTCTTCTTGATCTATTTTTCACTTTTTAGAAATGGCGATTGCTACCTATCAAGAAATACGACAACGACAGGAAGGCTGGGATGAAGGAGAAGAAGCCACCTTTAATGGACAAACACACTTAGTGGAGGAAGAAAAGCGAAAGGGGGGCAAGGAAAAGGTGAACTTAGAACTTAAAAAAGCAACCAAGAAAAAGAAAAATGAGATGAAAAAGCAATATGATGTCAGAAAGCAACAGAAAAGAGAAATACAACAGAGAGGGAAGACTAAGAGAGTGAAATTTGAGAGATGGGGGGGGGGTCAAAAAGCTAGAATGGATAAGAAAGAAAGGGGAAAAGGAAAGAGAAGTCATAAAGGATTTAAACAAAATGTTAAAAAATGAATTTTTTTCAGAGATAAGGGATAAGACAATTTTATAAAAATGATTCTGCAAAAGTACATAAGAATGTATTGTAGATATTAGTATTTGAAGCTGAGTTAGAAAATCAGAAAATTATATGATTTAAAAATGTATTAAAGGGAAGTCATGATTTAATTATAGAGTTTAATTTCTTATGAAATATTACTTTTATTGTTTAAGAATTAATAATAGAATCTAATTTCCTATGAAATATTGTTCTTATTATATTATAAATTTAATATTCCTTTTTCTTTTTAGTTTTATTATTACTTATTAAATTCAATATTATTTGTTTATTTTATTATTTTGAAATGTAATACTTAGAATGTACGGAGCAGAATCAGTACGGAAAATATGTATTACTTTAAGTGTTATATAGGGGAAAGATAAAAAGTTGTCATACTTCAATCTGGGTTTACAGGAGAAATATTGTATTAGATAGAAAGGATAAGTCGGTGATTGAAAGAAAACGGTCCAAAGATGCAAATAAAATTATTTAATCGAGATGGAATAAATAAATTAGAATCAAAAGAGTCTGTGAATTTCTTCATTTTCACCGTCGGAAGGGGATTCGATGTCGCCGTGGTGAGTGGATGCTGTGTGTCTTTCTGATGCAGTTGCTGTCTCACTGGTGGGTTGGTGGTCAGTTCCGTTGGAACGCCTCATTCGCACCGCCGACTTGTGGGTGGGCTTGGCTGCGGTGGCTTCGGCTATGGCATCGGTGAGGGAGATGTCCCCTTTCGCCATCAACCTGCTTTGTAGGGTTGGGTCTTTCAGGCTGAGGACGACTCGGTCTCGCATAGCCTTGTGTAGATTGGTGAATCCGCACAAACCTCCTAGGTCCCTCAGGTCAGTTACTAACTCTCCGATGCTCTCGCCCTTGCGTTGATCTCTCTGGTAAAAGTCATGCCTACGGATGAGAGTCGGTACCGCCGGAGCGTGGTGGTTCTTAAGGAAGGGAGTCAGGGTGTCCCAATCCATCCTCTTGACTTCTGTGGGCTTCGCGAGTGCTTTGGCCATTTAAAAAACAGCGGGTCCGCAGTGCGTCAGAAAGACCACTTGCTTCTTGCTGATGGTGGTGTCTTTTAGGTTGTTTGATTCCAAAAACATTTCGAAACGATCAGTGTAGGACTCCCAGTCCTCGCTGGCTGGATCGAATGGTGCGGGTGGCACGGCGCTGCTAGCCATTTTGCTGGTCGTCCCTGCGCTCTCTGCCACATGCTGGTCAGCTCCTGTTGTCCCAGTATCCCATCCTCGTCACCAGTGTTATGTCTGGGCAGTGGGTCCCAAGGAGAGACGAGACTCGAGCTAGTAACAACAGCTCTTTATTAGGAAGTCAGATACTGAGACAACAACCTTAGCCACAGCAGCCCTTTTTATAGAGCTGGCTGCGGCTAGGCAGCCTATGACATGCTTTTGAGCTTGCTGCGCTTGGTTTTACCCAATCGCGGCAGCCCGAATATGAACCAATCAGGATTGCTTATTTTGTCCAATCAGGGCCTGGCTTTTCTAGACCAATAGGAACGCAGGCCTACAAGCCTGCTAGTATGGAACAGTTTCACTTCACATTAATTAATTTTCTGAAGTTATAAGTGACAAAAATGTCACAGCAATTACCGAACTGCACATTTAAATGATTAAAGATGGCTCAATTGCCACTCAATAAAGTGAAGACAGAGAGCAAAGCTCAATTATTTTAAGCAGATCTTAAGCAGAATGTTTCTAATATTATTTTCCACGGGCAGGCATACTGCTCCTGTATCTACTAACAGTAACTGAAAAACCATGCTTAGACAATATATTCATGTTTACTTGATTCTGTGAGAGTAAATTTCCCACAATGCCTTCCTGAGTTCCTCAGTGGTACATAAAAAGCTATTAGCGTCACGGGAAAAGAGGTCTAGGAAAGAAGAAAAAGAACTGGGAGATGGATCATATAACATATTGCGGTGCTTCAGAATGCCCTCATTCTGCCACTGTCCTAGCAATTAAATAAAATAAAAATGACTGAACAAATCCAAATGTTTAACCTTGATTGAAGACAGTGAAAGAATTGTCTTTTTGAGTAAAAAATTTTTGTTCCATGAAATGACTTCCCTTGGAATTTCCTGTGGGATAGAAATATTATATTTTTGAGTAGCTCTCTTATTTAGGGAAAAGAGAATACCAGAATGGTATAGCTATTACACTTTTGTGAGTGTACTTACTTATGAAATCCACTGACTGGTAGTATAGAAACCTTGGAAGCAGTTGGAATTCAAGTCCTTCAGAAAATATCAAGATATTTCATCCATTATTTTATATTAAGATCAGATGTCACAATTTTTATTATTGGATCAAACTGCAATTTAAATTTGTAAAACATAAATATTTTATTTATTTACTTATTAATCAAATTTATACTACTGCCCATCTCACTGAAGGTTCATCTGGATGGCACACAAACAAAGAAACAAATTTGAGGCATTGATCTGATATATTTCTGATAATGTCATATGTTAAGTCCTGAGCATGGGCGCAAGAAACGGAGACGAGACATCGAACGGTGACTTCAACTCTTTATTGTGAAATAAGAACAGAGCAAATACTTGGGCAGCAGCAGCTCTTTTATAGAGTTGGCTGCTGTCAAAACAACCAATGATTTGAATTTAGTGCTCTCACAAGCGTCCAATCAGAGAGGCCCGTTAACAGCCAATCAGACTGGCCAGAAACAACCAATCACAACTCGCTATTCATGGGCCAATGAGAAGTGCAGGATTACGAGCCTGCTGCAAAGTAAAGCTATTTAGGGTTGTTACTGATTCGTTGGCTTAGTCCATAACATCATAGATACACATGCTTTATTTTTATTACTATCATCAGAACAATCATATTTCATTTCTCTGAAACTCTATATGCCAAATAATATGGGAAAACCTTTGTGTTCATCACTAGTCTTCTGTTTAAGAGATATTTCATTTTAATCTTTTATAATAATGCATTTGTGACCACCAGTTTCTTTCATTGTTCATATGTACCTGAGCGACATATGAATAGATATGTTTCCAGTTAATTATTAACATTTATGGTATAATGGTGACCCCAACACTTATTCTGATGCTGGGCCCACATGACATATGAATAGATATGTTTCCAGTTAATTATTAACATTTATGGTATAATGGTGACCCCAACACTTATTCTGATGCTGGGCTGTGGATAGTCTCCTTTCATTTAAGTCTGGATATTACTGACATAATGAGCAAGAATTTTGTTTGGCTCCATTTGTGAGTGAACTGATTCACACTTCCTGACTTACCCTTAACCCCAAATTCAATTATTCTTTGGACTCTACTCTTCTCCAAATTTCAGGGCCTGTTAGGGAGACATGTAATCATAACTGTCTAACTGTCAAGGAAATTTAATCCTGAAACCAGGGCTGGGATAGGCAATAAATATAACTTTAGAGAAAGAAATACTAAATAAAACTTTGAATCTGTGTTTCAGAAGAGTACTGGATATCATGCTGCCATAGAGGGGAAACCTAAGTGCAGATCATCTGATTCTCTGCTTTTGCCACAGTTTAAGATTATAAAAGGAGAGCAGATGATAAAGTTTGCCAAGTGTCCACCAAGCCACTACTTTACTTGATGGGTTTCATTTGGCACTGTGACTCAGAGGTTATATAGATTTCATTTAAATTATGAAGAGCTATAGCCTTAATCCTGCTCAGATGGCAAAGTTGCTGTTGAAGGCTGCTTTGAACCTTCCTTGAAAAAGTTCTTGGGCCTGGCAATGGAACTTTAATTTCCCATTCCAAACTAATTCCATCAGGACCACTGCAGGAAACAAGTGGCAATTCTTATATTTGCCATTATGGTCTACTGCCATAAGGAAAACATATTAAGCCCCGTTAGATCTCATACAGACAATATACAGACTGCCTGTTGCTTCTGGAGAAAATCGAAAAGATGGTTTAAGATTTAAGGGAGAATTATTTTAAGATCATTTGGGTTGATGTCTAAAATTATCTAATTCCCCAATGCATTTGTTTATTTGCATTTTTTCCATCCTTTACATAATGGCTTAGTCTGCAAAAGGAAACTTTGCCTTCCTACCAACATTCTTGCTTTAACATTCTCCAATTTTGGAAGATACACCCCCACATGATTTTATATTGGTTTTGATCCATTATAATAATCCATGCGAACTATTTCACAGCTGAAGCTTTCTCTTGCTAGTGATGAAAAACTCCTGCAGAGGGCAGGGCAGACAGAGTGGTGAGGGCCAGCGTGCTGCCTGACTTATAAAGCTCTCATTATTTTTGGTCAGGGCCTGACCATCTGTGGGTGGAAAAGGACCGTTATTGCACAGCAGGAGTCTTGTTGAGCTTGGCCTGAGTCTCTTTGTCTTTGCCCCTCCTGATCTTGAATGAGGAGGGTATATATACTGAGAAAGAGAGAAGAGAGAGAGAAGAAACCCTAGTGAGAATTTTGCAGGGAAATGGAGGTGGTGGAGTGGTGGCGGTAGAACGGCTGAAATTCTAAAAGTTTTTTTTTTTAAATGACTGATGGTGGGAAGAGTACCGTAAAGTCAATGAATAATTCACTGTCCTGCTTGAGTATCTTGGGAATGTGCCATGTAAAACAATAATATCTTCCAAGTAAGCAGGAAGGAGACTGAGAGAGAGTGGCAGGGGGAGAGGGAGAGAAAGCTTTTGGATCTTTGCATTGAGATCCTGCCAGATTTGGATAGGCCACTTTTTATAAACTTTGCACATTTCTTTTATTAAATATTTGAGGGGGAGTTCTGCTTCAGAATATAAATTAGTATTGATCTTGAACCAGAGATTTGATGAATAGTATTTGTGACTATTGACCCCAAGCTTTTTTATGTTGCATTGATTATTGCTCTTTTGGAACCATCAAAATCCTGACTCCTTCACAACTTAAACCTTTCTTTATCAAGAAAATTATTCTGTGTATCTACAAGACATTAGTTAATATTTTTTTGTGCACACTTTTTGCATATGTACAGCTTATTGTGTGCCACCTATCAGAATACGTGTGAACATTGTGTGGATCAGGGACAGAAAACCGTAAAGTAGTTGAAGGCGTCACTTTATTTACCGTATATACTCGAGTAGAAGCCGAGTTTTTCAGCCCATTTTTTGAGCTGAAAAAACCGCCCTCGGCTTATACTCGAGTCAGATTCCCCTCTGAAAAAAAATGACCCACCGCCATGTGAGAATGCTCAGACACGAAATCTATCCGACCGAAAATAAGTGTGTGTGTGTGTGTGTGTGGGGATTTTAACAGAGGGAAGATGTAGGGAGAAGGCAAAAGCGACGGAAGATCCTTCAGGGGAAACTGAGGGGGAAACTCACTCGGGAGGAGGGGGAGGAGGAGGTGGTGGTGGCGGCTCTCTCTCTTGCAAGAAAAAAGCAAGGCTCTCTCCCTTGCAAGAAAAAAGCAAGAGCCGTTCTTATGATCTCTCCGTCTCTCTCTCCCCGTAATACAGTCAAGCCCTTTCCAGCACGCGGGATCCGCCCCCGCCACTTTGCACCTTGCAAATGCAAAACCCCCAGGATTTTGCATTTGCAAGGTGCAAAGTGGCGAAGTGAGTGTATGTGTGTGTGTGTGTGTGTCTGTCTGTCTGTCTGTCTCTCTCTCTCTCTCTGTGTGTGTGTGTCTCTCTCTCTCTCTCTCTCTCTCCCTTCCTCGCACCAGCGTGCCTTCCTTCCACTGCTACGCGTTTGGGCTGCTTTGTGCCCCCCTCCCTCCCTGCCGTCTTTTATTTTCTCCTTTCCAATGAACGGGAACGAACAAAGCAGGATTAGCTCCAAGAGCCCCAAGGAGCAGCAGCAGCAGCAGCAGCACCCAGCATCCTCAACTTGAAAGTTACTGCTGGGTAAAGGAGCTGCTCTTGGAGGTTGGCGGCACTTTGCAAGAAGAGCGAGAGAAGGAGGTGAGGCGCGGCCCGGCTCGGCTCTGCAAAAGGCTGCGCCTGCAATGCCGCCCCGGGAGCTGAGCGAGGCTGACTAGCGGCACCCGGGCTGTTCGGGAGTGGGAAGCGGCTGTGCCCCTGGCTGGCCAGGGGAATGGGGACCCTGCCTGAGCGGGAGGCGGCGGTGGCGGTGGGGTCTTTCCAGTTAGGATCCAGGGGCGGCAGCCGCCCGGGCGTCCTCCTCTTGGCTTTCGGCCGGCCGTTTGCAGGGCTCAGCGAGTCTGCGCCAGGAATTGCCCCACCGCTGCGCACCAAGGAAGTGGTGGCCGCTCGCCTTCGCTGCAGTCAGAGCTCTTCGGGGGCGCCCCTCGTCTCTGTCTGACCTCGCGGTCTCTGCCGTCGCGGCTGCGATCGCTTCCCGTCAGGGCGCTCGTCTGGAGGCGGCGGCGGTGGCTTGCGGAGCCTCGGCACGAACCCCCTTTCCCCGCACTCCCCCCCGCACCCCTCTGGCAGCAGCAGGTGGAGAAAGCCCCGCTTCCCCCTGGCCTGTCTCGGGGAGAGGAAGCGAAGGGCCCCATCTTGGCTCCCGTCCTTCTCAGATACCTCTGTGTTTTTTTCCCCCTTCCAACTGGACGATGGCAATGTCCTTGAGCAAGTCTTAAAATGCTGGTGATGAGGGGCCTCCTGGCTCCTCAAAACACCTTCCTGGATACCATAGCAACCCGCTTTGATGGCACGCGTGAGTTGGCTTCCCACTCTTTTTTTTTAACTCTCCTCCTCCTCCTCCTCCTCCTCCTCCTCGTCTCCTCTCCCCTTGTTGTCTGGTCTTCCCTAAGGAAACTCGAGGGCTCACACTTCCAGGTGTTTCTTCCTGTCTTTCTCCCTGTCAATGATCTTTTCTTCCCTTCCCTTCTCTCAGCCCCATCCTCCTTCACCTTTGTCACCACAATCCTGAACAGATTAAGTTTGTACTTCTCAAGAAAGGTTGGATGTTCCTTTTGAGGAGGGAACCTAGTGTGACATCTGTATGTTGACCTACTACTGAGCCATGGCATGTGTGCACATGCAATGGAGGCATGAGGGAGAGCTGTGAAAGAGATGGTGGCTCTCCAAAACAATATGTACATGCAGCACATACACATGCTTTTTTCTTGCAAGGGAGAGAGTGACTCTGTTTGGACATACAGATGATGATGAGGAATCCAGTTTTGAAGGATTTTAACTCTTGTGTTTTAGCTTGGTTGCTGATTGAGCTAAGGTTTTTGTACTTTTAAAGTTACTGTTGATACCATATTGGTTTTGTTGGCTCTCTTTTCCACTTACAGAGCTAGTTTACTGTTTTTCTTTGAAATAAATATTCAAAAACATTTAACCTACTGATGCCTCAATTAATGTAATTTTATTGGTATCTATTTTTATTTTTGAAATTTACCAGTAGCTGCTGCATTTCCCACCCTCGACTTATACTCGAGTCAATAAGTTTTCCCAGTTTTTTGTGGTAAAATTGGGTGCCTCGGCTTATATTCGGGTCGACTTATACTCCAGTATATACGGTACTTCTTTTTTTAATGTACACTTCATATTTCTTAACCATCCATCTCCCTCAGAAGTGTTGGGGGTTGTTTGGAAAGCTGTGTTGTGAAACTGATGTAAAAAAAGGGAAAGAGCTTTGATCCTATGGTCACATGCACCATCTTGACTTTGTTTTAATCCTTCCCCCTAAAAGACTGGCTGTTTCCTTCTGATAAACTAAAGATGTAGAAACTGGTAATGCAGCTTTCAGTTGGTTTATTCAGAGATACTTGGCAAATAATTTGTTTGGAAAAAATGCCCATTTTTTTTTATCAGGAAGGCATAAACACATCTGGGCTGAAAGCAACTCTAATTCCTTGAATAGCAAGCCATGGGTCAATTCAAAAAATGGTCTGTTCCAAGGCAAAGAATTACAATGAGATCAAAATGGTACAATGGCTCTTGAGTAGTCAACATGTTCTTCTTCTATTACACAATGTTTACAATTTAATATCAACTTTTGGAAGGACTCAAGGGCAGCTGTTAAAGCCTGCATGCAGCTGAGGGGGACTCACTTATCAAAAACCCAGATTTGTCAATGACAGTGGGCTGCACCAGATTAAAGGTGTTAGTTATTGGCACCAAATCTAAATATACAGTCAGCAATGCTAATGAATGTAGGCCTTAAATTATTTCAATATTTCTATTTCTCCATTTATTCTCTGTAAAAAGCCTAGATTGTCTTGGCTCTGCCAAGGATAATTATATTATTTATCCAGAAATCTGCATATTAAAAAGCTGCTTTTTACAATAACATAATTTAGGAGGCCTTATGGAGTTTGTCCTTAATTTTGAGAGACATGTTTCAAAGGCTTACATATTCCTTTAAGTCTCAGACTTAAGTCTCAGACTTAAATTACCACACATATAGCTTCTTTTTTATTTCGATTTCACAGCATGCTTGCATCTTATTGTGGAACAGAGATATTTGGAAAATTATTAAAACACAATAAAGGGAAGTTCTCAGGCTCTGCATATTACATTCCATGCCTTTAATGCAAAAAACAACATGCACTGTAAGTATGAACACTGTTTTAACTCTTAGAGAATGATAACCTGTAGAAAGTCAATCTGTAAACCTGTGTGATCATTGGTGGAACTGACCACCATAAAAATCCAAAATAAACATTTTCAGATTCTACAAGAGAGGAATTTTATGCTAAAAAATCCTTTGACTGTGAAAATATTTGAAATCACAATGGTAAAAGAACACTCACTTTCTGAACTAAAGACATACAAATGGAAACTTTGGCTTTGGTCAGTCAGCAGGCATAACAGGCAGTCAAATTAAATCTAATTTAGGATGCAAATAGAAATTTCAAGGAAAAACTTTCCTTTTTTCTTGTGGCAGCAACCCTTATGCTTGGGAGAATAATGTTAAGCTGAAGAATATTTTGTGGGAGGGACGAAGACCAACCACTATCATACAGTTTACTTGTGAGAAAGTATATCTGCAAGATTTCCAGTTGTAGAGGGTGCTTAGTAGTGAATGTGCAATTTCGTTTCCCCTTGTAATCTCTACCAGTTCAGCAACTTAGTCTAAAATGTTTGTATATAATTATAAATAAAGTGAAAGGAAAATGTAAATCTAAATGTTCTAACTATAAACAAAGTCTATATTAGGAACCAAAGAAAGACAAATCCTCTATACTTATTTATTCGCTATTTGAATTAATTTTTCCCAAAACTTACTGCCATAAATTAGGGAGGATTTCACTCCCTCTAATTTCTGGTTCCAGAATGTTTTTCAGCCTTGGCAACTTTAAGATGTGCAGACTTCAACTCCCAGTTGCTAAGGTTGAGAAACAGTGATGTAGACTGTGGTAATTTATGAGCATAGAATAGAGCTCATGTACTGGAAAAATATCAGCATTGTGGTGGTTTGCAAACTAGAAAAACTATAAAAAGAATGGCTGCTGCTTGACCTGTTTGTTAACACTTGTAGTTCTACCAGGCAATTTGCATCTTCTTATATAATACTTGTCTTCTTAGGTAAAACCACTTTATGTATTTTGGGATTCTTCAACTACTGTTCCAATCTTTGTCAAGAATTTACCTGTGTAATTTGAAGGTGATTTGGACCATTATCAGTAGAATGTCTTTCTTGTCCTCGGATGAGAGAGCAGTTGTGTATTTTGAATTCTTTCCTTGATCACAAGCAATCTGGAATGAATGAGAATGGGGAGGATGTCCGGATGAAACTATCCCATAGATATAAATTAAAGTCAGTAAGAGGTGAATTATGATCTTTCAGACCTCAATCCATGTATTGTAGATTATATTTCTCCAGATGAATTATTTGAAATATGAATATGGTATGCCTGGCCTTTATTTAAGTTGTCATGGGGAATAGCTACCACAAGGATGGAAATATCTCATGAGACATTTTTAGGTGTGAGTCAAAATGTAAGATTCCTTCTCCCCACTCATTGAAAATCTTAGTATGCTGCAGAATGATTTGATTCTGAGCAAACCTAACTAAACACACAACTTGTCAGAGATTTCCCTATGCACTGCAGTCAGCCTACATTTTATTTCAGACTGTTTCAGACTAAGACTACATATCATAAATAGAGATTTTTATATAATTAAGCTCAGACAAGTCTTAGTTGAAACATTGTCTAGAGCAGTGGTTCCCACAGCCACGTTCGATGTACCACCCCCTTGCCACCTCTTAGTACTCCTCTGCTGGCCCCCTTGGGGATGCTAAGAGGTGGCAGGGGGGCATTCGAGGCACTGGTCCTGCAGGTTCACCCATTGACTGTAGCACTGCTGCGGAGCCGGCGCCTCCAATGCGGAAGTGGTGGCACGTTATGTGCCACCGTGGCAGTATTCAATGCATCGTCCCTCTGCCCCTTAGTATCTCCAAGGGGGCCGGCAGAGGGTCGCTAAGAGGCAGCAGGGGGGCGTTCGAGGCGCCAGCTGGCCCTGCAGTTTTACCCATCAAGGCGCCAGCTCCGGAGCGGTGCTACAGTCAATGGGTGAACCTGCAGGGCCGGCACCTCGAACACCCCCCTGCCACCTCTTAGCATCCCCAAGGGGGCCAGCAGAGGGGCGCTAAGAGGCAGCAGGGGGGCAGCGCGTTGAACACGGCCGTGGTGGCATGTAACGTTCCACCACTTCTGCATTGGAGGCGCCAGTTCCGGAGCAGTGCTAGTCAATGGGTGAAACTGCAGGGCCAGCCATCAGTTCACCTGACTCTGACCTAATGTAATGTCATTATCACAAGACCCTCACTTGACATACCCACACCTGAAGCCCATATAAACAGAAGCTCATATAAGCTGACACTGACATCCACTGTTGAAGATGTTAGTCTGCTAGTCTGTTTTGCTAGCAAAACAAACCAATCCATAAGCTCCGAGAATGAACCTTTATCCTTATTAAGTGAGTTTCAAATATGAAACTTGGAAACATTTTCATATTCATTGGAAGCATATCTTCCCAAAAAGCCTTATATGCAAGACATACGTAGGGCAATTTCTGAATCTTTCTGAATGATTGTTATTTGATTGTTTTGTTTATTCCCCAGCATAGTACCATATTATTTTCTGAATCATTTTATTATGTTTTTAACTTATTCTATCCCATTTTGACATGGTTTGATTAGGTAGCTTTATAAATGGAAATGATGATGATGATGAGTTCCTATATGACATTGACAATAGATGTACGTACAATCCTACTTACCTGTGGACCCAAAGAGTTTGTGGTTTCAAAACTAGCTCCTCAGGCCGGTTTCGCGTGGCTTTGGGGCAGCAGGAATTCGCGACAGCTCGCGATTCCTGCTGTGCTAGCCGCCGAGGTACCCCCGATCCAGATGGGTCAGGGGGATATGGCTGCCCTGTAGGGACAGCTGAAGAGAGAGGGGAGTCGGATAGGGGGTTGGGGGGTGTCGCAGACCCCCTCCTCCTCCGGAAAAACCCCTTTTTCCCAAGGCGGTGGAGCGGCGGTCAGCAATGGCCGCCACGAAGAAGCCAGCAACCGGGTAAGATTGCGCTGGAGGAAGTAAGAAAAGTGAAAGTGTTGTCTGAGCCGGGTCAAGTAACATCTTTAAAATTGGTTGGAACTGAGCTGTTTGAATTGCTGGAGGATACATTGTATCCCTAAGAAGATCGAAAGCGGCGGAGAAGCTGTTAAAGGGAACTTTTTTTTTTTTTCTTCACTCTCCCACCCCATGGAAACAGCAGATATGTTTGGACATATTGGACATTGAAAGTGAATTGTTTTGAGAGTTGAAGCTAAGGGACAAAAGGGTTTTTGGACATTGAAAAACTTAAAAAATTGGAAAACCCTTGTTGGAGGTATGGATTTCTGATTATTTAAAATTGATATTGCAAGTGGGAAGGGAGAGGAAAAAAAATTGGAGCAGAAGCTGAAAAAGGAGGAGATTGCCTAGAATCCCAAAGAAAGGTATGTGGTAATTGGACCTCTTTGATTAAACATTAACCCCAGAAAGAGAAAGAGAAGAAGGAAGAAAAGTATTAATTTTTGGAATTTTTTTTTTGACTTATTCTTGATAAAAAATATTTGTGGTTGTTTTGGGAAAAGTTTCTTTTTTCATTATGGCATCGCTCGTGGATGAACTGAAGACTGAATATCAAAAATATAAAAAAGAAGATACTTTGGGCACTTTGTTTCAATTCTTAGAAATGGCGTTATGTACTTATGAAAAGTTGACTACGCAGCAGAAGGACTGGGATAAAGAAGAAGAGGAAGAAGAAGCCATCTTTGATGAACAATGGGTTCTTTCCGGGGAGGAGGAGAAAAAGGATAAGAAAAAGGGGATTTTAAGAATTATAAAAACAACCAAAGAAGAGAAAAATGAGCGGAAAGGTGGAGGCAAGGTTAGAAAGCAAAGGAAAAGGAGTAAGAAAAGGGAGGAGGAAAGACAAAGGGGTAAAAAGGGCAAGGAGAAGAATAAGCAAGAGAGAAAGGGGGGGAGGAGAAGCCTCAATGGGGGGAAGCAAGATCTAAAGAAAAAAAGTTTATTCAGAGACAAGGGGTGAATTTAATTTAGGATAAAAGAGGGATTCTGGAGGGTACATAAGATTGTGTTTTTTATATGTGTATTTAGAGTATAAAATTCATTGTGTAATTTTAGAATCTTTTAAACAGAATCCCAAGAAAAATTGTTTTATGAAGTACTTTTAAGTTAGGGTAATGAGTTATAGACGTTACTCCAATTGGTGTACAGGAGAAGTATAATAAAAGAAAAAAGATGAATGGATAGTTGGAAATAGAACAGACAAAGAATATTATTGAAAATGGTAATAAGATATGAAAGGATATATAAAGGTTTTGTTATGTTTTTTTTTTCTTTTTTGGATGTATTTTGAAAAAAGGCAAAAAAATTTTTAATTAATAAGAAATAATTTGGATGAAAAGGAGAAGTTGGGATAAGATATGAAGTTAAATAGACAAAGTATTGATACTATAATTTGGGATTGTTATGTTCTATTGGTTTTCTTCTTTTATTATTTTTTCTTAGAAAAGAACTTATAAGCTGTTATGCCTTGTGCATTGTTTATAGAAAATTGATAAAAATGGTTTATATATATATATAAAAAAGAAAATGATAATCAGATATGGAAGGATATATAAAGTGAATATGATGTTTGAATTTGTGTCTGTGTGAAGAGTTTCAACCCGGGATCAGACAACCTTCAGAAAAGATCTTTTAGTTTTGTTTATGTTTTATTGTGTTCTATGTAAAATTAATAAAATTTGTTTAAAAAAAAAACAAAAAACTAGCTCCTCATAGCACATGACTTCTGGATGTGAGGGAATTCATGCACGGGTGGGATTCAAATTTTTTAACAACCGGTTCTGTGGGTGTGGCTTAGTTGGTGGGCATGGGTTAGTGGTCTTGCTGGGTGTGGCCAACTCAACATCACTCACATTGAGGCATGCATCTCCTTGCCTGGCCTCTTATGACTATGGGGATGTTGCAACAGTCATAAGTGTGAAAAACAGTCATAAGTCACTTTTTTCAGTGCCACTGTAACTTTGAATGGTCACTCCACACAAGCAAAGTACCAGCAAAGCAAGAGAAAAAAACTCCAGAGGAGTTCCAGAGACAGGAAGTCTAGTCCTGCCAAGAATGTAATAAGTTAATGGAGAGGCAGTTTCTGTAAGCAACACCAGAATGTTTCCTTCCTGCTTTCCTTACAGGATTAGGCCAGTAAGTTCTTCTAACAACCGGTTTTCCGAACTGCTTAGAATGTTAACAACCGGTTCTAGAGAATAGGTGCAAACCTGTCGAATCCCACCCCTGAATTCATGTCCACATCTTTTGAACTTCTGTCTGCCTGTGTGTCTCTTATGGGTGAAATTTGGTTATTATACTTGAGAATATAAAGAGCCGAACTGCAGCCATTTTGTGTCTGCAGTCTGAACTTTTAAAAGCTCAGAACAGTCATGAAATGTGTTTTTGTGAGACAAATATGCTAGATTGCAAAACTGTGTGCTTGGCTTAAGTTAGAGATATGTTCTAGGGTGCTTTGGCATTATATATATAGTCACATTAAGAGAAATTAATGACCCTATTATAGCCTTCTGGTATTTGCATAACAGGAAATCTGGAGATAAATCTGAATAAAGAATGTTGATATCCAATGTCAAGTGGGGTAATTTTTGTGAAAAGACCCACAAATTTCCTATGGGATTCTATGTATTTTTGATTTGGAAAACAAGATGTGTTATGTAACTGTTGATATAACTATATTGGATATAAATATGTGGTCTTTTTGGAAAAAGGAGTCTCCTTTTACTCATACTATGACCAGTATGTGTTAAAGCTTGATCGATCCTGCAATATCCTGCTAGGATTCTTTAGTTACTGCAGTTTGAAATCATTGTTTCTTATAAGCTCTCTTTGAAAGATATAATGACCTTTGTTTTTCTGATTGAATTGGTATTTTACTTATTTTCTGTGTGTTTGTTGAATATTGCTTATGAAGATATTACTGTATATCTTAATGCAAGACTCTAATGAACCGAGTTTGTCTATCATTGACATAAGCTATGAATATCTATCTGGTAACAATAACTGCCCTTCATATTCATAATATTTCTATTTTATATGAATCTTGTTTGATGAATTTATTGCTTAAATTAATTCATATGTTTTTAACATATTACCAATGGCCAAAATAAATTTAAAGACCAAGTTCTGTCTTAAAAACATATTTTAATCTAACTGGGGAGTTTTTAAATTAATTTTTATTACAGAAGATTTTTTTTACAAAGAGAAAACAATACATATTTTTTTAAAAAGAAAAAGAATGATAAAGAAATAAAAGAAAGAAAAAGAAAAAAGATATAAAGGAGTGGCTTCATATCCTCTTTACAACAATTACAAATGAATTTATATTTTATCCTCTCTCTTTAAGGCAACTTCATGGCTCCTTCCTTTCATAATCTATCTTCTGTAATCATTAATCTCATAAATCACAAATTCATTTTTCCCATTTTCAGCAAAAAATTCATAACAGGTTTTCAGTCATCAAGAAATGTGTCTTTTCCCTAATCAAACAAATCGGTATTGTCACCTCAGTACAATCAAGAGGATTTCTGATGAGTTATAGTTTAATAATGAGGTAAAAGGAGTTTCCCTCTTTTCTGTCTATCTACTCTCTTTCCCTGTTCAAATAGGAGGGATAAAGTATATGGACAATTCTTCAAAGTATGCTTAAAGTAAGAGAAGGAGTGTGCTACGAACACATACAAGCCTCCAATACAGAAACACAATGTTGCTAGCCAATCAAGACAAAAAAGCCACAAAACAGACAGAAGATATTAGAAACACCAATCAAGCAGAACACAGCAAACTCCAAGACCAATAAACACAGACCAAGACTCCCAACCAATCAAGATGAAGAAAAAAAAACCTGGGAGAAGGCGGAGCTTTGTTTTGGCAATACAGCTGCGATCTCGGGGCTCTGAGATTGCAGCCGATATTTTCGCCCCTGGTCGGTCCCAACGGACCTAAACCGTCCCGTAGAGACAGGGATTGAGAAGGGTACTGTTCCAAGATCCCAGAGATATCGCAAAATCTCTGGTTTGATCCAGAAGAAGCCCTTTTGCTGGCGGTGGAGAGGCAGCCTCTATAGCTGCTGAAGTCAGGACAGCTCCGGAAAGAAAGTGGCTGGAGTGAAAGTGTGTTGGCTGGGTGAGAAAAACTCTTTTGTGTTGTAAATTCGCTGAGGTTGGAAAGGACATCCTGATCAAAGAAGAAATCTGTGAGACTCTTTTTTTGACTGAAACTCTCTGAGCGGCGTTTTTTAAAGTGGTGTCAAATTGAGGCTTGGGTTTTTTTTTTTTTTCTCTATATTTTTTTTGGGGGGGACTTTAGTGTGACTTTGTAGGTAACCAGATTGAATTTTCTCTTATATATATATTTTATGCTCCCTTTGATTTTTTAACTTTCTTTAGGATAGAGGCTCCTTTTGGCTATTTTTTTTTTTGTCTCTGTATATATTACTCCTTTTTTCTGGCTGGAGGGGAGGAAGAGCATTAAGAAACTTTGCAACACTGCCAACTAGAGGCTTGAAAGTATTTTATTTGAATTGGAGAGAATTGCAAAAAGACCTCTTCTCAAGGACATTTTAACGTGATAAGATAGAGGGAGAGCACAGCAAAATATTATTGCAGGTGCTTTCCTGGACGTCATAATAGTGGTGCTTTTAAAGTTGTAGCAACGTTTCAGCAGAATCTCATCTGCCATCATCAGGCTTCTGTATAGTGTTTGTCTGTGAGTCAGACTTTTACAGTGGTTTCAGATTTAGTTTGTTGGTCTTGGAGTTTGCTGTGTTCTGCTACTAAATCTGAAACCACTGTAAAAGTCTGACTCACAGACAAACACTATACAGAAGCCTGATGATGGCAGATGAGATTCTGCTGAAACGTTGCTACAACTTTAAAAGCACCACTATTATGACGTGGGAAAATACCCGAACAAAGCTGAATGCCAGACATGTAAGTACCCGTGAAAACTTAAGAAAATATATATATATATATATATATATATATATATATATATATATATATATATATATATATCCTATTCGCTAGCCTTTTTCTAAATTTCAATTCTAGCAATATTTTTATTTCTGCCTTTTATTTTAAAGGGAAAGCCTCAGAGTTTTTTCTTTATTTTTCTTTTTTTTTTTATTGGGACTTTTTTGCTTTTCCTATCTATGTTTTTGGACCACTTTGTTTTTCTTTTTTGATTTTTGAGACTTTTCAACTGGATTAAGGTGTGAAGAACCTGAAGGAACTTTTTGTTTTTTCTCTTTTTGCTTTTCTTTTCTTTTCTTTTTTTTGCTCTTAATCAATATTATTATTTTTGGATTTGTTTGTTTTTCTCCTTTCTATTTTTTCTTTTTTATGGTGGACTACTTCGTAATTGGATTAGGGTCTAGAAGAACTTGAAGATCTTTCTTCTTCCTTTTTTCCTGTTTTTTTTTGGTTTCGTGGCTTTTACTATTGGGGTTTTCTATTTTGGATTATAATTGGCTGCTCTACCAGTTGGATTAAAAGTCAAGAAAAATTTGAAGCTTTGGAAGCATTGAAATGAGCAGGAAACCAATACCATCAGGCATTTCTGCTTCTACCTCTGCTTCCCCACCAGCTGGAGGACAACGTTTAATTCAGACAATGTTGAAGCAAGATAAGGAACAAGAAAGAGTAACTTTACAGATGATTATGCAAGGAATCCAAGATCTCAAGACAAAATCAGACATCATTGAACAAAGAACAGGAAATATTGAACAAAGAACAGAAAATATTGAACAAAGAACAGAAAATATTGAACAAAGAATAGAGAAGACTGATGAAAAAGTGGAAAACATTAAACAAATGATGGTCAAGTATGAGGAGAGATTCCAAAAAATTGAGGAAGAAGGAAAACAAAGAGAGAAGAAGATTGGAAATATTGACAGTAGATTAACAGCGATTGAACAAGAAAAAAGTGGGATGTTGAGGTGGGAGATGGAAAGGTCAGAATTTTACCTCAGATTTAAAAATATAGAAGAGGAAAAAGGAGAAAATTTGGCAGCGGTAATGATAGAAATTTTGGCAGATGCTTTGGAAATTACAGAGGAAAAGATGATGGATGGAATAGATGAGATATATCGAGTCTATACAAGGTATGCGATGAGAAATAAATTACCCAAGGAAGTCCATATTAGATTTACCAAAAAATCCATTAAAACGCATATATTACAAGTAGTAAGAGAGAAAACATTGAAATACAAAGGTAAAGAGATTGTGGTTTTAAAACAAATACCCAGAAGAGTGAGAGAGATGAGAAGAGAATATTGATTTCTGACCAAAATGCTATTGGAAAACGAAGTGAATTATAGATGGCTGATTCCAGAAGGACTAATGTTTAGGTGGCAAGAGCAGAGATATAGAATTGATTCAATTGAGAAAGCGGAACTTTTCCATGCAGAATTTTTTGGAGGAAGAAGAGAGGAGGCAGAGAAAGAGGTCTCATTAATTGAATTTCAAGAGGAACAACTGGAGACTGAAAAAGAGAAAGGAGCAGTAGGGGGACAGATGGATAGCAAAGAACAGCGTGAAGTGAGATCCACAAGAGCAGTTAGACCTAAATATAAAGCATAATCATGGAAGAAAAAAAACTGATTACAATGAATATAAATGGACTTAATTCAGCTGTTAAAAGAAGGAAAACTTTTCATAAACTAGAGAAATTAAAATTTGATATAATTTGTCTACAAGAAGTTCATATTAAAAAGCAACATGAACAATTGTTAGTACAGCCAAAATTGGGGAAAATATTTACTTCTTTGACTCAATGTAAGAAAAGAGGAGTGGTTCTATACATTAAAGAGGCTATCCCAGCAAAATTGATTTACACAGATGAAGATGGAAGAGTATTAATGGTAGAAATAATGGACAATAATATAAAAATACTCTTGATTGCAATTTATGCTCCGAATGATAAATAAGAAGAGTTTTATAAAAAGTTACACATGAAAATAATTGGGCTGGACTATGTTAATATAATTATGATGGGAGATTTTAATGGAATTGTGGACAATAAATTGGACTATATAGCAACAACAACAAAGCAAAATAGAAGGTCTTTTTTTAAAATGACAGATGAATTAACTTTAAAAGATATTTGGAGAGAAAGAAATGTTAAAGCTAAACAATATACTTTTTATTCAAATAGACATCTATCATGGTCCAGATTAGATATGATTTGGATCTCAACAGAATTAATATCCAATATTCAAGAAACAAATATTGAAACAAGTACTTGGGCAGATCATAGCCCAATGATAATTAAATGGAAGGGACAAAAAAAAAAAGATCGAGATGGACATTAAATAATACTATTTTAAAGGAGAAAGATTTTATACAATGGATGGAGAAGGAATTGGCTTTTTTCTTCAGAGAAAATAAAAAAGAAGATACTTCAACGCAGAATGTGTGGGATACAATGAAGGCATACGTTAGAGGTTTGATAATAGATTATACAAGAAAAAAGAATATTAGGAAAAGGCAAGCTTCTAAGGCCTTGGAAGATGAGTATAAAATTCTTGAAAAAGAATTACAGAAAATGCCACAGAAAAAGGATATTAAATTGAAGCTGGATGTAATTAAACATGAAATGGAATTAATAGAGAAAGAAGAACTGGCACAGAAAATCAGAAACTCTAAACAGAATTATTTTGAAGATGCAAATAAACCAGGCAGATGGCTAGCATATAAATTGAGAAAAGAGAAGGAATCAAGAAAAATATTGAAGTTAATAGATGAACAAGGCCAAGTTTGTTATGGGAATAAGGAGAAAAAAGAAATTATTCGAGATTTTTATGGGCAACTATATAAACAAGAGAATATTGATGAGGAAAAAGTCAAACAGTATTTACAGGAAGCTAATTTACCGAAGATACCTAAAGAGACTGAAGAAATGCTAGAAAGCAATGTAACAATGATGGAACTAAATGAAGCATTTAAGAGACAAAATAATGGGAAAGCACTGGGTCCAGATGGGCTTCCAGCAGAATTCTATAAAATATTTCAAGAATCTTTGAGCACCTCATTGTTAGAAGTTATGAATGAAGTTATGTTAAAAAAGATGATACCCAAAACATGGTCAGAGGCTTATATTACACTTATACCGAAGGAAGAGACTGACCCACTGCAAATTAAGAATTATAGACCTATTTCTTTATTGAATGCAGACCATAAAATCTTTGCTTCAATCTGAGCAGAAAGACTTAAAAAATATTTAAATAATTTTATTCACCCAGATCAAAATGGATTTCTGCCAAAGAGACAAATTAGAGACAATATGAGAGTAATCTTGGACACTTTGGAATACTATGAGGCTCATCCTGAAAAGCAAATGGCTTTGATATTCCTAGATGCTCAAAAAGCATTTGACAACGTGAACTGGAGATTTATGTTATTATTATTGGAGCAGATGGGTTTTGCTAAAAAACTTATTCAAGCAATAGAAGCCATATATAATAAACAGACAGCAAGGGTAACGATGGAGGGGGAACTTACAGATTTTATTAATATAAGGAAAGGCACAAGACAAGGATGCCCCCTATCTCCTTTGCTATTTGTGTTGACTTTGGAAGTGTTGAATAGAAATATTAGGGATGATAAAAGCATAAAAGGAATGAAAATTAAGAAGGAAGAATTTAAGCTACAAGCTTTTGCTGATGATTTAGCTTTTATTTTGAAAGACCCGCTAGAAACAGCTCCAAAGTTATTGGAAAGGATAGAGACATATGGAGAGGTGGCTGGTTTGAAAATAAATAAAGATAAAACAAAGATTTTGACAAAGAATATGCTATTGAGACAGAGAGAAGAACTGGCAGATCTTTTGAAAATTCAAGTTACAAATAAGGTTAAGTATCTGGGGATATATTTGACAACAAGATGTAGCACATTAAAGGAGAATAATTATATTAAACTTAAACAATAGATAACTACAGATTTGAAGAAGTGGGAAAACTTGCAATTGTCATTAATAGGGAGAATTTCAACAATTAAGATGAATATTTTACCTAGAATTTTATTTTTGTTTCAAACAATACCAATTAGGCTTGGAAAAGACTATTTTGAAGATTTAAATAAAATTATGTTGAAGTTTATATGGCAAGGTAAAAAAGCGAGAATAAAGCTAAAGCTTTTGCAAGATGCTAGAATTAGAGGAGGTTTTGGCCTGCCTAATTGGGAATTGTATTATCAAGCTGCAAGTTTGATGTGGGTCAAAGAATGGATAACATTAAGAAAACATAGGTTGTTGACATTAGAAGGGCATGATTTGCTGTTGGGCTGGCATGCTTTTTTATGGTATAAGGGAACTAAAACACAGTTATTTTAGAAGACATTATGTACGGGAGTCTTTGTGGTTAAATTGGGAGAAGATAAAAAGACAATGTTATTTGAAAATTCCAGTTTGGTTATCAACTATTGAAGCATTTTCCTATCCTATAATTTACAAGAAGGAACAAACAGTTAGATATGGGGAACTTTTGGATGAAAAGGGTGAACTTAAATCGATCCAAAACTTAGAGGAACAAGGTATAAGGATGAATTGGTTTTCATATGCACAAATACATTCAAGGTATGATGAAGATTTTAAAACGGAGGGATTCTATGATAAGCAGACTGATTTAGATAAGATCTTGATGGGTACTGATGAGAAGGTGATTAAAAAATTATATGGTTATTTCCTGGGAATGAAATTAGAGGAAGAACAAGTCAAAGAAACTATGATTGTTTGGGGGAAGAATTTTGGATATGGGATTGATCGAGAGAAATGGCAGAAATTGTGGTTTCAAAATTATAAAATGACAATGTCAACAGCCTATAAAGAAAACTTGTATAAGATGTTTTACAGGTGGCACTTTCCTCCGACAAGAATAGCAAGAATGTTTAAGAACAAATCTGAAAAATGCTGGAAATGTCATCAGATACCCAGCTCGTATTACCATATGTGGTGGACTTGTGAGGATGCTAGAAAATATTGGACTAAAATTTGCATGTGGTTGGAAAAAATGACAAAGAAACATATAGACTTGAAACCAGAGATCTTCTTATTGGGAATTTTACCTGATATATATAGTAAAGATTTGAAGTACCTGATTGTAAATGTATTAACAGCAGCTAGGATTGTATTTGCTAAAAATTGGAAGAATGAGAAAATACCATTACACGAAGAAATTATAAAGAAAATATTGGAATGTGCTGAGATGAGCAGATTGACATTTGAAATTAGAGAGCAAGAGGATAAACAATTATATGAAATTTGGGATCTTTTTTATAAATGGCTAGATGATAAAATACGATAATAGAATATTTTAGATAGTAAGAAATATCTTTATCTTGCTATTTTGCTATTATTTTGTTACTTGATATTATATTTATAAAGGGTTTTTTTAGGATTGATTTGGTATGATTATATGATTTGTTGAATAATCTGCTTAAAGTATTGTTAGCTCATAAAGCATGAATGATTAAAAGTATAGTCAAAAATTATTTTTTATTTTTTATTTTTAGTGATTATAGGATATATAAGTTTGGATTGATAATATGAGTTGTTATGTAACATAATTGTAACTGGGACTACAGAATGAATGCACAAAAATGATGAACCAACTGACACACTGGATATACATACGAGAGTTGAATGTTTTAATGTTTTGTTTGTCTTGTTTGTTTGTAGAAAATTAATAAAATTTTCTTTAAAAAAAAAGATGAAGAAAAAAAACCATTCTGGCACAGGAAGTAGGTTAGCCCCAAATTTAAAACTGAAACGGCTGTGAAAGTCTGACTCACAGATGAACACCATACAGAAGCCTGATGACGGCAGATGAGATTCTGCTGACACGTTGCTACAACTTTAAAAGCACAACTATAATGACGTGGGAAAATACCTGAACAAAGCTGAATACCATACATTAAGTACCCACGAAAACTTATATATATATTATATATATATATATAATATATATATATATATATATATATATATATATATATATATATATATATATATATATAATAGTTGGATAATATGAGAATTTATACAAATTATAAGTGAAGACGAGGGAGAGGAAGCACAAAAAATTGTAACCAACTGATACACTGTATGTAACTGGAAGATGTTTGTAAGTTTTGTTTGTCTATGTTTGTTTAAAAATAAAAATTCTTCAAAAAAAGATTAATGCTACTATTTATTTCACACCAATAATTGAGTGATAGTCCTAAGAAAAATAAAATAAAGATAAGATCAACAGTAGAAAGGGAGACACTGTGAAGATGAAAGCCTTTACAAAGCTTTCTTGAATTTCTTGGGAAATAAAGACTTTCATTTAATGTTCAAAGCACCATGCATTATAGAGGTGGCAGGGCACGACACTCAACATAAAGAAGCAGAACCTGCTTAGGAAAACGTATCCTCATAATTGCTCATTTTATCTGCTTTTGTATATAACTGCTATTTATACAGGAGATTTTCCATTAGGTGTTTCTCCTCAATGTCCAGCAAGAAATGGGAAAAGAGTGTAAGCCTTCCAACCTTCAGATTCACCTAATGCTACCATGTCACTGTCCTATGGAATTATAACATGTGGGAGGTAGATAGAATTCATAACTTGGCCGACAGAGCACCGAGGTCAGGCTTATCCTTGAACCAGGAAATGAGTAACTTTAGGATAATTATTTTTTCTATTGATCTCTGTTATAGAAACCTTAGGCCAACCTCACTCCAGGGATGAGCCGGATTGAAATTGCCTCATTGTGTTTATGGCTGGGAAAAACCAGAGGAAAAGATTTATTTTCCTTTTTCATTTCAGGAGAAACATGAAGCTCTTGTGGACTCAGGAACACAAGAGGCCCCTAAGGAAACATTCACCTTGTGGATTTTGCTGTGTTGAGTGTTTATTTTGTCATAGACCTGAATCTGCTTAATCCACACCGTTAACTAGAATGAAATAAATCTGCAGATTGCATTTGCTTTTTGTAGCTCATTTCATGTGGAAATGAAAGACACTTGGCTCATACTCTCACTTGTGTTTATTTGTTACTTTATTGTACATGGCCTTTGTTTCACCCTACCTCTGGGCTTTTTTTTTTTTTTTTAAATTAAAAAAAAGTTGATTAGCCTGATTGTTAACATTTGCTATATGAACTAGTTCCTCTATTTGGTATGAATAAGGGTGGCAATTTGCCATCCTCTAGAAAGATTATTGTAAGAAATCAAGGATGTCTATGTGTGTGAGAGAATTTAGATATTAACTTATATTAAGAAATTCTACACAGCTCTATCCTGATAGTAAGAAAGAGTCTAGTATACCAAGAAGACTGTGTTAACTCAGTTCTTCTATACTTCTTACAAGACTCCTTGTGTGGTCTTTAAGAAATCACATGACTTGGGAACAATCATCTGAGTGGTTTGAGTGAGGGGATAAGGAATAGTGTACTTTATGTATTTTGAATGTTGCGCTTTAAATCCAAATGAATAAAAAACCCATACAGAGTCACACCCATAGACAAAGTTGTGTAAACACAATAAAATCCTCTTCTGCGCTACTTTCTTTACTGTTGTTTGAGGGCACTATTTTCAAGGACCACACAGAGAGTGAGAATTTAGGTTTGAAATAGAAAGTGACTATACTATTCAAGAGCTGTACCATCTTTGCTTTCTGTAAAGAGCAGTAAGACAATTTCTGTAATCTATAAAAATTCATAGCTAAAGATGTGTGAGAGATTGAAACTAATAAATACAAAATTTCAGATTGTTCAATTCACAATCCTGCAGAATTCCCAACCAAATTTGTTTAGCTTCACATAAGTTTCGTTTTCACAGTTTTCTTGAATATTAATTTGCATTTTGTTTTTTAAAAAAATCAGAAAAAAAGGCAAAACATCTTTTGGGTAAATATGAATTCTGTTTGACAAAATAATACATTATTTAATCCATGTTTCTTTTTCTCTATACAAAATAGTGGGCGTCTAACCTCTTGTGCTGTATCCATAAATATTTTAATTCATCTTTTAAATTATTTTTCTTCTTTTAATCTTATTTTTATATGATGTATATAAGCAATACTTTGATTTTGAATATATGTCTTATATTCCTCCTATCCAAAAATTTGGGAACTTGCTGCTTCTAAATTTAAATTAAAGTATTATGAGGTTCATTGAATAAATTCTTTAACATTCAAATTTCTACATAAAAAATTCTACAGATACATGTCAAAAATGTCAAATGATGGAGCTTCTACAAAACATTGGTTTCCTTTTTTGTCTCATGTAGGTTTCTTCCACCTCAAAGTTCATTAAAAAGAATGACCCAATGACATCAGTCTGCTTGATGGGTGGGTGGAGGGAACCGTGGAAGCGGAGAAACGTTTCTTTATTTAAAAGATTTTGTTTGTATTTTTACTATTGTGGAGAGCAAAGTGGCCATGGGGTTTTGTCTTCTTTTTATTTCAGGTACAAAATAATTGGTTGCTCTTGGATATTAAGTATGTTGACTTTGGTGCAAGAGGCTTCATCAATTGCTTATCTGGCAGAAATATGACATTTCTGTGTTAGTAGACCAGCAAAATACCATGGACAAAATATATTTAGATTTCAGCAAGCCATTCAACAAAGTAGACTACAACCTATTTCTTAGTAAGCTTGAAAAAAGTGGAATAGATAGCACCACCACTAGATGGACTCACAACTGGCTGGCAAACCATACTCAACGAGTAGTCCTTAATGGGTCTAAGTCTACATGGAGGGAAGTAAGCAGTGGGGTGCCACAAGGTTCCGTCTTAGGCCCAGTACTCTTCAATATCTTCATTAACGACTTAAATGAGGGAATAGAAGGGGAACTTACCAAATTTGCAGATGATACTAAGCTTGCAGGAATAGCTAACACCCAAGAAGATAGGCTCAAGATCCAGATGGATCTTGACAGACTAGAACACTGGCCATATGTAACAAAATGAAATTCAATGTAGAGAAAAGTAAAGTCCTACACTTAGGAAAGAAAAACCAAAAGTACACATGTAGATTGGGTGAAACCAGGCTCAATAGCAGTAACTGTGAGAGGGGTCTTGGAGTCTTAGTGGACAACCAGCTAAATATGAGCCATCAGTGTGCAGCAGCAGCCAAAAAAGCTAATGCGATTCTAAATTGTATTAACAGAGGGATACAATGAAGATCAAGGAAAGTACTAATACCACTCTATAAAGCCTTAGTAAGACCACACCTAGAGTACTACATCCAGTTTTGGTCACCACATTATAAAAAAGATGTTGAGACTCTAGAAAAAGTACAGAGAAGAGCAACCAGGATGATTAGGGGACTGGAGGCTAAAACATACAACGAACGGTTGCAGGAACCGCTTGGCTAGTCTAGTAAAGAGAAGGACCAGGGGAGACATGATAGAGGTCTTCCAGTATTTGAGGGGCTGCCACAGGGAGGAAGGGATCAAGCTATTTATTAAGCGCCTGTAGGCCAGACAAGGAATAATGGATGGAAAGTGAACGAGGAGAGATTTAACCTGGAAATAAGGAGAAGCTTTCTGACTGTAAAGAACAATCAACCAATGGAACAGCTTGCCCTCGGAAGTTGTGGGAGCGCCATCACTTGAGACTTTCAAGAAGAGATTAGACTGCCATTTGTCAGAAATGGTGTAGGGTCTCCCACTTGGGCGGCGGGGGGTTGGACTAGATGACCTACAAGATCCCTTCCAACTCTGATTATCTGTTGTCTGTTATTTTTGGAAAAGTTGAAACTATAGAAAAATGGCATTTTTAGCAATAATAAATCATTTTGTTAATATTAAAATGTAGTATGGTTATTCATTAAAGTACATTTGATATGTAAAGCTGAAAATTATAGTGGATAAAGAAATGTAAGTGAACTGAAGGTAGTTTAACATATTTTGATATTTTTTTTTTGTTATGAATTAAGCTTTAAAGCTTGAAGTTTAAAACTTCAAGTTTCCTAGCTCTGGTATATCCCCATTTATATCCAATTAAGAGAAGCTGGATGGCAACAAATTAAAATTGAAAACTATAAACAATGACCAATTATGTTATATATTCTATACAGAAATAACTAATTTTCAGAAAAAATGTAGAAAAATGTCGATATTAGAAAAAAGGCTCAGAATATACATTTTATCACAAAATGTCTGTAAAGGTTTCTTTTTTAAAATTTGAAGTTCCAACATTATATTTACTGTGCTTACTTTGCTTTTCTCCTTTAGCATTTTAACATTTTCATGGCATTTGTCACAGTGGGACAATGTTCTTTTTGAACTGGAAGTACACTTTCCTTTGCAAAAGTGCTAATGCATACAAAAATGCAATGCAGTGAATGTTTTTATGATTTTTACTATTGATAGTGAAACTATTTATACAATCAGTATCAAACACTTTGGTGAAATTTGAGTAGTTTCATTTTTATTTATTTATTCTACTAATTGGGATTTTGAGACCCCAAGAGCCATGGTGGCGATGTGGTTAGGATGCAGTTCTGCAGGCTACTTCTGCTGACTGCCAGCTGCCTGCAGTTTGGCAGTTTGATCCTCACCAGCTCAAGATTGACTCAACCTTCCATCCCTCCAAGGTGAGTAAAATGAGGACCCAGATTTTGGGGGCAATATGCTATGTAAACCTTTTAGAGAGGGCTGTAAAGCACTGTGAAGTGGTATATAAGTCTAAGTGCTATTGCTATTGCTAAAGTTACTAAGATGTAGCTGTTCAGCTATGTTTTCAACTTGGTATCTTTCGACTGAAAGTCTAATATCAGAAGTGGATCAGGCCTGACAAAGCTGTTTCGACAATTCGATTTATGCATTTTATTTTCTAAATATAGTCATTGGAATTTTGTAGATGCTAATACACAAAAGGTAAGAATTTCTCTTCATCGTCGTTTATGTTTTGGACGTCCATATTAGTTAAACATAAAGGGAAGGTCTTTACTACTTGAAAATTGTATGTTTCACATAAGACATAAACTTTCTTTCATAATGAAAAAGTTGCAGCCTTAAATATTTTACACTTTAGAACCATGTAATGAGGATGAGCATAAGAATCAAATTGTCTCTTAAATTTGTCAGAGTATATTCATGAACTGGCATAGAGCTTGGTAACGAGGTCAGCCAATGAATAGGCATAGCAACTAAGTCAGCCAATGAGGACTGTTTTGGAAACTGAAACTAGAATTAGCCTAGGCTGGAAACTGAAAAAAAGTAGCTTAGGTCTGGTTCTATGTTAAGTTCTGCAACTGCAGCTATGTTGAGCTCTGAGTCTGTGTATTGAAGATGAAACTAACTTACTTGCTTGCGGAAGACTGGAGCTCTGCTCTGAACTTGCAACATGTTTCTGTTTGAGTTTGCTCCATGTTCAAGAAACCTACAACTGGTTTGTAAAATCTTATTATGTTTATAAAGATGTTAAATGAAGCATCAGCCATCTGTGTTTATTTTACTGGTGCTGAATTATCGCTGCAAAATTCTCAATAAAATTTCCACATGATCCACCTTATATAACCTGTAACTTTTATTCTAAGAGAAGCTTATGTATAGATTGTGGGGTTAAAAAAGATGTAACTCTTCTTTGAATCAAAGTAAAGCCCATTCTAGTCCTACTGTCTGTTTCCACAGGTGTCAATTATTTATCTATGGAAACCCATAAGATTTGCAAAATTACTGTAATTTCCAGTTTAATATAGCTCCAGTCAATCCTTATAATCAGATCACAGAAAGCACACTCAGAGTTCAGCTAGCAGAAATATAGCTAAATGTTTGTTTATTCAGCAAACAATTTTAAATTATTGGTAAAAATTGGGTAAAAGGCAGGTAAAAGCGGGAGAAATTAACATGAACAATAGGCACAATATACAAAATCTGTAAATTATAAAATATCAAAAGGTTGAGAATTCTCCAGGTTCACTTGGATAATTAGCATGGACAGCCCCAAAGGGATTGTCCTTTGATAAATCCAGTATTAATCCTTTTTATGTATACAACAGCAGCAAGACAAGAGATAGAAAGTAGAACAGAGGCTTAAGGCGAATGGGTGCAACATCTGGGCAGAAGTTAAACGATATAGGGGATCCCTTGTACTTGCCTAGTTTCTCGGTGAACACTTCCTGGAATTCTTGGACGAGGGCCGCTTCCCAGTCATCGTTTTTGGTTTGGTTGATGCCCGCCAGTTCGATTCCTAGTGGCGCGAACCACTGCAAGCCTAATAAACTGGGTCGATCTTTATCGATGACTGTAAGTGGTAGAGTTGCGGTATGGTCTTTGAAGGAGACTTGGATGTGGCTGGAACCGGTGACTGGGATTCTATTCCCTTGGTAGTCCTTTAATATAATTTTCTGAGGGCTGAGATTCTGGTGACGGATGTCAGGGATCAGCTGTTTGAGGGTTTTCCAGGAGACCATTGATAGGGAGGACCCGGAGTCGACTTCCATAAAGCATGGACGATTCTCAATGGTGACCCTTACTCGGATCTTTCTTGCATCAAGGGATGAAGCGTGGCTGATGGTGATGGTTTGGTGCGTCTCTTCTTGTCTGGTGGAAGTGGCGGGCGCTCGATTTCTGTAGTAGTGGTTCCATTGGTTGCTTGGGCGGTCCCAATTTAGTGGTGGGGTGCCTGTCGTCTGCCGGAAATTATTTTCTCTTCAGTTTGGGCTGGACCCTCGCTTGCCTCTACAGACTTTAGCCATGTGGCGCCTCTTTCCACAGGAACGGCAGAGGGTGCCTAGGAATTTGCAGTCTGATTGTGGATGGTTTCCCTCGCATCCAGCACACTGATATGAGGGCTTATGAATCCGTTGATCTTGCTGGTCGTGGTCTGACCTGAGTCTGTTGACCTCACTTTCTGATGAGGATTCAAGGTCTTCATGGTGGGTGGTCGTTGTGTGCCTCTCGGAAAGGGGCATAGGGTCACTGGCAAGTTGGCGGTGCAGTCCGTTCACTCAGCGCATTTGAGCTGCCGACTTCCTGGTTGCTTCTGCTGCAGTAGCATCGGCGATGACATCCGCGAGGGTGATCCCCTTTGCCATTATCTTGCTCTGTGTTGTGTGGTCTTTTAGACCCAGAACAATTCGATCTCTCATGGCTTCTTCGAGGTTTGCGAAGCCACAGAGCCCTCCCAGGTTTCTGAGGTCTGCGACGAAGTCTCCAACACTTTCGCTTTCCTGTTGGTCCCTCTGGTAAAACTCGTGTCTCCTGATGAGTGTTGGCACCGCTGGGGCATAATGGGGCCGGAGGATTGGGCCGAGGTTGTCCCAGTCCATCGTCTTGATTTCAGCTGGTTTTGCAAGTGCCTTTGCCATCTTAAAAATGGCGGGCCCGCAATGGGTCAGGAACACAGCTCGTTTCTTGCCAGGCGTAGCATGCTTCAGGTTGTTGGTCTCCAGGAACATCTGAAACCTGTCCATATACGAGTCCCAGTCTTCGTTAGTTGGGTCAAAGGGACCGGGTGGTATGGCACCACTGGTCATTCTGCCGCGATTGGTGTGCTCTCAGCCACATGCTCTGTTAGCGTTCAATGAGTGTTCATTCAGCTCTCTCGTCTCCAAATCCCACCTTCGTCGCCAGTGTTATATCTGGGAGAGTGGGTGCAAGGAACGGAGACGAGGCATCGAATAGTGACTTCAACTCTTTATTAGTGACTTCAGTACAGAACCAAAAAGCTAGGGCAGCAGCAGCTCCTTTTATAGAGCTGGCTGCTGTCACAACACCCAATGGTTTGAATTTGCTGTGCTGAGAGCATCCAATCAGCAGCGACCCGCTATCAGCCAATCCGATCAGCCAATGCTGACCAATCACGATCCGCTGTCAACGGGCCAATCAGAAGTGCAGGTTACGAGTCTGTCGTGGAAAGAAAACTATTAGAATCGCCAGCTAACGAGTTTGCTTAGTTTGTAACAACTACCTTCTGTGGTTAATCAGATTTAAATCAAGTTGGCAGGCCCATCATTTTTGCAAAACATTCTTCCTTAAGAAACCGCAACAGATAACAAACAGATCTTGCACAGTTGAAGTAATAGAAGCTATTGCATTTAATTTTAGTTAGATACCATAAAACAACTGAATTTTTTTTAGATAATTAACATTATTAATCTGTTACTTTAAATTGAATTAAATGTAATATTCCTACACATTTTCCTTGTTGTCATTTAACTAATCTGCTATGAAAAATAATACATGCATATACTTTTTTTTACTGAGGATTCATGAAGATAACCAAAACCTGGTTATTTCAACAAGCCAAAGGGATGAATGGAGTGAGATTCCTCCTATACAGAAATATAGGATAATGTTGAACTTCCGGTTTGCGTGGCTTCGGGGCAGCAGGAATTCGCGACAGCTCGCGATTCCTGCTGTGCTAGCCGTCGAGGTACCCCCGATCCAGATGGGTCAGGGGGATATGGCTGCCCTGTAGGGACAGCTGAAGATAGAGGGGAGTCGGAAAGGGAGGTGGGGGCATCGCAGACCCCCCCTTTCTCCGGGAAAACCCCTTTTTCCCAAGGCGGTGGAGCGGCGGTCAGCAATGGCCGCCACGAAGAAGCCAGCAACCGGGTAAGTGCTGGAGGAAGTGTGAAGAGTGAAAGTTCTGTCTGAGCCGGGTCAAGTAACACCTTTTAAATTGCCTGGAATTGAGCTGTTTGTTGCTGGAGGATACATTGTATCCCTAAGAAGAGCGAAAAGCGGCGGAGAAGCTGTTAAAGGGAATTTTTTTTTTTTTTACTCTCCCACCCCACGGAAAAATCAGAAATATTTGGATATATTAGACATTGAAAGTGGATTGTTTTGAAAGCTAAGATAAGAGACAAAGGGATTTTTGGACATTGAAAAATGTGAGAAATTGGAAAATCTCTGCTGGAGGTATGGATTTTTGATTATTAAAATTCTCATTGCAAGTGGGAAGGGAGAAAAAAAAAAAATTGGAGCAGAAGCTGAAAAAGGAGGAGATTGATTAGAACGTCTTTGTGGATCCCAAAAGAAGATATATGGTAATTGGACCTCTTTGATTAAAAATTAATTCAGAAAGAGAAAGAGAAGAAGGAAGAAAAGTATTAACTTTTGGAACTTTTTTTCTTTTTTTTAATTGCTTTTGATTGTCTTTGATTAAAAATTCTTGTGGTTGTTTTGGAAAAAGTTTCCCTTTTCATAATGGCATCGTCTGTGGATGAACTAGAGATTTAATATCAAAAATATAAAAAAGAAGATACTTTGGGCGCTTTGTTTCAATTTTTAGAAATGGCGTTATGTTCCTTTGAAAAGTTGATTACGCAGCAGAAGGACTGGGAAAAGGAAGAAGAGGAAGAAGAAGCCATCTTTGATGAACAATGGGTCCCTTCTGGAGAGGAGGAGAAAAAGGATAAGAAAAAGGGGATTTTAAGAATTATAAAAACAACCAAAAGAGAGAAAAATGAGCGAAAAGATGGAGGCAAGGTTAGAAAGCAAAGGAAAAGGAGCAAGAAAAGCGAAGAGAAAAAGCAAAGGGGTAGAAAGGGCAAGGAGAAGAATAAGCAAGAGAGAAAGGGGGGGAGGAGAAGCCTTAATCGGGGGAAGCAAGACCTAAGGAAAAAAAGTTTATTTAGAGACAATGGGTGAATTTAATTTAGATTAAAAGAGGGATTCTGGAGGGTATATAAGAGTGTGTTTTTATATGTATATTTAGAATATAAAATTTATTATGTAATTTTAGAATTTTTTTTAAACAGAATCCCAAGAAAGATTGCTATATGTAGTATTTCTAAGTTAGGGTAATGAGTTATAGATGTTACTCCAATTGGTGTACAGGAGAAGTATAGTAAAAGAAAAAAAAGATGAATGGATAATTGGAAATAGAACAGACAAAGAATGTTGTTGAAAATGGTAATAAGAATGGAAGGATATATATGCTTTTTTTTTTTTTTTGGATTTTGTATATTGATAAAAGGCAATAAAATTTTAATTAATAAATAATTTGGATGGAAAAGAGAAGTAGGGACAAGATATGAAGTTAATATTATATGAAATATTGATATTATAATTTGGAAATGTTATGTCTTATTGGTCTATTATTATTATTTTTTCTTAGAAAAGAATTTATAAGCTGCTATGCCTTGATTCTTTGTGCATTGTTTTATAAAACTGATAAAAATGGTTTTTATATATATATATAAAAAAGAAAATGATAATAAGATTTGGAAGGAGATATGGGTTGAATATGATGTTTGAATTTCTGTCTGTGTAAAGAGTTTTAACCCGGGAACAGACAACCTTCAGAAAAGATCTTTTAGTTTTGTTTATGTTTTGTGTTTGTATGTTTGTGTATTGTGCTTATGGTAAAACTAACAAAATTTGTTTTTTATAAAAAAAAAAAAGAGGAAAGAATCAATAAAACCTTGGAGGAATGTTAGATGAGAATAATTTATACAAGCCAGAAAGAAAAGAATATGATGACTATAAAATAGATAAATATGGAAGAGAAATGAAATTGAATAGGAGTAAAGAGAAAAAATGAGAAATTTGCTGAAAGATGTTTGTGTGTCCATATGGAGATGGGATAAATTGGAATTATGCTGTATAAAAATAATGTTTTGTTTGACTTGTAAGGATTTACAATGTTAAGAGGTTTTATGTGTTTATGTATTTAATAGTTAATGATGTGTTGTTTTATCTTTAAAATCAATAAAAATTTGTTTCAAAAAAAAAAAGAAATATAGGATAATGTGGATGTTCATGTGTTTTTGGCATAAGAATATTGTATTAAGTAATGTCTATTTTATCTGATTATTTCTTAATTGTTTTAATCCTTTTTGTCTGTGATATGATTATAAGGCCGCAGAGTTGATAAATAAATACTTAAAATTCCTTTCTACTTGATAAAATACTCCTAAATAAGATGAAGAACCTTTTTAGTTAAGCTTATGGATTCACTCAATGTATGTAATGATGCAGTTCACAGCACTACAAAGATCCAGTGTATGCACATCCAGATGGTAAAGATTTTCAAAAGTTTTAAAAAAGAAATTGGAAAAGGTAAACATTAAAATACTTTTCCTGAATAACTATTCATTTTAATGGCATCCCAAGAGTTTATCTAAGGGTCTCTAGCTCAAATGGGAGCAGGTTTCCATTGATGTTGGCTTTGCATTCTTTGACTTCCTACAAAGAACCAATTATTCCAATTGTTGAAATAAGCTGATATATATGGATTGACAAAATATATTTAAAGGCTAATTAGATGGCAAAGCAGATGGCAAAAGCCTGGTGTGATTTTAAGAGATGAAATATATTTAATTTAAATAGAGAAAAGTCCATCCTAGAAGATAGGAGAGGCTAGTGAATGTAAATTTTGACTTAAGCAATTAATAACCCCTTCTGTTCTTTTCTTGTTCCTCTGTTTATGCCATTTCTATTGCTCATCTGACTCCCTGTATGAAGTTTTAATAAGATCTCCAGAATTAGAATCTACCTGGTTTACTTTATCTTTAAATTCCCTAAGTTCATTTTGAATCTTTTAACGCATCAATATTGGAATAACAATGCTGTACGTTAGATTTTGAAATGTGATCCTAACATCCACCACATAGGCCAAGCTCAGATTTCAAACCTTATGCAACCTTGCACATACCTTGATCCAAGTAATGCATTGATCATTGAATCTGGGTAGCATCCTATCCAGGGGTGGACTTCAAAAATTTTAGCAAAGGGTTCTCTGCCTGGGTGGCCATGGTGGGCATGGCCTAGTCGGCCTCCTGCACCATGGTGGCATGGGGGTGTTTTTGTCTTCTCCAAGCCTCCGGGAGGGAGAAAACAGCCTCCCCAGGCTCTGGAGGTTCTCTGGAAGCTGGAAATGGGCCAATTTCTGGCCTTCCTGAAGTTCCAGGAGGCCTCTTTTTCACCCTCCCTGAACCTCTGTGTGTGCCCTGCACTTTCCTGCATCCAAAATGGGCCACATAGGGACTCCTGGGAGGGGCAGGGTGGGATAGGTGGGGCGGGGTGGGTGAACCAGGAGTGGGATTTCGGGGTTCTTCAACTGCACAAAATCTTAGCTAGGGGCTCTCCCAAACCCCTACAAATCCCCAGAAGCCCACCCTTGATCCTACCCATGATCGAGGTTTAACAATTTATTCAACAACCTGAAATAGTCAAGTATAAAGTAATTATACAGGCCTTGCATATTTAAAAACATGCTGATTATGTCTTCTGCTGCTAATTTTATTTTCTTTTTTAATGAAGTGTTATTGGGATAGTACAGTGAGGACTCCCATAAGTGCAGAGTGAAAATTGGACTGGAGCAAATAAAACATTATCTTTAATAAAGTTGTACACGTCTGAAAGTATGCATGTTAGTTTAGCTCAATCTTCCTAATGCCATCAAATGTGTTGAGACACTTTCTAGAGCAGCTTAGAATAGATGGTTATGTTCTGGATTTATGTTCCTAATGGAACTCTGACTACTCTAGACTGGGATGTCAGATCAGATACAACTAAGTTAAACTTCTGCACTTACTTCACTTGTATGAATAGGAGTTTCCATTAAGAAGCAGAAAAAAAGAGGATATCAATTGAACACATTGATCCTTTTTCTACTTAACTACAAGCAGCCTCCAATACTTAGTCTAGGAAATTAGTCAGGAGAAATGGTAATATTAGGATGAAATGGGAGAGCCAATCTGTTCTCTCTCCATGTACATGTTGAAAAACAGCAACGCCATCTCTGATTTGGTCTAGGCCAGCCAGAAAATGTTGTTTTCATTGTCTAATAGATATATTGCTTTGTATTTAATTTTATTTATTACATTTATGTGCCACCCATCTTGTACCCACAGAGTCTGTATTAACAGTAATTATAATCAGGTTCATATCCAACAATGTCTAAACTTGCAGCTAGTTGCTATCTGGAATCTATACAGCTCGTCAACATGCATTCAGCAGAAATATAGAATCATTTCCTAAATTCTTTGAGGATCAAATCTTAAAAAATTACATTAATTGACAATGATAGAGAATGAATGACTTCCTTTCCAATCTCCAATAGCCAGCTATTTATTAATTATTCCATAATGAACAAAAGGCCTTTTACTATTTTCAGAAGAAGTAATAAAATGCTAAAGGATGGTTTGGAGGCTTGATACAGCCAACCATTCAAATCTATTGTCATTTTATCAGAATATTTCCCTCCTATTAAAGGAATTTCTTATTAAAGGCTCAGGAGGTTCATTACATCTCCATAATTTGTTGGAAGAACAATGGCATTAATGTAGCCATCATGTAGTCATAATGATTCAAAAGCGTCTTCAAGAAAGGATGGACAGCTTGATTAAAGGAATTTTGTTTTAGGCAATTTTGGTGAATTACTGGGAATATCCAAGAAAATAGAATTCAAGATGCCTAGAAATAATTATATTTGATGTTCCTTTGCTCTCTGTAGTATTTTGTTCATTTGTTTATATGTGCAAGTTAATGTAACAAATGCATGTGTAATTCTATCAGCATAAGATGGGAGGCAATCAAATACTATAGATACACAGATGGAAACTAATTTGCATAGCAATAATATATAGGATCCTTTCTAGTGCAGATGTTACTTTATGTTGGGTGAGGATTTTGTATAAAGGCAAAATGAAGTATGTAATACATATATAAACTATGGGATATGTGCAATTGTAGCCATTATGCGGAAGTGGGGGTCTACAATAAGGATATGCTGGTCAATCTACAATCAGTCTATATGAGTGCTGAATGTATTCAAATAGTATTCTGTTTGGTTTAGTTTGATAGCGGACAAAATCATATGAATTTTGTATTTTTTCATCTGTGCAACTTTTATGCTTACTGTGCCCTATATTTTTCCCTACTCAGTTATCCTTAATAGAATGCTTTCAATACAACTTTTACTAAAACACAGTTTCTTAAAATGCAACTTTGCTGTAATATGTTTGGGCAGCCTTCCAATATGTAAGTTAATTTTTATGCAACTTTTTTGAAAGTACACTAACTTTTCTGAACTTTTCCAATTAAGAACTAGGGACTCCACTCCCTATTGCAATCCAAGCCATGACAGAATTTCTGGATCACAGTATAGTGAAAATGCATGACATATTTCTTTTACATTTAGCTATCGACTTTAATGACTGTAAAATCAAAATATCAAAACAATGCTAGAATTGATGACTATATTCGCCCTTCAAAATCAGAGGCAGGGAACCTTCAGAATATTAGTTGCTGAGCCTTCAGAATATCTGCCAATATCTGACCCAGAAAGGCTCTTTCTGTGTTCTTATGATGCCTTAATTGTTAGCTTGCTTTTTCTTTGAGACAGGCTGTTGATACTCCTTTTGATTTCCCTACACAAATTAGAAAGTTAGAAGTTGGTACTTATTCATATAGTCAAGAGTATCCAGATAGTAACAATGTCTGAAATTGGATGTTTGTTTTCTTCAAAAGGTGAAGGTTTCATACTATCAGGAAGCTTAAATTTGGTTAATTGTAATTCTAAGCCTTCTCTGATTAATAGTTTGGAATATTAAATTTTGAGATCTAAACTTGTACATGAACCAGCTCATAACAGAAGACATTTTAACAAGTAACAAACAAGCAAAATAACAGTAACAAACAAATAAAAACATATACAATAGGCTGGTGGCCTAGAGGTGGAGCTCTTGCCTCACAAACAGGAGGCTGTGAGTTGGATCCTAGGTAGAGGCTAATATTTGGAAGAGATTCCTGCTGGAGCAGGGTGTTGGACTAGATTACTCCAAGATCCCTTCCAACTCTGTTGTTCTATGTTCTACGATCTAGAAAGTAATAGTGGGCATCTTTGATAGCTTTTTGACAAATGGCAGGGACGCAGGAATATCTATCTATCTATCTATCTATCTATCTATCTATCTATCTATCTATCTATCTCTTTATTTACTTGTAAATTTGTCTATTTTAGATGAACTCACTGACTTTAATTTCATTTAAAGTTTTAATTTGGCCATCAATTTTTTTAACTGAAACAGTATCAGATCCATATGTCGAATATTAAAGCCAAAGTAGTTCTAGACCACTGATCTTTATTGGAATGCAATTACTTTTAAGTACTGGCTGTTACCATGAAAATTTTTGGCTGGAATGCAATTATAGTGTAAGCATGTGGTATTCCTTTTCATTGATTAGACTGTCCTTTTGGATTAAGTTTCAGAGTTTTTAATTTCCTAGGTCTAATTGTTGCCTTACATCTTTTGGGGGGATGCTTTTATTCAAATGCATCTGCTTTCAGGTTGATTCCCCACCCTCTTATAAAATGTATTTCTGTGATTCTGTGCTTTAAGAACATTTTTTATGAACAAACGTTTGTCAGTAGGATCTATATGGGCACAATTCACTTGCAGAAGAGTGGCACCTATTTATTGATACATTTATTACATTTATCCTCAGACTTTTCTGCCTACTTTCCTCTTCCCTGCTTTATTCCCACTTTTCAGTGAAAGATGACAATCTAAAACCAGAGATTATCCACAAAAGGATGCAGTGAGCTTTAGTGAGTAAGGATAGAAACAATTCAGCATTATAAACTCTATACATACCATGCCTATAATATATTTGCAAGTAATATCTTTAGACAGGTTTATTTAGTTCCTGATCTTACAATTTTTCAAGTTCTCCTCCTCTTTCACAAAATATTTGTTATGGGCTGTGGTGGGGGAAGATTTGCTTTCAGAAATTCTACCAAACTTGCTGATTGAGTTCCAGCAAGATCTTTTTCTGTTCTAGAATCTGAATTTGGCAACCAATGCAATAGACAAGGGTGCATTTCCTTGCTGGCTTACCTGTAGAGGCTCTCACATGGATGTTCAGATTTTGCAGGCAATTGTATCAGGGACCAAAGTAGAGAAAGCTTTCTATATTGCATGTTACCATATTCTTCACTCATCTTTATTATGACTCTTCATAATCTTGCTGTGTCTGTAGATATGCATATGGATATGCCATGTCTCTTCTCTCTTTCCCACTCTTTCTTTTACCGCTGCATTATTTTGGGCATATAAAATTATATTGTGGATTTCATGGTCCAAATAGGGAGTCAATCTATTCTCCAAAGTTCCTGAAGGCAGGACAAGAAACAATGGGTGGAAACTATTCACAGAGAGAAGCAATTTAGAACTAAGGAGAGTTTTCCTGACAGTTGGAACAATTAATCAGTGGAACGGCTTGCCTTCAGAAATTGTGGTTACTCCATCACTGGAGGTTTCTAAGAAGAGATTGGACAACATTTATCTGAAATTGTATAGGGTTTGCTGCCTGAGTAAGCAATTGGACTACAACGGGGTCGCCAACCTTTTGGACCTCAGGGACACCAAACTCATAATTTTAAATCCCTGTGGACCAGAGACCCTGGGAAAATCCCCCCAAAAGTCTGCAGGAAAATTCCCCACCCCATTTTCCTACCGATCGATCATTCTTTATTTGGGATTGCAAGATACCATATCCAGCTCCATTCTCAGGGGGAGAGAAAGAGAGAGACATTTGGCTTCATGCAAGGAAAGCAGCAGAAGCAGTATAAATCTTCTTTTCTCTCCCCTAAACTCCACCAGAAATGAGTCTTTGTAAATCTTGTCATGCCAGCACAGCCTCTTGGAGCAGGATGCCTTTCAGGGTCCCAAAGACTCATTTCTGGAGGAGTTTGGGGGAGAGAAAGAAAAACTTTTGCTGCTTTCCTTGCATGCAGACAAAAGCAGAAGAAAGAAGCAGAAAGAAGCAGCCCCATGCTAGACAAGGCACGTGGAGCAAGTTCTCCCCCTCCGCCCTTTCCCCCCTCCCCTCACTACTTTGTGTTGTTTGCAATGGAAGCGATGGAAGCTTTCTGTTCCCACAGGCCATGTGGGTGACGCAGCCTGTGTTCCTGCGCAGCCTGAATTAATTGCTTTGGGAGTGACATTTCTCTGTGGACCACCAAAATTTTCTCATGGACCACCAGTGGTCCCTGGCCCACTGGTTGGCAACCAATGGACCGAAAGACTCCAAGGTCTTGTCTAGCTCTGTTATTCTGTGAATTTATTTATATATGGATTTACTCATCTGTTATATTTATATGGCAATCATTTCACAATAAGTGACTCTGGGTAACACATAATAAAACTAAAACAGTACATATACAAACAAGTATTACACTTATTAAAACTTTAAAACTATAAAAGTCACAAATATGAAAACTACAAAATAAAAGGAAGGTGAAGAGTAGGTGTTAATTACACTGGAGCCATTTTAATTTTTCACGAGTTCCCTGGGTTCCCTAGGTCTGATGACACAAATAGGTTTTGAGGGTTTTTTGAAAATGAAAAGGGATGAAGTCAGGAAGAGGAATGTCCCATAAAGCAAGGGCCACAGCAGAAAAGGCTCACTGCTAAAGACCCACCAAGAGAAACTCCATAGCTGATGGAAGCTACAGCATGCCCTCTATGTTGGATGTGGTAGGATAGGCAGATATAATCCAGGAGAGGCAATCTGTCTAACAACCAAATCTCATGCCATGTAGGGCTTTAAAGATCAAAATCTTTAAATCATTTGAATAATTTATCATGACATATGGCTCCTTCAAGCACTTAAAACAATAATTATCAAGATATCATGACAGTTATTAGTTATATAATTTATTACTGTTTCTTCTAATTCATTACTGTTTTTATTTCCAAGCAAGGATAGAGGTGCTTTTGGGGATCATTTAGAAAATGATCTTCCTTGGGTATTTTGATTTTTCTACCTGAGACACACACTATGACTGCACTAGAATATCTTTGGGTTTCCTGACTGGATAAAAGAACTTCTTCTTATTGAACTCTTGAAAAGCATTCCTTCTTGAGTCAATTTTAGCTGTCTTCTTCCATTTAGGTCTTCCTATTGCACTGCACTTCAGCTGTTATAATCCGTCTGGAGGCGAAGGTGTTATCCAAAACATCTGGAGGAAACTGGGTAAGAAAAGGCTGTTATAAAGTATGAAGTGCATGATTTCTTGAAAGAGGGCAGAATATAATATCTTTCCATATTCTTCAGTGTTTCAAACAACTTAACCATGAGTCAGAAGAGAACAGTTACCACATTGTCTGCGCTATTGTCTTCAAACAGACCTTTCTTTGAAATACTATCAGTTAATATCTCTGTGTGTATGTGTGTATATGGGTATGGGTTTGGATGTGAGAGAATGTTAAGTTAGACAAGCTAGCAAGAAGCTTGTCATCTGCCTGTGAAGGAGACCATCTTGTTGAGTGACAGCCAAAGCTCCTGTTCTTATTACAGAGTGATTTCTGCCTGTTTATTTACAGTGAAATGAAGACTCTCAAACTTTTGCACAGTGGGGGAGATGCTAGACCACATCTGGAGGCCACTGAACTTAATTAATTTCAAAGGGAACATCCCTTAGTGTGAGGCAAGGCCAGTTCAATCAAAAGAGGTTCTTTAAAATGGTTTTTGGTGTCTAGGAATTGTTTAAGCCCAACTGGGTGCTGTTTTCACAGCGTTCCTCTGATATCATGGACTGAATGGTCAGTTTGTAAGAATTCCATTGGATGTCTTTACAGATCACATTTTTTTTAAACAAATTTTTATTGATTTTTAAAGACATACAAGACATAAAACATAAGAACATAAAACCTCTTTTCTAAAAGTTATTTGTAAATTTTAACAAAACAAATAAAACATTTTATACACCATTGACACATCTCCTAATAGACACATACATATCCTTTCAAGTTTCTCATTATTTCTCCCTTTACTTTTATTCAATTATATTTCTTTTCTTATATTTATCTATTTTATATGTTTTTATTCAGTATACTTATTTTTCCTTCTGACTTACTTTATTCACTTCTATCTTTTATTCTCAATTGTCCTCTTCCAACATTCCTCCCTTGAGTTTTATTAACTCCCTATAAAACTCCCTTGAGTTTTATTAACTCAATCAAACATAAAACACACAAAAACACAAAACATAGAAACATAAAAAACATCTTTTCTGAAAGCTTAGTCCTGGGTTACAACTCTTGGTACAGACACAAATTCAGATTCAGATTCATTTTGTATACAATTCCATATCTTATTACCATTTTCAATTTTCTATACAGCTTCTCATCTCTTTTAAATTTTCTTAGCTTTATTTTATTTATCTCATCTCAATTCAAATCATAATATTTATTATTCTTTGTCTGTTCTATTTCCAGCTATCCATTAATCTTTCTTCTTTAAACAAAACTTCTCCTGTACACTAATTGGAATATGACGCCTTTATCTCTTTCCCCTACATTTATAATACTTAATATAAAATACATAGCTTACATTGGGATTCTGTTTGGTACATTCTAAAATTATACAATATTATCAATGCCAATACAAATCTATTCATTAATATTAATATTCATTTATATCTTAAACACTTAACACATTGCTTTTCAGTTAAATATCATAGTTTTATGGGGACACCTATTTTCCATAGTTATTTCCCCCCCACATCACATATTTTAAATCATTATTTCATTAGAATGTTCCCCTTTCTCCTACTTCAAATCTCTCATCTATTTCATTGCCTTCCTTTTCTTCGCAAAAAATTTCACTGGAATAACACAATCTAATCATTAATATTAATATTCATTTATATCTTAAACATTTTACCCATTTCAATTAAATATCATGCCTTTATGGGAACACTTATTCTTTCCATAGTTATTTCCTCCCCACACATCACATATTTTGAATCATTATTTCATTAAAATATTCCCCCTTCTCCTACTCCAATTCTCCCATTTATTTCATTGCTTTCTTTTTCTTAGACAAAAAATTCACTGAATTATACTAAATATTTTATCACATTTTAAATTACATATTATTTCCAATTTTCTAAGATTATTTCTAAGTACAAATATAAAAATACAATCTTGTGTACCTTTCCAGAATCCCTTTTTCAATAAAATTTAACCATTATCTTTAAAAGGCTTTTGTTTCTTTGCATCTTGCTCCCTACTATTGAGGCTTCTCATCCCTTCCTTTCTCCCTTGCTTATTCTTCTCCTTGCCCTCTTTACCCCCTTGTCTCTCCACCTCCCTTTTGTTCTGCTTTCCTCCTTTCTGTTGTTTTCTAACATAGCATCCACTTTTCACCTTATTCTTCTCCTTTTTGGTTGTTTTTCCAAGTCTTAAAGTCCCCTTTTCCTTTTTCTCTTTCTCCTTTCCTTCCCCAACTAAAGACACTTGTTCAGCAAAAATGGCTTCTTCTTTATCCCAGTCATCCTGTTGCGCAGTCAGCTTTTCATAAGTACAAACCACCATTTCTAAAAATTGAAAAAGAGTGCCAAGAGAATCCTTCCCTTCCTGTTCTTCTTTTTTATATTTTTGGTATTCAAGTTTCAATCCATCCACAAATGATGCCATTATAGAGAGAATAAGTTTTTCCAAACAACCACCCAAATGCTTTTAATCAAAGATAGTTCTCAGAAGTTCCAAAATCACCAAGCAATCCAAATGAGCTGTTTCTTTTAAGTACTTTCTCCTTCTTCACTTTCTCTTTCTGGGGTTAGTATTTAATCACCAGGTTCCATTTAAAATATATCTTTTAGAAGTCTTATTAATGTTTAATAACTCTTTAAAGTTCTAGGCAATCTTCTCCTTGTTTTCAAATTCTGCTCCAATTTTTTTCCCTCTCCCTTCCCACTCACAGCAAAAAAGGTTTTTTTAAAAAAATGTTCAGAAATCCTTATCCCTTCAGCATTTAGTTACCTCCAATGCAGGTTTTCTGATTTCTCTTATAGTTCCATCCGCTGTCACGTTAGGAAGGAGAGTGAAAATTAAAAAAAAGAAAACTTTCCCTTTTAGGATTCCATTCGCCGCTTGTAACTCTCTCTGGAAACAATTTATCTTGGCAACTTTCAAATTCCAGGGTACTTTCTCTTACTTTATCCCGGTCAAAAACCACTTTCACAACTCTTCCGACTTTCTTCCTCCTGCACAATCTTGTCCAGCTGCAGGTTTCTTTGTGGCGGCCATTACTGACTGCCGCTCCTCCGCCTAGGGAAAAGGGGGTTTTGCTGGCTGGGGAGGGGGTCTGCGACATCCCCAAGCCCCTATCTGGATCGCTCTATCTTCAGCTGCCTCTACGGGGCAGCTGTATCCCCCAAATCCAAACGGATCAGGGGCACCTTGGCAGCGAGCGCAGCAAGGATCGTGCGGTATCGCGAATCCCTGCCTCTGCCTTGCAAACTGGAAGTCCTACGGATCACATTTTAAAGTGCTCATTTAAGAAGCAAATTATATGAGAATTTACCTTCAAATCCTATTACATTACAATTGATACAATTAGTTTTAAAATGAAATACCTAGTTTTGCCCAAAGTATTTACAAGTGGTATTCAATATGACCCTAAGAATGTGCAAACAATTGTCTCCAATAATAAGCTGAATGAATGATAAGCCAGTAATTTAAAATATCTACCTAATAAGGCTACAGTATGAAGGAGTAAAATCCAGCCAAAATTTCTACATTGATGACATATTTGGGGGAGGGAATTTCCAAATTTCTTTTATATGATATAATATATTTAAAACCAGGAAGCACTGTTTCTACTATCTAGGTCTAGATAGCCTCATAGATGAGTGATGAAGTAGAGTTGTTGACACTGAAGATATGGAAAAATATAATAATAAATCCTAGAAGGCAGATTTAGGTTAGAAAATTTAGATTAAGTTGAAAGTGGAGAGGGACAAGTTTGTTTCCCCCTCATAAAATATTAAAACCTATAACCATCCAGTAAAACTTAATGGTGTTAGATCCAGGACAGAAAAAGACAGAGTGTGTGAGCATTTTTATGCAATACATAATTAAATTATGGAATATACTACAATACAGAAGTGAAACCAAATTGTAAATTCTTTAGAACTGTCAGTAAACCTGTAATTTGAAGACTTAAAATGTGATCAGAGCTTTCCCTTTAATAAATAGTCTGCATAAATAAATAATACTCATAACACTAGTTGGTCATCTTTTTATTGAACTCATTGAACCAAGATTTATTGTATTGTTGGAAACATAATGAAGCTCTAGGATAATTAAGAGTCTTAACAGGGTAAGTGGAATCAGATATGTCTGTCAATAAATTGATGACAAGATGTGTTCTCTGAGCTTGGTTTTCTTGCAGTACTACACTAGGTAATATAATCAGTGCTGTGACATGAGAAAGTGCTGTGTGTTGACTGTTTATATAGAACATTTTGTCCTACTAATTGGTTTGGGCAATGTGTTGATTGGTGGTATTGTTTTTTGTTTGCATGGGACAGTCTGGGCCTTTCTGAGATCATTTTGTGCTTATTTTCATGTTGGCTTGAGATAAGAAAGGATATGTTCTGGGAGGTTGGCCCCTTCATTTGACTTTGGATTATTCCCTTTGAATAGTTCCTAAATGGGATTTATTACTACATACCTTTTGACTGTTAGCCACAATGCCAGATTTTTAGAATTCTCTTGCATTCCTAAATCTGGCTTGATCTAAAATGTCTACAGCTTTTCACTTGAAATTATGTTTGAACCTATCTATGTGCTATGAAGTGAATGAATGTTCAGCATGTCATCTTCTGGTAACTGAAATTCTCTACAATTGTCTTAGAATAACAGAGTTGAAAGAGATCGTGGAGGTCTTCTAGTCCAACGCCCTGCTCAGGCAGGAAACCCTATACCATTTCAGACAAATGGTTGTCCAATCTCTTCTTAAAAACTGCCAGTGTTGGAGCATTCACAACTTCTGGAGGCAAGTTGTTACACTGATTAATTGTTCTAACTGTCAGGAAATTTCTTCTTAATTCTAGATTGTTTCTCTCCTTGATTAGTTTCCATCCATTATCATCTGATGTGAGTTTGAGATGTCCTCCCCTGTAAAACTATAGTCAAGATATATGCTGCAGACCAGCACTTAGAACAAGGGTCTTCAAACTTGGCAAGTTTAAGACTGGTGGACTTCAACTCCCAGAATTCCTGAGCTAAAATGAATTCTAGGAGTTGAAGTCCATAAGTCTTAAAGCTGTCAAGTCTTAAAAGATAGCAATGAAGGTCTTACAAATACATTCAGATACCATGAGGTGTCTACGCAGATGCCATGATGTATCTGTACCTGTGTCCTACAAAGATTAAAATTAAAATGGTTTTCTTTATAACAGGATAGAAAGATTTTGAACTTTGGTTTGGAGAAGACTTCTGAGAATACTGTGGACAGCCAAGAAAGCAAGTAAATAAATCATTGAAGAAATCAACCTAGACTCCTCATTTGAGACACAAATGACCAGGCTCAAATTATAACATTTTGGTCATGATATGCAGAGACCTATCTCTTTGGGGAAGTCTACAGAAGGTCCTTGGTTGCGATCATTCATTTCATTCAGCAACTGTTTGAATTTGCAATGGTGCTGAGCAAGAGGAACTATTGACGAGTCCTCAGAGTTCTGGTCATTGTGACATCCATACAATCAATGGCTGCAAATTCCATCTTTTCCTGCTGGGTTCCCAAAAGCAAGATCAATGGGGAAGCTGATAGGAAGGTGGAAGTTGTTATTATGTGAGGTACTTGCTTAATGATCTATGAGGTTCTTGCTTAATGACAGCAACCATGATTGCCAGAACTGCCATTGGTTAGTGACGTGGCAATGTGACATTGTACTTTGTGACCATATCAGTTAGTGATAGCAGTAATAATGCTAGAAAAGAGAAGAAGACAATCAGCAGCAAGGTGAATTGACTCAATTAAAGCAGCAATGGTACACTCAGAAGATCTGAAGGACTAGGCTGGAGATAGAACATCTTGGAGAAGGTCTACCTATATGGTTGTTAAAAGTGTACTCTGACTTGATAGCCCATCCATCCATCCATCCATCCATCCATCCATCCATCCATCCATCTCAAGATTATGTAGGCTTACTTAATTTCTAGTCAATGTTATGCCACAATTGCATGTGTGCAATTGAGATTCCATTGAGACATCTAAAAACAGCAACTCTACAACAGTTTGTAATAGGTTTTAATAAAAATCATCACTTTTTTTTTTTAAAAAAAAACATTCCTCCTGTGTTTATTAAGTCTGACCTCTATTCTGGGAGGAAAGGCAAAAGTAAAAAGCGAAAGCTGATTTGGTATTAGTTCACTATTCACACTGGAAAAAATAAATGCCTCTTGTGGTTTTCCCTACAGAGGTGTCTTTATTCATTTGACAGGTCTTTAATAACTAATTCTAGTTGTCTGGTTGCCAAGATGGATTTCCTACAGGCAGACTTAAAAGTGATTTTATCCTTTTTGCATGCACGGCTTTAAATTCTCTCAGAACAGCAAACATTAGACTTCCCTTCCAAGCGTGAGATTTTGTTAAAGTGTGTTGTAAAAACATAAATGGATAAGAATGCTCCAAGACAGGAGGTGGAGAGAGAGAGATGGTATGAATTAAACATGCCTATCTGTTAGAATCACCATTAAGAAATCCAAAAGCAAAATCCCTATGCATATATTATTGGATTTGTGGTTGGCCTTGAAATATTCCACCCTCCTCACAAAGTCAGTGTTTGACATGGCTATTGTAGATAATCTCTTTTTTAGGAAACTTTGTTGAAAAGGTAATGGGATTGCAATTTCAGGTAGCCCGGAATGAAGTGGATTATCTGGACTCTTTTCACTTGGGATTATGTCTGGAATAGAAACTGCATTGGTTTATCTTGTGAACTGACCTAGTGTACAACTGTTGATCTTACTAGATCTTTCAATTGCTTCCAGTATGATTTACTGTATTATCCTTGTGGGGCAACTCAAAGGATTTACCATGTTGCAGTAAAACCTTTCCTGAAATGGTGGAAGAATAAACTGAGTCCTTAGGTATTTTTCCCCCCTCCTGCCATTTAACATCTTTACAGATAACAGATAATCAGAGTTGGAAGGGACCTTATAGTTCATCTAGTCCAACCCCCCACCCAAGCAGGGGACCCTACACCATTTCTGACAAATGGCAGTCCAATCTCTTCTTGAAGGTTTCAACTGATGGTGCTCCCACAACTTCTGAGGGCAAGCTGTTCCATTGGTTGATTGTTCTCACTGTCAGAAAGTTTCTACTTAGTTCCAGGTTGAATCTCTCCTCATTCAGTTTCCATCCATTATTCCTTGTCTGGCCTACAGGCACTTTAGAAAATAGCTTGACCCCTTCCTCTCTGTGGCAGCCCCTCAAATATTGGAAGACTTCTATCATGTCTCCCCTGGTCCTTCTCTTCACTAGACTAGCCAAGCCCAGTTCCGGTAACTATTCTTCATATGTTTTATCTAAATATGTTCCATCTAAAGCCAGGGGGAAAAATATCTCAATTATATATTGATAGATAGGGCTCAGAAGGAGAAGTGAGAGAGCTTTTGTCTTGGTGCTTGGAGATTGTTCATATCTGGGTAGAAAAAGTGGTTTAGGTTTAATTTCAGCAAGACAATGCAACATCAAACCGGTTATTACACTGGTTGAATCCCACCCCTGACTACTTCTGATCATTTTATGCTACCCAATCATGAGGCAAGTCCCAAAGCTATTGACTTCTTGTTCTGAGTTCATTGAGTATAAATGCTAATGTTAACTCTTTCTTTTACCACCACTAGAATCAGCCAAGAGACCCTTGTCGCAACCTGATTTAAAAATTGGCCAGCACACACCTTCAACAGTATGTGAAAATGACTTTGGGAGATAGGAGAAGAACCACAACCTAGACCAAGGATCTTCAAACTTGGCAACTTTAATACATAGCTGGCTGGAGAATTCTGGGAGTTGAAGTCCACAAGTCTAAAAGTTGCCAAGTTTGGAGACCTCTGACCTAGACAATGGTCTGATAAACAAAGTTTGAGTCCAATGGAAGAACAGTGATGAAAGAAGAGACGGTCCTTGGTTTTCAGGAGAGTAAAAGTGAAGGAAGGTATGGGTTTTTTCAACTTGTCAGATTTTGTTAATGCAACCTTATAATAAAAATAAAGCTAGTACTGTGATCATACTCTGTTCGAGGTTATTTCTGCTTTCAGGGATATTTCATTTGATCTCTCTGTGAATAAAGAGAAATAGCCTTGACTTCGAGGCTCAGAGCCCTCTTTCTCTTTGGCTCTGTCAAAATGAAACATAAGAAATCATTTGCATTTCTCTCTTTCTTTTCAGAATAACATTGGATAAAACTTCAACATCTCTATATCTATTTCTAACATTTGGCAATCATCTCCCTTTCCAAAGTATTTTCTGTTCCTGCAGATGTAACCTTATTCTTCTGAAATAAAAATTGCAACCATTTGTACATCTCTTTTGCAACTTTGTAAGACTGCAAACTTTGACTTCCAAATCACTAAACTAAGGTCTGAATTTGAATCTTGTGGTTACAGCAAGGCTACCACTAACTAGAACCATTTTTATGGACATAAAATGGGGTGGGGCTTTAATCATATGATTGCAGGCCCTGAGTCCACTTTTGTTATAACTCCTCTTTCCCCAAATGTAGCTGTTACTAAAGCTTCCAATCCATACATAATTTTGCAGAGAGGGGGAGGGAAAGTAACAAAAGTATAGGTAATAGATTGGAAAACAGTTTTAAAATATAAATATTTTTGTGGGGTGGATTGCGTTCTTTTTAAACAAACAAAATCTTACTTCATTTTGACCTGATTCACATGCTATATGAAATTTATACCCAGTTAATGTTCAACTTCAGAGTTTGCCAAAGAACAGTGCTGAAACAGATTAGGTTGTTAGGGAGCCATCAACATTACCTCATATATTCACAGCATCATATGCCTGGCATATGTCTCTGCTTAACCTTTAAAGCTGGGATATTTGAACACGGCCCCAATCAAATGGTGAATTATAAAATAGCATGTTGCTTTAAAAACCTTCTTATACCGGAAACAGACCTGACTTTTCTTATATCAACTGCTGAAACTTACTATCCTGTTTAAGAAGGCTTAATTAAATGAGGTGACATATGCTAGAGGCCACATTTTAAATGTGGTTGTCACAACATCTCAGACCCACTTGGCTTTTGCTGTATATCTTACACATAGAACATTATTAATGAGAACAGCTACAGGTGAAACTCAAAAAATTAGGATATCGTGCAAAAATTCATTTATTTCAATAATGCAACTTAAAAGGCAGAACTAATATATGAGATAGAATCATTACATGCAAAACAAAATAGTTCAAGCTGTGATTTGTCATAATTGTGATGATTATGACATACAGTTCATGAAAACCCCAAATCTACAATCTCAGAAAATTAGAATATTACATGCAATCAATAAAACAAAGGTTGTACATAGAACAATATTGGACCTCTGAAAAGTATAAGTATGCATATGTACTCAGTACTTGGTTTGGGTCCCTTTTGCAGCAATTACTGCCTCAATGTGGCATGGCATGGAAGCTATCAGCCTGTGGCACTGCTGAAGACCAGGATGCTTCAGGTCTTCTGGTCTTCTGCATTGTGAGGTCTCATGTCTCTCATCTTTCTCTTAGCAATGCCTCATAGATTCTCTATGAGGTTCAGGTCAGGCGAGTTTGCTGGCTAATCAAGCACAATCATCCCACAGTCATTGAACCAGGTTTTGGTGCTTTTGGCAGTGTGGGCAGGTGCCAAGTCCTGCTGGAAAATGAAGTCAGCATCCCCATAAAGCTCATCTGCGGAAGGAAATATGAAGTGCTCTAAAATCTCCTGGTGGACGGCTGCGTTGACCCTGGACTTAATGAAGCACAGTGGACCAACACCAGCAGATTACATGGCTCCCTAAATCAACACAGACTGTGGAAACTTCACACTGGACTTCAAGCATCTTGCAATGTGTTCTTCTCCATTCTTCCTCCAGACTCTGGGTCCTTGGTTTCCAAATGAGATGCAAAAGTTGCTCTCCTCAGAAAAGAGGACTTTGGACTACTGAGCAACAGTCCAGTAATGGCCAGGTAAGACATTTCTGACATTGTTGTTCAGGAGCGGCTTGACAAGAGGAATATAACATTTGAAGCCCATGTCCAGGATCCATCTGTGTGTGGTGCTCTTGATGCACTGACTCCAGCCTCAGTCCACTCCTTGTGTGAAAGTCCCCAACACTTTTGAATGGCCTTTTCCTGACAATCCTCTCCAGGCTGCAGTCATCCCTGCTGCTTGTGCACCTTTTTCTTCCACACTTTTTCCTTCCGCATAACTTTATATTAATGTGCTTTGATACAGCACTTTGGGAACATCCAACTTCTTTTGCAATTATCTTTTGAAGCTTTCCCTCCTTATGGAGGGTGTCAATGATGGTTTTCTGTACAACTGTCAGGTCAGCAGTCTTTCCCATGATTGTGATTCTTACTGAACCAGGCTGAGAGACCATTTAAGGGCTTAAGAACCCTTTGCAGGTGTTATGGCTTCATTAGCTGATTAGAGTGGGACACTTTGAGCCTAGAATATTGAACCTTTTCACAATGTTCTAATTTTCTAAGATTGTGGATTTAGGGTTTTCATGAGCTGCAAGCCATAATCATCGCAATTATGACACATCACAGCTGGAACTACCTTGCTTTGCATGTAATGAGTCTATCTCATATATTAGTTTCACCTTTTAAGTTGCATTACGGAAATAAATGAACTTTTGCCTGATATTCCAATTTTTTGAGTTTCACCTGTATAAAGGCATTCATTTGGGGGGGGGGGGGGGGCAAAAAGCAATTTGCCTATTACCATAAGAAGGAATACAGAGCAGAGAGTCCTCTGTATAGATGGAAAGGGAAAAACACCAATCCATATCCACACAGTAAACTATCTTAGAGCCCCATTATTATTTTAATCTTTGTGAACTAGAAATAAAAGTAAATGCAACAAAAACTCCATTACTGTTTGATTCTTCACTTAACCCTAGGACTGGGAGATCTAGAATGACTAGAACTTGTTGAGGCACCTTCACAAAGACTTTGATCCAGTTTTAGCTATACTTGGGTTGATCCACAGAAACAAATAGATTTAGGCTGGGTTAATTAAAATGATTTTAAAGGACATTTTAATAAACCCTACTTAGATGACTCCACACATGTGCTAAGCAATGATCCATGGTTTACATATTACAAATGACTGATATTTGAGATAATATTAAGCAAAATGAAACAAATCAGTGTGACAAAGCTATATGTTGACCTAGCTTTCATTATGATTAACTTAAATCCCTTTAACGTCAGTGGATTTAACTGTTAGCATCTAACCTAATCTAGAAATCTACATTATTAAACACTGTTCATATCACTTTGAGGAAGAACTTGGTATCTAATATCATTCTCAGTAGCAGATTTTACTTAACACGTTGTATTGGAAACAGGCAAACTTCTAAGAATCTAAGAAGTTCATATAAATTGTCTGTATTGAGGAAAAATGAAGAAGCCATAAGAAAATAATTCCAATGACTGCTATGTATCAAAAGCAAGTCCTGTATATAGAAACAATATCCAAACTATTTTTGTATGGGAGATCTGGTTTCCATCTGTCCTCTGCCTTTGCAGTGCCTACAACTGTTTTTTTCCCCCCACTGAATGTATGAGAATTAATTCTAAAAGCAGTATCAACTTTTTCTTGTACTCCATTCATGCAGAGAAATATGCACAGGCATGATGTATATTGCACTTCTTGTAACGTTCAGTGTTTGAATAATGAGAATTAGATAGACATTTTGCATACAACTTTCTAGAGATATCTTCTTTTTAGGTTTCTATATCACTCTTCTTTCAAAATATCAAGATAACAAATTTGCTATTCCTCTTATTCTTGCAGTAGTCCTATGAAAAGCTGGACTGAGAAATGGATTTAACCCAAGATTAAATGGTAAACTTCATATTTTATACATATTTGTATCCAGTTCCATGGTCTAACAAACTGGATTGTTATTTGTGTCTTCTAATAGCCATCCAGCAGCCATGTTTAAAGTGACCTGCTTCCTATTGTAGGGTTGGAATAATCTCCTGGGCCGTAGTGAGGAATATTCATGCTCTCTTGCATTGATTTACTTGGAACTGCACTCTAAGTAACTTATAATGAGTTGCCTTGGCACATCTTGTAATATTATCTGACCTAAGTTTCATTCTTTTATATCCAGGTTGCGGACAAGGTCTTTTGTCTTTTAGTTTAGCCACTTGTTAGATCATGACCCTTCCCTGATTAATAAAGCAGCCTGAGAGATGACCCCCAGGGTGGATTCATGTACTAGGATTCTTGGAAAAGGGGATGGTATTCGAGGTGGTATTCAGCAGATTCTGTCCAGTTCTGGAGAACTGGTACCAGAAATTTTGAGTAGTTCAGAGAACCAGCAAATATCACCTCTGACTGGAAATTTTACAGTATCCTTCCCTTGCCATGCCCACCAAACCACGCCCACAGAACCAGTTGTAAAAAATTTTTGAATTCCACCACTGGGTGGTATGCCCTCTTTCCAAGAGGTCATTGTTGGACCCTTCCCTGTTGAAGAATTACCAGCCAGTTTCCATTTTTTCCTTTTGAGGAAAGCTGTGGAAAAGGTGATTGGAGGACAGTTTCAAATGATCTTGGAAGGAAGGAATTATTTGGCCCTGTTTGGCTTCAGACCAGGGTATGGCACACAGTCAGAATTGGTCATGCTTGATGATGAAACCTTTGGCAGAGCCAAAATAGGGTGGAGCATCCATCCTAGTATTCACTGATTTTTCAGCAACTTTCAATATGTTGACTACAGTATCAGTATAAACTAACTGTTGGGGTTAGGAGTGAGAGGCACTGTGCTCTAGTGGTTTACTTCTCCCTCAACAGTAATTTCCACTCAGTGTTGACAGGAAGAAAGAGATCACATCTGTGGCTCCCCTTTAAGGAGTACTTCCTTTCCCTTCCCTTTCTTCTTCAACATCTTCCTGAAACCCCTGGGCAAGGACAACATTGGTTTGGGATCAGGAATAATCTAATCATACCCAGCTCTACATCTCCACTCCAAGTGGTACAGGTGAAGCTGTTAATGTATTGACCCAGAGTCTGGAAGCTATTTCAGTCCATGTGGGGCAGACCAGGCTTTGGCTCAATTCTAACAAGACTAAATTGTTGTGGCTGTTTGGATTCCCTAAGTTGGAGATGTTGCCATTCTTGATCTTGGAGGGGGCTGCACTTCCCCATTCAAGACTAGTGCACAATTTGGGAGTCCTTCTAGTATTGCACCTATTGCTTGAAGGAGGTGGTATAGGAGATGAGCAGGCTGAGCCTAAGGGAGCGGTCAAATGTTTCATCAGATTCAAATCCCTTTTCACACACAAGAGATCTAAGTCCAGCTCACCTTGAATTCCACTGATTCTTTTTTACCACCAATTTGCTTTGAACATTAGTAGTACCGATTCTTATAACCTGCAATAAACCTGTATTCATTTGAACTATCTTGTCTCCTGATTTCCTGCCCTTGCAATATGGTAGCTGTGATCAGGAGGGCTTTGCACAGTTCATCTTTTGTGCCAGTTTCACACTTTCCTTGATTTGATAGTTCTTCAGACTAAAACAGCCCCAGAGCAGTAGTGCGAAGCCAACCCCAGCCAGGCCCAACAGCCAGGCCAGGCACACCTCAGCAGTACTGGGAGCAATAAGATGATGAAGGTCAGTTGGAGTGGTAGCAGGGATCTTGGAGTGTAGGATGGTGAAGTCAATTTAACTGTGAGTGGGCTAGGATAGCTGCAGTTTTGAGAATATTGTAAACAGCCCCTGGTGCCATTTGTCACTTTGCAAGGCAGATACAAGGAGGCCAAAGGGCTGAGAAGGGTGGGGGAGATAGGCAGGTGGGGGGAGTTGGATGCAATTCCTTACATTACTGATGTAGGGTGAAACCTGAAATGGCTTGGCTTAGGTATTCATTTAATGATTCATGACTCTCAGTTAACAACACAAGGGGAGTGCCATTATTGAACAGTACAGTCACACAATGTCTCATTTTATGACTGTATTACTTAATGATGGTGTCTTCAAGACCAAATAAGATGGCATTTGGACATTTCTGATCACGTTCCATGATGTCTCTGATGAGCAAATGATATCCCCTTACTCATCAGAAACATCATGGAATGTGATCAGAAATATCCAAATCCATCTTATTTGAACTTGAAGACACCAATGAATCAGATGACATCACCAAAGTTCACAATATCATAAGCAACTCAAATACAACAAACATCTCTCCTGAAGATATCATTGAAATAACCAGAGATGCCCAGAATTCAAATACAATGATGGCTCGGTGAGCCCAAAATTTTGTAGAGTTGTATGCAAAAATGAGTCCAGCAAATGCATATTCTTTCATACAGTAGCAAAAACCAATCCCAACCTCAAAAAACTTTGCTCAAGATCAGACTTATCCATACTGCAAAGAATCTGCTCCTGTGAACTCTGCAATGAACTCAAAAGATGTCTAGACAATAGAGAGAAGGATCTATACATTGACTACCGCACTGATTGTATCAAAAGTAAGTCACACAACCCACAACTCCTCATCCAACCCTACCTCATCCAACCCACCATCACTCAAAACTAGGCCTGCACACCCCTAACTACCTCAATTCCTACTACAATTGGCCTTAAATGCAAGCTACTCAATGCAAGAAGCCTTGTTAATAAAATACCTAAATTTCTCCTCTTACTAAATATGGTTAAATTCGACATCATATTTGTCTGTGAAACATGGCTCAATGCATCTCTCCCTGATTCTATTACCACAGTAATAGACTATCATGTTTATCGATCAGATTGTGAAACCCGTAGAGGAGGTGGTGCTGCTGTCTTCTATAAAAAGTCCTTACATCTAAAAAACATCCAAGTTACCCAGAAGCTTGCTCTTCCTGAGACCATCGTCTGTGAACTGTCCTTAAATATCACATTTGATTCTTACTATATTAAAGAGCCCCTGATTATGACATCGAACATGTAAACAAGCTAAATTCACTACTAACATGGGCAACATCCTGCCCACATACTTTTATCTTTCTTGGTGACTTCAATCTATCTCACATTAACTGGACCCTAAACAAATGTAAAACTGAACCCATATATGCAACCTTCTACAATACTGTAACAAACCTGGGACTGGAACAACTAGTAACCAACAATACTAGACTGAACAACCACCTCAATCTCATCTTCTGCAATAGTTTGAATTCAATTTATGGAATACAAATTAAAGAACCCTTTTCCAACAATGACCACAGCATGATTGACTTTTGTCCCAACATACATCCACACAAAAATCAATACAACAATGTGATACCCAATTATAACTTCAAAAAAGGCAACTATGGTCTTATAGACAAAAATCTCTCATCCCTTGATTGGCAATTTCTAATCACTGGATGCAATACTGTTGAAGACCATTACAACATATTTTTACTTGAAGTCAAAAGAGTCATCAAACTATATGTACCAATAACAACTCCAAAAACCAGAAAAAACAGATTACCCATAACTATAAGGAAGCTTCAATCCAAAAAGAGATCATTTTGGTGGAAAAACAAATTGGGTCATGTTGCTAACTTCAAAAGCTGATACAAAAATGTATGCCACCAGATAAAGACTGAATGTACCAATTATCACCAATTATAAGAGGAGAACCTTCTATGCACCAATCCCACCTGTGCTTTCTACAATTTTGTAAACAACAAACTAAAAGACTCAAAATCCATCCCACTCCTGAAAGGACCTAATGGTAAGGACTGCAATGATGACACCATTAAAGCTAATATCTTTAACACATTCTTTGGCTCAATATTTGTAAACAGCAATGGATCATGCCCAGTATTTCCTAGCTGAACCACAGAAAACTACAATGATCTAATACATATCAATTTTACAGAAGGCAATGTTGAAAAAGCACTACGCAATCTAAAACTATCTCTATCTATTGGACCGGATGGAATATGTGCCTACTTCTTAAAAAAGCTATCCACTGCCATAGCAGAACCTCTAAGCATAATCTTTGAAAAATCCTTCAGGACCAGCTCCTTCCCAAATCTATGGTCACTAGCCACGGTCATCCCCATCTTCAAAAAGGGAGACCCCAACCTAGTTGAAAATTACAAACCAATCTCTTTATGCTGCGTCACCTGTAAGATCATGGAATCATTTATTAACCAATCCATCATCCTCCACTTAGAGACAAACAACCTACTCTCTAATAAACAATTTGGTTTCAGAAAAAAACTATCCTGTAATCTGCAATTCTTACACTGCAAAAACATATGGACTGCACAACTCGATCAGGGCAAAACAATTGACACAATCTACATAGACTTCTGTAAAACCTTTGATTCAGTGGTACACAACAAACTACTCCTAAAAATAAAATCTTATGGTATCTCTGGAGACCTGCATAACTGGACAGAAGCATTCCTGTCAAACCGACAACAAATGGTCAAAACTGGGAGCTTTCTATCAAATTCTGCACCTCTCAACAGTGGTGTCCCCCTAAGGCAGTGTTCTAGGACCAACTCTCTTCATACTCTACATAAATGACCTCTGTGATCATATTAAGAGCAACTGTGTTCTCTTTGCTGACGATGTAAAGCTATTCAACACCACAAACAAGACTGCTACCCTTCAAAAAGACCCTGACTATGTATCAGAATGGTCAAACAAATGGCAACTTCAAATCTCAACAAATAAATGCTCTGTCTTACATATTGGCAAAAAAAATCAGAAAATAAAATACAGGCTGAATAGTCAAGACCTTGTTGATGATCCAAGCTCTGTAAAGGATCTTGGAGCACTCATCTCTAATGACCTAAGTGCTAGAGCCCACTGTAACTACATAGCCAAAAAGGCATTAAGAGTTGTTAACCTAATCTTACGTAGCTTTTTCTGTGGTAATATTACACTACTAACTAGAGCATACAAAACATTTGCTAGACCAATACTCGAATACAGCTCATCAGTCTGGAACCCACACTATGGATCTGATAGTAATACAGTTGAGAAAGTCCAGAAATATTTCACAAGAAGAGTTCTCCACTCCTCTAATCGTTGCAGAATAACTTATGCCACCAGACTCGAAATTCTAGACCTAGAAAACCTAGAACTACGCTGCCTTCGGTCTGATCTAAGTATAGTACATAAAATTATGCATTGCAATGTCCTCCCTGTCAGTGAATACTTTAGCTTCAACCATAACAATACAAGAGTACACAATAGATAGAAACTCAAGGTTAATCACATTAAACTTGATTGCAGGAAATACAACTTCAGCAACAGAGTGGTCAATGTCTGGAATACTCTACCTGACTCTGTGGTTTCTTCCCCAAACCTAAAAACTTTAACCTTAGACTTTCTACCATTGACCTCACCCCTTTCTTAAGAGGTCTGTAGGGGGAGTGCATAAGCGCACCAACGTGCCTACCGCCCTTGTCCTATTGTTTCTTTTATTTTTCTTATATGTTGACCAAAGCAACTTCTTGCAGAATTAATTTTATTTTTCATTGTACATATACTTAGTTGAAAGAAATTGTTTATGCTTCTTCAGAGTTGATTTCATATATACAATAGACGCAAAGCCTCAAATAATGTAAAAAATACTTTACATTGTTAAAGCTGAACTTCTTCCTGAAACATTTTTATTTATTTCGTCTTTGGCTTTAAGATCAGAATTTTAGGTTTCCTTGATGAAGTTGTAGGCACTTTTGTTCACAAATGAAACAATCTCAGAGGCATCAACTCCCAACTGTTATCTTCTATAGTCCACAGATTGGATTGATCTGTGATTGAACTTATCAGAAACTAAAGGATAGCCATACTCCATGGTTTATTGATTTGTTTATTGCTGAGCCAATTGTTAGGTTTAATTTCTATTAGTTGGTGCTCCTGATGGCAAAACCAGAAACATCCAATTTTATAAATAATCTCTTTAGTAGGGGTTTTCTGCTGCACATTGTAAGAAAGCATAAGTAATGCCACGTCAGGAAAAAATCTATACAATGGTGATAATTTTTTAAAGCATTTGATCTTTAATCAGTTGTAAAGTTTTCAACCCATAGAATTGTTTAAATGACTGCAGCCATGGCCCTCTCCTTCCCATTTATCAAAATTATTGCTAGGTCTGCCTAATGCAGTCGGTAAAGTGCTGCACATTGACATCCAATATTTTATCATTAATTTTTTAAAAAAAGAAACATTCTGAGTTGGGTTTTTTTATACCTTGTTCCCTTTACAGCTCTGATATTTTCCAGTACAAGACCCAGGAGAACACATGGACAGTTTTGATTTATGTTAGCATTGGCAGATACCATTAATTAACATTCACTAGAAAAGAGGAATGGTTATTTTTTTTCTCAGAAATACTCTTGGTTAGCCAAGCGAACAGTAGCAACACTTATTGTTTTTTTTCCTTTAGGAGGAAACTATAGAGGTGAGGCTCTTATAGGTGGATTTTGAAATATTTTGAGCAGCAAAGATTTAGGATCAGTGGCAATGATATCCCTAACTGGAGTGACTGCTGTGCATAATGCCATGCCCAGGCCTTCCTACCCTGTAATGTATAAATATCTTTTAACTAAGAGAGCACAGCATATGACACCACTCTTGTGTACATACCTTCAAGTCAGTTTTGGATTCCTAGCAATTGCTTAGACTAGTCCCTGCAGTTTTCTTGGCAGTGTTTTCAAGTGCCATCTCTTCCTTGAGAAAGAGTGACTAGCTGAAAGTCAACCAGTGGGACTAGAATTCAGTTTTCTTGTTTCTAGACTGGTGCCTAAACTACTATACCAAGTTGGTTCTTAGCCCTATTCTTACCCAAATATATTAGTTGCCAGTTGAAACTACCCATTTTTCTCACAGGGGCCCTGGTAGCTTGGGATCAGAATAGCTACCTCCTTCTCCAGTTTCTTCATTAATCTGCTGAGTCGGTGTGTATGTCACTCCCTTGAGTGATCACTGATGATGTTACCTAGTTTGCTAATGAAACATCTGCAAGAAAATGATCAAGTTCAGAGAGCACCAAGGACCCCACAAGGCTCCCCTTCAGAAAGTCACTCTAGGAAGTTCATGGAAGTGAGCCTTTAAGTTCTTCCTATTTGGTGGCATTTTCTACTAACTGAGATCATCTATAGTATTCTCTGTTTCAGATGTAACAAACTGGTTATTTTTTATCCTATGCTTTTTCTTACTTTTCTTTAAATGTTTCTCTGATTGTTTCTTCTTATCCTTCTGGATTGGTATTTTCAGTTTTTCTTTAATTGTACACCATATGTTTTAAGTCAGGTCAAGTCAAGAATCTTTATTGGCCAAGTGTGATTGGACACAAGGAATTTGTCTTGGTGCAAATGCTCTCAGTATACATAAAAGAAAAGATACATTCATCAAGAGTCAAGAATCATAAGGTACAACACTTAATAATAGTCATAGGGTAAAATAAGCAATCAAATCATACCAGGAAATAGTCAACATAAATGGTAAGGATACAAGTGACAAAGTTACAGCTATACAGTCACAAGTGGGAGGGGATGGGTGATAAGAGTGATGAGAAGATTAATAGTAATAGTAGTGCAGACTTAAATAAATACATGGACAGTGTTGAGGGAATTATTTGTTTAGCAGAGTGATGGCTTTCAGGAAAAAAACTGTTCTTGTGTCTAGTTGTTCTGGTGTGCCGTGCTCTATAGCTTTGTTTTGAGGGAAGGAGTTGAATCAGTTTATGTCTGGGATGTGAGAGGTATGTAAATATTTTCACAGCCCTCTTTTTGACTTGTGTGGTATACAAGTCTTTGACTGAAGGCAGGTTGGTAGTAATTGTTTTTTTTTGTAAATCTTGAATTAAAATGAATGTTTACCCTTGCTTTTGATTTTTTTAACTTTATTATTTTCTTGAAGAGTTTTAAGGAGAACATTGGGAGAGGATTTTTTCCTAAAAAACTATGAACGGTGCTGGTGATGATGTGAGGATGAACAGAGGTGTAGAAGCCTGTCTCCGTCCTTGTAAATCCTTTTTTCTGTTTGGCATGACCCCTCGGGGTGCACGGTTTCCTTAGAGAACCATGCTGGTGTCGGGAGACTCAGGCTGTGGTGAGAGGGGAGGGCAACCCCTCATCGCAATGAAGAGAAACCCTGCAGAAGCTAACCAGCAAGAGATCACCGGCTTGCAATGGCGATCCTATAGTCTGAACCATCACCCGTGAAAGGAAGAGAGTGAGTGACAGCCTGTGGAGGCTAACGAAGAGGTTTGTGTGGAGATTCTGCAAGAGTGTTTGATTGTTGAATGGTGAAGAGATTTGTTGAGAAGCAACAAGCTGATAAGAGCCTGGAAAGAGCCTGGAAAAAAAGCATTTGAAAGTGAAAGGGCTTGAGAGGAGGAAGTGAAGATTAACAGTAGCGACTTAGAGAAGAAGGACACTCAGATCGGAGAGGTTTGCTATATTGTTGCCAGTTGGAGAAAAAAGTTTGACACATGGAGGTTTGGGGTGCTTTTGGATTATTTTTTTCTTGGAAGAATTGGGCTGGCTAATTTTGAGATCAGGAGAAGACTTGAACCTTTGAAGCAGATTAAAGATTGTGGTTATAGATGATATTAATAACTGATTTAAGCCTCTCTGGACATGGAATGGGGGTTGCTGGCTGGGGGAGTATTTTGAAAAAACTATTTGCTTGAAACCTAAGACAGAATGAGGAGTGTGTACTGCTGGGTGTGTTGAGATATTAGGAAGCCATAAACATTACTCAGCATTTTTTTTGCTTTTTTTCCTGAACGCGAGGAAGTTAAATCATCTAGCTTCAGAGACGGAGAGCTGGACAATTAATTTAAGACTCTCCCCTTTCTTTAATTTTGGATATTTGGATCAACTATTCTATATTTTATTATCTTTTACCTATGTATTGACTGAAGAAGGAGAGATATTTGATGAGTGTAATTGTGAGGTATTCTGCCAGACCTAGCTGATTTATCAGCAACTTGTCAAGTAACATTGATATTGATAACAATAATCATTTAATATTTATAATATTTACTACATTTATAGTTATAATTGATTAACTACATATTAATATTTGAATATATCTTGTTTAAGACTTTAAATAATCAATTGACTTTTTCAGGTTAATCTATTTCTAAATTTTTCTATGTGTGTTGATGAATTATTTATAATACTATAATATAATATTATTTCATAATATATATAGATATATATCTTTATACATATGTGGAATGGTATAGAATATACAATAGATAAGATTTTTATACAATTAGAGAGATAGGAAAAGGTATTTATCATTACTATTACTTGGATCATAATATTGAGAAATAAGTGTAGATTTTACATATGTAGATTTTTAATTTAGAGTTTTAATTTGTGATTATATTGGATAGTTTTTGCACTTACAAGTTTGTTGAATATAGTAAAGAATTTAGGAAATTAAGAGATAGATAGACAAATTAGTTAATCAGTTAATCGGTCAATTTAGCTTATTGGTGAATTTTACAATATATTATTTAACAGTGAATGCTAATTTGGGACAACGTAATTAATATAAACAGAACAGAACAAAAACAGAAACAAATCTTAGGAGAAATGACTTCCATAACTACTACAATACTCAAATCTGGAAAGAAGATGACATTAACAACTCCAACGGGAATACCCTCACTGACGTCACAGAAGACAATTGAGGAATCATTAACATTGGAGAAATAGCCTTCTATTACAAATGCCAATATCCATTTGACACTGCTTATTCTACAAGATTCTATGTCAAAACTACAGGAAATAATGCTCAAAAATCATACAGAGACGAGAGCAGATATAAATGAATTAAAAGAAGAGATGGGGAAATTAAAAGCAGAAATGAAAGTAGATATTTCTAAATTAGATGAAAAAATTGGAACATTACAGCAAGCGTTGGAGAAAAATGAATTGATAATAAAAAAAGTAGAGAAAAGGACAGAACAAAATGAAAAGAAATTGGAAAGAGTGGATGAACACTTAAAGACTGTGAACAAGGAAATGGAAGATTCCCTGGTATATTTAGAAATGGACAAGGCTGAAACATATTTTATTTATTTATTTATTTTTGTCAATTGCTTACAAGATAATAGGTATAAGTAAAAACATAGTTATGAATACATGGATACACATAAGAAAAATAAAAAATAAAAGAAACAATAGGCCAGGGACAGTAGGCACGTTGGTGCGCTTATGCACCAAAATATCTGAGATTCCAAAATATAGTGGAATCAAAAGAAGAAGACTTAGATCAGGTGATGGCAGAAATCTTGGTGGAGATACTGGAAAGAGACAAAAATGAGATTTTGAAAGAGTTGGAAGAAGTCTACAGAGTAAGTACTAATTATGCAAGATGACACAAATGCCCAAAAGAAGTGCATGAATGTTTTGCAAGAAGAAAGGTCCGGGACATTATATATAAAATATCGAGAGATGAAACAATTAAGTATAAGGACAAAGAAATCTCAGCTCTTAAACAAATTCCAAGAAAGGTTAGAGAAGCTAGATGAGAGATTACGAATCCTTGGCAGCCCAATTAAATTGAAAAGGTGTTATGTTTAAAAGGCTTGTCCTGGAAGGGATGTTAATTACTTGGAGGGAAAAAACTTGGAGGGAAAGAAAAACTTGGAGGGAAAGAAAAATTAAAGTAGATTCATTTGAAAAAGCCCAAGATTTCTATGAAAGACTGGTAGGCTCTGAAGAGCAGACCAGCAAACACAAATCAGAACCAGAATCCCAAGAAGACCAAGAGTATCAAAAGAAGGGATGGAAGACCCCAGAAAACTTGAAAAACAACCAGCAACAAGAAGAAGAAAAAGAAGAAAGCAAGGCACAGTATCAACCACAAGTCAAACTTGGACTAACTACAAGGCAAAGAGCGAGAATTAATTAGACTTAAACTTTCAAGAAGAATAAGACCAATCAAAAATAAAGAAGAAAAAAGAAGTAAGAAAAAATAATCCAGTAACAACAAGAAAGAGAAAGGCACAAAGAGAAACCGGAGCAGCCACAAGACAAAGAGTGAAACGATAATAGCCAAATTAATTTAGCAAAACGCTGACATTGTATGCCTACAAGAAACCCATATAAAGAAATCAGATGAAAAATATTTAGAATGCCCGAAATTAGGGAAGCTATTTACTGCATCGGCAGATGCAGGGAAAAAGAAAGGGATAGCAGTGTATGTGAAAGAGGACATTAAAGCAGAGTTAATATGGTCGGATCCTGTTGGAAGAACTCTGGTTTTGCAGATCTGGATTTATGCTATTCCAATCCTTTTAGTGGTAATTTATGCCCCGAATGGAGAGCAAACTGAGTTTTTTAAGTATTTATATGAAAAATTAGTAGGATTGGAAAAAAGAAATATTTGTATTATCAGGGACTTTAACGCTATTGCTGATTATCAAAAAGACCATAGTATTGGGGGGAGAAACAGAAAAAAAAGAGAGCTTCCAAAAATATGTATGGAAATAATGAGAGAGTGAAATTTGATTGATATATGGAGAAGGTTAAACCCTGAGAAAAAACAATTTACATTCTATTCCAACTCCCACCAAATATGGACACAAATTGACATGGCATGGATGAATGGGGAAATAGCAAATGAAATAAAAGGGATTGAAATTCTACCCAATGAATGGGCAGACCACAATCCAATTCAGGTAATCTGGAAAGGTAGAAAAATCCCCAGGAAAAGGTGGACATTAAATATGCAGTTAATTAGAGAAGAATAATACACGAATAAACTTAAGGAGGAATTAAATTATTTCTTAAAGGAAAATAACAATAGAGCAACTACAAAACAAAATATTTGGGACACAATGAAGGCAGTAATAAGAGGTATAACAATCTCTTATAATGCCAAGAGGAATAAAGAAAAATATGCCCAGCAAAATAAACTACAACAAAATTTAAAGAATTAGAAATTCAATTACAATGTGCCCCAAAGGATTCAAGATTGAAAAACCAGATGACAATAATTGAACACAAATTGAATTTAATTGAACAAGAGAGAATGTTTATAAATTTGAATACAACTAGACAAACTTAGCACACTAATAAACCAGGGAGATGGCTGTCCTATAGACTTATAAAAGGGAAAGAAAAAAGATTGATTTACCAATTAATAGATGGAAATGGAGATACACAACAGGGGATAGAACAGAAAAAAGAAATTGCCCATAAGTACTTTGAAGATTTATATAAAAAGGAGGAGGTCAATGAGGATAGGATAAGAAACTATCTAGATAAAATGAAGGATAAAATAATTGGGGAAGAGATGAAAGAATTATTAAACAAAGATACTACTTGGTCTGAATTGGAAACAATAGAGAATCAGAAAAATAGTAAATCTCCAGGACCAGATGGGATCCCAGGGGAATTATATAAGGCAATAGGTGAACTAATAGGACCCCTTATGTTGGAAGTTTTTAATGATGTCCTATTGGCAGCTAAAATGCCGGACTCATGGAGGGGGGCATTGATTTCGCTGATCCCGAAGGAAGACTTGGACTCCTGATATATACAAAACTACAAGCCAATTTCCTTGTTAAATACGGTCTATAAAATATTCGCTTCTATATTGCAAACAGATTAAAAAGAATTTTGAATGACCTGATACACCAAGACCAAAATGGATTTCTCCCAAACAGACAAATCAGGAATAATTTAAGAATAGTATTAGACGTTCTGGAATTTTATGAAGCCCACCCCGAGAAACAAATAGCCTTTCTGTTTTTAGATGCACAGAAGGCCTTTGATAATTTGAATTGGCAATTTTTAATCCAAAGAATTCATAACATGAATTTAGGCACCAAATTTGAAAATATTATAACCATTATCTATGACACACAACAGGCAAACATTACAATACATGGGGAATATACCTGCCCAATAAAAATAGAGAAAGGAGTCAGACAGGGTTGCCCACTCTCATCCCTGCTCTTCATATTATCATTGGAAACATTACTAACATATATTAGACAGAATCCAGACATAAAAGGATTAAAGGTTAAGAAAGAAGAATTTAAACTGCAAGCGTTTGCAGATGACATGTTTTTTTTTAATTGAAGAGCCAATTGAAAGAGGACAAAAACAGATGAATGAGTTAGAACAATTTGGAGTAGTTGCAGGATTAAAAATTAATAGAAAGAAAACGAAATTAATGACTAAAAATCTAACAGGAAAACAGAAGTTAGAATTAGAAAAGGTCATGGGATTTCAAGTGATAAAGAAAGTTAAATACTTAGGAATATGGCTGACAGCATATTGCAAAACATTAAAGGAAAATAATTACAACCAACTATTGCAACAGATAAAGAAGGATTTAGAAACATGGGGTAAACTGCAACTTTCACTATTAGGCAGGATTGCAACGATTAAAATGTCTATTCTTCCAAAATTTCTTTATATATTTCAGACGATACCAATTAAAGTACACAAAAAGAACTTGAAGAACTTAATAAAATAATTGCAAAATTCATTTGGCAAAGGAAAAAACCGAGGATAAATTTAAAGGTAATGCAAGATATGAAGAGCAGGGGAGGGACAGCCCTTCCAAATTGGGAGTTGTACTTATAGTGGGCCCTCCTTAGTATGGTTGAAGGAATGGGTGAACTTAAGAAACAAGAGAATATTAGTTTTAGAAGGCCACGACCTACAGAGGGGGTGGCATGCTTTTCTATAGGATATCGGGGAAAACCACCCAGAAATACTTTCACAGACACTTAATTTGAGATGCATTATTGACTAACTGGAAGAAACTTAGGAGAAAACATTATTTATAGATACCAATCTAGATTTCAACAATGGAAGCAATGATCCACCCAAATAATTTGTATATTATTAAGATGATTAAATACAAGGACTTTTTGGATGCGCAAGGAAATTTGAAATTTGGCAATATCTTCAGGACCAGGGAGTACAAATTGATAGATGGGCATATCTTCAAGTACAGAGTAGATACAAACAGGATAAGAAAGAATTTGGAATCAATAATAAACTTCAGCAACTAGACAAAATTCTATTAGGCCCAGACAAAAAAAATATAACAAACTTTTATAATTACTTACTATAGGCAGAATTAGAGGAAGAAATTGTCCAAGGGAATATGATAGCCTGGAGTAGGAATATAGGACATAGTATCACCTAATAGAATGGGAGGAGGTCTGGAGTAGAAATAATAAAATCACAAAATCGGCAGCCTACAAGGAAAATGCCTATAAGATGTTTTACAGATGGCACTTCCCTCCCTCCAGATTAGCGAAAATGCACCCCAACATGAGTCCGAATTGCTGGAAATGTAAAAAAAAGGAGGGAACTTTCTTCCATATGTGGTGGGCTTGTTTAGAGGCACAAAAAATATTGGCAGAAAATTAGAAAATGGTAGGAGGAAATAACAATAGAATAGATCAAATTTAAACCAGAACTCTTTCTATTAGGGATCTTTAATAAACAAATATCAAAAAAGTGAAGTATACAATAGTACATATTTTGACAGCAGCCAGACTGGCCTTTGCACAATGTTGGAAGCAACCTCATATTCCATCAGAGGAATTGATTATTCAAAAAATAGCAAATTATGCAGAGATGGACAAATTAACTTTGGCATTAAAAGGAAAAGATACATCAAAGTACTATGACAGCTGGAACTGCTGGTACGAATGGATGGAACAAAGATCGATTAAACAATAAAGGGGAAAAGAAGATATGTTATAATTGTAGTAGTGATTATATACCTTGTTTCTCCAACAATATGCCCCCCCCATAGGAAGATGCAGCATGTTTTCTAGGCATAAAATGAAATTAAGCCCCTCCCCCAAAATTTAGGCCTAGTTTAAAACATGCGAAATTGGGGGGGGGGGAGGAAGGCAGGGGGAACTTGCCATAAGGAGTGCCCCACGGGCAACTACGCCTCACCATCAGCTGCTCCTAACAGCCAATCATGGTGGAGCACAGAGGGCTCCCTTGCCCCTCCCTTACCTGGGTCAGCAGGCGGGCGGCATCAGTGTGGATGTCCGGCAGCATTTCAGCTGCTTCTCAGGCCTCTGTAGCTTCCACGGTTCCCACCAGTGCTGGTGCCTCTCTCACAACAACAGCATCTGAGTCACTCCCGCTTTTCCCCCATCCCCATAACAACAGGAAAAAAAAGACTTTGAGGTACCTGGGAGCACCGCACGCTGTGTTTTGGTTTAATCCCAAGTGGCTGGGTGGGCGTGGGAAGAGCCGAGCGAGCGTCTCTGCTGCTGCTACCCTTCGTGCTCCAGCCTTGGGCTCTGCAAGTTTGCAAAAGTCCCAGTGTGCAGCCCGTTCCTGCATTCCAAGCACCCAGGCCGAGCTGCAGCTATCCCTCTCTTACCAACGCCATCTCCAATAACAGCAGCAGCAGCAGCGGGAACCATAGAAGCATTTCAGCCGCTTCTCAGGTGGGGGAGCCTCCTCCGTAACTTCCAAGGTTCCTGCCGCCGCCGCTGCTGTTGTTGGAGACAGCGCTGGCAAGAGAGGACAGCTGCAGCTTGGCCTGGGCGCTTGGAATGCAGGAGCAGGCTGTGCACCAGGACTTTTGCAAACTTGCAGAGCCCAAGGCTGGAGCACCAAGGGTAGCAGCAGCAGAGACACTCGCTCAGCTCTTCTCACGCCCACCCAGCCACTTGGGATTAAACCAAAACTCAGACCCATAGTCAGCTCCAGAGGAGCACCACTACAAAACCTAGCTAAACACTTAGCAAAGCAGCTACAGTCCCATGCTGAAGCAGCAGCTTTCAATATTGGGTAATGATTAGTCTAAGACCTTATATATACATGTCTGCCTAAGGGTCACTGAGATAAAGCAAGGAAATTAAAAGCAAGCACCAGAAACATTTAAGCAGCTCAGACGACTGTAAACAATTCTGTGTACTATATGTAATTATTTTAATCCACAATGTGAATGCTTACTATGTACAAAATTCTCAATAAAAGGGAGCACTAGAATTTGCTCTGGACTCCCATCCCGAGTACACCAGCCTGTGTCTCATTCTTTCCATGGGAGACCACCACAAGTGGTGACCCCGATGTGATCTACTGCAGGTGGTACGTGTCCGGACCTCTATGTTTCCTCGCCTGGAATAGGTAAAGTACGTACTTAACTATTGCTGGACAATAGGATTTTTTCAGGGAACATGGGGGGAAAACTCTCTCAGCCACAGGAATGGCATGTTAGTGAGCTGCTGAAGTTAGTCAGGACAAACTTCTTTATCTTTAAACCCTCTGGGGGGAGCAAAAAGTTCTTTCAAAAGATAATGTGAGAGAGCTGCTGCAAGAGATCAGGCGGCAATGTCCCTGATATCCAGATAAAGGCTTTTTAAAGTTAGACACATGGAGGAGAATTGGAACTATCCTTCATGAAGAGCCACGGGCAACAGCTGAAATTTTGATATTTTGGAAGGTTGTTATGACTGCTTTAGAGACCCAGCAACAATCTCTTTTAAAAACTTTAGTAGAACCTCCTCCTTATAAAGGAATTGTATTGCACCCTCCTACCCCAAAACAGGAGTGTGCTTTATCATTTCCAACAGCGCCTATGCCTGTGGATGATAAAATCCAACCAAAAATGGGAAAAGTTCAAGCCATGATGCATCAGGCTTTCAATGAGGGGAAATTAGAGCCTGATGAGATTCCCCAGATGAATTTGTTTCCAATCAATAGGCAAATGGATGCTCAAGGCAATCTGCAGACTGAATGGGTTCCAATTCCTTTACAGTTCTTAGGGAAATTAAAAAAGCAGTTAAAGATTATGGTATTCAAAGTCCTTTTACAAAGGGGCTCCTGACAAGTTTGGCTACCTCACGCATGATTCCTAGTGACTGGAAAGATTTAATGAGAATGATATTGAGCTCTACTCAGTATGTGGTTTTTGACTCAGAATACCAAAGGGAAGCTATCACTAGGGGAAGGAATTCAGGGGGGCTGTATACGCCAGACCAAATCTATGGGGCAGGCTTGTTTGAATCCACTGCTGATCAAGCTGCTAATTTGCCTGATCATGTATTTCCAGTGGTTATGGCAGCTGTCCTTGGGGCATTGTCCCGCATCCAGGATGTGGGAACCCCAGCACGGTCTTTTTTTCAAATTAAGCAAACAGCATCTGAGTCTTATAATGATTTTGTGGAAAGGCTACAATTGGCTATTACCAGGCAAATCTCCAATGAGGAAGCTGCAAAAGAACTTTTGCTGAAATTGGCAGTTGAAAATGCAAACACTGACTGCAAGCGTATCTTACAGCCCTTGGTGGCTAGAGGTGAGGTTACTCTGGCTGATCTGTTAAAGGCATGTGCAGTGGTGGGTTCTCAGGCTTACAACATGGAGACTTTGGCTATGGCATTGCAAAAAGGGATGAAACCTACAGGGAATTATTTTAATTGTGGAAAGCCTGGCCATTTTAAAGCCCAGTGCCATGCCCCTGGGGGGGTGGGGGTGGCATTTAACAAAAACAAAATTAAGGACGTCCGTCCAAAATCGGTCTGTCCAAAATGCAAAAAAGGGTTTCATTGGGCAAATCAATGTCGCTCTGATCAGAACCAAAATCCGGGAAACTAAATTTGGGGCGTGCAGCTAGCCCCGCTCCCAAGGCTGTCACAAAAGCATCGCCTGCAATTACTGGGAGTGCAGGTTTGGGTTTAAAAATGTTGAACTCAATTAATGTGACCTTTCCTAATCAAGTGTATATTGAGGACACTCATTTGCATGGGCCACTGCCAGAAAAAACAGTGGGATTAGTACTTCCCATGTCTTCTGCATGAGAAAAAGGTTTTTTTTTTTGTTATTCCAGGATTTATTGATCAAGATTATAAAAGGGTTATTAAGATACAATTGTACACTGATACTCCTGCATCATTAATAGCCGGTGACTCTATTGCCCAGTTATTATTGTTTCCATACATTCCTATAAATCCTTTAATTGGGATCCCACGAACTGGTAGTTTTGGGTCCACTGAAATGGCCAGTTCTCCAGTTGCTGCAGAATTGCTAGCGCTGACAAAAAATTTGACTACAGACCAACCAAAAATGACAATTGAAATTCAGGGAAAATCATTTTCTGGCCTTATAGATTCCGGAGCAGATGTCTCTGTGATACGCCAAAAGGAATGGCCAAATGAATGGGCGCTTGAGGACTCTCTGGCTGTTTGTGGAGTGGATGGTATGCAGTTTGCAAGAAGTAGTGTACGTTGGTTGAAGGCATTGCAAAGAGAAACTGGTGAGACTGCAAGGATTCAACTTCTTGTGTTGCCCCTGCATATAAACTTGTGGGGTAGAGATTTGCTGTCACAATTTCACACAAAAATTGTTATTGGATAATGGAAAAATTACATGATCGATGCATTCCTGATACTCCATTTGCTTTGGCAATTTTACAAACTCCAACCTTGCCTACTGCAGCTTTTTTTCAATTAGATGAAGTGCAGGTTTATATCATTGAATGGTTACATTTGCAAAATACTCCCCGAAAAACAGTTTCTACCATGGCTATGCTTTATAGTGAGTTACTCATCAAAGGCCGAAATCACAGTATGCATTTATATGGCATAGATCTAGTTCAGTTATTTTTACCTATCTCCCTCAGTTATTTTTACCTATCTCTTCTCACTCTGTGGGAAACTTGGTATAGCCAATCCATTGAATTGCAAATTGCTCTTGAAAAGTGGCCAGGGAAGATTTCTTGCCACACCCCCAGTGACCCTCGTTTCCAGTTGTTTTGAAACGTATCTGTAAATTTTAATTCAGTTATTGCCAAGAAGCCAGTTGGGGGAGTGACCGTTTATGCGGATGGTGGTAAGACCTACGGTGCTTGTGCATGGAGACAGGAAGGGGTATGGAAAACAAAAATTACCCCTCCTCAGCAATCAGCACAAAGGGCTGAATTAGCTGCTGCTATTTTGGCCTTACAGGAATTTGCACAAGAACTGCTAAATCTTATTGTGGATTCTCTTTACGTTTATCAATTGATACTTAACATTGAATTTGCTTATCGTTTTCCATCTGTTGATGCTAATCTTATGAGTTTGTTTCTAGCTCTGCAAAGCTGTCTTCATTCTCGTACACATTCTCTACATATTGCACACATTCGCAGCCACCATCCACTTCCCGGGGAGCTGCAGGAAGGGAATGACGTGGCTGATGCAGCGGCCTCGGCCATGTCCTGTCTCTTGTTTTCTCCCATTACTCCATGGGACTCACATAGCTATTTTCATCAAAATGCCAAAGCTCTTTGTAAACAATTTGGTCTCACTGTTGCAGAAGCTGTAGCTATTATTATTCTAGTTGCAGTGCTCAACCCACTGCTCTTCCTCAAGGAGTAAATCCTCGGGGGACATCTGCTTGTCAACTATGGCAGATGGATGTCACACAACACCCTCCCTTCAAACCATGGCACCATCTGCATGTCACCGTTGATACCTATTCAGGATTTATTATGGCAAGACATCAACGAGGAGAAGCTACAAAACATGTCATCAACCATTGCCTCCGTACCTTCACACATGTGGGGCCACCAATGGAGATCAAAACCGATAATGGCCCTGCTTACATTAGCACCGCCTTTGCAGAGTTTTGTCATCGATGGTCAATTATACATAAATTTGGCATTCCCTACAATTCCACTGGTCAGGCCATTGTGGAACGAGCTCATCAGACGCTAAAACAAGCACTCCTTCGCACAAAAACAAAAACGGGGGAAGTGGATGGATATGGGTTGCCTTACACACAAAACATTCTTAATATTACCTTATACACTTTAAATTTTTTATACATGACAGGATCTCCCGCTGCTGCGGCAGCCAGTAGGCATTTTGCTTCCTCCCCTTCTTCAGGTACGCCAAGACCGAAAGTTCGGTATAAGAGACTACCAGATCCAACGTGGAAAGGACCTGTCCTGCTGATAACTTGGGGCCGAGGATACGCTGCTGTTGAAGATGAGGGACAGTTGTTTGGGTCCCTGCTCGCTCTGTGCGTCCTTATCATCAGCCAAAGGGGCAACGGGATGGATTTGGGGGAATGGAAAAGAAACACGATGATCCAGGACATGGGGAAGCTAGCAAACCTTCATAATAAAATTGATTGTTGGATATGTATGCACATGCCAACTCACAAAACATCAGGGCTTCCAATGGTTGCAGTACCTCTGGCCGAAGGTGACTGGTATAAGGGACAATGCTATGGTTGTTCAGGGATGTGGTCTAACAGTTGGACTACAAGTAACATAAATACATTGCATCTTGGAAGTCAAATCCAAGAGGTGGCGGGTATCTGCTGGACCCACAATGAGACAGTACAGAATATGACTTACTTGGGAACATATCCATTTTGTAACATAACAATTATTATTGGCAATGGAAGTCGGGTTTATCCGGATGACATGAAAACTAAAAATCTCACTTACTTTGTACATAATATTTCTAAATTTGATATCATATCTTTGATCAATGAAAATGGGTGTCCATTTATCCCTGCCACATGTTGTCCCACCACGAGAGAAAACCAGCTGCCCAAATGTGCTAATGGGAAATACGCACCACCGCCCACTTATTTGGCTATGTTAATGGAATCCTTTGCACAATTAATCTATGCTGAACCAAATACGGTTGGTCATCTCCTGGGAGCAAATCTATGGTTGCTGTGTGGACAGATGGCCTATGATCACATGCCAGCATGATGGAAAGGAGTCTGCACCTTTGAGAAAGTAATCCCATCTCATGTCATTTTAAAATCTTTGGGGACTGCTCATATCTGCAATGCGCGTTCCGCAACGGAAGTAAACTCTGTTTTGAATCATGACTACTGGACACAGATATCAAGGGGAGTTATTCCTCTTTTAGGAGTCATGATGAACTATAGAGATTTGCATCGTTTAAACAATTGGACAGTTACTATGTTTAAAGACACCATTAAAACTCTAAAGCTGCTTGAAGAAGAGCATGGAAAAATCCTTGACTTTGTCCTGCAAACCAGATATGTGGTGGACACTATTTTGGCTGCACAAGGGGGAGTTTGCGCTGTGATTCATATACATTGTTGCATATATATGTTTGATTATTCTCCAAACATTACAGCTACTATACAGCATATGGAATAAACCTTGAATGAGAATCCATTACAATCGGAGGACGAGGGACTGGACATGTGGTCTGCACTTTGGTCCTGGTTGCCAGATGGTTCATGGATTCGTCACCTAATTGTTGGAGTGATATTGCTTTTTATACTTTCTCTTTGTGTATGCTGTTGTATCCAATGTCTCCCTTGACTTTTAGGAATGTGTCAGGTGAAGCCTACGGAAGGAGAACTGTTGTTATAGATGGCGAAAAGCTACCGAGGCATCCACGATCATCAAAAAACTAAAACAGGGGAGATGTGGGAATAAACTTTGACTTCAGTATTGGGAAATGATTAGTCTAAGACCTTATTCATACATGTCTGCCTAAGGGTCACTGAGATAAAGCAAGGAAATTAAAAGCAAACACCAGAAACATTTAAGCAGCTCAGACGACTGTAAACAATTTTGTGTACTATATGTAATTATTTTAATCCACAATGTGAATGCTTACTATGTACAAAATTCTCAATAAAAGGGAGCACCAGAATTTGCTCTGGACTCCCATCCCAAGTACACCAGCCTGTGTCTCATTCTTTCCATGGGAGACCACCACAACCCACAAACCCAAACTATGGTTAAGTTACATCGATGACACATTTGTGATTTGGCCCCATGGAAAAGAAAACCTAAACAAAACCTAACACACCTAAACAGCACACATCCCAAAATCAAGTTCACAATGGAAACAAACAAACAACTATCATTCCTAGATATACTAATTTACAAAAAAACAGATGGCCATATAGGACACACCATATACCAGAAGAAAACAGACACCAACTGCTACCTCAACACCCAATCCCACCACCACCCAGCACAGATAAACTCCATGGCCAAAACACTAATCTCCAGAACCAAACGCCTGGCAGACAAGACACACATAAAGACTGAACTATGCACCCTGACTAAAATACTGACAGCTAACGGCTTCCACAAAAGCAAAATCACTGGCTTGATCCACAAAAACACACTGAGACATAATGGAGACCTAGAAAATGAACAGACCTATGGAACAGCTGTCCTGCCCTACATAAGAGGTACTACAGACAAAACCAGTAAGATATTACACAGGCATCACATCAAGACTGCCTTCAAAACAGACAGAAAAATAGCAGCCATCCTTAGAAACCCCAAAGATAAAATTGACCTGGAAAACCAAGGCATATATGAAGTCCCCTGTACATCATGCCCTGCCACATACATTGGACAGACCAATAGAAAAATAAGTACCCACCTGGATGAACACAAAAATGCAGTAAAAAAAGCTGGAACACACTTCCTCACTAGTCCAACACATGAAAGCAACAGGTCATAGCATCGACTTCAATGGCACCAAAACCCTAGCCACGATAGAAAACCCCAGCCACAGAATTATCAGAGAAGCCATAGAGATTGAAAAAAGACCTGAAAGCATGAATAGAAGAGATGATTCCACCAGACTGTCAATTATTTGGAAGCCTGCACTCACAAACAAAAAAATCTTCACACCACAAGCCAGCCAAATACCTGGGAACAAACAGATTCCCCCCTGATACCTCCAGCTCAAACACACCCCAACCAGGCACCCAGATGAAACCTAGCTTCCTAATAAATGATAGCCATCCATTTACTCAGAGCCAAGCCACATTAAAAGCAGGAAACACAATGTTGCCAGCCAATCAAGACAAAAAAGTCACCAAACAGACAGAAGATATTAGAAACACCAATCAAGCAGAACACAGTAAACTCCAAGACCAATAAACACAAACCAAGACTCCCAACCAACCAGGATGAAGAAAAAAACATTCTGGCCCAGCAGTAGGTTAGCCCCAAATTTAAAGCTGAAATGGCTGTGAAAGTCTGACTCACAGACGAACACAATACAGAAGCCTGATGATGGCAAATGAGATTCTACCGAAACGTTGCTACAACTTTAAATGCACAACTTTAATGAAGTGGGAAAATACCTGAACAAAGTTGAATCCCCTACACACACACACACACACACACACACACACATATTCGCACAAGGATCAATTGTATAGAGGGTTTAAGATAAGGTTGAAAATAAGGTCCCACAAACTGTCGATGACGAAAGTGTTTTTAACTGTTTTCTGACCTTTTTTTCTACTTTTCTTTTTTGTTCTTTTTTCTTTTTGACATTTATGTACGTGTTGTTTGTCTGTTTTAATTGTAAAATGAATAAAGTTTATTTTTAAAAAAAGCTATGAACGGCTAGGCTGAAATTCTTCCCAGCTCAGGATTTTGTTTCACAGTAGCACAGTTGTTCATTTCTACACTTGTGTCACATCATGCTCATCCACACTTAGTGGTTATAGTGGCAAAAAGTAGTGATAGGAACAGCACTACCTTTTCAACCTCACATAGAGAATGGTATGAGATAGATGGATGAATGGTATGAGAAAGCATACAAACTGTTTTATTTTAGTTCAGCAATTTTTATATACTCTGCTTAATTTATTTTTATCTTGATTCTCCCAGATTTTGTATCTTCCTAGACATCATGAGTCTTTGGCTAGTGATGCTTAATAATGGCTTCATATTAATCTAGCTGCTGAATTAATCCATGGATTCTTTACTGGATAAAAATAAATAATTCTACCTCATTTTTACTGTTGTCTAAATGGAACTGGGAGTGCAGTCAAACTTGGGATTCAGATATTTTAATAAGCATAAAATTATGGCAGCCGAATTGCATTGCACAAGCTAATGGGAAAGGAGATCAAAGTCAGGAAAGTTCATTTAGTGATACATATTAAAAATACAGCTGCAAATGACTTAAGAGTCACTGGCTGGGGAATTCTGAAATTTGAAGTCCACGCATCTTAATGTTGTCAGGTTTGAGAAACACAGATCCAGACCTAGCTAATTCAATCACTGGGTCTGATAAGACTTGTTATTAAACACAGCTTTTAAATGAATCTGTGTTTTAATTTGGGGGTGGAGCTGGAATGCAAGGTTTTGCCCTTCTTAAAATCAGTAACTTTTTCTGTGTTTTCTTTATATCCCTGAAGATAAACGAGAATAGGAATGGCCTGGGAAATTGCTGTTCTGGCAGGTTAAACACACAACCAGCTTCCCCTCCCTCACTCCAATTCTCTTCAGCAGCTGTACCTCTTTCATTAATTCAGAATGCATTATTTTAAATCTACAACTGAATGGAAGGGCTCTGTCTATTACTTTTGATAATTGCTTCCCATATGGAAAGCAAATGCATGAGAAGTGAAGCATACAGATATGTCAGGGTGGGAGCAAAGAAGTGTGAGAGGAATAAATTTTAAAAGGTGTTAAAATCCTTGGGACAGGGAGAAGGCTGCACAATAGGCAGCAGCCTCATCAGTATATGAAGGGAACTGTTCTTTGTTGCCCTGCTTTGTTACTTTTATATGGACATTAAAGTCAGTGGCTGAAGCCTTACTTTCTTTCCCCCTGGCTATGTCAAACAGAAGATAAGAGAAAAAGGAATGGATTAGCAGCATAAAATGAAGGATATGGCTGAAAATTTTAAAAAGTGAAGTCTCCAGGCTCCTTGATAGAGAAGGAAAAAATAAACAAAATAGAAAGCCAGAGTGATCTGATATGAAGATACTCATTTGATCCTGGGCTAAACAATTTTATAAATTACAGTATAAGAAAGATACAAATAAGTATATGGGCAAATCATTCTTAGCCAAATAGTTTGGAGGTTGCTATAAGGAGAAGCATGACTGGCTGATGAATTCTGGGAGTTGAGTCCATACCACTTAAAGTTGCCAAGATTGAAGGACACCACATTGGAGAAACAACATAGAAATTGGCTATTGGAATTAAAATGTTAAGCTGCTTTACGTTAAAAGTCTAGCTTTTGAAAAGATTCTTTCCCCACACCCCATTCTGTACCTTTCTTTTGAACTTTCTCCTGCTGTCTTCTTTCTGCGTCATCATTCCACAAAGACAAAAAAATGCCCCCCAAAGCTGATCTGGAATGATTGTACAGAGAATTTTCCATCCATGAATTTTTTAGGAGGTTAGTGTCACTATTTTATTTTCTTCACCGAAACCTTTGTTTCACTCTATGTTTTTAATGCTGTATTTGTAAGGCTAATGTTTTAATTATTTGGGTAATATTATAAAGTGCTTCAAGATGTATTAATAGGAAATAGCATCCAAATGTTTTGTATGAATACATGCCTTTGTTGTACCATTGCAGTCATACATACATACCAGATCTAGAAATTTTACTTATAAGAAACAGTTGGTGTGCTTATGTTAGTCCATAAGAAGCATGTTCATCTAGATACAGATGTGTTTCTAGACTTATCTTTCCATTGATGTCAATAGCGGAGGTGCTCCTACATCTGTTAATATCTGTTCTATTGAATTTTGAGGAACCCTACTGCTGATATGCGTGAAGTGAAAAGTTAACTTCCTGAGCAGTTGCTGATTAGGGTCTGTTCTGAAAGCTGCTAGTGTGTGACTTCATCCCTAGTGTGTGACTCACTCATTAACTGACTGCTTCGTGCCCTTGGTAGAGTTGGACTCTGAGGGAGAGGAGGAACAGCTCACAGGGAGTGGAGGTGTGACTCTGGAGGTTGTGGAGGAGGTTGTGGAAGGACTGAGGGCAGCTGGGCAGTCAGAGGAAGAACCAGGCCCAACCCCTCTGCATCCTAGGACATGCAGGGAGGAATGGAGAAGGAAACAACTTGCCTTTATTTATTTATTTATTTTGATTTGTTAATTGCTTACAAGATAATAGGTATAAGTATAAACATAATTATGAATACATGAAATGGATACATATAAGAAAAATAAAAAGAAACAATAGAACAGGGATGGTAGGCATGTTTGTGCGCTTACACACGCCCCCTACAGACCTCTTAGGAAAGAGGCAAGTTAAATAGTAGACAGTCTAAGATTAAATTTTTTGGGGTTTGGGGAAGAAACCACAGAGTCAGGTAGAATATTCCAGACATTGACCATTCTGTTGCTAAAGTCATATTTCCTGCAATCAAGTTTGGTGCGATTAACCTTGAGTTTGTATCTATTGTGTACTCTTGTATTGTTATGGTTGAAGCTGAAGTATTCATTGACAGGTAAGACATTGTAATGCATGATTTTATATACTATACTTAGATCGGACCGAAGGCAGCGTAGTTCTAGGTTTTCTAGGTCTAGAATTTCAAGTCTGGTGGCATAAGGTATTCTACAACGATTAGAGGAGTGAAGAACTCCTCTTGTGAAATATTTCTAGACTTTCTCAACTGTGTTAATATCAGATATGTAATGCAGGTTCCAGACTGATGAGTTGTATTCAAGTATCGGTCTAGTAAATGTTTTGTATGCTCTTGTTAGTAGTGTAATATTACCACAGAAAAAGCCATGTAAGATTAGATTAACAACCCTTAATGCCTTTTTGGCTATGTAGTTACAGTGGTCTCTAGCACTTAGATCATTAGAGATGAGTACTCCAAGGTCCTTTGCAGAGTTTGGATCATCAACAAGGTCTTGACTATTCACCTTGTATTTTATTTTCTGATTTTTTTTTTGCCAATATGTAAGACAGAGCATTTATTTGTTGAGATTTTAAGTTGCCATTTGTTTGACCATTCTGATACATAGTTGAGGTCTTTTTGAAGGGTAGCAGCATTGTCTGGGGTGTTGAATAGCTTTACATCATCAGCAAAGAGAAGGCAGTTGCTCTTAATATGATCACACAGGTTATTTGTGTACAGTATGAAGAGAGTTGGTCCTAGAACACTGCCTTGGGGGACACCATTGTTGACAGGTACAGAATTTGATAGGACGCTCTTAATTGTGACCATTTGTTGTCTGTTTGACAGGAATGCTTCTATCCAGTTATGCAGGTGACCAGAGATACCATAAGATTTTAGTTTTAGTAGTAGTTTGTCGTGTACTAGGAATTGGCAATGATCCTGCTCAGTGGTTACAGCTGGGGAGATGAGTATATAAGAGAGTTTTATATGGTTAAAACATAGTTTTCCAGAAGTAAGCATTGTTGAGGTATTCCCTGTTAGGGAAACATAGTGAGAGTGGTGATGAATAACACACAACCAGCATGCAGATACACTGTGTTAGGGATAACATTGTTTACCCGAACTGGTTTAGGTAAAATAATAAATATGTTATCATGGTTTATAAGTTAAAGTGTCTGCAACTTTAAATATAGGAATGTAATTAAGGGAGTGGTTGTAAAAAGCACCATAAAAGAAGCAAGGCACTGCAGCTTGCTCTCTCTGACTTGATGGTCCCTAATTACTGGATGAAGACTGCGTTTTTTCCTTACTCGAACGGGAGAGAGAAAGGACTGTTGATTTATTGTAAGTGAACTGACATTGGATATTCTACATGGACTTTGCTAACTGAATATCCTTGAATGGATTGACTAAAATGATACATGACTAATGGACTGTTATTTTGACTATGCTATAAACTCTAAATGGAATAAACTATATTTTTGATAGCACAAGCGTATCTGTTATTTTTACTGTATGTTAACAAACATACAAACATATCTCACTCATTTATCTATGTGCCTATCTGACTAATGCTGCACATTCTGTTTAGCTTGTCTCCTTAACCCTGGTTGGGGAACCCAGGCTTAACACACTGAACAGTAAAATGTAAGTTATACTTCCTGTAAACAAGTAAACAAAGTCCAACAAACAGTCCAAATCATATGCGGTTAAAGCAGTTAGTATTCAAAATAATCAGTCCAGAGATTATCCAAAAATGAATTCCTTTTCTTTACCAGTATCATAAACAAAGTTCAGTAAATGGAGTTTATGAATAGTTGCAAGACTCACAGCAATTCAAGCAGAATGACGATCAGGCAAAAGGCAAAAGGAAAGCAAAAGAAATGCAAAAAAGAACAAACCAGATTTCTGGCTCCATCTTATGGCCATTGGAGGAACCTCAGCCAATCACAATTACAACATTCTCTTAAAGATACCACAGTATTAAATGACTATCCTGGTTTATATATTGCCAACCCAACTGTTAGGTGACTATCATTCCGAACAAGTGTGTTTTAATTTTGGTCTGAAGTTATCTTGGTTGGCGTCCTTCCTACAGATTGTGCTTTGTTATCTCCTTGAATTTGACTATTTTTGAGTATGTATTATTGGACAGTGGGGCCAAGTTCAATAAACAGAGGCAATAAAGGATATTTATTTACATTTTGGATTTTGTTACATTTGGGTTACACTCTGAGTCAACACAGCTTCTGCTTTCTACTGGATAATGAGAAATTGTTGTTGATGGGTTTTGCTAAAAAATTTATTCAAGCAATAGAAGCCATATATAATAAACAGACAGCAAGGGTAATGATGGAGGGGGAACTTACAGATTTTATTAATATAAGGAAAGGCACAAGACAAGGATGTCCCCTATCTCCTTTGCTATTTGTGTTGACCTTGGAAGTGTTGAATAGAAATATTAGGGATGATAAAAGCATAAAAGGAATGAAAATTAAGAAGGAAGAATTTAAGCTACAAGCTTTTGCTGATGATTTAGCTTTTATTCTGGAAGACCCGCTAGAAACAGCTCCAAAGTTATTGGAAAGGATAGAGACATATGGAGAGGTGGCTGGTTTGAAAATAAATAAAGATAAAACAAAGATTTTGACAAAGAACATGCTATTGAGACAGAGAGAAGAACTGGCAGATCTTTTGAAAATTCAAGTTACAAATAAGGTTAAGTACCTGGGGATATATTTGACAACAAGATGTAGCACATTAAAGGAGAATAATTATACTAAACTTAAACAACAGATAACTACAGATTTGAAGAAGTGGGAAAACTTGCAATTGTCATTAATAGGGAGAATTTCAACAATTAAGATGAATATTTTACCTAGAATTTTATTTTTGTTTCAAACAATACCAATTAGGCTTGGAAAAGACTATTTTGAAGATTTAAATAAAATCATGTTGAAGTTTATATGGCAAGGTAAAAAAGCGAGAATAAAGCTAAAGCTTTTGCAAGATGCTAGAATTAGAGGAGGTTTTGGCCTGCCTAATTGGGAATTGTATTATCAAGCTGCAAGTTTGATGTGGGTCAAAGAATGGATAATATTAAGAAAACATAGATTGTTGACATTAGAAGGGCATGATTTGCTGTTGGGCTGGCATGCTTTTTTATGGTATAAGGGAACTAAAACACAGGGTTATTTTAGAAGACATTATGTACTTTGTGGTTAAATTGGGAGAAGATAAAAAGACAATGTTATTTGAAAATTCCAGTTTGGTTATCGACTATTGAAGCATTTTCCTATCCTATAATTTACAAGAAGGAACAAACAGTTAGATATGGGGAACTTTTGGATGAAAAGGGTGAACTTAAATCGATCCAAAACTTAGAGGAACAAGGTATAAGGATGAATTGGTTTTCATATGCACAAATACATTCAAGGTATGATGAAGATTTTAAAACGGAGGGATTCTATGATAAGCAGACTGATTTAGATAAGATCTTGATGGGTACTGATGAGAAGGTGATTAAAAAATTATATGGTTATTTACTGGGAATGAAATTAGAGGAAGAACAAGTCAAAGAAACTATGATTGTTTGGGGGAAGAATTTTGGATATGGGATTGATCGAGAGAAATGGCAGAAATTGTGGTCTCAAAATTATAAAATGACAATGTCAACAGCATATAAAGAAAACTTGTATAAGATGTTTTACAGGTGGCACTTTCCTCCGACAAGAATAGCAAGAATGTTTAAGAACAAATCTGAAAAATGCTGGAAATGTCATCAGATACCCGGCTCGTATTATCATATGTGGTGGACTTGTGAGGATGCTAGAAAATATTGGACTAAAATTTGCATGTGGTTGGAAAAAATGACAAAGAAACATATAGACTTGAAACCAGAGATCTTTTTATTGGGAATTTTACCTGATATATATAGTAAAGATTTGAAGTACCTGATTGTAAATGTATTAACAGCGGCTAGGATTGTATTTGCTAAAAATTGGAAGAATGAGAAAATACCATTACACGAAGAAATTAAGAAAATATTGGAATGTGCTGAGATGAGCAGATTGACATTTGAAATTAGAGAGCAAGAGGATTAACAATTTTATGAAATTTGGGATCTTTTTTATAAATGGCTAGATGATAAAATACGATAATAGAATATTTAGAATGCTAGATAGTAAGAAATATCTTTATTTTGCTATTATTTTGTTATTTGATATTATATTTATAAAGGGTTTTTTAGGATTGATTTGGTATGATTATATGATTTGTTGAATAATCTGGTTAAAGTATTGTTAGCTCATAAAGCATGAATGATTAAAAGTATAGTCAAAAATTTCTTTTTTTTTAGTGATATTAGGATATATAAGTTTGGATTGATAATATGAGTTGTTATGTAACATAATTGTAACTGGGACTACAGAATGAATGCACAAAAATGATGAACCAACTGACACAATGGATGTACATACGAGAGTTGAATGTTTTAATGTTTTGTTTGTCTTGTTTGTTTGTAGAAAATTAATAAAATCTTTTTTCAAAAAAAAAAAAAAAGAAATTGTTGCACAGTGTATATGAAGCATATAAGACAGGCATTTTATGAACTGGCAGAGCAAAGTCAATCACAAGGGATTGATGTGAAGAGCATTAATCCCCCCCTAAGATTACCTAACTCCACCAAGATTACCTAAATCTGCTTGACAAATCAAAGGGCCTAAGAAAATAAAATAGGAATAAAACATTCCTTCTGTTTCTATCTTGCAATTCTGCAGTTGTGACCTGCAGTGCTTAAGACATATTTTTTTTCTTTTCTTAAAAAACTACAACCTATGCAGTGGTGGAATTCAATTTTTTTTACTACCAGTTTTGTGGGTGTGGCTTATTTGATGGGTGTGGCTTGGTGGTCATGTGCCTGGGTGGGTGTGGCTTGGTGGTCATGTGACTGGATGAGCGTGGCCAACTCAATGTCTCTCACATCAAGGGGTGTCTCACCTGGGCCCTCCCCTCCCAGCCATTCCTTGTCACCCAGCCTCAACTTATCTATAGTTCTATAAAAATGTTGTTCACCTTTTTTGACTTTATTATCTGTATACCATAGATGTACTTCGATGGACCACTGAAAGGAGGAAATGGCTCACATGCTTTACTCAAGAGTGTGATATAGGCAACAGGCTTTTAAGGGGCTGTCACAAAGAAAGGGGGACAATGTATTTTCCAAAGAAGCAGAATGCAAACAAGAAGCAATGGATGGAAACTAAACAGAGAGAATCAACCTAAAACTAAGGAGAAACTTCCTGACAGTGAGAACAATTAACCAGTGGAACTGCCTGTCTCCAGAAGTTCTGGGCGCTCAATTACTAGAAGTTTTTAAGAAAAGACTGGACAGCCATTTCTCTGAAATGGTATAGAGTTCACCCCAAGGTCCCTTCTAAGTATTATTCTGACACCTTTCCCAGGATTTCGACTCAGAGTTTTGCATCCTCAGTTTTCTTGCCTGAGTTGGGGGTTGGACTAGAAGACCTCCAAGGTCCCTTTCAACTCTTGTTAAACACATGTGTATTTTATGCTCTGGACTATTGGCATTGAATGCATGTAAACCTTGAACAATATGTGGTAGCCTTGGGCAAAAGAAAGGCAGAAAAATCACTCTAGGTGTAGGGACAGTGTAAAATATTAACACATGATAAATAATGGAACAATTAAAAATAATAGCACAGAGCTTTATCTATCTCTCCCTATTTTTTTCTTTCTTAATCTCCCATCCTCTTTCTTTCTTTCTTTCTTTCTTTCTTTCTTTCTTTCTTTCTTTCTTTCTTTCTTTCTTTCTTTCTTTCTTTCTTTCTTTCTTTCTCCAAGGCTGGAGTGGATTCCCCCACTCCCTCTATCAGACTACACTCCTTCTCACTCCAGACACTTTAACTCACACGGGGAAGGCGATACTTGCTACGTCCATGGGGAATCCTTGGAGAAGTTTTTAAAGGACCTGCTTCCAAAACGCATTTCTTTTACGTTGCAAAAGTCTCCAAGGCTTGATTCATCCCCATCCCCTCTGTGAGACCACACTCTTTCTCACTCCAGACACTTTAACTCACATGGGGAAAGTGATACTTGCTACGTCCATGGGGAATCCTTGGAGAAGTTTTTAAAGGACCTGTTTCCCAAATACATTCTTTTTACATTGCAAAAGTGCTCCAAGGATCGATTCACCCCCATCCCCTCTGTCAGACAGCACTCTTTCTCACTCCAGGCACTTTGTTCACACGGGAAAAGCGATACTTGCAGTGTGCCTTTCTTCCTTTCCTCTGGGAGAAAGAGGACGTGGGAAATGGAAAGCTAGGAGAGTGATCACAAGTGAGTGACTGGGTGACTGGGTTGGGGGCATTGCCAGCCAAGGGTCACCACTGGTTCGGCGACCCATGCCAAATAACCGCTAACGGTTCGCCCGAGTAGGTGCGAACCGGTTGAATACCACCTCTGAACCTATGGGAATATATTTACAGCAAATATAAGTTTAAAAAGGTGCTTGAAGACAAAATGTGAAAATTCCAGCAGCTAGTGGTTGATTTTCAGCTTATAAGTACAGATGGTGATTTATTAGATCAAATAAAGTAGGTACAACAAGAGCTGTCAGAAAAAAATACTTCTCCATAAGACAGAGAATCAATCAAACAAACAAAAAGGCAATGCTAGTGAATGAAAGGGATAGTCAAAAGCCATTTCATCTTGAAATTATCTTCCCTGGTAGACTTTAGAAACAACTGCTGTATTTTGTGAGAATTTTTTTGAGGTTCTCCCAAAATACTCTCTGAGACTTTAAAAGAGATTGGTGGTATCAGGTTGCACACGTGCACAAAAATCAAAGCTTCACTTTCCAGAAACTCAACCCTACATTGAATAATGCTACTAACCGTTGAAGTTTCACCAACTCAACATATGCAGATAAGATGTATTATTGCTAACAAGAAAGAGGAAGATCTGCTTACCACAGAACATATATGTATACACAACCACCACCACCCCAGTTTAAATCCTAGTCTTTTCTTCTTGTCTGGGTCAGGGGTCTTTTGCTGTTCTTTCAAAGCCTTGGGAGTTGGACACATCTGTTGCATATTTTATAAAACAAATCTGTCTGGCCTGAGAATTGATTCCTGCTTCACCAGTTTCAGCCTTCAAATCATAAAAAGCATAGTGGGTGCAGCTCTGTTTTAAAAGAGAAAAATCTTGGAAGTTGGTGATTTATTATGAGGAATGGAAACCAGCATAAGCTAACCATACCCATCAGATTGTGAAATGTATTGTATGCTATAGCATGGATTAGGACATAAGAATTTCCAAGACTTATCAAAACTACCAACATGTACCTTTTTCTGTTACTACATGTAAGAAGAAGGTGTATTGCCAAAAACTGCATCAGCACAAACTTTGATGTTTCTGGGAAGAAAGCTTAGGATTCTGGGGCTTAAGAAGTGTTCTCTTCCATCTTTTAAGTCCATGGATGAGGAGTGCAAATAGGATTTATAGAAATTATGGAAATGGACTTACACATTTAGATTTAATTTTATCCCAAAGGAATAAACAGAAGTTAAATTATGGTGTAGTGATTAAGTTATTAAACATGGAAGAGGGATGAGCAAGTTCCACCTAGAATTAGGAAGGATGTATTTTCAGACAGAGGTATACTGTAGATGATTAGGACTTCATGATCCTACTCACCAGAGTGGGCATGTGCTGGTTCTGGCTCCCAAATGTTCTGTGAGTTAAAAAACTAGAGTTGAATCCTTTGCATAAATGGATCACTTTGGGGGGTAGTGTGCATCTGATAGCCTCTTTCCTTCTTTACAAGGGTGTGAGGCCAATATTGCATCTTAGTCATATGCTGTTTGGCTATCACTTGATTTCTGCCTTTATACCAAACCCTTAAATCTCCTTGGTCAAGAAGACAACATCTAGTCCAACATTGACAATTACATCACCTGCCAGTCAAAAGGCAATTGAAGGAATGTCAGGAGCAGAAAAACAAACTGTAGCCAATATGCAACCAATACAGGCTTCGTTAATGATCATTCAAGAAACCATGCTTAAAATGCAAGAACAACAGATAAAAACGCAAGAGAATATTTCGCAAAATCATATGGAATTGAAAGGCAATATTAATAAATTAGAAGACAAAGTTGATACTATATAGCAAACAATGCAAAAGAATGAGCAGAAACTAGAAGAAATGGAACTTAGAACAGTACAAAATGAAAAGAAACTGGAACTAATGGACAACAGGATGATGACAATAAATAAAAGATTAGAAGAACAGATTATCCACCTAGAGATGGACCGCACTGCCTACTACTTGAGGTTTCAGAATATCATTGAAAGTAGAGGTGAAGATCTGAATGTGCTTATGGCAGAATTACTTGCATCAGCTTTACAAAGGGAGACCTGAGAGATTCTGCTAGAAATCGATGAGGCCTATAGAGTTCAAACGAGTTACGCTCAACGTAACAGGTTACCCAGGGAAGTCCACATGTGATTTGCCAGGAAACAAGTATGTGACATAATATACAAAATAACGTGAGATGAACCTTTGGTTTATAAAGATAAAGAAGTGCAAACCCTGAAGCAGATTCCCAAGAAGGTGTGTGAACAGAGAAAAGACTATAAGTTTTTGACAACAGAACTTATCCAAAAGAACATAATGTTTCGATGGTTAATTCCAGAAGGCTTGTTGGTAACATGTCAGGAAAAGAGGATCAGGATAGATAACTTAGACAAGACACAAGATTTCTATGAGCAGATTGGAGGAACAGAAGAAAAAAGCAGTGGTAGAGAGGAGCTAGAGACAGAAAGCTAAGAACAACAACAACACCAAGAAATAGAAGGCCTAGAACAAGAAGGAGAGAACAAGGAGGAGATGGAAGGAAGAAGATTAAGAACATGCCCGCAAAGAGAGACTAGAATTAACAGAAGGCAGATAATATCCCACCAGTAGAAAGATATAGAAACAGAAACAAAGCTATTATCATTAAACATAAATGGTCTAAACTCACTCATTAAAAGGAAACAGATACTATCTAGATTAGTCAAACAGAAATTAGAAATAGTATGCCTGCAAGAAGTTCATATTAAAAAACAATTCTGGAAATGTTTAGAAGGTTATTTGTAGCCCTGGCAGATCAAAAATAGAAAGGGATAGTGGTATATGTTAAGAAAGAAATTAAGGCAGTAGAAAAATATGTAGACCCACAAGGGAGAATTTTGATACTTGAACTAGAATTAGTATACAAGCCAATGTTATTAGTTACAGTTTATGCGCTGAATGACAACCAAAGTCAATTCTATAAGGATTTACATGAGAGAATCATTGAGATGGGACAAGATAATGTATGCATTGTGGAAGTTCTTAATGCGGTAGTAGATATAAGGAAGGATTATTTAATAATGCAAAGAACAAAAAGAAAAGGAAAATTTTGCCCAGATCTTTTTCAATATGACACAGGAACTAAATTTGATAGATCAATGGAGGAGAATAAATTTGGGGAAAAAAGAATTCACATTCTACTCTAACCCACACAAAACGTGGTCTAGATTAGACATGGCATGGATGAACGCAGAACTAGGAAACCAACTAGATTCGATAGAGATTATGACAAATGTATGGACTGACCATAACCCATTAAAAATAACTTGGAAAGGAAGGAAGAGTAGAAGGTGGATACTTAATTCCCAAATTTTAAAGGAGAAAGATTGTGTAGAAAAAATTAAGAAAGAAATGGAACTTTTAAAAAAGGAAAATATAGTCATTACAGAATTTATGGGATACAGCAAAGGCAGTCTTGAGGGGGCTGGTAACAGCATATACAACGAAAAGGAATAAGGAAAGATGGCAAAACCAGAATAAATTACAGGAGGAGATTAAAGACCTAGAAAGTAGATTATAAAAAAAACCACAAGATGAAAAATTGAGGAGAGACATGATTCTTACTAGGTATAAATTGAACATTATAAATCAGGAAGAGAGAGTTAAAGAGGTGAAAAGGGCAAACCAGAATTTTTTTGAACATGCAAATAAACCAGGGAGGTGGTTAGCCCATAAATTAAGATTAGAAAGAGAAAGAAGGTTGATACAAGAATTGGAAGATGATGATGGAAAATTAGAATATCGAATGACTGAGAAAAAGAAAATAGTACAAAAATATTTTGAACAACTATATAGGGAGGATGGACTAAACCCTGAGAATATAGAACAATATTTGAAAAGGAAAGGTCTCCCAGAAATTAGAGAGGAACAGAAAGAGATATTAAAGAAATAACAGTGATGGAATTGAAAAGGGTGGTTGAAAGGCAGAAAGATAATAAGACGCCAGGGCCGGATGGTCTTCCAGTGGAATTGTACAAATGAATGTCTTGAACCAGTGTTGTTAGATGTGTACAATGAGGTATTAGACTTTGCTAAATTACCCGATTCATGGAGAGAAGTGAATATCTCACTAATTCCTAAAGAAGATTTAGATCACAAACAGATTAAAAATTATGACCAATCTCACTCCTGAATGCAGACTATAAAATATTCACAACAATAAGACTAAAATTATATTAAATGAACTTATTCATATTGACCAGAACTGTTTTCTACCTTCTAGACAGATAAGGAACAATATAAGGATAGTATTAAACGTATTAGAATACTATGAGGCCCACCTGGGAAAGCAGGCAGCATTGATTTTCTTGGATGCTCAGAAGGCTTTCAACAATCTCAACTGCCAGTTCTTGATCCAACAGGTCGAAAATATGGGATTTGTATCCAAATTCAAGAAAATGATTGGCACAATTTATTAGAACCAAAAAGCTAGGGTAATTATAAATGGGAGATTACTGAAAACTTTAAGATTATGAAAAGTGTTAGGCAGGGATGTCCAATGTTGTCTCTGCTTTTTATCTTGACCATTGAAGTGCTTTTAAATCAGATTAGACAAAGAAAGGAGATAATTGAAGAGCAAAAAAGAAGAATATAAAGTATAGGCGTTTGTGGACGACAGTGTTTTTTGTGGAAGATCCAATGGAGTCAGGGACCTATCTAATCCAAGAATTAGAAGAATATGGGGCGGTAGCAGGACTAAAAATTAATAAAGATAAAACAAAAGTAATAACCAAAAACTTGATAGAAAGTAAAAAAAAAAACAATTGGAAAGGATATTGGGACTACAAAATGTCAAAAAACTTAAGTATCTAGGAATCTGGTTAACAGGAGATGCTCTTCCATATAAAAGGATAATTATATGAAATTACTTTCACAGATCTGGCCAATTGGGGACAATTACAACTTTCACTATTAAGCTGAATAACTGCCATAAAAATGAACATACTACCGAAACTATTATACTATTTTCAAACAATACCTATAAAATTGGATAAGAAATTTTTTCACGAATTAGATAGGACGGTAATGAAATTTATATGGATGGGGAAAAAAGCATGAATAAAATTGAAAATGTTATAAGATAGTAGAACCAGAGGCGCCCTTGGACTCCCAAAATGGGAAACATATTATCAAGCAGCAATTTTACTATGGGTTAAGGAGTGGATAAACTTAAAAAATAAAAGAATTTTGGTGATAGAAGGTCATGACCTTCAAGTTGGGTGGTGTGCCTTTCTATGGGATAAAAAGAATAAGATCCACTCCTATTTCCATAGACATTTGATAAGGGACTCACTTTTACAAACATGGGAGAAAATAAAAAAAGTATTATTTGAAAAGACCAAACTGGATCTCACCTATGGAAGCTATATTATATCCAAATACAAGGGACACTAAAAAAATGATTAGATATAAAGAATTGGTAGATGAACAGGGGGAATTAAAAACACTGGATAAACAAAAGGAACAAGGGATAATATTAGACTGGTGGGTATATTTGCAAATTCAAACTAAATTTAAGAAAGATGTAAAGGAGCTAAGGATAGATAAAGATTTACAAAAATTGGACCAAATCTTGACAGGCAAGGACATAAAATTTATAATACGAACATATAATTATTTACTGGAGGTAGAACTAGAGGAGGAAATTGTTAAGGGACCAATGATTGCCTGGGTGAGAGATTTGGGTCATAATATAAATTTGGATGAGGGGGAAAAGACTTGGACCGAGAACTGGAAGCTGACTTTGTCAACGGCATTCAAAGAAAATCAATATAAAATGTTTTGTAGATGGCACTTAGCGCCGGCACAACTGGTGAAAATGTATCCAACCTTGAAATCAGAATGCCTTTCCATATGTGGTGGCAATGTATAGAGGTCAAAAAATACTGAAAGAAAATACAGAGATGGCTTTTTCAGATTACAAAATATAAATTGAATTTGGAACCCAAAACGTTTTTATTAGGCATGATCAAAGGGAATTTGAGTAAAGATAAAAGATACCTTATTGTACATGTTATGAACTAATAAAACACTGAAATAAAGTTTTATCAAACCTTTAGAAAAAGCAGGGTTCTAATCCTGCACTTCTGATTGGCTGATAATAGTGATATCGGATTGGTCCGTTCAGGAGAATCTGATTGGCTGTTAACGAGCCACTCTCATTGGTTAAAGGGGTTAACACTCCATGTTTCTCATTGGTTACTAGATCAGCAGCCTGGTCTATAAAAGGGCTGCTGCTGCCCTAGGTTTTTGCTCTGTTCAGAATGATTAATAAAGAGTTGAAGTTCACTGTTCACTGTCTCATCTCCGTTCCTTGTGCCCATGCACAGAACTTAACACTGGCGACGAGGATGGGATGCGGAGACGTCAGAGCTGACTGAACACTACAGAGCACCAAACAGAGCACGTGGCTGAAGGCACATCGACAGCGGAAACCATGTCCGGCGGCGCCATACCACCCGCTCCATTTGACCCGGCACAAGAAAACTGGATTGTGTATTGTTTTTTTTTTGTAAAATTAATAAAATTTGTTTAAAAAAAAAAAAAAAAGAAGACTGGGACTCGTACATGGACCGGCTCCTGATGTTTCTGGAGACCAACAACTTGAAGGATGTCACTACGGGGGAAAAAAGAGCGGTATTCCTGACCCACTGCAGACCTGCCGTTTTTAAGATGGCTAAGGCACTGGCGAAACCGGCTGAGGTGAAATCCATGGACTGGGACGTCCTCGAGCCCCTCCTACGGGCCCACTATGCACCTACCATACCAACGCTTGTCCAAAGACATGAATTTTACCAGAGAGACCAGCGGAAAGGAGAGAGTGTTGCAGATTTCATCGCGGATCTCCGGAACCTGGGAGGCCTCTGTGGGTTCGCCGACCTCGAAGAAGCTCTGAGAGACCGAATAGTTCTGGGACTAGATGCACCACATGTGCAAAGTAAGCTGATGGCGAAAGGCGACATCAGCCTTGCAGATACCATTGCTGACACTACTGCAGCAGAAGCAACCAGGAAGTCGGCTGCCCGAATGCGCCGCACCAATGCACCGCTCCGCCAACTTGCCAGTGAAACCTCACCTTGCCTAAAGGGACACACAACCCACCACGAGGACCTCGAATGGTTATCAGAAAGCGATGAAGAAGAGGTCAACAGGCTCCGGTCTGAACGAGATCAATGCCACCAGCATAATCAGAGACTGCAGCATCAATGCGCAGGTTGTGGGGCAAACCACCTGCGATCAGACTGCAAATTCCTTGACGCGCTCTGCCATGTTTGTGGGAAAAGAGGCCACATCGGAAAGGTCTGTAGAAGCAAGCAAGGATCCAGCCCATTTCAGAGGGGGACCAACTACCGCCAAACCACAGGAAATCATCCTGTGAGTTGGGAACATCTGAACCACCAATGGAACAACCACTCCTACAGAAATAAACCACTGGCCAATTCAACGAAACGAGAAGAGGCACACCAAACCATTACAATTGGTCATGCCTCATCATTAGATGCAAAGAAGATCCGAGTGAAGGTCGCCATCGAAAACCAGCCCTGCGTGAAGGAAGTTGATTCAGGATCGTCCCTCTTGATGGTTTCCTGGAAGACCCTTAAACAATTAATCCCTGCCATCCAGCAGCAAGACCTCAGAACCCAAAGAATTATACTCAAGGATTATCAGGGAAACTGAATTCCGGTCATTGGATCCAGCCTAATCCAGGTCTCATTCAAAAATCGTACTGCATCTTTACCATTGACTGTCATCGACCGTGATCAGCCTAGCTTGTTAGGCCTCCAATGGTTCACTCCACTTGGGATCGAGGTAGCCGGCATTCACCAAACCAGAAGCGACGACTGGGAGGAAGCCCTCGTCCAGGAATTCCAGGACGTCTTTGCAGACAAACTAGGTGAGTACAAGGGGACCCCGATATCATTTAACCTTAATCCTGAAGTAGCCCCCATCCGCCTTAAGCCTCGTCGGGTACCTTTTGCCCTTAAACCAAAGATTGACGAGCAGCTTGATAAATTAATAGCCCAGGGTGTTTTAGAACCAACAGACCACGCTCATTGGGAAACCCTAATCATAACACCCATCAAACCGGATGGATCGTTAAGGATTTGTGGGGACTTCTGAGCCACCCTGAATCACGCCCTTCAACAGAACACTTACCCGGTGCCGGTGGTACAACACCTTCTCCATTCCCTGGGGGGTGGAAAACTCTTCGCAAAATTGGATTTAGCACAGGCGTACCAACAACTGCCTGTAGATAAAAAAACAGCAGAGGCACAAACGATCGTTACACACCGAGGCGCCTTTAAGTGCAACCGACTTCAATTCGGAGTTAGCTTAGCCCCAGGGATTTTTCAAAGTTTGATGGAGAGACTCTTGCAGGGGTTCAAAGGGGTCATACCATACTTTGATGACATTTTAATTGCTGCCCCGAATAGAGAAATACTAGAAGAGCATCTTAAATTGGTTCTCCAGAAATTTAAAGACTCCGGCCTTAAGGTTAAAAAAAATAAATGTCAACTGTGTACAGATAAAGTAGAGTTCCTGGGGTACCTAATTGATAAACAAGGCATTCACCCCACCAATAGCAAACTAAAAGCAATCAAGAACGCCCCAAGACCCAGAAATAAGACTGATCTCCAAGCTTTTCTGGGGCTCATTAATTTTTACAACATCTTCCTGCCCCACAAAGCGACCGTAGCTGAGCCCCTACATAGACTTCTCGACAAAAAAGCAACCTGGGTCTGGGGGCACCGAGAGGAGCACGCGTTCCGACAAGTGAAAAACTTATTAACCTCAGATGCTGTTTTAATGCAGTATAACGAGACTTTGCCTTTAACAATTACATGTGACGCGTCACCGTTTGGAGTAGGAGCCATTTTGAGCCATGTGTTACCAAACAGTAGTGAGGTCCCTATTGCCTATTTTTCAAGAACCCTATCAAAGCCTGAATGTAACTATGGTCAAATCGATAAAGAGGCTCTTGCTGTTGTATCTGCTGTGAAAAGGTTTCATGAATATTTATGGACAAGTTTTACTATTGTTACCAACCACCAACCTTTGCTTGGGATTATAGCGGGAGACAAGCCAACCCCCTATATATTATCACCTAGAATGACTCGCTGGTTGGAGTTTTTGGCTGTGTACAATTATAGACTGCAACACCGCCCGGGGAAAACTATTCCCCACGCTGACGCACTGAGCCGTGCACCACTTCCGGAAACCATCGACGACCCAGCTCCAACCCTTACGACACTCCAGATTGAAACACTACATTCACCGCCTCTAACAGGTAGAGATATTGCGATCGAAACAAAACGCGATCCTATCTTAGCGCGAGTTCTATGCTGGGTTGAACGAGGATGGCCAGTAGAACAAACCCCTGATGACTTCACCCCCTTCAAGAACCAGCAAACAGAACTTTTTTCGCAAAAAGGCTGCATCCTATGGGGGGATAGAGTGGTTGTCCCAGAGCGGTTACAACGAGCAGTATTAAAAACACTGCATGAGAGTCACCCCAGCATCGTGCGTATGAAAGTGCTTGCACGAAGCTATGTGTGGTGGCCGGGCATCGACAAACAGATCGAAGCCTGGGTAAAGACTTGTTTAAAGTGCTAAGAAGTTAGCAGTGCCCCACCTAAAGCAACTCTAACAGAGTGGGAAACACCCCGGGGACTGTGGTCCTGCATCCACATTGACTTTGCGGGGCCTACTAGGGGACATACGTTTCTACTAACAGTGGATGCCTATTCCAACTGGCTCGAGATCCACGAAATGAAGAGTACTACAACCGAGTCCGTCATCCGGAAGTTGAACAGGCTATTTGCAACGCATGGACTGCCAGACATTCTGGTCTCCGACAACGGACCCCAGTTTACCGCTCTACCCTTTGAACAATACTTAGCGGACCGGGGTATTCGCCATGCGCTAACTTCGCCAGTGCACCCTGCGACTAACGGAAGAGCCGAGCGCATGGTACAATTTGTTAAAAAAAACCTCTACAAAATGGACTATGGGGACATTGAAGATCAAATAAACAGAATACTCTTTCTCCAACACATCACTCCACACAGCATTACCAACAAGACTCCAGCTGAACTATTGATGGGACGCAAACTCCACCTCGACTGGCTTCACCCGTCTTATGAGCCAGAGAAACCCTGTGGATCTAGCGGAAAATGCCGCAAGTTCAAGATAGACGACTTAGTTTTTGCCAGAAACCTTTCCGGCGAACCATTGTGGGTTGAGGCAACCGTAATTCAAGCCACTGGACCCAGGTCGTACCGTGTAAAAACTGGCGACGGAAAAATATGGAAACGCTATATAGATCAGCTTCACTCAAGGCTATAACCTAGTTTCCGCGACTCCAGTAACTCCCAAACTGAAGGGGGAGGGGATGTCGAAGAAACCGAATTCGAGATGGTGGAAAGCAGGAGCAAAAGAAGTCAGCAATCGGGCGTGACGAATGAAGAAGAATCAGGGAGGGGAATGTCCTCACCACAGAGGAACTCCTCAACAGAAGCAAGCCCACAAAGATTGGAGGACAACAACAAGAACATTAGCGGCACCGAGTCATCCAATGAGGATATGGAACCACCGGTACCTGACTTGCCCAAAAACGTCCTGCCGAAACCAGGTTACAGACAGGAGCCAGTGGGACAGCGTAAATCCAATAGACAGTCAAAACAACCTTCATACCTCAGGGATTATGTCACCGCACCCCTTAAATGGAACCCGGGGGGAAGGGGTGTTATGAACTAATAAAATGCTTAAATAAAGTTTTATCAAACTTTTAGAAAAAGCAGGGTTCTAATCCTGCATTTCTGATTGGCCGATAATAGCGATATCGGATTGGTCCATTCAGGAGAATCTGATTGGCTGTTAACGAGCCACTCTCATTGGTTAAAGGGGTTAACACTCCATGTTTCTCATTGGTTACTAGATCAGCAGCCTGCCCTATAAAAGGACTGCTGCTGCCCTAGGTTTTTGCTCTGTTCAGAATGATTAATAAAGAGTTGAAGTTCACTGTTCACTGTCTCGTCTCTGTTCCTTGTGCCCATGTGCAGAACTTAACAGTACACATCTTAACTGCAGCAAGAATCACATTAGCACAAAATTGGAAAAGTGATAAAATGCCACCAGGTGAAGTTTTGATTCAAAAAATAATGGACTGTGCTGAACTAGATAAATTCACTATGGAACTGAAAGGCAAAGAGGATCGAGAATACTGTGCAACATGGGAGAGGTGGTACAAATGGGTGAAGGATAAGAATAAAAATAATGTATAGTCACAGAATAAGAAACATGTATATACAATGACATAATAATTGTTAATGGAAATGAGATTTTTGTATTTTTTGTTTTTAAAGAATAAAAAAAAATATCCTTGGTCTATTCTGGGGTTGTGGATTATAAAATGGTCTGGCAGATGTTTAGAGCACAGGTAGCAGAGATCCCAAATTGAATACATTCAGTCATCAATCAATTTTGCCATTTCTTTCAGAATCTAACAAACCTTGGTAAATATAGCAGAAAGAGTAATGGGGCTGAAGCAGACCACTTAGGTAATGAAAAACAGAAACCAATGAGTGTCTTGATGGAGCTTAACGGGGACAAGTGCTCGGTGAGAGAATGGAACTTAAAAAAAAAACTAGGGAAGACTGTAGAAGAGGTGAAGAATAGAAACAGGAAGAAAAGGGTTTTGCATAAATATATTTTTTTGTAGGAACAAGTGATTGTTCCTGAAAAAAGCTAGGTCTTTTGTTCAGTGAATGTATCAAGCCAAGCTAAAATGTAAAACATTTCTGTGATTTTTACCTTCTTAAAAATGCCTCTGATGTTCTAGAGGAAAAAAAACCTCAATAGTTACAAAATGTTATTTATTTGTTTAACTATTCTTTAACTGTTATTAAAAGAGTCATAAAGGACGTGGTTTTTAATGATAGTCGTTAAACTTTCTCTTGCTGAAATCCAGTTACATTTTTGAGCAATCTGAGATCTCTTACCATACTTTTAGAACTTGTGTATTTCTATGTATGCGCACACAAGGAAACTAATGCATGATTGAATGCTTTTCTGAAAGACAACACTTTTCTCATACATGCTGTACTGTGTAGTTAAGATAATTGTTAAAGCAATTTATATTTTAAAATCACATGATGAGGTATTACAGTGATTACAGGATTTTTAGCGAAAACTGTATTTTCTTTTAAGAGAAGCAGATCTTGCAAACCCTCCCTGAGGCAAGAGAAAGGCGCCTGTTAGTTATTTCCTCAATCAGGGGAAAAACTTTGATTTGTATTTCTTTGAAAATCCCCTTTCTGAGATTTGGGAAATGCGATTACTTTGAATCTGGAAACTGTGACTAGCTGTTTCAAACCAGAACCCCCTTTTGGCAAATGCTTCTGTACCTATCATGACCCATATATATGGATCAAAATTGCTAAAGGCTCATGTGTACTTTTGCCCGTATTTATCCACATTTGCCTATGATTCAGTAATCAGATTACTGGTTCATCTTTCCCAAATAATGCCTATTCTCATTGGTGTAGATCCCCATTGTGTGAGACAATCTGAACTGGGCTCATTTGGAAAGAACGGTGATAGAATATAAAGTAAATAATAATAACCACTTGTTGTTTGATGCTTTGAATATGAGATGCAATATCTACATTTTAAAAAATGCAATAAATATCTGGTGATTGATTACATTCTTTTTCAAAAGAACCTCTACTAGAATCAGAACAGTTTTATTGCTGTCATCAGATCTGGTTTTAGATGGTTTTTAGAGACTGAACACGTTTATTGAAGGTGGAGTTGCCCAAACAGGCAATCCTCAATTTATAACCATTCATTCAGTAACCATTCAAAATGACAATGGTACTGAAAAAAATAGGCTTATAACCTCTACCCAAAACCATGGCTATTACAGTGCCATGTGATCAATGGCAGCCCATCTGTATTTCTGAATGTAGGGGCGCTTCAACTCCCCCCATTGGCTTAACTACACCCCACATGTTCCAGCCCATCCCAGCAAGCACTCATTCACCCAGCTGACTTCTCTTCCAAACGCCACATCATTGGATGTAAAAAGTGAAAGTTTGGTGTGGAGACCTAGAACTACAGGGTTGCCAAAAAGGGAGAGACAAGGTTGAGATAGGAGAGTATGAAGAGCTGGGGTCTGAGGGAATATGATGAGCTCTTATCTTATTGAGCCTTAGGGATGGGAGGGACCCAGACTGAAATGGTTAGGCTGCCCAACAACTGCAGTTCTTGGTTAATTAGCACAGTGAGGAGTGCTGGGATTGCCATTGTAAGTCATATGGAGTGGTCACATGACATCTTGCTTTACAACTGTATGAACTTTCAGTGGAAATTTTGGTCCCAACTATAGTTGTAAGTCAAGGATTATCTGTAGCTATTTATTCTTATGTCTGTTTACTACTCCTCGAAACACAAATATCATACCTGAATCCCTAGGTGCTAGGGAGCAATTACAAAAAACCCTCTTGCTCTCCTGTTTGTGTTTTGATCACTGTGTTACATATAATTCTGGATTAAAGAAATCAAGATCTGATTCAGCAATCTTGTATCAAATTGCCAAGCAACATAAACAGCATAGCTGTATATTATTATTATTATTATTATTATTATTATTATTATTATTATTATTATTATTATTATTATTATTGAGTGATGATCCAGATACATGATCCTCATGTAATATTTATGAAGGTAACTCTCTTGAAAAAGCATTTTAAAAATTCTGTATTTAAAAATTCTGCAAGAAGTGTTAGTAATAGAATTAAAAAGCCTTACAAAGAAAAAAATGAGGTAGAAACTCCAATAATGATTTCATAGGGGAAACTGAAACAGCTTTTGTAAGAGGGACACATAATACACTTGTCTATAGAATAGAATAGAATAGAATACTTTATTGGCTAAATGTGATTGGACACACAAGGAATTTGTCTTGGTGTAAATACTCTCAGTATACATAAAGAAAAGGTACATTAATTAAGAATCAAGAATCATAACGTACAACACTTAATGATAGTCATAGGGTACAATCAACAATCAAATCATATTAGGAAACAGTGAATACAAATCGTACGGATGCAAGCAACAAAGTTACAGTCCTACAATCACAAGTGGGAGGGGATGGGTAATAAGGTGTGATGATAAGATTAACAGTAATAGTAGTGTATACTGTGTAAAAAGTTATACAGTGTTGAGGGAATTATTTGTTTAGCAGAGTGATGGCTTTTGGGAAAAAACTGTTCTTGTGTCTAGTTGTTCCGGTGTGCAGTGCACTATAGTGTCATTTTGAGGGAAGGAGTTGAAACAGTTTATATCCGGGATGTGAGAGGTCTGTAAATATTTTCACAACCCTCTTTTTGACTCATGCAGTATACAGGTCCTCAATTGAAGGCAGATTGGTAGTAATTGTTTTTTCTGCAGTCTCAATTATCCTCTGAAGTCTGTGTCTTTCTTGTTGGGTTAAGAACCAAACCAGACAGTTATAGAGGTGCAGATGATAGACTCAATAATTCCTCTGTAGAACTGTATCAGCAGCTCCTTGGGCAGTTTGAGCTTTCTGAGTTGGCGCAGAAAGAACATTCTTTGTTGTGCTTTTTTGATGATGTTTTTGATGTTAGGTGTCCATTTTAGGTCATGTGATATAGTAGAACCTAGAAATTTGAAGGTCTCTACTGTTGATACTGTGTTGTTTATCACTAGATATCTATGAAAGTTATGTGGATGACTTTTGGGGCACCAGAAATCAAATCTAGTGCATAATATATATATTCCTTAGGTCTGTATCTGTATAAAGCGGCATGCACAAGGTACTTCTGGAAGCTGTTCACAAAGTTCAGGGAAAGGTAAGCAAAGCTACATCAAGATATAATGCACACAGATGGGTGAATGCACCTGCATTTGTTATATAAGAAACAGATGTGAGCGCATTGACTTAGTAGGGGCCTTGCTGAGGATCTGTCAACTTGGTGCAAATAACTTTGATAACTGGGAAAATGGCAAAAATCTGCAAAATCTTTTGTGATGCTCATCATCCTCTTTGAACCACTGATGTGTCCATTGTTTTGCAGAATAGAAGATTAAAAATTCCTGCACCAGGGAGCCTTTGAGAAATCATTTTAAATTGTAATTTAAAAATTTCAAATTAAAACTTTTTGCATCCAAAAGGAAATAGACATCCTGAGTCATTGCATTGAAATATTGCAATATTCATGCATAAATCGAATTGAAATGTTGCAATATTCATGTATCTGTGCCTCTTGAGAATATATGACTTTTCTATCAATTCTGTATTCAAAATCAACAACTTAAAATGGTTCATTAGTTTATTAGTATTTCCTCCCAAGATGTTTTTAACATTCACATAATGGCCTGTTAATATGCAAAAATAAATATGCTTATTTTATTTATTTATTTTTTTAAAAGCTTGTATCACATAGACAAAGATTTCTCCAATCTTTGGCTGAGGACTCCTGGAATTTTGCCAAACTAGCATGGAGATATAAGAGAATCCCAAAGAGATATAGACCCCAGATATGAAATCTGTAGAATTTATATTTAAATTAAATTTGAATAATTGTAATATACATATTAAAGTGTATACCTTACAGCTGGACTCTATTTATACTTCTCATAAGTATGAAGAATTAAAACCAAATATATATTAAGATATTTGAATACTCTTCAGTTTCAAAGGTCCTTATGAGAGAAGTAGAAGAAATTTGCTACAGAGGGAAATGGTATGAAACATGGACAATGGTAACACATGGGAATCCCTAAGAATCTGTCCTACTGTGTTCTAATTTTGAACAAAACAACTAAATGTGCACAAGAATATGTTCCAAGAATCAGTGTATGAATTTTAAACTTAATTAAAAACATATCCTGTCACCTAGCATATTTAATGCAGCACATTCATATTAAAGTAAATAAATACTGTTTGAGTAAATCTACCCATATTTACTTAAACAACTATTGCTGGACATGTTTTGGTTTAGTAAGAACCATTGTAATTAATTCAAGCTGGTTTATATCCCTTCTAGTCTACATTACTTTATGTATCCAATTAATCAGACCAAATTTTTTTCAAAGAAATGTTTTTGATCAGAGCCAACTGTGTATATACAGAAACAACAGCACAATCATAAAATTGCCTATCAAACAAGAAAAAGAAGTAGCTGAGAGGAGATGGCTTGTTGCAGAAATGCCAGTAGTAGAAACTGAATGTCCAAATCCTGGCTGAAGTTCTTGGGCATGACAAAGTCTACAAAGGATTCCATTATATGGGAATTCACTTGAGTTCATCCACATTACACCAATATAAAATTAACCACTGAACATATATTTTGAAGTTTTGGAGCCAGAAAAAGCACACTGCTGCCAAATAATATTTAATAATTTTATTTAAAATGTAGCAAAAAAGCCCTGGAGGCTGTCTAAGATCACTGAAGCCAACTGTTTTTTTAAAGTAAAAAATATGGTCTTTTAGACTGAATCACAACTGCTGCATCTTCTCAATGGACTTGCAAACTTTGATTATTTTAGTGGGTGTTAAATAAAAGGCAAGAGAATTCATGAATCCTAGAAACCTCCGCTTTGTGAATAAAAGTAAAATATGGAATATGGATAGAAGGCTTGAAGGCAGCAGGCCAATATTTTCCAATGAGGTGTGCACATGTAATACCATCGGTTAACTATTATAATTCTGTGTGATGGTTGAGAATTGATCATGATCATATCCATTCATTTGTATGACAATTATGGGGCTTTTGAAGTCAGCACATATAACAGACCCCAGGTTGTGGAAGATTACAGAACCTTACTTAGGATGAGACATTACTTACTTACTTAGGATGAGTCAGTATTTGAGTGTATCAATGTACTTTGTATGGACAGAAAAGTTTATTAATAAATGCCAATCCTGGAAAGACAATACATGTGATTATGCAGAAATAAATGTTTAGTGAGACACATCCCCTATTGGTCACTGTGACATGCAGCCATAATAGTCAGGCTCCATTAGGTTCATATCTTATACGAATTTGTATTTGCAAATACATACAAGGTATGAGAAAGACATTAATGTGGCTGAGTTTTATAAGGAATTGACTTAATTGGATAAAATCCTAACAGGCACTGAAGAGAAGTTGATTAAAAACTTATATGGTTACTTACTAGGAGTGAAATTAGCGGAAGAACAAGTTAAAGAATCAATAATTGTGTGGGGGAAAAACTTTGGATATGGAATAGACTTGGATAAATGGCAGATATTATGGTCTAGGAACTATTAATTAACTATGTCAACAGCTTATAAAAAGAATTTGTATAAGATGTTTTATAGGTGGTGTTAAGCCTGGTCCCCCAACAAATGTTAAGGAAACATGCTAAACACAATGTGCAGCGTTAGTCAGTTAGGCAGACAGGTAAATGTGTGAGATAAGTTTGTATGTTAGTTAACACTCAGTAAAAAGCAGATACGCTTGTGCTATCAAAAATATAGTTTAAATTCCATTTAAGAGTTATAGCATAGTCAAAAACAGTCCATTAGTAATGTATCATTTCAGTCAGTCCATTCGGGGATACTCAATTTGCAAAGTCCGTGTTGAATATTCAATGTCAGTTCACTTACAATAAATCAGTCCGCATTATCTCTTCTCACCGTTGAGAAATCAACACTCCTTTCTCTCTCCCGTTCCAGTAGGAAAAAACGCAGTCATCAATCTATCCAGTAATTTGGGATAATTAAGCCAGAGAGCGAGCTGCTGTTGTCTTGCTCCTTTTTATGGTGCTTTTACAATCACACCCTTAATTACAGTTAAAGTTACACACACTTTAACCAACAAACCATGATAACTTATTTATTATTTTACCTAAACCAGTTAGGGTAAACAATGTTATCCCTAACATTCTTCTCTTTTGGGTAATAATAATAATATAACCATTTACACCTTTAAATCATAGTTGTTACAACTCTCTTTAAACTTGACTACACCTTGAGCTTTTGTAAACTGGTCTGCAATGTTTTCTCCCGTCATGCAGTACTCCAGTTTAATTAGGCCATTCTTCACAGATTCTCTCACATTTAAGTATCTTAAATCAGTATGCTTTGATCTAGTTTTTACAGCAATTTTAGTAGCCAACTGTATGGCTGCCTGGTTGTCCTCATACACAATAATGGAATCTTTAACAGTTACACCCATGTCTAATAATAAATGTTTGTACAGAATTAAGTCAGTGCATAGTAATGACAGACATGAAAATTCCTCTTCCATCGTGGACAAGCTGATATGCTGTTGTCTGATTGACCTCCACCCTATTAGTGTCTTACCAAATAATATAGCCATCCCAGATGTTGATTTTCTAGTGTTTATGTCAGTTGCAAAACTTGCATCTGCATAGGCACTAAGACTCAAATCATCCTTTGGCTCTATATACAATGCATGGTGCATTGTTCCTTTAAGATATCTTAAAATTCTCTTTAATGATTGCCAATGACATTGATGAGGATCTGCATTAAATCGCGCCAGCTGATTAATGCTATAAGCAATATCTGGCCTTGACCAATTGCTAATATATGATAAGCTACCAATCAAAGATTGATATATGGACTTATCGAATTTGGGACTTTGAGCATCAGTTTGGCAAACTTCCTGAATCATTGGAGTTTTTGCCGGCTTACAAAGTTCCATTTTATACGTTTTAATTAATTGGCAAATTTTATCTTCTTGAGATATCTTAAATCCATTTTTTGTTTTGTTAATTGTCAATCCTAGATACCTTTTAATTTCACCTAAATGCTTTAATTTTATCTTTTTGGCTAATAATGATATAATCTCATTAGCTTCATTATTAGTCTTAGTTATCAAAGCAATATCATCTGTAAATAATAACAATAATGACACCGTTCCATTATTTTCTCTTTTAAACACACATGGATCTGCTAAACCAGATTTAAATCCTATATTGTTTAATTTTTTCACAATATATTGGTTCCATTCATAGCCAGATTGTTTCAATCCATAAAGACTCCTTTTGAGTTTCCAACAATCATTACTATTTAATTTATTATCTTTTATACCAACTGGTTTTTTTCAAATATATAGTGTGCTGCAATGATGCATGCAGATAAGCAGTTTCTACATCTAAATGGTTAATGATATAGTTTTTCTTAGCTGCCCACACTAAAGCTGCTCTCAAGGATGTTGCTTTAAGACTTGGTGCAAAAACTTCATCATAATCAAATGCAGTTTGATTAAATCCTTGAGCTACCAACCTAGCTTTATGGGTAACAGTCCCATCATTTCCAGTTTTTACATTGGAAAGTCCATTTGCACCCAATGGACTTTTCTCCTGGAGGTAATTTGGCATCTTCATATACTTTCATTACCTTTAATGAATTTAGTTCCTTTTCCATTGCCTTTTGCCAATTCTCCTGATCCTTAGCAGGATACATCCTAAGTTCATCTACACTAGTTGGATCTTTAGTTACTTGGCAAACTATACTTGCTTGATACCTATCAGGTGGTCTAGTTACACCTGTAGTACGTCTAGGTATTACAGGACTTACAGGTGGACTTTCATTTATTAACTCTTCTTGATTATCTAACTCTTCCTGATCAACTGTTTCCTCTTGTTCTGGTCCTATTTGCTCTTCGTGGACTTCTTTAATTGGACTCTTCTTATAACTAGTCTTTTCTTTCTGCCTTTTGTAGGGTTCAATAATTACTTCGTTATTTAAATCTTGCTCTAATCTATTCCATCCTACATGTTCTAGGAATTTTGCACTAGCACTGCAGTAAACTCTAGATGTACCTGGTTCCCAGAATCTATAAGATCTGTGATTTGATTCATACCCTACACAAAATAATCTTTTAGCTCTATGCTGTCCTTTGTGTCTGAGTTGTGTAGGGATATGCACCCATGCTGGTGCTCCAAATGTGTGCATGTAACTTAAATCAGGTTTTGTACCATGCCACAGTGTGAATGGTAATTCACCTGTTGTTGAATTAACATTATTTAATATATGATTACCACACATTATTGCTTCTCCCCACAAATTGTCAGGTAATCCTGAATCAGACAACATAGTACGTGCCATTGACTGCAGTGTTTGGCCTCGTCTCTCTATAAAGGCATTATGTTGTGGCTTATATGGTGCAGACTTTTTATGTTGAATACCTGCCATCCTAAGTCTACTCTGGAATTTATTATTTGTAAATTCCGCACCATTATCTGTTATAAGAGTTTCTAATTTCTTTTTAGTTTTCCTTTCTACAATTTTAACCAATTAAAGAAATTTAGATACGTTTCAGTTTTGCTCTTCATCAAATAGCAAAACCCATATCTAGAATAGTGGTCCATTATACTTAGTATGGATCGAGCACCTCCTACACTTGGTTTTTTTGGACCTATTAAATCGGCAAATACTACCTCTAAAGGCTCTTTGGTAGTAAATCCATCAACTCTATTTGCTGGTATGACCTGCTTTTGCTTTGATTGCAAGCAGAACATTGCAAATACTTATTACAAGGTTTCAAACTTATTCCTTTAGATAGTTGAACAGTTCTTTTAAGCATTTTAAAATTCAAATGCCCTAGCCATTGGTGTAACAAATGAATACATTCATCATGAGGTTTCTTATTATCATAAACGGTGTTAGCCACCTCTGAACCATTATCATTTAACACATACAATTCACCTCTTAAAGATGCAGTAATTTTCTTATCTTCTTTTTCAATTATGCAGTTATCTCCCCTAATCAAAATATCCTAGTTTAACCAAAATTCTAACTGAAAGTAAATTAAACTTAAGTTGTGGTACATATAACATTTTTACATTTTCTTTTATGCAAGAACAATATGCTATACCTTGACCTTTAGCTTTCAGTTTCCAGCCATTGGCTAACGATATCTGCTGTGAACTCATGGATATTTTAACAAAATTTTTGTTATCATTTGTAATACAGTGGGATGCTCCACTGTCAATCACCCATAAATTATTTTTTACAGCTCCGTTAATATACATGGCTAACTCAAAATTTTTCTTTTTCTTTTGATGACTTTTAGTATTCTGGCCAGCATTCTGGCGCTTTGCTTTTTTACAAAACCTTGCCAAATGTCCTCTTCCTCCACAATTAAAACACTTTTTAATTGCGTATGCAGTAGGAGATTCAATATCTTCTTTTTGAGGTTGCTCCCTCCTTAACTGATCTCTTTCAAGCCTTCTTCTGGCCTCTTCAATCAATCTGCCAGTGATATCAGTTAAAGTTAGGCTTTCCTTAGGCAAAATTTCAAGGGAAGTGATGTAATTATCAAAATTTGCATCTAATGAAGACAGAATTATGTAGACTTGGTGTAGTTCAGAGAAAATAAGCTCTTTCTCGTGCAGTTCTTGAAAAATGCTTTTCATAGTATTCAAATGACTCAGGATATCACCATTCATTTGGAGATGCGTCCTGAAAAGCTTCCGTGTTAGATTTATGTGAGCACCAACATTATCTCAGACATAAATCCTGTTCAGCTTCTGCCAACACCCAACAGCCGTTTGGTCTCCGCAGATATGAACAAGTTGCTGGTCAGATAGTGTTAGTCCTATTATGCAAAGAGCTTGTTCATTCTTCTGCTTAAATTCTTCTATCTTTTGACTATCTTCCTCAACCTCCAGATCCCATTCCTCTACGTTTGGTGGGTTTTCAATTATGTTCCACAGACCTTCTCTTCGTAGAAGTAGACTGCATTTCATAGACCATGAAACATAGTTTGTTCCATCCAGCTTGGATATAAGGGACAAACTTTGTAGATTGATTTGTGCCATGTTTTCTATATATGGATATAAAACTATAATTAATAAAACACAGCTGTCTGTTTACTATAATGTGTAACAACACAAACTCTCACTTTTTATATAAATCTGTTTTATCCTAGTTAAACTGACTTTTCAGCCTCTGGGCCCATAACCTTTATTAAGCCTGGTCCCCCAACCTGACGTAGTTATCTAAACTTTGTTAAGCCTGGTCCCCCAACCAATTTTAAGGAAACACGCTAAACCCAATGTGCAGCGTTAGTCAGTTAGGCAGACAGGTAAATGTGTGAGATAAGTTTGTATGTTAGTTAACACTCAGTAAAAAGCAGATATGCTTCTGCTATCAAAAATAGAGTTTATTCCATTTAAGAGTTATAGCATAGTCAAAAACAGTCCATTAGTCATGTATCATTTCAGTCAGTCCATTCGGGGATACTCAATTTGCAAAGTCTGTGTTGAATATTCAATGTCAGTTCACTTACAAAAAATCAGTCCATATTATCTCTTCTCACCGTTGAGAAATCAACACTCCTTTCTCTCTCCCGTTCCAGTAGGAAAAAACGCAGTCATCAATCCATCCAGTAATTAGGGATCATTAAGCCAGAGAGCGAGCTACCGTTGTCTTGCTCCTTTTTATGGTGCTTTTACAACCACACCCTTAATTACATTCTTGCAGTTAAAGTTACACACACTTTAACCAACAAACCATGATAACTTATTTATTATTTTACCTAAACCAGTTAGGGTAAACAATGTTATCCCTAACAGGTGGCACTTACCCCCAATGAGAATTGCCAGGATGTTTAAAGATAAGTCGGCAAAGTGCTGGAAATGTCAGAAGTTTACCAGGATCATACTACCATATGTGGTGGACATGCATAGAAGCTAAAAAGTATTGGACTAGAATACATATGTGGCTGGAGAAAATGATAAAGCAATCTATAGATTTAAAACCAGAGACATTTTTATTGGGAATTTTGCCTGATAACTCTTATAACAAAGAGTTAACCTACTTGATTATCAATGTATTAACAGCAGCCAGGATTGTATTTGCACAAAATTGGAAAAATGAGAAAATTCCGATGGATGAGGAAATAATTAAGAAAATAATGGAATGTGCAGAAATGACTAGATTGACAATGGTAATTAGAGAACAAGAGGAAAAAGATTATTATAAAATTTGGAATTTATTTTATGAATCGCCAGATAGAAGAGAAAGAAATTGAAATACGTAAGTACAGTATAATATCTATTACTGATAATTGAATGAGTTAGACAGAGTAAGAAAATGAATGTGAAATATATTATTGAAAGTCAATAAATATAATGTTAAGGCTAACAAGTGATATATGTGATCAGGGGTGGGATTCAAATTTTTTAAACAACTGGTTCTGTGGGCATGGCTTACTTGGTGGGCATGGCTTGGTGGTCATGTGACTGGCTGGGCATGGCCAACTCAACATCACTCACACTGAGGCACGCATCTCCTCGCCTGGCATCTCATGACTGTGGGGATGCTGCAACAGTCTAAGTGTGAAAAATGGTCATAAGTCACTTTTTTCAGTGCCATTGTAACTTAGAATGGTCACTCCACACAAGCAAAGTACCAGCAAAGGAGGGGGAAAAAACTTCAGAGACGTTGCTGAGATAGGAAGTTCAGTCCTGCTGAGAATGTAATAAGGGTCAACGGAGAGGCAGTTTCTGTAAGCAACACCAGAATGTTTCCTTCCTGCCTTCTTTACAGGATTAGGCCAGCAATTTCTTCTAACAACTGGTTCTCCGAACTGCTTAGAATGTAAACAACCAGTTCTAGCGAATTGGTGTGAACCTGTAAAATCCCACCCCTGTATGTGATATAAAATACTTTTTAGAATGATTATAAACTTATATAAGTAAAATATGTATGATAATGTTATGTGCACAAAGAAATGTGTACCCAACTGACACACCGATTGTTGTGTTCCCTGACTGACTACAGTCTTCAGCAACTATCTGGAAATCTTTTGTACAATTTAGCCAATTTATCTGTGGATAAGTACCATCAATATATAATCATTTTGTAAAAATTCTCTTTTGAGGTTATAATATAACATGCGTCCCAGTCTCTTCATCTACATGTTTTCCCATTGATCAATTGGAATATTATATTGAAAATTGTTTTGTTGAACCCATCATAAAATTTTTAACTACCCTGTTTCTCCAACAATATGGCCTCCCCCAATAGGAAGTCCCAGCATGTTTTATAGGCATGAAATGAAATTAAGCCCCTCTCCCCAAATTAAGGCCTATATTAAAACATGTGAAATGGGGGGAATGGTGGGGGGGCTTCCCATTAGGAAGTACTTTTGTTGCACACCCGGATATGGTGCTGCCTGCATTGACCCCGATACGAAGTGCCCCACCAACGCCAAGGTCAACATCCAAGCCGTTGCTGCCCGCCCGCCCAAAGATGCAAGGGGGGGGGAATTAAGTCACCCCTGAAAAGACAGCCTAGCCATTTTTTCGGGGCTCAAAAAAAACAAACAAACCTGGCCTTATTATATGAGAAACATGGTAATTCATCTTCCATTTTAAACTTTAACAAAAGTTCATATTAGCAGTAAGACATTCATCGTTTGTATTCAGTTCCTTTTCAAAATTAGTTTTATCATGTACAAAATCATACAGTTTCTGATCAGCTTTAAATTTCCCCAAGAATTGTAAATATGAAAAATTGATAGCTGAAAGTTTCTAGTGCCAATTATTCTCTAGATTTTAATTAGATATCAACTATACCATACTCCAGTAAATTTGCATATCTTAACATTTTGTTTCTATGATATACTTCATGAGGGGAAAGCCATAAAGGTATTTTGGTCATAGCGTCATTTTTTATCTTTTACAACTTTTCAGACTAGCTCATCAGAGTCTTAAAGTCACTTGGTTTGTGTGCGTGTATATATATGTGCGTGCATATGTGCATGTATGTGTATACAAACACAGCATCCATAAAGATAAGCTGAAGACATGAATAGCCAAGAAAAAAGAAATTGATGAAATTTCTGCATAGTAATCTTGACTTACTAGGCCAAATGGTTCTTTTCTGGACCATCTTCATAATGTCATTGTTGTGACTTATAAATAGGAAGCCAAGAAAAACAATCCCTGGCAAGTGGCAACCATTTCAATTCTATAACACAAAACATCAGTCATTACGCAGCTGTCTGTGTTCTGGCTAAGAAGGCTCAGCAGGTTAGTTGCATTGTGATAATTTAACAGATTGAATTGTACTTTAAAAATATGATGGAAGACTGATGGAAAACAAGAATCAGAGTTCATAAATTTAGAACTCTCTGCCTTCCCACACTGCTTTTTCCCAACAGGGAACATTTTGCTCTTTTTAGAGGCACATTTTAGAAGCACAGTTGCTGGAGACATTTTTATATGTTTTCCTTTATTTTCTTTCAAGAGAGTTTTGTTGTTGTTATTGCTTTGGCCTTGGTATCAGACAGACTCCTATATGAGCTATACTCATATGTCATGATGATATAATGCACAGTAAATGCCAATATTAAAACAAAATCTCTTAACATTTATATGGGGATAAAATAAATCAACCTTAAGTTGTTTCTAAGTGCTGAGAAGGGGCAATGCAGCATTGAATATAACTATTCAATGAGAGTGAAGAGAAAGAGGAAGTTAAAATAAATTCATTTGGGTTATTTTGTCCCTATGAAGAAATATCTATCAATCCTGATCTGGACTTTTTCTTCCCAAATTCACCACTTAATGAGTATTGGCCAATTAATTTGAAATTATTCAAATAATAATTTCCCAGAATTTTTGTATAAAAATAAAAGGCAGATAATTTCCTTTCCTTCACTGAACACATGAACACAAAACAATTCAAATGACTATCAAGAGTATGCATTTAAGATGGCCCAAAATTCTGCTCATTTCCTTCACATTTAACTGATAACATATAAAAAGCTTACTATGCAAATGGGCAGCTTTGGTTATCATCTTGTTTTAAAATGGTAAACATACAAGTTGAAATCAGGCAGGGTTTCTTCTGCCCTTAGTAGTACAATTATTACTAAAGCCATTTTAGTTGCATTGACAAAAGTTTTGTATATTTCCCTCTCTTTTTAGTATTGATGGAAATTGTAGAAATTAGAATTAGCACTCAACTCATGTTGAGTTTGTTGAGGTAATTCCCCGTTAGGAGAATGAGTGCACACAGGGAGACCTAGTGAGAGTAGTGAAGAATAACACACAACTAACACACAGATACACTGTATGGTAAAATGTAGGTTTTTACTTCCAATAAATGTTTAAGCAAAGTCCAAAGAAGCAGTCCAAGTCATTCACAGTTAAAGCAGTCAGTTTTCAGTCCAGGGATAATCCAATAACAAAGTCCAGTATCAAAAACAGTTCAGACTTACATCAAATCTAAGAACTATGATCAGTCACAATCAATAAGGAAATGCAACACTCTCTAGAACAACAGAACTAAACAACCCAGGTTTCTGGCTCCATCTTATGGCCGTTTGAGGAACCATACCCAATTACACTTTCAGCATTCCTTTAAAGAGACAGTCTATCCTGGTTTATATATTTTATATATTACTTTATATATTATATATTTTTATATTTTTTATATATTTATATATTTTATATATTACTTTATATATTATATATTTTTTATATATTACTAACAGTAATAATGAATACCGCTTTTAGTGGTTGTCCCCTTATGAATGCAATTCCTTATGAGGCTCTTCTAGGTATTTTATAACCTTTCAATGGCAGGCAGAATGTACCAAAAGTTAGGTCCCATAAATCAATGACATTTATTTTCTTAGTTAAGATTTTTTCCAGAAGAAACTTAGGAATGTTCAGAGGTTATGCATCAAATGAATATTGAAATCTTAAGAAGAAAATGGAACTGATTTGAATATTAAATATAATTTATATAATAAATAGTCTATGACTTTTATTATGCTCTGCATATTGATTCACCTATAGTTTCTAGATATCTTTTTATATTATATGCTACATGGAAGTTTTTAAACTACTTTTTAACAATAAGAGTTGTTACTTTTTCTGTATTTTTCATGCATAGGATTTTTTATTATTATTAAAAATTGAAAATGAGATTTTAAGTTACCTGGAAAAATTTTGTTTTTGAAAGTTGCCACACACCTACTTAAAATAAATAAAAATAAAATGTACAGAAGCGTTCATGGTAGATGCTTATGAATCAGTGTCATTAAATAATTGAAACAATCTCATAAATTTTGGAATAAAGTGCTGGCTGAGTTTTCGTATTGATCTCAGCCTTAATCACCGTTCTCCAACTTGGAAAGAACCATGTAGGGGAAAAGACACTGCAGAAAAATCCCATTCTGAAAATAAAATAGAGAAACTACATTAAGAACAAAATCTAATGTTGAAATTAGCTCAGAGGATAGTTCTCAGCCACATAAAACAATTTCTAGAGCAAAACATTAAAGTTCTATTTAGAACTTCAAGAATATCTTATGTAGCTACACAGTTCTTCTGGTTGTTTTCTGCACTATTCTTTCCTTTTTACAGTGTTGAGGCTTTTCTATTCTGGGATCTATTTAGATCATGCTTATATTTATTTATTTTAAGATATCCAATGTAAGTTACTTTATTGGATCACATACATCCACCATCCACAAAATAAACAAATATTTGATTAAAAACACGTACAAGAACATTTGTATTTGATTTACGTCAGAGTTAAAATGTATTTTCTCCATCAAACACAACCTTAAAACACACTTTTCCCTTTCTTTAGCTAAGAATCATTTCTACATATTTAAGAATTAGTATGATATAAAGGTAGGTCAAATGAATGTTGGAAGTGTAAAAGCAAAGATGGGACTTTTTAGCATTATGGTGGACATGTGATAAAGCAAAAAAACAAAAACAAAAAGGAGTATGATTCATATTTTAATACAGAAAAATTTGAAAATGGAGATAAAAAGGAAACCAGAACTTCTCCTTTTGGGCCTAATGGAAAAAGAACTGGAGAAATTTTTTTTGAAACTTTGTTACTATATTTGTTGACTGCAGCAAGACTATAGTATGCACAAAAAGGACATTTTGATTCTTACATGGAAGAATGTTTTCAAAGTTGACGGATTTGGCTGAAATGGCAAAACTGACTACTTTGATTAAGGAAAAGAACATACTTTGGTTTCCACAGACTGGATTGATACATCTTTATCGAAATGATTTGTTCATATTATTATGTAAAAGCAAGAAGTTGTGATTCGTTGTTAATGTCTTATTTTAATGCAACAGAGAGAGTCAGAAGTCAAAGCTTCTTTTTCTTCCCCTCCTCTCCTCTCTCTTCTTCCCCCTCCCCCTCCCTCCTCACTGTTCCTCTATTTACTTTTGTAATCTGTATTTTACAATACTCTGTAATTCAATAAAAATGTTTGACTGAGAAGAATTTGGAGGGTCAGTTAATAACTAAGTTTCATTTGTACATTGGCCTGGGATATTTGTCTCAGGGCAGTTTGTACTGCGATTCATAAAAAGTTAATTCTTCATTTTTCTGTTTTATGGAAATGAATTGCTTCTCATCATGAATGTGGTATACATAATTAGATGTAGTACGCCTTTATTTCTGTGCTTGGAACTTATAGTATCTTTAAAACACCGCTTAGCTATCTTTGCAATGATATAAAACTTATCTTTTGGACTGATATTTTGCCTTAATGATGGTTGGCTGTCTCTAGAAAATACTATAAATTGCTAATGTGTAAGAATCCTTTGAACAGCTACGACCTGGTTACTGAATTAGGAGGATGTAATTGCATTCAGATTTTGCTGTGAATGGTTATCTAGGAACAAAATACTGAAATAGAGTACCTGTGGTCCACTTTAGTGTAGGGCTTTTCTTATTTTCTTAGCTTTGGGCAACTATTTAGTTTACATTCACATCTAGCGATACAGAAAATGGTTTTCATTAAAGTTAAGATCATGTACCTGCCCAGATTATTGCACCTGTTTCAGACAATCCCAATAAAGATGAGCAAAAATATTTTGAAGAATTAAATAAGATGATATTAAAATTTGTATGGCAAGGTAAAAAAGCAAGAATAAAATAAAAAATGCTACAAGATGTTAAAAGTAGAGGAGGTTTTGGTCTTCTGGATTGAGAGTTATACTACCAAGCATTGGCAATTGCATGGGTGAAGGAGTGCATTAATTTGAGGAATACAAGGCTATTAACATTGAAGAATCATTATCTGCAACTGGAATGGCATGCCTTTTTATGAAATGAGAAGGGTGAGATACATTAGGAATGCATTACTGCTAGTATGGACCAAAATTAAAGAGCAACATTATCTGAAAGTGCCAGTCTGGTTATCTACAATGGCGGCCTTGATACATCCTAATGTTATGAATATGGAAAACTAATAAGTTATAAGAACATACTAAATGAAAGGGGAGAACTAAAAATTAAACAATAACTAAATAGATTTTGGGATTGATCAATCACGATGGCCACAATTTTAGATACAATCCAGATAGGAAAAAGATAGGAAGGCATATGGGTTTTATAAGGGACCAAATGAGCTAGATAAGATTCTAATGGAAACAGATGAAAAATTAATTAAGATGATATATAATTATTTATTAACTACTAGCCGATAACCTGGCATTGCCGGCTATTTATTTATCCCAATCCTGTATTAGACAGGAAAATCCTGTAGTCGGGACTCACACTGATATACTGTGTCTTGTGCAGCATCACAAGTCTTCTATTCCTCTCCTCACAAGTTTCTTCATTTGGTTGCACTTGGCCAATCGGCTGATGTTTCCTTGGAGGCCAGAGAGGGAGCCCCCTTGTGGAGTACTGTGAAGCTGTTACCATGTCAAGTCCACTGTTCTGTACAGTAGAAGACATTTTAAGGCACAAACCTCCTGAGGGGTGTTAAGAGTGTCTTACCCCCACAGTATTTTTTTTCCAGAGGGTACGTCATCTGTGTACCAAGTTTGGTTAAAATTTCTCTAGACATCCCAGAGTTATGCTGGAACAGACATGCACACACGCATGCACACACACACGTTTATTTATATGTAGATTAAATTCAATTGGAGGAAGAACAAGTAAAAGAAACAATGATAATTTGGACTAAGAATTTTGGCTATGCAATAGCCAAAGGAGGCAGACATTATGACTTAAAATGTCAACAGCGTATAAAGAAAGTATCTATAAAATGTTTTATAGATGGCACTATTCACCTGCAAGAATAGAAAATGTATATGTATAAAGATAAATCTGTTAAATGTTGGAAATGTAACCAAGTACCAGGCTCATATTATCATATGTGGTGAATGTGTCCCAAAGCAAAAAAAAAAAAAAAAAAAATGGGAAGAAAATTCGCATATGTCTGGAAATTATGACAAAACAACACATAGACTTGAAACCTGAGATATTCCTGTTGGGCATGCTACCAGAAAACTATAATAAAGGCAATACATATTTAATTCTACCTTTTTAACAGCAGCCAGGATTGCATATGCACAATACTGGAAAAATGAAGAAACCCCTACAGATTATAATATAATCAAAAAAATACCTGAATGCTCAGAAATGGATAGGTTAACCCTAAAAATAAAAGAAAAAGAAAGAATATTTTATGACATTTTTTTACAAATGGGTAGTTGATAGATACCGAGGTTAAATGAGTGGATTTATGTGAAAATATAGACTACATGGGAAAGAAAAACTGTTCAATAAATACTTTGATGGTTATATATAATTGATGTCAATTTATTTCTAGATGTGATCCCTGCTGTTGCTATCCTAAAAGCTTAAATCATCTCACTCCATAAAATAATGGTTGCCAAGAAACCTAGTGTAGTGTTTTTCAAATTGAAGTGTGAATTTCAACTCCCATGGCTGCTGAGGAATTCTGGGAGTTGAAACACAGATATCATTAAAGTTGCCAAGTTTGAGAAACACATTACTAGCTCATAATTGATTCTGAATTATCTAATTGCTACCAATTGCTGTTGGAAAACTAATGGAAAGAATAGATGTCTATGCTCTGCAATAAATAAACACAATGATTAGTTAATGTGGTAGCTTCCTTTGAAATAATTACTAAAAGGGCCTTTTTGATGGATCAATCAGAACACTTCCATTGACATTCAGTATTTATTTTCACTTTTTCACATTTTAGGAAGGATATTAACAGAGTGTCTCTAGAAAACAGCACCCAAACTGATAAAGGACAGTTTCCTTGGGGGGAAAGAGGGAGAAACTTGTGATGAAATGTTGGAGGCACTGGATATGTTTAGCTTTGAAACAAGAAGATTGCCTTCAGTTAGTGGAAGATTGTCTTTAGGTATCTGAAGAACTTTGCTATAGAAGATGGGGCAAAACTGTTCAGAGAAAGTTACAAGGAAATACTGTAGATTTAGGTTGGATATCAGGAAACATCCTAGTAATAAAAATTGTTCTACAGTTGAACAGTTAACCTCAGGAGGTAGTGGATTCTCTTTTACTGGAGTTGTTTAAAGAGAGTGTAGCTATGCCAGGGAAGCTATAATGATAGATTTCAAAACACTTGGATGCCAACAGGATATCTACCCTGAATTATTATGGAAGCTCTGAATGATTAAAACAGCCTGTGAAAGCATCACCATGAATAGGCTAAAGTATGCAAGTAAATTATAGTCAGATTTTGGTAGCATAAGATTTTGGTTGGCCTAAGAAGATACTTTCTGCACCTACAAAAATAACTGAAGGTACTTGATATTGGCAAGATTTAAAAACAATTTATTGCTGTATTGATGTTGATATCAGCTTCTCTCAACATAACTTAGTTTTCCTTTTTGAGAAAATGAAAGACCCTTACTCTTTTAAAATAATGGTAAATGTGTTATATTTGTTGGCTTTTTTCTGAAATTAGTTTTGATCTGTTTCAGTTATTCAATTTCCTGCTCAGATCAATAACTTGTCTTCTTAGCACTTAATGCCACAGGAGAGGTTTGGAATAAGATAGATATTTATTACTGAGAATAAAAAAAGATAAATATTAGCATTTAAGGACTTAGTGTCTTAGTTAATGAAGTTTGGTTTACAGTTCTTTTAAATAATAGTTTTAAAACTTTCTACAATCTTTCAAAAATGAATTAAGTGAACATTTGATTTAGTATGTGGAGGATGTCCTTGGCTCTTTCCAAAATGAAAATCTCATTTTTTTTCTTTATCCATTATAACATCACTCCTTTGGCTTCTAAGAGATTCTGCTATCATCAGCTTCCATGTTTCTATGGCAAAACTGCCCATAATTTCTTTGGTAGTTTTTACTATTATATATGTTATGGACTAAGCCAACGCATCAGTAACAACCCTAACAGCTTTACTTTAACAGCAGGCTCCTAATCCTGCACTTCTCATTGGCCCACGAACAGGGAGTCGTTATTGGGCGTTTCTGGCCAGTCCAATTGGCTGTTAGTGGGTCTCTCTGATTGGACGCTTGTTAGAGCGGTAAACTCAAATCATTGGTTGTTTTGACAGCAGCCAGCTCTATAAAAGAGCTGCTGCTGCCCAAGTGTTTGCTCTGTTCTGAAGTCACAATAAAGAGTTGAAGTCACAGTTCGATGTCTTGTCTCCATTCCTTGCATCCATGCTCAGGACTTAACACTGGCGACGAAGGTGGGATGTGGAGACGATAGAGCCGACTAAGTACTCATCGAACAAGACAGATCACGTGGCTGAAGAGCACACACAACAAACGGCAGAATGACCAGCAGCGCCATACCACCCGCTCCATTTGACCCGGCAAACGAAGACTGGGACTCGTATATAGACCGTTTCCAGATGTTCCTGGAGACCAACAATCTGAAAGATGCTATGCCTGGCAAGAAACGAGCAGTGTTCCTGACCCACTGCAGCTCCGCCGTTTTTAAAATGGCTAAAGCACTTGCCAAACCGGCGGAAGTGAAGACCATGGATTGGGATAACCTCGCGCCGATCCTCCGGGCCCATTACGCACCCACAGTACTTACACTGATACGAAGACACGGAAGACACCAGAGGGACCAATGGAAGAACGAGAGCATTGGGGACTTTGTAGCCGACCTCCGGAACCTGGGAGGCTCTGTGGTTTTGCAAACCTCGAGGAAGCCATGAGAGACCGAATAGTTCTGGGATTAGATGACCACACTGTGCAGAGTAAACTCATGGCGAAAGGAGACATCAGCCTTGCAGATATCATCGCCGACGCTACTGCTGCAGAAGCAACCAGGAAGTCAGCCGCACAAATGCACCGAGCGAACGCACCGCACCGCCAACTCGCTAGCGATAGCCCGCTCTCCTCTGAGAGGCACGCTATTACTGCCCATCATGAAGACCTCGAGTCATTCTCAGACAGTGAGGAAGAGGAGGTCAACCAGCTCCACTCGGAACGAGAGCAAAGGAACCAGAGACTCCCAGGCCAATGTGCTGGTTGTGGGGCACACCACCCGCGATCGGACTGCAAATTCCTTGACGCATTCTACCATTCCTGTGGGAAAAGAGGCCACATCGCAAAGGTCTGCAGAAGCAAGCGAGAGTTCAGTCCAATCCGAAGGGAGAATAACCTCCGCTGGGAGACAGGCAAACCACCTGGAAATCGGGATCAACTGAACCACCAATGGAACAACCACTATTACAGAAATCGAGCACCTGCCATTTCAACGAGATGAGAAGAGGCACACCAAACTATTACTATCAGTCACTCTTCATCGCTAGATGCAAGAAAGATCCGCATAAAGGTCAATATTGAGAATCGAACATGCGTGATGGAAGTTGATTCGGGGTCATCCTTATCGATGGTCTCCTGGAAAACCCTCAAACAGCTGATCCCTGCCATCTGTCGCCAGGACCTCAGCACTCAAAGAATCATCCTAAAAGACTACCAGGGAAACAGAATTCCCGTTGTCGGTACCAGCCACATCCAAGTATCCTTCAAGGACCGCACCGCGACGCTTCCCCTGACTGTCGTCAATCGTGACCGGCCCAGTTTGTTAGGGTTACAGTGGTTCGCCCCACTCAGAATTGAACTAGCTGGCATACACCAAACTGGAAGCGATGATTGGGAAGAGGCCCTCATCCAGGAATTCCAGGATGTGTTCGCAGGAACATTAGGCAAGTACAAGGGGACCCCTATATTATTTAATCTCAGCCCCGATGTAGCTCCCATTTGCCTTAAGCCTTGTTGGGTGCCTTTTGCCCTCAAGCCAAAGATCGACAAGCAACTAGACAAATTGATAGCCCAGGGTATGTTGGAACCGATTGACCATGCCCGATGGGAAACTCCAATAGTAACACCCATAAAGCCAGATGGCTCATTAAAAATTTGTGGGGATTACTGGGCCACCCTAAATCATGCGCTTCAGCAGAGCGCTTACCCAGTACTGGTGGTCCAACACCTTCTTCAATCCCTGGGTGGCGGAAAAATATTTGCAAAATTGGACTTAGCTCAGGCGTACCAACAGCTACCCGTAGATGCGATGACTGCAGAAGCCCAGACAATAGTAACACACAGAGGTGCCTTCAAGTGCAATAGACTCCAATTCGGAGTAAGCGTGACACCGGGCATTTTCCAAAGTTTGATGGAGAGGCTATTACAAGGCATAAAAGGCGTTGTGCCTTATTTTGACGACGTCTTAATAGCTGCCCCTACTAAAGAGCTATTAGGACAATGACTCAGAAGGGTTCTTCAAAAATTTAAAGACGCTGGCCTGAAGGTAAAAAGGGACAAGTGTCAACTTTGCACGGAGAGAGTGGAATTCCTGGGATACCTTCTCGACAGACAGAGAATCCACCCCACCGAAAAAAAACTAACTGCAATCAAAAACGCCCCAAGACCTAGAAATAAGACAGACCTCCAGCCTTCCTGGGACTCATTAACCTTTATAACATCTTCTTGCCTCAGAAGGAGACCGTAGCTGAGTCCCTACATAGACTTCTTGACAAAAAGGTTCCTGGGTCTGGGGATGGCGTGAAGAACGAGCATTTCAACAAGTAAAAGACCTCTTAACTTCTGATGCTGTATTGATACAATACAATGAGACTACCCTTAACGGTTACCTGTGATGCCTCACCATTCGGAGTGGGAATCATTTTAAGCCATGTCCTGCAAACGGTAATGAGGCACCTATTGTGTTCTTTTCGAGAACTTTGTCTAAAACTGAAAGGAACTATAGCCAACTTGATAAAGAGGCTCTCGCAATTGTATCCGCAATTAAATGTTTCCATGAATATGTGTATGGGAGACCCTTTGCCATAATTACAGACCACAAGCTGCTACTTGGTATTTTGGCGGGAAACAAACCAACTCCCCACATCTTATCACCAAGAATGACACATTGGTTGGAATTTTTAGCCACATACGGTTACCAACTGCAACACCGCCTAGGGAAAGCCATTCCCCACACTGACGCTTTGAGCCGCTCTCCACTACCAGATATCAAAAATGACCCAGGTCCAACCCTAGCCGTATTGCAAATCGAAACTCTTAAATCACCACCGCTGACCGCTCAAGACATCACCTTAGAAATGAAAAAGGACCCTTCTTTGGCACAAGTCCTCAGCTGGGTGGAACAGGGTTGGCCGGACAGCGCACCCAACGACACTTTCAAGCCATTCAGGAATCGACAGACAGAACTATTCTCCCAAAAGGGCTGCATCTTGTGGGGAGACAGAGTTGTAATCCCGGAGAAATTGCAACATAAAGTTTTAAAAATGTTGCACGATGGACATCCAGGCATCGTGCAGATGAAGGCATTGGCTAGGAGTTACGCATGGTGGTCTGGTTTAGACAAGCAGATAGAGACCTGGGTGGTGACATGCAGCAAATGCCAGGAGACTCGCTCTGCTCCTCCAAACACCCCCCCAACTCAGTGGGAAACTCCTCGAGGTCCCTGGTCCCGTATCCACATGGATTTTGTGGGACCCACAAGAGGACACACTTTCCTTCTAACCGTGGATGCCTATTCTAACTGGCTCGAGGTCCACAAGATGAAAAGCACCACCACAGAGGTGGTCATTAAAAAACTGAATAAGCTATTCACTACCCACGGATTGCCAGATGTCCTGGTCTCCAATAATGGCCCCCAATTCACTGCCCTGGCATTCAAACAGTACGTAGCAGACCGGGGCATCCGCCATGCCTTAACATCGCCAGCTCACCCTGCGGCCAATGGTAGGGCTGAACGAATGGTTCAATTTGTAAAGAAGACTTTACACAAAATGGACCACGGTGACATTGACAACAAAATAACCCGGATGCTTCTCCTCCAACATATTACCCCAAGCAGCACCACAAACAGAACCCCAGCTGAACTCCTGATGGGCCGGAAACTTCACTCACACCTCGATCACCTCCACCCTGCTTACACGCCTGAACAACCCCTGGGATCCAGCAGCAAGTGTCGATCATTCCAGGAAGGTGACCCCATTTTTGCAAAAAACTTTGTGGGTCCCCGCTACCATAACGCAACTTACGGGACCCTGATCCTATCGTCTGCAAACTGCAGATGGTAAAATGTGGAAGTGCCACATAGACCAACTTCGATCCAGACTAGCACCTACTCCCATCTCATCTCCTGAATCTCCAACTGGGGGGGGGTGAAGGGACATTGAGGGGGCCGAAAAAGAAATAACAGATGATTTAACAATCGAAACCCAGCAGTCTACACAATCAACCAGGGGATACTCACCGCCAGAAGGAGAACCGAGCCAGGGAGTGGCCTCGCCGCGTGACAGCACCGTGATGGAAACAGATCCAGGGAACCCAGAGGACAGCATTGGCAAAAGCAGAGAGAACAGCCCAGAGCCATTCGACGAAACAGCGGAACTGTTTTCGCCACCCAGCTCAGCAAGCAACCCACTATAACCAGAGCCAGGACAGAAACCGGTGGAACAGCGCAGATCAAGCAGACAGGTGAAGCGACCTGCCTACTTACGAGAATATGTCACCCCACCCCTCAGACGGAACCTAGGGGGGAGGGGTGTTATGGACTAAGCCAACGCATCAGTAACAACCCTAATAGCTTTACTTTAACAGCAGGCTCATAATCCTGCACTTCTCATTGGCCCGCGAACAGCGAGTCGTGATTGGTCGTTTCTGGCCAGTCCGATTGGCTGTTAACGGGTCTCTCTGATTGGACACTTGTTAGAGCGGTAAACTCAAATCATTGGTTGTTTTGACAGCAGCTAGCTCTATAAAAGAGCTGCTGCTGCCCAAGTGTTTGCTCTGTTCTGAAGTCACAATAAAGAGTTGAAGTCACAGTTCGATGTCTCGTCTCCGTTCCTTGCGCCCATGCTCAGGACTTAACAATGTACAAATCACAAGAGATTAATTTTATACACAATTATTATGTATAAATCACAAGAGATTAATCTTAAAAGAGATGTCAGGGTGATATTCCTACATTTAATCAAAACATAGAGAAATACTTAAAATTAAAGCAAAAACAACACTACCAAGGGAAGAAATTGTAATTTTTTTCAAATAAATGCTGTCTCCTATAAGGTTTTTTAAATGAAAAGTGGAAAAATAAGCAACAAAATGTGTTATTAAAATTTTCTGTTTGTATAAATATTCATCTAACTAATTCAGAATTCAGCATCCTGGCTGATAAAAGTGCTCGTTTAAAGAGTGATGCATGGTTACTGCTTTCCTTCAAAAGCTGCTTGTTCCGTTTAATTTTTCTATCAATGGGCTGCATTTCTGTCTGTAATGTGCATCTCGTCTACTCTCTGCCTTTGCCTAGCTAAAGCACATCTCCTGCAATTGCCTCAAGTTAAAAGTACACAAGAATGTTTGAATTATGCTTATAATGAGACAGATGACTATTTCATTTTAGCAATTTAAATCAATTATGCCCTATTAGAACAGGAAAAGACAAATAGATTAGAGAGCCAAGCTTTGCTATCTGTTTGTATTTAACTGTGGTTAGCTCCCCCCCCAACAGCTTTTTTTAATATTGCTCTTTTGTGATGTTTAATGGATGCCAATTCTCTGCTGAGATGGAAATATACCACAACAGTTTGTTCATTGCATTAAAAACTTGGATATACTGTTTTCTTCTCTGCATCATTGCTGTATGATTTTATGTGGAAACACTATAACTAATTAGATTTGTCTGGAAACAATCACAGCATCTTGTACAAATGTTTACAATAAATATATAAAAGTTTACTGATGCTATCTTCCTATCAATCTCCATAGACTTGTGAAATGGTTTTGACTGAACCTCTGAGGTTAAAAAAAAAGAATCTCTAAAAATGCACTTTGTGTCTGTGTAGAACATACAACACACACACACACACACACTTATTTATTTATTTATATATAAAGGATAAAATCTTTGCTACTTAGTTACATGCTCAGTTAATAAAGTCAGAGGCAGAACCTCCTGTAAACTTGAAGGATTTTTAAAAAAAACAACTGAGTGAAGTATGGGAGCTATTTTTCAGAGAAACTGGACCCAGGGCCTAATTTAGTGGTAAATTGTATTTGTTGCTGTTTCCTTGTGAAATAGTGAATAAGGTTTCAGAACTAGATTTTGTTTGAAGGCATAGATTTGGCTCCCTACTGCGTCACCTACCTTCCCTTTCACACCAAGCACTTGTTTCTATAGGCCCCTAATTTAATTTCTCACAGCACACTTGATATGTTACTTTGGAGCATTGTGAATTTCCACAAGGCAAAGGGCATGATAGAGGATGTACTCCATATTGCCTGAATAATGTCACTAGCTCATTTCTGGCAGTGAAGACCAGAAGGATCTATTTCAAACAATGGGTCCTAGTGAAAATTAGATATATAGTGATGGATTAAACATAAGTCCATTTTCACATCCTATTTATACATTTCCCCCACCTGATGCCTCCTGTTTGGGTAGGACTGTCACTCCATAATACCTAATCAGCCCTTGATTTGATTTTTTCTTAATTAGTTGTTAATTACCTTAAGAGAATAAGCATGCTTCCAAGATGTATGGAAGTATAAACAGATCTTTAAATATTAGCTTTGTGAGGTAATTCAAATACCAGAAATACTAGTAGAATCTTACAAGTCTGAAAGTACCGCTTTACACCCTTGCCATCTTGTCCAGGAAATTAGGGAGGGCATCTTCTGAAATGTTTACCATGCCCTCATGTCTTTGAGTGCTATGCTGCCTTTTATCAGAGTTGCTATTCTTCTTTCTGTCTCCCAAGGTGTTATGTCTGGAGAGATGGGCGCAATAACGGAGACGAGACCTCGGATAGTAACTTCAGCTCTTTATTAGTGACTTCAGATCGGAGGTAAAAAGCCTAGTAGCAGCAGCTCCTTTTATAGAGCTGGCTGCTGCTAAAGCGTCCAAAGACAGAGATTTGAGCCTGCCACGCTTGGAGTGTCCAATCGCGGCAGCCCGTTTACCAGCCAATTGGATCAGCTCGAAATGACCAATCACGACCCGCTGTTCATGGACCAATCAGAAGTGCAGGATTACAAGCCTGCTAGTTCAGAACACCCCTCCCCTCTAGGTTCTGTCTAAGGGGTGGGGTGATGTATTCTCGCAGGTCGGCGGGTCTTCGTACCTGTCTACCTGATTTACGCTGTTCAAAATGTCTTTGCTCAGTTTCTGATTCTGATGGATTGTTTGCTGGAACTGTCTGGCGTGGCGGCCTGGCTTCTACGCTGGGTCTCCCCTGAGGTGATTCAGAAATACCTGCAACGCTTTCATTATTGCTGATGTTGTGAATTAATAAAAGTGTTTGAATAAAGTTTGTTGAAACCTTAAAGCAAAGTGCAGGGTTTGGCCCTGCACTTCTGATTGGCTGATAATAGCGATACCGGATTGGTCTGTTCAGGAGAATCTGATTGGCTATTAACAAGCCCTTCTCATTGGTTAAAAAGAGCTAACGTTCCTGTGTTCTCATTGGCTAAATGCCCAAGAGCTTGCCTATATAAAGGGGGCTGTTGAGGCCGTTCAGAGAGCTGTTGCACCATGTTAAATAAAGAGTTGAAGTTCACTGTTCGTCGACTCGTCTCCGCTTCTTGTGCCACGCACAGAACCTAACACTGGCGATGAAAGTGGGATACGGAGACGTCAGAGCTGACTGAACACTACAGAGCGATAACAGAGCACGTGGCTGAAACGCACCAATGGCGGAACCATGTCTGGCAGCGTCATGCCACCCACTCCATTCCACCCGGCACAAGAAGACTGGGACTCATATATGGATCGCTTCCAGATATTTCTGGAGACCAACAATTTGAAGGATGCCACTACCGGAAAGAAACGGGAGGTATTCCTAACTCATTGCGGGCCAACCGTATTCAAGATGGCCAAAGCACTAGCGAAACCGGCAGAAGTGAAGTCCGTGGACTGGGACGTCCTTGAACCCCTGCTAAGGGCCCACTATGCACCGACCGTGCCAGCGCTCGTGAGAAGGCATGAATTTTACCAGAGAGATCAGCGGAAGGGCGAAAGCGTTGCAGATTTCATAGCGGATGTCCGGAATCTAGGAGGCCTATGCGGGTTTGCCGACCTTGAAGAAGCCCTGAGAGACAGAATAGTTCTGGGATTAGATGCTACAGGCGTGCATAGTAAGCTGTTGCCGAAAGGCGACATTAGCTTTACAGATGCCATTGCTGACGCTACTGCAGCAGGAAGGAAGTCGGCTGCTTGAATGCGCCGCACCCACACTCCACTTCGCCAACTCGCCAGTGAAGTTTCACTTCACTTAGAAGACCCAGCAATGAAAGCCCACCACGAGGACCTCGAATTGTCATCAGAAAGTGATGAAGAAGAGGTCAACTGGCTCCGGTCTGAACGAGACCAACGCCAGAAATCGCAGTACCAATGTGCTGGTTGTGGGGCAAACCACCCCCGATCAGACTGCAAATTCCTCGATGTGCTCTGCCATGTGTGCGGGAAAAGAGGCCACATCGGACAGGTCTGTAGAAGCAAGCAAGGACCCAGCCAAACCCTGAGGGGGGCTAACTATCGCCAATCTACAGGAAGCCATCCTGCAAAGCGAGAACCCTTGAACCACCAATGGAACACCCACTCCTACAGAAACAGACCCCTAAACCACTCAACGAAGTGAGAAGAGGCACACCGAACTATTACAATTGGTCACGCCTCATCACTGGATGCCAAGAAGATCCGGGTGAAGGTGGCCATCAAAAACCAGCCTTGTATGATGGAAGTCGATTCAGGATCGTCCCTCTCGATGGTTTCCTGGAAGACCCTCAAGCAACTCATCCCTACCGTCTGGCGAAAAGACCTCCGATTCCAAAGAATCATACTCAAAGATTATCAAGGAAATCGAATTCCAGTCGTTGGATCCAGCCAAGTCCGTGTTTCCTTTAAAAATTGTACTGCATCTCTACCCTTGACTGTAGTCGACAGGGATCGGCCTAACTTTTTAGGCCTCCAATGGTTCGCTCCACTTGGAATTGAAGTAGCCGGCATTCACCGAACCCGCAGCAATGACTGGGAAGAGGATCTCGTCCAAGAATTCCAGGACGTCTTTGCAGACAAACTAGGCGAGTACAAGGGGACCCCAATATCATTTAACCTTAACCCCAAAATAGCTCCCATCCACCTTAAGCCTCGTCGAGTCCCATTCGCCCTTAAACCAAAGATTGATGAGCAGCTTGATAAATTAATTGCCCAGGGGGTGTTAGAACCAACTGACCATTCTCCCTGGGAAACCCCAATAGTTTCACCCATCAAGCCGGATGGATTGTTAAGAATTTGTGGGGACTACCGAGCCACCCTGAATCATGCCCTGCAGCAAAACGCTTACCTGGTACCGGTGGTACAACATCTTCTCCATTCCCTGGGGGGGGGCGGAAAAGTCTTCGCTAAACTAGATCTAGCCCAGGCATACCAACAACTGCCTCTAGACAGAAAAACGGCAGAGGCTCAAACGATCATTACGCACCGAGGTGCGTTTAAATGTAACCAACTCCAATTCGGAGTAAGCGTGGCCCCGGGAATCTTTCAAAGTTTGATGGAAAGACTATTACAAGGGATAAAAGGCATTGTCCCCTATTTTGAAGATGTTTTAATTGCTGCTCTGACTCAAGAAATACTAAGGGAGCACCTGGGGTTGGTTCTTCAGAGATTTAAAGACTCGGGTCTCAAAGTTAAGAAAAACAAGTGTCAACTATGTACTGATCGAGTAGAATTTTTAGAATATTTAACAGATAAACAGGGCATTCACCCCACCGATAGCAAACTTAGGGCAATCAAAAATGCCCCAAGACCCCAAAATAAGGCGGATCTCCAAGCGTTCCTAGGCCTTATCAATTTTTATAACATCTTCCTGCCTCACAAGGCAACCGTAGCCGAACCCCTACATCGTTTATTAGACAAAAAAGCAATCTGGGTTTGGAGGCACCCAGAGGAACAGGCGTTTCAAGTAAAAAACTTATTGACCTCCAACACTGTTTTGATGCAGTATAATGAAACTTTGCCTTTAACTGTTACTTGTGATGCTTCAGAGTGGGCGCCATTTTGAGCCACGTTTTACCAAATGGAAGTGAAGCCCCTATTGCCTATTTTTCAAAAACGCTGTCAAAAGCAGAACGCAATTACAGTCAAATCGATAAGGAAGCTCTTGCTATTGTATCTGCTGTTAAATGATTTCATGAATATATCAATGGGCGGGCTTTCATGATAATAACTGACCACAAACCCTTATTGGGAATAATAGTGGGAGATAAACCAATCCCTTATATATTATCTCCCAGAATGACCCGCTGGTCAGAATTTTTGGCTGCCTATAATTATAAGTTGCAACACTGCCTGGGGAAAACCATTCCCCACGCTGACATATTAAGCTGTGCACCGCTTCCAGAAACAGTTGATGACCCTGCTCCAACCGTCGCAACACTGCAGATCGAGACACTCCAAAAACCGCCGCTGACAGCTCACGATATCGCGATTGAAACTAAATGTGATTCCGTTTTAGCACGTGTCCTCAGCTGGGTAGAACGTGGATGGCCATTGGACCAAATCCCTGACAATTATGCTCCTTTCAAAAGTCAACAGATGGAACTATTTTCCCAGAAGGGCTGCATCATTTGGGGTGATAGAGTCGTTGTCCCAGAGCGGTTACAATGAGCGGTACTAAGAACCTTGCACGATGGCCACCCCGGCATCGTGCGCATGAAAGCACTCGCACGAAGCTATGCGTGGTGGCCGGGCATAGACAAGCAGATTGAAGCCTGGGTAAAGACTTGTTCCAAATGCCAGGAAGTCAGCAATGCCCCACCGAAAGCAACCCCAACAGAATGGGAAACACCCAGGGGACCATGGTCCCGTATTCATCTGGACTTTGCGGGACTTACGAATGGACACACATTTTTATTAAGTAGTCGATGCCTACTTGAACTGGCTCGAAATCCATGAGATGAAAAATACAACAACTGAATCAGTCATCAGGAAATTGGACAGATTATTTGCAACACACAGATTACCGGACGTTCTGGTATCCGACAATGGACCCCAGTTTACCGCGCTTTCTTTTGAACAGTACCTGGCGGACCGCAGTATTCGCCATGCGCTAACTTCACCAGCGCATCCTGAGGCTAATGGAAGGGCCGAGTGCATGGTACAATTCGTCAAAAGAACTCTACATATGGCGATATTGAAGACACGATTAACCGGATACTCCTTTTGCAGCACATCACTCCACACAGCGTCACCAACAAAACTCCCGCTGAGTTATTGATGGGACGGAAACTCCACTCCCACCTGGACTGACTACACCCATCGTATGAACCTGAAAAACCACACGGATCCAGCGGGAAATGCCAAAATTTCCAAGTTGGTGACTTGGTTTTCGCGAGAAACTTTTTTGGCGACCCATTGTGGGTCGAGGCAACTGTAATAGTAACTGGACCCAGATCATACCGAGTAAAATGTCGCAATGATAGAATATGGAAGCGCCATATTGATCAGCTGCGTTCAAGGCTGCAGGATGGGGTCTGCGATTCCAGTGATTTCAAAACTGAGGGGGGAGGAGACGCCGAGGAGGCTGAGTTTGGAACGGCGGAAAGCACAAGTGGAAGAAATGAGCGCTCAGATTCAACATGTGAAGAAGGATCGGGGACAGGGGTTAACTCGTCTCAAAGGGATATCGAGGACATTAATGGTAATGGAAGTTTAGAAACAGAATCAGAGACACCCTGTTCACCAGATAACATCCTACACCAACAAGACTCTAGACAAATACCGGGAGGACAGCGTAAATCAAATAGACAATCAAAACAACCTGCCTACCTCAAAGACTACATTACCGCATCCCTTAAACGGAACCCAGGGGAAGGGGTGTTGTGAATTAATAAAAGTGTTTGAATAAAGTTTGTTGAAACCTTAAAGCAAAGTGCAGGGTTCTGGCCCTGCACTTCTGATTGGCTGATAATAGCGATATCGGATTGGTCCGTTCAGGAGAATCTGATTGGCTATTAACGAGCCCTTCTCATTGGGTAAAAAGAGCTAACGTTCCTGTGTTCTCATTGGCTAAATGCCCAAGAGCTTGCCTATATAAAGGGGGCTGTTGAGGCCATTCAGAGAGCTGTTGCACCATGTTAAATAAAGAGTTGAAGTTCACTGTTCGTCGACTCGTCTCCGCTTCTTGCACCACGCACAGAACATAACAGCTGTCATCTGGGTTCTCTGGAATCGCGGACCCTGTTTGGCCTCTAGCTCCTGGAGATACGACCACCTGCCAAGGTTCCTCCTCCGTTTGTGAGTATCGTGGGCTTCGCTGAGCTGGTTGTGGGGTTATGCTTCCTTCGCCAGATGTTGGTTCAATTTCAAAAACCCCTGTTTCCCTTCATCCTCTGGTTTTGATGTCGGAGTTAGTGATGGGAGTTGTGGGCAGCCTTGAGCGTAGCTGGTCTATGTGGCGTTTCCAAAATCTCCCATCTGTGGTTTCTAATCGGTAGGAGCGGGGGCCTGTGATTTGCGTTATTTTGGCAGGGATCCACAATGGGTCTCTTGAAAAGTTCTTTGCAAATACAGGGTCTCCTACCTTAAAGGAGCGGTATTTACTGCTGGAACCCAGGGGCTTTTCCGGGGTGTATGCTGGGTGTAGGCGGTCTAGATGCGATCTGAGTTTTCTGCCCATCAGGAATTCAGCTGGGCTTTTGTTTGTGTGTAATATGCTGGAGAAGGAGCATCCTGGTGACTTTGTCGTGGATGTTTCCTTGTTCCATTTTCTGTAATGTCTTTTTAGTGAACTGAACCATTTGTTCAGCCCTGCCATTGGCCGCTGGGTGAGCAGGTGAAGTCAGGGTGTGGCGTATCCTCCTGTCTGCTAGATACTGCTCAAAAGCCAGGGTGGTAAATTGGGGCCCGTTTTCGGAAACCAAGACACCTGGTAACCCATGCATTGCAAAAAGTCTGTTTAGCTTTTTGATGACCGCATCTGTAGTGGTGGACTTCATCTTGTTGACCTCAAGCCAGTTAGAGTAGGCATCCACTGTTATCAGGAAGGTATGTCCTTTTGTAGGTCCCACGAAATCAATGTGGATGCGGGACCAAGGACCCCTGGGCGTTTCCCATTCAGCTGGTGGTGCTTTTGGTCGGGATGAGCGTGTTTCTTGGCATTTGCTACAAGAGGCAACCCAGGCTTCAATTTGTTTGTCCATACCTGGCCACCAGGCATAGCTCCTTGCCAACGCTTTCATTCGAACGATGCCCGGGTATCCATCGTGTAACAAGTGTAGAACTTTCTTTCGCAGCTTCTCTGGTATGACCACTCGGTCTCCCCATAACACGCACCCTTTTTGAGAGAAAAGTTCTGTTTGTCTGTTCTTGAAGGGCTTAAAGGTGTCATTTGGTTTGATTTCTGGCCATCCCCTCTCCACCCAGCTGAGAACCTGTGCCAAACAAGAGTCCTTTTTTGTTTCCCAGGCTATGTCTAGTGCTGTTAGTGGAGGTGATGGAAGCGTCTCAATTTGTAGTGCTGAGAGTGTGGGAGCTGGGTCATTGAGAATTTCTGGCAGTGGAGAACGGCTCAAAGCATCTGCATGGGGAATGGTTTTCCCTGGTCGGTGTCTCAAATGGTAGTCATAAGCGGCTAAGAACTCTGACCATCATGTCATCCTAGGGGATATGATGTGTGGGGTTGGTTTGTCACCTGCCAAGATACCAAGTAATGATCTATGATGATGGAAAAGGAACTTCCATACACGTACTCGAGGAACCTTTTTATTGCAGATACAATAGTGAGGGCTTCCTTATCCAATTGACTATAATTTCTCTCTGTTTTAGACAAAGTTCTTGAAAAGGATGCAATAGGCGCCTCAGTGCCGTTTGGTAGGATGTGGCTCAGGATGGCACCTACTCCAAAAGGTGAGGCATCACAAGTCACAGTTAATGGAAGTGTCTCATTATATTGGATGAGTACTGCATCCGAAGTTAAAAGGTCTTTTACTTGTTGGAAAGCTTGCTCCTCCCAATGTCCCCAAAACCAGGAAGCCTTCTTGTCGAGGAGTCTATGTAGGGGTTCAGCAACAGTCGCCTTCTGGGGTAAGAAGATGTTATAAAAGTTAATGAGTCCCAGGAAGGCTTGGAGGTCTGTTTTGTTCTTTGGTCTTGGGGCATTTTTAATGGCAGCCAATTTCTTTTCAGTAGGATGAATTCCTTGTTTGTCAAGAAGGTAACCCAGAAATTCATCCTTCTCAGTCCATAACTGGCACTTTTCCTTCTTAACCTTGAGGCCTGCGTCTTTGAACTTTTGTAGGACAGTTCTTAGGTGTTTCTCTAACTGACTTTTCGTAGGGGCGGCGATCAATACATCATCGAAATAGGACACGACCCCTTTGATGCCCTGTAACAACCCACCACGAGGACCTCGACTCGTCGTCAGAAAGCAATGAGGAAGAGGTCCATCGACTTCAGTCTGAATGGGACCAATGCCAGAAATCACAATACCAATGCGCCAGGTGTGGAGCACGCCACCCCCGGTCTGAATGCAAATTCCTCGACGCGCTCTGCCATGTGTGCGGGAAAAGAGGCCATATAGGTCGGGTCTGTAGAAGCAAGCCAGGACCCAGCCAGCCCTCAAGGGGGGCTAACGACCACCAACCGATGAGAAGTCGTCCCGTGAAGCGAGAACCCGTGAACCACCAATGGAACAACCACTCCTACAGAAACAAAACCCTAAACCACCCAATGAAGCGAGAAGAGGCTCACCAAACGATCACGATCGGTCACGCCTCATCTCTGGATGCCAAAAAGATCTGAGTGAAAGTGGCCATCAAAAACCAGCCCTGCCTGATGGAAGTCGATTCAGGATCGTCCCTCTTGATGGTTTCCTGGAAGACCCTCAAGCAGCTCATCCCCACTATCCGTAGGCAAGACCTCCGGTTCCAAAGATTCATACTTAAGGACTATCAAGGAAATCGAATCCCGGTTGTTGGATCCAGCTGAGTACAGGTATCATTTAAGAACCATACAGCATTTCTACCCCTGACTGTAATCGACAAGGATCGGCCTAGTTTGTTAGACCTCCAATGGTTCGCTCCACTTGGAATTGAAGTAGCTGGCATTCACCGAACCTACAGCAGCGATTGGGAAGAAGACCTCGTCCATGAATTCCAGGATGTCTTTGCAGAAAAATTAGGCGAGTACAAGGGGACCCCGATATCGTTTAACCTCAATTCTGAAATAGCTCCCATCCGCCTTAAGCCTCATTGAGTTCCCTTTGCCCTTAAACCAAAGATTGACGAGCAGCTTGATAAATTAATAGCTCAGGGAGTGCTAAAACCAACCGATCACTCTCCCTGGGAAACCCCAATCATAACGCCCATCAAGCCGGATGGATCAATAAGAATTTGTGGGGACTACCGAGCCACCCTGAACCACGCCCTTCAACAAGACGCTTACCCGGTACTGGTGGTGCAACACCTACTCCATTCCCTGGGGGGCGGAAAAGTCTTCGCAAAACTAGACTTAGCCCAGGCATACCAACAACTGCCTGTTGACAAAAAAACGGCAGAAGCCCAAACAATCATTACGCACAGAGGTGCATTTAAATGTAACTGACTCCAGCTCGGAGTGAGCGTAGCCCCAGGAATCTTTCAAAGCTTAATGGAGAGGCTATTACAAGGGATAAAATGTGTTGTTCCATATTTTGATGATGTGTTAATCGCAGCCCCAACCCAGAAAATACTTAAGGAACGTCTGAAGTTGGTTCTCCAGAGATTTAAAGACTCCGGTCTAAAAGTTAAAAAGAACAAGTGTAATTTATGTACGGACCGCGTAGAATTTTTGGGATATTTAATTGATAGTCAAGGCATTCACCCCACCGATTACAAACTCAGGGTGATCAAGAACGCCCCCAAACCCCGAAACAAGGCCGACCTCCAGGCTTTTCTGGGCCTTATCAATTTTTATAATGTTTTCCTGCCTCACAAAGCAACCGTAGCTGAGCCCCTACATCGTTTATTGGACAAAAAAGCAACCTGGGTATGGGGACGTAGAGAAGAACAGGCGTTTCGACATGTAAAAGATTTATTGACTTCTGATGCTGTCCTGATGCAGTATAACGAGACTTTGCCTTTAACGATCACATGTGATGCATCCCCATTCGGGGTGGGCGCCATTTTAAGCCACGTTTTGCCAAACAGTAATGAAGCCCCTGTTGCTTATTCTCAAAGACATTATCAAAAACAGAACGCAACTACAGTCAAATTGACAAGGAGGCCCTTGCTATAGTATCCGCGGTTAAGAGATTTCAGGAATATGTGTATGGCCGAGCATTTACCATAGTGACTGACCACAAACCTTTGCTGGGAATAATAGTGGGAGATAGGCCAACACCGTATATATTATCTCCCAGAATGACCTGCTGGTCAGAATTTTTGGCGGCATACAATTACAAACTACAACATCGCCCAGGGAAGGCCATACCCCACGCCGACGCATTAAGCCGTGCACCTCTTCCAGGGACTATTGATGACCCCGCTCCGATGGTCACAACGCTGCAGATCGAGACACTTCAAATGTCACCATTAACGGCCCGAGATATCGCAATGGAAACGAAACGCGACCCCATTTTAGCACAAGTCCTCAGTTGGGTCGAGTGGGGATGGCGTTAGACCAAATATCTGACGACTACGCCCCATTCAAAAATCGGCAAATGGAACTATTTTTTCAAAAGGGCTGCATTATCTGGGGTGATAGAGTTGTCGTCCTAGAGTGGTTGCGACCAGCGATACTAAGGACCCTGCACGATGGCCACCCCGGCATCGTGTGTATGAAAGCCCTCGCACGAAGCTACACATGGTGGCTGGGTATTGACAAGCAGATAGAGACATGGGTAAAAGCCTGTCGCAAGTGCCAGGAAGTAAGCAACCCCAACCGAATGGGAAACACCGAGGGGACCATGGTCCCGCATTCATCTGGACTTTGCGGGTCCTACTAAGGGACACACATTCTTACTGATGGTGGATGCCAACTTGAACTGGCTTGAAATCCATGAAATGAGGAATACAACTGAAGCAGTCATCAGGAAACTGGACAGATTCTTTGTGACACACGGATTACCAGAAGTTCTGGTATCCGACAACGGGCCTCAATTTACTGCGCTGTCCTTCGAACAGTGCCTGGCGGACCGTGGTATCCGACATGCGCTGACTTCACCAGCGCATCCTAGATCAGCCCTAGATCGTACCATGTAAAATGTCGTGACAATAGAATTTGGAAATGCCATATTGATCAGCTGAATTCAAGGCTACAGTCGGGGATCTCCGAGCCCCCTGATTTCCAAACCGAGGGGGAAGGAGATAGCGAGGAAGCTGAATTCGAAGTGGCAGAAAGTTTAAGTGGTAGTAATGACTGCTCAGAGGCAGCACATGATGGACCCAGAATGGGGGTGGCCTCGCCTCAAAGAGATGCCAAAAGCAGTAGCGACAACGAAAATTCAAATGCGGAACGGGAGGCACCCTTTTCACCAGATAACGTCCTACCCTAACAAAACTGTAGCCAAATACTGGGAGGACAACGGAAATCTATTAGACAATCAAAACAACCTGCCTACCTCAAAGACTACATGACCGCACCCCTTAAACGGAACCTGGGGGGAAGGGGTGTTGTGAATCAATAAATGCTTAATAAAGATCATTAAGAGGTTCTGGCCCTGCACTTCTGATTGGCCGATAATAGTGACATCAGATTGGTCCGTTCAGGAGAATCTGATTGGCTATTAACGAGCCTCTCCCATTGGTTATGGAGCTAGCGCTCCCTGTGTTTTCATTGGTTAAATAAGTTAAGAGTTGCCTATATAAAGGGGCCCATCATGGCCATTGACCTGAGCTGTTTTCACATGTAAATAAAGAGTTGAAGTTCATTGTTTCACTGGCTCGTCTCCATCCTTGCACCCATGCTCAGAACTTAATAGTAACTTCAACTGTTTATTTGTGACTTCAGATCGGAGGTAAAAAGCCTAGCAGCAGAATCTCCTTTTATAGAGCTGGCTGCTGCTAAAGCATCCAATGACAGAAATTTGAGCCTGCTACGCTTGGAGTGTCCAATCGCGGCAGCCTGTTTACCAGCCAATCGGATCAGCTCTAAATGACCAATCACCACCCGCTGTTCACGGACCAATCAGAAGTGCAGGATTACGAGCCTGCTAGTTTGGAACACAAGGTTATACTAACATACCATTACACTGGGAAAGAAAAGAAACCCAAACAGCTGAATGTGCTTAAAAGCTATGAAATGAAGGCAGTGTGTGTTATCTCTATCTTAATAGATGATTAGCACTCAAACCATGACTGACAAGGTAGCTTTCTTACATGTGAATTATAGCAAAGGACTCTAATAAATTCATGCACCGGTCCAGCAATTAGTTACTGCTATGATAGCTCTAAATTTTTGTCCTTGAATTATTCTTGATGGAATGTGTAAGGGAAGGACCCATTGTCATGCCCCTGGTGGACTCTGACTCTGAGGAAGAGGAGAAACAGCCAACAGGGAGTGGGAGTGTGGCTCCAGAGGTGGTGGAGGAAGCTGGGGAAGGGCAGAGGCCAGCTGAGCAGTCAGAGGAGGATCCCCTATCCATCCTAGGTCACGCAGAGAGGAGAGGATCAGGGAAAAGCGAGGTCTACTCAAGATGAGATTACCATGAGCCTCCTCGTGGCTTGCAGGTGGGAGCTATGTATATAAGTTTGCAACTGTGCAGTTAGAATTGCTGAAGTCAATTAGTGTTTACCTTGAAAGAGGCTTATATTTGCTGGCGTTCTTCCCATGGACTTTATTCGGTTATTTTCCTGGAGTTTATAATTAGTTATTTTGGCTTGTTTCAGAACTCTCGGTTTGTTTTGGTTTTCTGTTTGCCTCATTATTTACTTTTGTGACTTTAAACTGTGCCTAATAAAACAGTGAAGTTAAGTTAAAGACTTTACTGGACTTTAATATATGTTTTGGGTTTTGGGTTATTTTGAAAGACTAAGAGTCATCACACCCATATTGTAGGACTGAAAGTGATATTTGGGCCTAGAAACTCCTTATTTTGAGGGTGAAGGTTTGTTCTCCAAGCTTGTGGGTTGGTTTCTGAACATTTTGTTAGCAGGCAAGATAACATTTTTAGCAGAGTTTAGTGGAAACTCCACTGAAGATGTTGCCTGGTAAGGATATGTTCAAAAACCAACCCACAAGCTTGGAGAACAAACCTTCACCATCATCCTACACCTGAAGTATAGATATTTGCCACTATTGAACTCCTTATTTTATCTTGGCCAATTGTATCCAGATGATGGATTTTAATCTGAATAATTGAAGAGATGTAATGTAATATATGGTCTGTATAGAGGAAGTGTAACGTGTATGCACCTGATTTCTTGCATACCATTTTTAACATAATCAGATGCATGAGTTAATACTGCAATACATGGCATTTAAACTCCTTTCTTTCCCTTTAAATTATAAGTTGTTTCTTAATTCCCGATGAGAGTGACTTACACATGTCTGCAGCTGAGTAGGAGAGCAGGAGATAACCTTGCATTATACACTGTTCATCATGAGTTTGGAATTTTTGCAGCTGCTGGAGTCATATATTGTGGGGGATGCATTTTGGCTTTTTATTTATCTGAATTTCTCCCCAGACTTCTGACTCCTTATTTGCTTGATATTTTTCCAATGATGAATTTGCCAGAACATTATCTGGTATATTACCTCCAAATTTCATTATTCACTTCCAATTACTCATTATTTCCAAATTCCAGTACATGTTGTTGAATTTGTTGATGAAAGATCCCATCCCCCAAATAAACTTTGATTTGATTATATTAAATTACTATGATGTGCATTAGCTTACACAAGCACCAATAAAACAGTACTTAAAGCTTGATGGATTCATATATCTGATAATAGGATTATGTTTAGCTCTGTATTTAATTAATACACAGGCAAACATTGATATTTAGAGAAGGAAATGAATGGTGAATTCAACAAAAATTCACTTAAATGCCTATTCACTTAGATGCCTATTCTAAAACAATGTAGGAACAGAGTGGGGTTGGCAAAAAAATCAGGTGACAGCAATGGGAACTCCTAGGGTTACTGGTAGTAAGCAAAGCAGTTGTATGACATTGCACTTCTGGTCCCAATTACTATCATAATTCGAGGACTACCCATATAGTTCCTGTTTCCATTATTAACTGAATACCACTGGTTAGCCAAGAATCTACCATAATCGAAGTCATTCCCAGCTTGGTCCCTCCAAGTAAGGTAAGGGACTGTCTCCTCCATTTCCTCTTGAACTTCCCATACCTGCCTATTTTTCTCCCTCCCATCTCTTTCTTTTTGGCTGTCTGCTTACCAGCTGCCATCCGTTGCCCCTGCTGTATCTTCATCACGACTGTACTGGCCAGGGCTGTATTCCTACCATCTTTTTTCACACTAATGCTTCTGAGGCTTGTCTTGTGCTTCACCTAAGATCTCTGTCCATATTCTTCCCAGGGCCTTCATTTGTGTACCAGCCAGGCCCGTATTTTGTGAAATAAGGACACAGGTAGTGTTCTATACCTTCATTTGCATTCTTGAAACCCTGTGCTTTGATTGGCCAAAGCGTGGGGTGATCTGATTGGTCTCGCGAGCCACGCTGATTGGCTCGCTGAGAATCTCCCGCGATAGGTGGAAACAAATCATGGGAGATTCAAAGTGGTGCCATTGGCTGCGGCCGCCGCGGCTTGAGAATAAAAAGCCGCTGTTTTCTCCTCGGAGCCAGATCGGTTCCGGGGACCAATAAAAGAGCTGAAACTCTAGTCACTGACTCCTGGTCTCCTCATTGTGATGGACACGACACTGGCGACGAGGATGGGATCCAGAGGCTGAACCCAATCGAGCACATGTCCAACGGAAGCAAGACCGATGAGATGGCCAGCATCGCTCCACCCACGCCCTTCAATCCTGCTAGCGAGGACTGGGAATCCTAGACAGACAGATTCCTCATGTTCCTCGAATGCAGCAACATGAAGGACGCCACCGGGCCGAAAAAATGAGCCGTCTTCCTGACACACTGCGGGCCCGCAGTGTTCAAGATGGAGAAAGCCCTAGCGAAACCCACTGACGTCAAAGAGATGGACTGGGCTGACCTCGAAACCTTGCTCCGCAACCACTACGCCCACGCCGTGCCCACCCTCATCAGGTGGCACGATTTCTACTGGCGGGACCAGAGACCTGGCGAAAGCATCAGCGACTTTGTGGTGGAGTTGCGGAACCTAGGAGGCATGTGCGAATTCTCCGACATGGACGAGGCCGTACGGGACCGAGTCGTGCTCGGACTTCGGGACCCAGTCCTACAGAGTCAGCTGATGGCCAAAGGCGACATCACCCTCACCAACGCCATCGCTGAAGCCACCGCAGCCGAGGCCACCCGGAAATTGGCGAACCGCATGCGGAGATCGGATGCAGGGGACCGCACCATGACCACTGACCCAGGACGGGCGACCGAGGCCAAACCGGAAGCAAGTCACCGCAAGACCACCACCCACCATGGCGAATTCCACTCCGCCTCTGTAAAGCCTGGTTTCCCCAACCAGGGTTAGGGAGACAAGCTAAACAGAATGTGCAGCGTTAGTCAGATAGGCACACAGATAAATGAGTGAGCTAAGCTTGTATGTTTATTAACATAACAGTAAAAATAACAGATACGCTTGTGCTATCAAAAATATAGTTTATTCCATTATGAGTTCATAGCATAGTCAAAATAACAGTCCAATAGTCATGTATCATTTAGTCAGTCCATTCAAGGATATTCAATTAGCAAAGTCCGTGTAGAATATCCAATGTCAGTTCACTTACAATAAATCAATCCTTTATCTCTCTCCCGTTCCAGTAGGGAAAAACGCAGTCTTCATCCAGTAATTAGGGATCATCAAGCCAGAGAGAGCAAGCTGACGTTCCTTGCTTCTTTTATGGTGCTTTCACAACCACTCCCTTAATTACAATCCTACAGTTAAAGTTGCAGACACTTTAACTAATGAACTATGATAACATATTTATTATTTTACCTAAACCAGTTAGGGCAAACAATGTTATCCCTAACATTCTCCCCTTTTAGGAAATAATAATAAATATAACTATTTACATCTTTAAATCATATTTGTTACAACTCTCTTTAAACTTGCTTACTCCTTGAGCTTTTGTAAATTGGTCTGCAATGTTTTCTTCTGTCATGCAGTATTCCAATTTAATTAGCCCATTTTTTACAGATTCTCTAACATTTAAGTATCTTAAATCAGTATGCTTTGATCTAGTTTTTGCAGCAATACTAGTAGCTAACTTTAAAGCTGCCTGGTTGTCCTCGTACACAATAATGGAATCTTTAACAGTTATACCCATGTCTAAAAATAACTGTTTGTACAGAATTAAGTCAGTGCATAGTAATGACAGACATGAAAATTCCGCTTCCATCGTGGACAAGCTGATATGCTGTTGTTTGATTGACCTCCACCCTATTAGTGTCTTACCAAATAATATAGCCATCCCAGATGTTGATTTTCTATTGTTTATATCAGTTGCAAAACTTGCATCTGCATAGGCACTAAGACTCAAATCACCCTTTGGTTCTATATATAATGCATGGTTCATTGTTCCTTTAAGATATCTTAAAATTCTTTTTAATGATTGCCAATGACATTGATGTGGATCTGAATTAAAATGTGCCAGCTGATTTACACTATAAGCTATATCTGGCCTAGACCAATTGCTTATATATGATAAGCTGCCAATCAAAGATTGATATATAGACTTATCAAATTTGGGACTTTGATCATCAGTTTGGCAAACTTCCTGATTCATTGGAGTCTTTGCCGGTTTACAAAGTTCCATTTTATAACTCTTAATTAATTGGCAAATTTTATCTTCTTGAGATATCTTAAAACCATTTTTTGTTTTGTTAATTGTCAATCCTAGATACTTTTAAATTTCACCTAAATGCTTTAATTTTATCTTTTTGGCTAATAATGATATAATTTCATTAGCTTCATTATTAGTCTTAGTTATCAAAGCAATATCATCTGTAAATAATAACAATAATGACACCGTTCCATTATTTTCTCTTTTAAATACACATGGATCTGCTAAACCAGATTTAAAACCTATATTGTTTAACTCTTTCACAATATATTTGTTGTGTCCGCGAAATGATGCCAGGAGCCGGTGACTTAGTGCAAAAGCTCTTTATTGGAAAGTTGGAACCGAACTGGTGAAAGGAAAAAAGCCCGCGGCTTTTATTTCTTTCGCCGCGGCGGCCACGGCTAATGGCACCGCTTTGAATCTCCCGCGGTCTGAATGGACCAATCGCAGGAGATTCTTAGCGAGCCAATCGGCGCGGCTCGCCTGACCAATCGGAGAGCCCCGCGCTTTGGCCAATCAAAGCGCGGGGATCTCGAGTATGTTAATGAAGGACAGAACACCCCTCCCCTCTTGGTTCAGTCCTTACGTTGCGTAGTCACGTAGGTAGGCGGTGCTCCGTCTGGTCCTACTTGACCTGCGCAACTCAGTCGTAGGCTGGATCCCGGCCGGTTCGGTCGGGATCTCCGCTGCTCCTGCTGCCGTCGTGGAAACTGGCTGGTCGATCGGGCCTGTCCTTTCTTCGTAGCTCCCTCCTAGGCCTTCTGGGTTGGTTGAGCTACGGGTTTCGCCGCTCCCGCTCGGTCTTTCTGGGTCGGTCGAGCTGGCTTGGCTGTTCCTTCCTGGCGAGGGGTCGTGATGGCTGCTTTCCGGTGAGTACTGCTGGTTTATTTTTCTTTGGATTCAGTCCCCTGGGTATTCCCTCCCCCCTTGGCTTGCGTTGTGGGGGTTGGTTTCACTTGTTTGTGCGTCGGCGGTTTGTTGGTTTGTAGTTCTCGACCTAAGTTGGTCGATGTGGCGTTTCCACGCTCGTCCGTCTGCTGTTTGTAGCTGGTACGAGTGTGGGCCTGTTGCTTGTGTGATGACGGCTGGGGTCCATAGAGGATCTCCCGTCAGGTTCTTTGCGTATACGGGGTCCCCGGGTGCGAAGGTTCGGTGTTTGGTGCTTGAGTCTGGGGGCCTTTCCGGGTTATACGTGGGGTGTAACCTGTCGAGTGGGGACCTTAGCTTTCTGCCCATTAGTAGTTCGGCTGGGCTTTTATTGGTTGTGGTATTTGGGGTTATGTGTTGGGTGAAGAGTAGTTTGTTGATTTTCCCTTGGATCTCCCCGTGGTCTATTTTCCGGATGGTCTTTTTAGTGAATTGGACCATCCGTTCCGCCCTACCGTTCACCGCCGGGTGCGCTGGTGCTGTCAGCGCGTGGCGGATGCCCCTTTCCACTAGGAATTTTTCGAATTCCAGCGAGGTGAACTGGGGCCTGTTGTCGGAGATGATGACGTCTGGGAGGCCGTGTGTTGCAAAGAGTTTGCAGAGTTCCTTGATCACGGCCTCCGTGGTTGTCGTCTTCATGTTGCTTACCTCCAGCCAGTTGGAGTAAGCGTCAACTGTTATGAGGAAGGTGTGTCCTTTTGTGGGCCCGGCGAAGTCTATATGGATCCTAGACCAAGGTCCCCTTGGGGTTTCCCACTCTAGGACGGGTGCTGTGGGTGGGCTTGGCCTAGTTTCCTGGCATCGTTGGCACCTAGCTACCCAGGCCTCTATTTGTTTGTCCATCCCTGGCCACCAAGCGTAACTTCTGGCCAGGGCTTTAGTCCTCACGATGCCAGGGTGCCCCTCGTGTAGCAATTCCAAAACCTTCCCCTGTAGCTTTTCCGGAATGACCACCCTGTCCCCCCATAGCATGCACCCTTTTAACAACGAGAGTTCCGTTTGGCGGTTTCGGAACGTTTTGATGGACTCGTCATTGTCCCTTTCTGGCCACCCTTTCTCCACCCAATGCAACACCCGCGCCAGACGTTTGTCTTTATTAGTCTCTCGGGCAATGTCTGACGCGGTTATGGGCAGGTTGGGTAGAGTCTCTATGCTGAGGGTGGTCGTCGTGGGTGCTGGGTCGGTGTCGGGTTCCGGTAGCGGCGAGCGGCTTAAGGCGTCTGCATGGGAGATCGTCTTACCCGGTCTGTGTATGAGTTCGTAGTTGTAGGCTGCCAGGAACTCAGACCACCTTGTCATTCGGGGAGACAGAATGTTCGGGGTGGCCCGGTTTCCTGCAAGGATTCCCAGCAGCGGCTTGTGGTCCGTTATGATGGTGAAAGTCCGGCCGTAGAGGTATTCGTGGAATCGTTTTACGGCGGCAACTATAGCCAGAGCCTCTTTGTCCAATTGGCTATAGTTCCGCTCCGGTTTGGTGAGGGTCCTTGAAAAGAATGCGATGGGCACTTCTTTTCTGTTGGGAAGGGGATGGCTGAGGACAGCGTCGACACCGAAGGGTGATGCGTCGCATGTGACGGCCAGAGGTAGGGTCTCGTTGAATTGTATGAGGACGGCGTCGGAGGTGAGGAGGTCCTTCGTTCTTTGGAAGGCGGCTTGCTCCCGTTTCCCCCAAGTCCAGGTCGCCGTCTTGTCCAGGAGCCTATGCAAGGGCTCCGCCACCGTCGCCTTTTGGGATAGGAACACATTGTAAAAGTTCAGTAACCCCAAGAACGCCTGTAGCTCAGTCTTTGACTTGGGGGTGGGGGCTTCTTTGATGGCCTTGATTTTTTTGCTTGTGGGGTGAATGCCGTGCCGGTCTAGGAGGTAGCCCAGGAATTCTACTCGTTCCGTGCATAGCTGGCATTTTTCCCTCTTTACTTTTAGTCCGGTCTCTTTAAATTTAGTTAGGACCTCCCTTAGTCGACCTTCTAGTTCGGCTTGGTTGGCTGCCGACACTAGGACGTCGTTGAAGTAAGGTACCACCCCCTTGATACCTTGCAATAGTCTCTCCATTAGGCTTTGGAATATTCCCGGTGCCACGCTGACTCCGAATTAGAGTCGGTTGCATTTGAATGCTCCCCGGTGGGTGACAATGGTCTGCGCTTCAGCCGTTTGCTCATCGACCGGCAACAGTTGGTATGCCTGGGCGAGGTCGAGCTTGGCGAAAACCTTGCCCCCTCCCAGTGAGTGCAGTAGGTGTTGCACTACTGGGACGGGGTCGGCGCTTTGTTGCAGTGCGCCATTTAGGGTGGCCTTATAGTCCCCACAGATCCTCACTGACCCATCAGGCTTGATCGGGGTGACTATGGGGGTCTCCCACCGGGCGTGGTCTATGGGCTGCAGGACCCCTTGCTTGACGAGCTTGTCAATTTGCTCGTCTATCTTGGGTTTCAGTGCAAATGGCACCCGCCTTGGTTTCAGGCATTTTGGGGGGACGTTAGGGTCTAGGTCGAAAGATATAAGGGGCCTTCGGTACTTGCCTAGGTTTCCGTCGAAGACCTCTTGGAACTCCCGGGCTAGTTGCTGCTCCCAGCTGTCGTCGGTGACGTGGTCAACTCCCGTGAGGGCGATGTCGAGCGGGTCGAACCATTGCAGTCCCAGTAGGCTTGGGCGGTCGCGGTCGAGGATCGTTAGGGGGAGTCGTTCGGTGCGCCCCTTATAAGTGATGTTAAAACTTTTGTTGCCGACTACCGGGATGCGGTTTCCCTGGTAGTCCTTTACAATGAGTCTCTGGCTGTCTACATTCCTCCTTTGGAGGGTAGGCACCAACCGCTTTATCTCATGCCATGCAATCATGGAGAGGTAGGACCCGGAGTCCACCTCCATTTTGCATGGCTGGCCCTCGATGCATACCTCGACGTGGACCTTCCGGGCGTCGTTGGTGATGTCGTGGCCGATGGTGACCGTCTGGTGGGTCTCCTCTCTCCGCCGGTTGTCGCCGCCTCGCGAGGATCGCCCGTTCCGGTCCCATCGGCTGTCCGAGGGGCGATCTCTGGTCCGGGGTGGTGTGCTTTCTCTCCTCCGGTCGCTCTGGGCCCATCGTGCCGGGCTGCGATTTTTCTTCAGGCGGCAGATACGGGCGATGTGTCCCTTCTTGTCGCAATGCCGGCAGATCGATTCGAAGAACCGGCATTCCGACCTGGGGTGGTCGCCGCCGCAGCCGGCACAGTTGGTCCTCGACTTACGACCTCGCTGGTTCCGTGGGTCGCGCCCTGTCTGTAGTCGATGGATATCCTCCTCGTCATCGGAAGTGTCTGATGCCGAGTGGAAATCGCCCTGGTGGGTGGTCGTCTCGGGTTTGGGCTCGGTCGACCTCGCCGGGTTGTTGTTTCCGCTGCGGTCCCCAGCGTTCGGTCTGCGCATGCGGTCGGCGGAAATTCGGGTTGCTTCGGCGGCTGCGGCTGCGGTGAGGGTGTCTGCTAGACTGATGTTGCCCTTGGCCATCAGCCGGCTCTGGAGGACGGGGTCCCACAAACCGAGCACGATTTGGTCTCGCAGGGCGTTGTTTAGGTTATCGAATTCGCAGAGCCCCCCTAAACGTCGCAGCTCGGCGACGAAGTCGCTGAAGCTCTCACCCGACCTCTGGTCCCGCCGGTAAAACTCGTTGTGCCGGATCAGGATGGGTACCTCTGGAGCGTAGTGCCGCCGCAGTATGGGTTCGAGGACATCCCAGTCCATCGCAGTGGCATCGGCGGGTTTGGCCAGCGCTTTGGCCATCTGGAAGACCTCGGTCCCGCAGTGGGTCAAGAAGACGGCGCGTTTCATTGGGCCGGAGGCCTCCTTCAGGCCGGTGCACTCGAGGTACATGCGGAATCGGTCGGCGAACGATTCCCAGTCCTCGGTGGCGGGGTTGAAGGGTGCGGGTGGTGCGATCTTCGCCATCTCGGTGGTTCGTCTGGCTTCCGTCGGACACGTGGTTTGGTTCAGGGTCTGGATCCCATCCTCGTCGCCAGTGTTGTGTCCGCGAAATGATGCCAGGAGTCGGTGACTTAGTGCAAAAGCTCTTTATTGGAAAGTTGGAACTGAACTGGCGAAAGGAAAAAAGCCCGCGGCTTTTATTACTTTCGCCGCGGCGGCCGCGGCTAATGGCACCACTTTGAATCTCCCGCGGTCTGAATGGACCAATCGCGGGAGATTCTTAGCAAGCCAATCGGCGCGGCTCGCCTGACCAATCGGAGAGCCCCACGCTTTGGCCAATCAAAGCGCGGGGATCTCGAGTATGTTAATGAAGGACAGAACAATATTGGTTCCACTCAAAGCCAGATTGTTTCAACCCATAAAGACTCTTTTTGAGTTTCCAACAATCATTACTATTTACTTTATTGTCTTTTATACCTACTGGCTTTTTCAAATATATAGTGTGCTGCAATGGTGCATGCAAATAAGCAGTTTCTACATCTAAATGGTTAATGACATTGTTTTTCTTAGCTGCCCACACTAATGCTGCTCTTAAAGATGTAGCCTTAAGACTTGGTGCAAAAACTTCATCGTAATCAGATGCAGTTTGATTAAATCCTTGAGCTACCCACCTAGCTTTATGGGTAACAGTCCCATCATTTCCAGTTTTTACTTTAAATATCCATTTGCACCCAATGGATTGTTCTCCTGGAGGTAATATGGCATCTTCATAAACTTTCATTACCTTTAATGAATTTAGTTCCTTTTCCATTGCCTTTTGCCAATTCTCCTGATCCTTAGCAGGATACATCCTAAGTTCATCTACACTAGTTGGAACTTTAGTTACTTGGCAAACTATACTTGCTTGATACCTATCAGGTGATCTAGTTGTACGTGTAGTACGTCTAGGTATTACAGGACTTACAGGTGGACTTTCATTTATTAACTCTTCTTGATTATCTAACTCTTCCTGATTAACTGTTTCCTCTTGTTCTGGTCCTATTTGCTCTTCATGGACTTCTTCTTTAATTGGATTCTTCTTATAACTAGTCTGTTCTTTCTGCTTTTTGTAGGGTTCAATAATTACTTCGTTATTTAAATCTTGCTCTAATCTATTCCATCCTACATGTTCTAGGAATTTAGCACTAGCACTGGTGTAAACTCTAGATGTACCTGGTTCCCAGAATCTATAAGATCTATGATTAGATGTATATCCTACAAAAAATAATCTTTTAGCTCTATGCTGTCCTTTGTGTCTTCGTTGTGAAGGGATATGCACCCATGCTGGTGCTCCAAATGTGTGCATGTAACTTAAATCAGGTTTTGTACCATGCCACAATGTGAATGGTAATTCACCTGTTGTTGAATTAACAACATTATTTAATATATGATTACCACACATTGTTGCTTCTCCCCACAAATTGTCAGGTAATCCTGAATCAGACATCATAGTTCGTGCCATTGATTGTAGTGTTTAGCCTCGTCTCTCTATAAATGCATTATGTTGTGGCCTATATGGTGCAGACTTTTTATGTTGAATACCTAACATTCTTAGTCTGTTCTGGAATTTATTATTTGTAAATTCCGTACCATTATCTGTTATAAGAGTTACTAATTTCTTTTTAGTTTTCCTTTCAGCAAATTTTATCCAATTAAAGAGATTTTGATACGTTTCAGTTTTGCTCTTCATTAAATTGCAAAACCCATATCTAGAATAGTGGTCCATTATACTTAGTATGTAACGAGCTCCTCCTACACTTGGTTTTTTTGGACCTATTAAATCTGCAAATACTACCTCTAAAGTCTCTTTGGTAGTAAATCCATCAACTCTATTAGCCGGTATGACCCTGGCTTTGCTTTGATTCCAGGCATTACATTGCAAATACTTATTACAAGGTTTCAAACTTATTCCCTTAGATAATTCAACAGTTTTCTTAAGCATTTTAAAATTTAAATGCCCGAGCCTTCGATGTAACAAGTGAATACATTCATCATGAGGTTTCTTATTTTCATAAACTGTGTTAGCCACTTTTAAACCATCATCATTTAACACATATAATTCACCTCTTAAAGATGCAGTAATTTTCTTATCTTGTTTTTCAATTATGCAGTTATCTCCTTTAAAAGTAACTACATATCCTAGTTTAACCAAAATTCTAACTGAAATTAAATTAAACTTAAGTTGTGGTACATATAACATTTTTACATTCTCTTTTATAAAAGAACAATATGCTATACCTTGACCTTTAGCTTTCAGTTTCCAGCCATTGGCTAACGATATCTGCTGTGTACTCTTGGATATTTTAATAAAATTTTTGTTGTCATTTGTTATACAGTGGGATGCTCCACTGTCAACCACCCATAAATTATTTTTTACAGCTCCGTTACTATCCATGGCTAACTCTAAATTTTTATTTTTATTTTGATAACTTTTAGTATTCTGGCCAGCGTTCTGGCATTTTGCTTTTTTACAAAATCTTGCCAAATGTCCTCTTCCTCCACAATTAAAGCACTTTTTAATTGCGTATGCAGTAGGAGATTCATTATCTTCTTTTTGAGGTTGCTGCCTCCTTAAATCGTCTCTTTCAAGCCTTCTTCTTGCCTCTTCAATCAATCTGCCAGTGATATCAGTTAAAGTTAAGCTTTCCTTTGGCAAAATTTCAAGGGAAGTTACGTAGTTGTCATAACTTTCAAGTGTAGATAGAATTATGTAGACTTGGTGTAGTTTAGAGAAAATAAGCTCTTTCTCATGCAGTTCTTGAAAAATGCTTTGCATAGTTTTCAAATGACTCAGCATATCACCATTCGTCTGGAGATGCGTACTGAAAAGCTTCCGTGTTAGATTTATGTGAGCACCAACATTATCTCGAACATAAATCCTCTTCAGCTTCTGCCAACACCCAACAGCCGTTTTCTCTCTGTGGATATAAACAAGCTGTTGGTCAGTTAAGGTTAAAGCAATTATGCAAATAGCGTGTTCATTTTTATGCATAAATTCTTCTATCTTTAGTCTATCTTCATCATCCTCTGGATCCCATTCTTCTACGTTTGGTGGATTTTCAATTATGTTCCACAAACCTTCTCTTCGTAGAAGCAGACTACATTTCATAGACCATGATACATAGTTTGTTCCATCCAACTTGGATATAAGGGACAAACTTTGTAGATTGACTTGTGCCATGTTTTCTTTGTATGGATATAAAACTATAATTAATAAAACACAGCTGTCTGTTTACTGTAATGTATAACAACACAAACTCTCACTTTTACATAAATCTGTTTTATCCTAGTTGAACTGACTTTGCAGCCTCTGGGCCCATAACCAGTGTCAAGCCTGGTTTCCCCAACCAGGGTTAGGGAGACAAGCTAAACAATGTGCAGCGTTAGTCAGATAGGCACACAGATAAATGAGTGAGCTAAGCTTGTATGTTTATTAACATAACAGTAAAAATAACAGATACGCTTGTGCTATCAAAAATATAGTTTATTCCATTATGAGTTCATAGCATAGTCAAAATAACAGTCCAATAGTCATGTATCATTTAGTCAGTCCATTCAGGGATATTCAGTTAGCAAAATCCGTGCAGAATATCCTATGTCAGTTCACTTAAAAAACAGTCCTTTGTTTCTCTCCCGTTCGAGCAATGCAGTCTTGATTCCAAGCAGTAATCAGGGATCATCAAAGCCAGAGAGAGAGCAAGCTGTCGTCTTGCTTCTTTTAAAGTGCTTTCACAACCACTCCCCTAATTACATTCCCATATTTAAAGTTGCAGACACTTTAACTTATAAACCATGATAACATATTATTATTTACCTAAACCAGTTAGGGTAAACAATGTTATCCCTAACAGCCTCCGACACCTCGGATGAGGAGGAGGAAATCCACCGGCTCCAGGCGGGATGCGACCAGCGCAGTCGGCGGGGTCCTAAGTCGGGGACCACGTGTGCTGGGTGCGGAGGCGACCACCCTAGATCCGAGTGCCATTTCTTTGATGCAGTCTGCCGGCACTGCGACAAAAAGGGTCACATTGCCCGCGTCTGCAGATTAAAGAAGGCCTACAGCCCCAAACGGTGGGACCACAGCGAGCGGAGACGGGACAGCACACCCCCCACAACCAGAGATCGCCCAGCTGACAGCCAATGGGACCGGAGCAGGCGAACCCGACGAGTTGACGAAAACTGGAAGAAGGAGGAAACCCACCAGACGGTCGTCATCGGCCATGCATCAACCACCGACACCCGGAAAGTCTACGTGGAGGTAGGCATCGAAGGTGAGCCATGCAAAATGGAGGTGGACTCTGGATCCTACCTCTCCATGGTTGCCTGGCAAGAGATCAAACGTTTGGTGCCTACCATCCATAAGAAGGGACTGGAGAACCAGAGACTAATCATCAAAGACTACCAGGGAACCTGCATCCCGGTAGTTAGAACCGGACAATTCAAAGTGACATTTAAGGGCCGCACTGCAAAGCTTCCCCAAACAATCGTGGACCGAGACCGACCCAGCCTTTTGGGGTTGCAATGGTTCACGCCGCTTGGCATCGAAGTCACGGGCATCAACCACATTGCCGAGAGCAGCAACTGGGAGCAGCAACTGGCACAGGACTTCCAGGAAGTGTTCGACGGCACCCTAGGCAAGTACCGAGGGCCCCCCATCTCCTTCAGCCTAGACCCTAACATTCCCCTGAGATGCCTAAAACCATGGTGGGTACCTTTTACACTCAGGCCAAAAATTGATGAGCAAATTGACAAGCTCATCAAGCAAGGGGTCCTACAACCAATTGACCACGCCCGGTGGGAGACCCCAATAGTCACCCCAGTCAAAACCGATGGGTCGGTGAGAATCTGCGGGGACTATAAGGCCACCCTAAATTGCGCCTTACAACAAAGCGCCTACCCCGTCCCAGTAGTGCAGCATCTTCTACACTCACTGGGGGGAGGCAAGGTTTTTGCGAAACTCGACCTGGCCCAAGCATACCAACAGCTGCCGGTCGACGCAGAAACCGCAGAGGTGCAAACCATAGTCACCCACCAGGGAGCTTTCCGATGTAACCGACTCCAGTTTGGAGTCAGTGTGGCACCTGGAATCTTCCAGAGCCTCATGGAAAGACACTTGCAAGGCATCAAGGGGGTGGTGCCCTACTTCGACGATGTGCTGGTGTCGGCAACCAACCAGCGAGAACTAGAGGGTTGGCTAAGGGAGATGCTAACCAAATTCAAGGAAACCGGGCTAAAAGTGAAGAGGGAAAAGTGCCAACTTTACACAGAGTCGGTCAAGTTCCTGGGGTACCTCCTAGACCGGCACGGCATCCACCCAACCGCAAACAAAATCAGAGCCATTAAGGAGGCCCCCACACCCAGCACTAAAACGGAACTGCAGGCATTTCTGGGACTGCTTAATTTTTACAATGTTTTCCTGCCCGAAAAGACGACCACGGCAGAGCCTTTGCATAAGCTCTTGGACAAGGCAGCTACTTGGACTTGGGGGAAACGTGAGGAAGCCACCTTCAGGAAAACCAAGGACCTGCTCACCTCGGATGCCATCCTCATCCAATACAATGAGACCCTACCACTCGCCGTCACATGCGATGCCTCACCCTTCGGCGTCAGCGCCATCCTCAGCCACACAATCCCGGATGGAAGAGAAGCACCCATCGCTTTCTTCTCCAGGACACTCACCAAACCAAAGCGGAACTATGGCCAGCTGGACAAGGAGGCCCTAGCCATTGTCGCAGCAGTGAAGAGGTTCCACGAGTACCTCTATGGCCGCACGTTCACAATCATCACAGACCACAAGCCGTTGCTGGGCATCCTGGCAGGGAACCAGGCCACCCCGAACATCTTATCTCCCAGAATGACAAGGTGGTCCGAATTCCTTGCCGCCTACAGCTACCGGCTCACACACCGACTATCACACATGCAGACGCATTGAGCCGCTCACCATTACCCGACCTAGACACCGACCCAGCACCCACGATGAGCACCCTCAGCATAGAGACTCTGCCCGATCTACCCATAACCGCGTCAGACATTGCCCGAGAAACTAATAAAGAGAAACATCTGGTGTGGGACAACGACGAAGCATTCAAAACATTCCGGAACCGGCAAACGGAACTCTCGCTACAAAAAGGGTGTGTACTGTGGGGGGATAGGGTGGTTATCCCAAAAAAACTGCAAGGGAAGGTATTGGAACTGTTACACGAGGGGCACCCGGGCATAGTTAGAACGAAAGCCCTGGCTAGAAGTTACGCTTGGTGGCCAGGGATGGATAAACAAATCGAGGCCTGGGTGGCAAGGTGTCAACGCTGCCAAGAAACCAGATTGAGCCCTCCCGCGGCACCGATCCTAGAATGGGAAACCCCCAGGGGACCTTGGTGCAGGGTCCACATAGATTTTGCCGGGCCTACCAAGGGACATACATTCTTAGTAACCGTAGATGCTTACTCCAACTGGTTGGAGGTAAGCAACATGAAAACCACCACCACAGAGGCCATGACCAAGGAACTGAGCAAACTATTCACAACCCACGGCCTCCCGGATGTCATCGTGTTGGATAATGGGCCCGAATTCACCTCGCTGGAATTTGAAAAATTCCTAGTGGAACGGGGCATACGACATGCACTGACAGCTCCGGTGCATCCGATGGCGAACGGAAGGGTGGAACGGATGGTTCAATTCACGAAAAAAACCATCCAGAAAATTGAACATGGGGAAATCCAAGAAAAAATAAATAAAATGCTTTTTATACAGCATATAACCCCAAACACGACAACAAACAAAAGCCCGGCAGGGCTGTTAATGGGGAGGAAATTAAGATCCCCCTCGACAGACTGCACCCCACATACAACCTGGAAAACCCCCCAAACTCCTCCAGCAAGCACCGGTCCTTTGCGCCAGGCGACGCCGTCTACGCAAAGAACCTAACCTGGAGACCCACTATGGGTACCAGTTGTTAAGCCTGGGTTCCCCAACCAGGGTTAAGGAGACAAGCTAAACAGAATGTGCAGCGTTAGTCAGATAGGCACACAGATAAATGAGTGAGATAAGCTTGTATGTTTGTTAACATACAGTAAAAATAACAGATATGCTTGTGCTATCAAAATATACTTTATTCCATTTAGAGTTGTAGCATAGTCAAAATAACAGTCCATTAGTCATGTATCATTTTAGTCAGTCCATTCAAGGATATTCATTTAGCAAAATCCATGGAGAATATCCTATGTCAGTTCACTTACAAATCAGTCCTATCTCTCTCCCGTTCCAGTCGGGGAAAAACCCAGTCTTCATCCAGTAATTAGGGATCATCAAGCCAGAGAGAGCAAGCTGCCGTGCCTTGCTTCTTTTATGGTGCTATTACAACCACTCCCTTAATTACTATCCTACAGTTAAAGTTGCAGACACTTTAACCAACAAACTATGATAACATATTTATTATTTTACCTAAACCAGTTAGGGTAAACAATGTTATCCCTAACACCAGTGACCATAACCCAACTGGCAGGACCCCGATCATACCGGCTGCAAATAACCGACGGATGAGCTTGGAAATGCTATATCGACCAAATAAGATCGAGAACGGCCATAAGAAACACAACCGACATGCAACCAGATGCAGACGAACCCATTAATACAAGTCAAGAGGGGAGGGAATAACCCGAGAACCAAAACCCAAGAGAAAGAAACCAGCCATACTCACCGGCAAGCAGCCAATCCGAAACTTCACCAGGGAGAAGCAGCCAGGCCAGCTTGACCATCCTGGAAAGACCAGGCTTGAGTGACAGAAACTGCAGCTCAACCAGACCGGGCAGACCGGGAGGGAGCTGCGACAAGCGGCCCGCCCGGGCCTTCCAGGCGGTTCCATCGACGAGGCCAGGAGAAACAGAGAACCCGACCGAACTGGCCGGGAGCCAACCAACTACTGACCTGCGCAGGTCCAGCAGGCAAGTACGGAGCCCTGCCTACTTACGGGACTACGTCACGTAGGACCAAACCAAGAGGGGAGGGGTGTTCTATACCTTCACTTGCATTCTTGAAACCCCACGCTTTGATTGGCCAAAGCGCAGGGTGATCTGATTGGTCTCGCGAGCCGCGCTGATTGGCTCGCTGAGAATTTCCCGCGATTGGTGGAAATGAATCGTGGGAGATTCAAAGCAGTGCCATTGGCTGCGGCCGCTGCGGCTTGAGAATAAAAAGCCGCTGTTTTCTCCTCGGAGCCAGATCGATTCCGGGGACCAATAAAAGAGCTGAAACCCTAGTCACTGACTCCTGGTTTCCTTGCTGTGACGGACACGACAGGTAGAATGGTCCTTCTTTTGCACCAGCATAGCTGGGGTCTTCTTTCAAGTGCTTGCCTTGAAAATGACCTGCAAGATTCTCTTAATGTAACATTATAATAATTAGATCATTAGATCATCTGTCCATGTTTCCTGTCAGGTCTACTTCGCAAGGGTGACATCTCACTAGTCTGAAAGAATATCTCTCCTCCACTCCATCCCCTATATAGCTCAGTTCAAAAGAAACCAATCTTATTTCATTCTTCAACACAGTGACTAAATTGGTAGACCAGCAAAATACTGTGGACATAATATATTTAGATATCAGCAAGGCATTCGACAAAGTAAACTACAATCTATTTCTTAGTAAGCAAGAAAAAAGTGGAAGAGATAGCACCACCACTAGATGGACTCACAACTGGCTGGTAAACCGTACTCAATGAGTGGTCTTTTTTTTTTTTTTTAAATACAAGTTTATTAATTTTTTACAACAAACACAAACACATAAAACATAGGACATAACATAAAAACATCATCATTCTTCATAAATTTACAAGCAGTGTATCGGTTGGTTTACCACTCCTTTTTGTGCATCCATTTCATAGTCATCATAATAATTATGTTGCATAATAACTCATATCATCAATCAACAACCATATATCCCAATATCACAATTAGACAATCATTTGACTGCAATTTAGCTAATTCATACTTAAGCGAGATAACTATAATTTAATTAATTTATTTTATAACAGATCATAAAATCATACCAAATCTATTTTAATAAAATATTCTTAAAATATTATCAAAACCAAAAAGAAAAAAAATGCATATTCGTTATATCCTAGGTTTCTAAATATTCTATTATTATATTGTATTATCTAACCATTGATAAAAAAGATCCCAAATTTCATAAAATTGTTTATCTTCTTGTTCTCTAATTTCAAATGTCAATCTGCTCATTTCAGCACATTCCAATATTTTCTTAATGATTTCTTCCTCTAATGGTATTCTCTCACTTTTCCAATTTTTTAGCAAATACAATCCTAGCCACTGTTAATACATTTACAATCAAATATTTTACATTTTTATTATATATATCAGGTAAGATTCCCAATAAAAAAATCTCCGGTTTCAAGTCTATATGTTTCTTTGTCATTTTTTCCAACCATATGCGAATTCTAGTCCAGTATTTCCTGGCCTCCTCACAAGTCCACTACATATGGTAATATGAACCAGGAATCTGAAGACATTTCCAGCATTTTTCAGATTTGTTCTTAAACATTCTTGCCATTCTTGTCAGGGGAAAGTGCCACCTATAAAACATCTTATACAAATTTTCTTTATATGCTGTTGACATTGTCATTTTATAATTTTGAGACCACAACTTTTGCCATTTCTCTAAATCAATCCCATATCCAAAATTCTTCCCCCAAGCAAACATTGTTTCTTTAACTTGTTTTTCCTCCAATTTAATTTCCAACAAATAATTATATAATTTTTTGATCACTTTTTCATCAGCACCTGTCAATATCCTATCTAAGTCAGTGAATTTATCATAGAATCCTTCCATTTTAGAATCTTTAAGATACCTTGAATGTATTTGTGCATATGAAAACCAATTCATCCTTATACCTTGTTCTTCTAAATTTTGCATCATTTTAAGTTCACCTCTTTCATCTAGTAATTCCCCATATCTAACTGTTTGTTCCTTCTTATAAGTTATAGGATAAGAAAAAGCTTCAATAGTTGATAACCAAACTGGCATTTTCAAATAACATTGTTTCTTAATTTTCTCCCAATTCAACCATAACGATTCCCGTATATAATGCCTTCTAAAATAACCCTGCGATTTAGTTCCCTTATACCATAGAAAAGCATGCCAACCCAATAATAAATCATGTCCTTCTAATGCCAACAATCTAGTCTTTCTTAACGTTATCCATTCTTTAGCCCACATTAAATTTGCAGCTTGATAATACAACTCCCAATTAGGAAGGCCAAATCCTCCTCTAATTCTAGCATCCTGTAAGAGTTTTGATTTTATTCTCGCTTTCTTACCTTGCCATATATACTTCAACACAATTTTATTTAATTCTTCAAAATAGTCCTTACCTAACTTAATTGGTATTGTTTGAAACAAATATAAAATTCTCGGTAAAATATTCATCTTAATTGTTGAAATTCTACCTATCAATGATAATTGTAAATTTTCCCATTTTTTCAGGTCAGATGCTATCTGCTGTTTAAGTTTAATACAGTTATTCTCTTTCAGTGCAGCACATCTTGACGTCAAATATATCCCCAAATATTTAACTTTATTCGTAACTTGAATTTTCAATAGGTCTGTCAGCTCTTCTCTTTGTCTTAATAGCATGTTCTTTGTCAAAATCTTTGTTTGTCTTTATTTATTTTCAAGCCAGCCATCTCACCGTACATCTCTATCTTTCCCAATAGTTTTAAAGCTGTCTCTAGAGGATCTTCCAAAATAAAGACCAGGTTGTCTGCAAAAGCTTACAATTTGAATTCCTCCTTTTTAACTTTCATTCCTTTTATATTTGTATCCTCTCTAATATTTCTATTTAACACTTCCAAAGTTAATACAAATAACAAAGGAGATAATGGACATCCTTGTCTTGTACCTTTTTAAATATTAATAGAGTCTGTGAATTCTCCATCTATCATTACTTTTGCCGTTTGCTTATAATATATGGCTTCTATTGCTTGAATAAATTTTCTAGCAAAGCCCATCTGTTCCAATAATAATAGCATAAATCTCCAATTCACATTATCAAATGCCTTTTGGGCATCTAAGAATATCAAAGCCATTTGTTTTTCAGGGTGCGCCTCATAATATTCCAATGTATCCAGGATTACCCTCATATTGTCTTTAATTTGTCTCTTTGGTAAAAATCCATTCTGATCAGAGTGAATAAATTTTTTTAAATATTTTTTTAGCCTCTCTGCCAAGATTGAAGCAAAGATTTTATAGTCTGCATTCAATAAGGAAATAGGTCTATAGTTCTTAATTTGTAATAGATCAACCCCTTCTTTTGGGATAAGTGTAATATAAGCTTCTGACCATGTTTTAGGTATTTTCTTATTTGTCATAACTTCATTCATGACTTCTAATAGTGAAGTGCTCAGCGGTTCTTGTAGTGTTCTATAAAATTCTGCCGGGAGACCATCTGGTTCTGGTGCTTTTCCATTGTTCTGTCTATTAAGTGCTTCAGTTAATTCCATCATTGTTATAGCACTTTCTAGCATTTCCCCAGTTTCATCAGGTATCTTAGGTAGGTTAGCATTTTGTAAATACTGTTTAATTTTTTCCTCATCAAGCTCCTCCTGTTTATATAATTGTCCATAAAAGTCTCAAATAATTGCCTTTTTCTCTTTATTACCATGGCAAATTTGATCTTGATTGTCTATTAACTGTAATATTTTCCTTGATTCTTTCTCTTTTCTCAATTTATATGCCAACCATCTACCTGGCCTATTTGCATCTTCAAAATAGTTCTGTTTAGCACTTCTAATTTTTTGTGCCAGTTCTTCTTTCTCTGCTTGATCCATTTTATGTTTAATTATATCCATTTTAAGTTTAATATCTTTTCTCTATGGAGTTTTTTGTAATTCTTTTTCCAGTTTTTTATGATCATCTTCTAAAACTTTAATCATTTGCCTCTTCCTAATATTCTTTTTCTTTGTATAGTCTATTATTAATCCTCTTGCATATGCCTTCATTGTATCCCAAACATTCTGCATTGAAGTATCTTCTTTTTTGTTTTCATAAAAAAAGAAGGCCAATTCTTTTTCCATCCATTGTGTAAAGTTTTTTTCCTTTAAAAAGTATTATTTAATGTCCATCTAGATCTTCTTTTTTGTCCTTTTCATTTAATTATCATTGGATTGTGGTACTTGTTTCAATATTTATTTCTTGAATATTGGATAATAATTCTGTTGATGTCCAAATCATATCTATTCTGGACCATGATAAATGTCTATTGGAATAAAAAGTATATTGTTGAGTTTTAGCATTTCTTTCTCTCCATATATCTTTTAGATTTAATTCATCTGTCATTTTAAAAAAGGATTTAGGGAGGGTCTTCCTATTTTGTCGTGTTGCTTTTGCTGTATAGTCCAGTTTATTGTCTACAATTCCATTGAAATCTCCCATCATAAGTATATTAGCATAGTCCAGTTCAATTATTTTCATATGTAATTTTTTATAAAATTCTTCTTGTTTATCATTCGAGGCATAAATTGCAACCAAGAGTGTTTTTGTATTATTGTCCACTATTTCAACCACTATTTCAACCATTCTTCCTTCTTCATCAGTATAAATCAGTTTTGCTGGAATGGTTTCTTTAATATACAAAACCACTCCTCTTTTTTTACAGTAAGTCAAAGAAGTAAATATTTTCCCTAATTTTGGTCGTGCCAGTAATTGTTCATGTTGTTTTTTAATGTGAACTTCTTGTAGGCAGATTATATCAAATTTTAGCTTCTCTAATTTGTGGAAAGTTTTTCTTCTTTTGGCAGCTGAATTCAGTCCATTTATATTCATAGAAATCAGTTTTTTTTTCCTCCATGGATATGTTTTATATTTCGGTCTAACAGCTCTTGTGGATCTTACTTCACGTTATTCTTTAATCTCCACTTGTCCACCTATTGCACCTTCCTCTCTTCCCATTTCCATTTGGACCTCTTCAAATTCAGTTGAGATATTCTCTTTTTCTCTCTCCCCTTCTCTTCTTTCAAAAAATTCCTTGTAGAATATTTTTGCTTTCTCAGTTGAATCAATTCTATGTCTCTGTTCTTGCCACGTAAACATTAATCCTTCTGGAATCAGCCATCTATAGTTCACCTCTTTTTCCAATAGCATTTTAGTCAAAAATCGATATTCTCTTCTAATCTCTCTCACTTTTCTGGTTACTTGTTTTAAGACCACAATCTCTTTATCTTTATATTTCAACACCTTTTCTCTTGCCACTTGTAATATTTGGGTTCTAATAGTTTCTTTGGTGAATCTGACATGAACCTCTCTTGGTAACTGGTTCCTCATCGCATATCTTGTGAAGACTCGATATATCTCATCTACTCCATCCATCATCTTTTCTTCTGTTATTTCCAAGGCTCCAGCCAATATTTCAATCATTACTGCAGCCAAATTTTGTCCTTTTTCCTCCTCAATATTTTTGAATCTAAGATAAAATTCTGACCTGTCCATCTCCCACTTCAACATCCCACTTTTTTCTTGTTCAATCGTTGCTAATCTACTATCAATATTTCCAATTATGTCATCTCTTTGTTTGTCTTTCTCTTCTATTTTTTGGATTCTCTCATTGTGATTCACCATCATTTGTTGAACGTTTTCAAATTTTTCATCAATCTTCCCAATTCTTTTGTCAATACTCTCCATTCTTTGTTCCATACTCATTTTAAGATCTTGTATCCCTTGCATAACCATTGTTAAATCCACTTGTGCTTTATCTTGCTTTGCCATTGTTGAAAGTCGTCCTCCATATAATGGGGAGACAGAAGCAGAAGTTGAAATGCCCGAAGGTAAAATTCTCTTACTCATTCCGTAGCTCAGAGTCTTCCGGTTCTTTTAATCCAATTAATAAGGTGACCAATTGTAATCCAATTAGAAAGAAGGAAAACACCAGAAAAAAAAGAGCCAATAAAAAGTAAAAGGCCCAAAATTGAAAAAGAAAAATTCTTCAGGTTCTTCAAGACCCTAATTCAATTGTGAAATACTCAATTATATTTCAAAAGTAAAAATTAAAAATGGAGAGAGAAAAAAGACAAAATAAAGCCCAACAATATTAAAAAAAGAAAAAAATAATAAGCAAAGGAAAAGGAAAGAAAAAAAGAGTTCTTCAGGTTCTTCCCACCTAAATCCAATTGAGAGACCTCAAAAATAGAAAATAGCCATAAAAGTAAGTCAAAAGTAGGAATTAAAAGGCAAATATCCCAATAAGAAAAAATAAAAAGGAAAAAATAAATATTCTGAGGCTTCCCCTTTAAAAAAAAATAAAAATGAGGTAAAATAAAAAATTAAAAATGAATATACCAATATTACAAAATGCTATGGGGTTGGAGGGGAGGGATAGAACAGTTAATAAGAAATAAAAAGTAAAAAGCACCCACTGCCTTTTATTTATCCAAGGCTCTTATTTGGCTTCTCCACACATTTCAAAGCCAAGCTTCAAATATTCAATTGATAATAGAAGTCCCAAAGGGCACCTGTATAAACATCCTCCAGTGCTCTTCCCTCTATCTTATCACTTCCAGTGGCCTTGAGAAAATTTTTTTTTCCCCAGGTCCCAACTTCAAATATTTTCAAGCCTCTAGTTGGCAGTGTTGCAAAATTTCCTAAAACCACTCCCCCTTCTTCCCCCCTAAAAAACCTTAAAAAAAGGAAAAAGTATATATATATATATATATTTAATTAAAAAAAATACTAAAGGGGGCCTCTATTTTATAAAATATAAACAGTTAAAAAGGAGAAGGGAAAAAAAAAAGAAAAGAAGGAAGTTTAAAAGAAAAAACCAGTCTGATTAACTAGATCACCATAGAAGTTCAATAAAAAGAAAAAAAAAAGTAAAAGTAAAAAGCCAAGCCTCACTTTGACATATCTCATTAAAAATCGCCGCTAAGTCAGTTTAGTCAAAAATCTTACAGATTTCTTCTCATTCTTAGGGTGTCCTTTAGACAAATATTAATAATAATAAAAAAAGTCCTCACCAAACCGATACACTTTCCCTTCCAATCTCTTCCTTTCGGAGCTGTCCCAGCTTCAGCAGCTTAATGGCTGCCTCTCTGCTGATGATAAAAGGGCTTCTTCTGGATCAACCAGGGACTTGCGGTGTCCCTGGGATCTACAGAACGCACCCCTTACTATCACCGTCTCTACGGGACGGTTTAGGTCCATTAGGACTGACCAGGGGCGAAGATATCAGCTGCGATCTTGGAGCCCCGAGATTGCAGTTGTAACACAGCGATGTAGCTCTGCCTTCTCAATGAGTAGTCCTTAATGGGTCTAAGTCTACATGGAGGGAAGTAAGCAGTGGGGTGCCACAAGGTTCCGTCTTAGGCCCAGTACTCTTCAATATCTTCATTAATGATTTAGATGAGGGAATAGAAGGGGAACTTACCAAATTTGCAGATGATACTAAGCTGGCAGGAATAGCTAACACCCAAGAAGATAGGCACAAGATCTAGATGGATCTTGACAGACTAGAACACTGGGCCGTATCTAATAAAATGAAATTCAGTGTAGAGAAAGGAAAAGTCCTGCACTTAAACAAGAAAACCCAAAAGGACACATAGACTGGGTGAAACTAGGCTCAATAGCAGTAACTGTGAGAGGGATCTTGGACTCTTAGTGGACAACCAGCTAAATATGAGCCAGCAGTGTGTAGCAGCAGCCAAAAAAGCTAATGCAATCCTAAATTGTATTAACAGAGGGATACAGTCAAGATCAAGGGAAGTACTAATACCACTCTATAAAGCCTTAGTAAGACCACACCTAGAGTACTGCATCCAGTTTTGGTCACCACATTATAAAAAAGATGTTGAGACTCTAGAAAAAGTGCAGAGAAGAGCAACCAGGATGATTAGGGGACTGGAGGCTAAAACATACAATGAACGGTTGCAGGAACTGGGCTTGGCTAGTCTAGTAAAGAGGACCAGGGGAGACATGATAGCGGTCTTCCAATATTTGAGGGGCTGCCACAGGGAGGAAGGGGTCAATCTATTTTCTAAAGCACCTGTATGCCAGACAAGGAATAATGGATGGAAGCTGAACAAGGAGAGATTTAACCTGGAAATAAGGAGAAACTTTCTGACAGTGAGAACAATCAACCAATGGAACAGCTTGGTTTTTCCAATGGAAAAAAAGATGTTGAGACTCTAGAAAAAGTGCAGAGAAGAGCAAGCAGGGAATTGGATTAGGGGAGTGGAGACTAAAACATATAAAGAACAGTTACAGGAACTGGACTTGGCTAGTCTAGTAAAGAGAAAGACCAGGGGAGACATGATAGCGGTCTTCTATTATTTGAGGGGCTGCCACAGAGAGCGCCTGTAGGCCAGACAAGGAATAATAGATGGAAACTGAACAAGGAGAGATTTAACCTGGAAATAAGGAGAAACTTTCTGACAGTGAGAACAATCAATCAATGGAACAGCTTGCCCTCGGAAGTTGTGGGAGCGCCATCACTTGAGACTTTCAAGAAGAGATTGGACTGCCATTTGTCAGAAATGGTGTAGGGTCTCTTGCTTGGGCGGTGGGGGGATTGGACTAGATGACTTACAAGGTCCCTTCCATCTCTGATTATCTGTTATTTAAATTAGGGAGGGTTTCTTTTGAGCCTCTTGTCCATCCACATTCCTGGTGCAGGCTAAGCTGTCTTTTATCTGACTATTCCCTTGGCTATGTTTGTTTGCCCTGTCTCCCAAGATCATTCCCACATACCATTGCAGGTTGCCAGTTTTTTTTAAAGGAAACAGAAGTAAACAAGAACCCACCATGGAGAAGGCGGAGCTTCATCACGGCGATACAGCTTCAATCTCGGGGCTCTGAGATCGCAGCTGATATTTTCGCCCCTGGTCGGTCCCAATGGACCTAAACTGTCCTGTAGAGATGGTGATCGTTAAGGGCACACTCTCTGGATCCCAGGGACATCACAAAGACCCTGGTTGATCCAGGAAAAGTCCTTTTGCCGGCGGCGGAGAGGCAGCCTCCATAGCTGCTGAAGTCAGGACAGCTCCTAAAAGGAAGAGGCTGAAAGTGAAAGTGTGTCGGCTGGATGAGAATTTTTTTTTTTTTTTGCTGACTTGCTGAGATTTGAAAGGACACTCTGAATATGAGAAGAAACCTGTGAGATTTTTTGACAAAACTGTATGAGCGGCATTTTTAAAAGGAATGTCAAATTGAGGCTTGGATTTTTTTTTCTCTTTCTCTTACTTTTTTTTACTGGACTTTAGCGTGATTTTGTAGTTAACCGGACTGAATTTTTTCTTATATATATATATTTACTTCTTCTGCTCCTTTTTGATTTTATAATTCTCTTTTAGGACAGAGGCTCCCTTTGGTTATTTTCTCTCTTTTTATATATATATATATATATATATATATATATATATATATATATATATATATATATATATATATAATATTTTTATATTTATATACATGTAAATATTTTGTTTTTTCTCAACTTAAACTAAGTTTTTCTGGCTGGGGGGGGGAGTGTATTAAGAAATTTTGTAACACTGCCAACTAGAGGCTTGAAAATATTTTATTTGAATTGGAGAGAACTGTGAAAAGACTCCTTCTCAAGGACATTTTAATTTGATAAGAAAGAGGGAAGAGCGCAGCAGAATATTATTACAGGTGTTCTCCTGGACTCTTATCAACATTTTAACACTTGAGGCTTGGCTTTGAAGCTTGTGGAGAAGAGAGTCATAATAAGAGCCTTGGACAACCAAACAAAGGGCAGTGTGTTTTCTTATCTCTTTTCAGTTGTGGTACCCCTCCTTACCAGCTTCTCTGTAAATTTCATTTTTAGTAATATTCTTATTTTTGCTTTTTATTTTAAAGGGAAAGCCTCAGCATTTTTTCTTTATTTTTCTTTTCTTTTCCTTCTTTTTACTGGGATTTTTTGCTTTTTCCATCCATGTTTTTGGACCATTCTTCCTTTTCCTTTTTATTATTGAGATTTCCTAATTGGATTAAGGTGTGAAGAACCTGAAGGAATTTTTTCTTTTTTTCCCTATTTTTGTTCTATTATTATTATTATTATCATCATCATCATCATCATCATCATCATCATCATCATCATCTTTGGGCTTTTTTCTTCTTTCTATTTTTTATTTTTTATTGTGGACTACTTCATAATTGGATTAGGGTCTAGAAGAACCTGAAGATTTTTCTTCTTCTCTTTCTCCTTTTTCCTTTTTGCCATCGGGCTTCTTACTATTGGATCTTCCCATTTTGGATTACAATTGGCTATTCTACCAGTTGGATTAAAATTTAAAAAGAATTTGAAGGTCTTGAAGCATCTAAAATGAGCAGGAAACCCATACTTTCTGGCATTTCTACTCTACCTCTGCCTCCCCACCAGCTGGAGGACAACATTTAATTCAGATAATGTTGAAGCAAAGAACAAGAAAAAGTGACCTTACAGATGATTATGCAAGGAATCCAAGATCTCAAGATAAAAATAGATACTATTGAACAAAGAACAGAGAAGACTGATGAAAAAGTGGAAAATATTCAACAAATGATGGTGAAGTATGATGAGAGATTCCAAAAAATTGAAGAAGAAAGTAAACAAAGAGACGTGAAGATTGGAAATATTGACAGCAGATTAACAGTGGTTGAACAAGATAAAAGTGGGATGTTGAGGTGGGAGATGGAGAGGTCAGAATTCTATCTCAGATTTCAAAATATAGAAGAAGAAAAAGGACAAAACTTGGCTGTGATAATGATAGAAATTTTGGTGGATGCTTTGGAAATTACAGAGGAAAAGATGATGGATGGAGTAGATGAGGTATACCGAGTTTTTACAAGATATGCGATGAGAAATAAATTACCAAGGGAAGTCCATATCAGATTTACCAAAAAATCCATCAAAACACAAATATTACAAGCTGTAAGAGAGAAGACATTGAAATACAAAGGCAAAGAGATTGTGGTTTTAAAACAAATACCCAGAAGAGTGAGAGAGATGAGAAGAGAAGAGAATATCGATTCCTGAACAAAATGCTATTGAAAAAGGAAGTGAATTATAGATGGTTGATTCCAGAAGGATTAATGTTTACGTGGCAAGAACAAAGACATAGAATTGATTCAATTGAGAAAGCAGAACTTTTCCACGCAGAATTTTTTGGAAGGAGAGAAGAAGAGGCAGAGAAAGAGGTCTCATTAATTGAGTTTCAAGAGGAACAACTGGAGACTGAAAAAGAGGAAGGCGCAGTAGGTGGACAGGTGGACAGTAAAGAACAGCATGAAGTAAGATCCATGAGAGCTGTTAGACCTAAATATAAAGCATAATCATGCAAGAAAAAAAAATGATTACAATAAATATAAATGGACTCAATTCAGCTGTTAAAAGAAGGAAAACCTTTCATAAATTAGAGAAATTAAAATTTGATATAATTTGTCTACAAGAAGTACATATTAAAAAACAACATGAACAATTGTTAGTACAGCCAAAATTAGGGTAAATATTTACTTCTTTGACTCAATGCAAGAAAAGAGGAGTGGTTCTATACATTAAAGAGGCCATCCCAGCAAAATTGATTTATACTGATGAAGACAGAAGAATATCAATGGTGGAAATAATGGACAACAATATAAAAATACTCTTGATTGCAATTTACGCTCTGAATGATAAACAAGAAGAATTCTATAAAAAATTACACATCAAAATAACTGGACTGGACTATGTTAATATAATTATGATGAGGGGAGAAGGCGGAGCTTCGTCCCGGCGTTACAGCTGCGATCTCGGGGCTCTGAGATTGCAGCTGATATTTTCGCCCCTGGTCGGTCCTAATGGACCTAAATCGTCCCGGAGAGACGGTGATTGTGAAGGGCATTGTTCCAGGATCCCAGAGATATCGCAAAATCTCTGGTTTGATCCGGAAGAAGCCCTTTTGCTGGCGGCGGAGAGGCAGCCTCCATAGCTGCTGAAGTCGGGACAGCTCCGGAAAGAAAGTGATTGGAGTGAAGTGTGTCGGCTGGGTGAGAAAAACTCTTTTGTGCTGTAAATTCGCTAAGGTTGGAAAGTTCATCCGATATAAAGAAGAAAGCTGTGAGGTTTTTTTTTTTTTTGACTGAAATGGTTTTGAGCGGCGTTTTTTTTTTAAAGTGATGTCAAATTGAGGCTTGGTTTTTTTTTTTGTTTTTTTTTGGGAAAGATTTTACTGTGACTTTGTAGGTAACCGGATTGAATTTTCTCTTATATATATTTTTATGCTCCCTTTGATTTTATGCTTCCTTTGATTTTTTAACTTTCTTTAGGATAGAGGCTCCCTTTGGCTATTTTTTCTTTTTTTTCCGTATATATTATTCCTTTTTTCTGGCGGGCGGGGAGAAAGAGCATTAAGAAACTTTGTAACACTGCCAACTAGAGGCTTGAAAGTATCTTTATGTGAATTGGAGAGTTGCAAAAAGACCTCATCTCAAGGACTTTTTAACGTGATAAGATAGAGGGAGAGCACAGCAAAATATTATTGCAGGTGCTTTCCTGGACTGTTATCAACAACACTTGAGGTTTGGCTTTGAAGCTGTTGGAGAAGAGAGTCATAACAAGAGCCTTGGATAAATAACAAAGTGCAGTGTGTTTTCTTATATATACCCCATTCGCTAGCCTTTTTATAAATTTTAATTTTAGTAATATTTTAGTAATATTTTTATTTTTGCCTTTTATTTTAAAGGGAAAGCCTCAGAGTTTTTTTTTTCCTTTTTTCTTCTTTATTTTTCTTTTCTTTTTTATTGGGACTTTTTTGCTTTTCATATTTATGTTTTTGGACTACTTTGCTGTTGTGGTTGTTGTTGTTGTTTTTTTTTTTTTGGATTATTGAGACTTTTTAATTGGATTAAGGTGTGAAGAATCTGAAGGAACTTTTTGTTTTTTCTTTCTCTTTTTGCTTTTTCTTTTTTCCTTTTTCTTTTGCTCCTAATCAATATTATTATTTTTGGATTTGTGTGTTTTTTCCTTTCTATTTTTTCCTTTTTTATGGTGGATTATCTCGTAATTGGATTAGGGTCTAGAAGAACCTGAAGATCTTTCTTCTTCCTTTTTTTCTGTTTCTTTTTTGGCTTTGTGTTTTTTACTATTGGAGTCCCCCATTTTGGATTATAATTGGCTGCTCTACCAGTTGGATTAAAAATTAAGAAGAATTTGAAGTTTTTGGAAACATTGAAATGAGAAAGAAACCAATTCCATCTGGCATGTCTACTTCTACCTCTGCTTCCCCACCAGCTGGAGGACAATGTTTAATTCAGACAATGTTGAAGCAAGATAAGGAACAAGAAAAAATAACTTTACAGTTGCAGATGATTATGCAAGGAATCCAAGATCTCAAGACAAAATCAGATATCATTGAACAAAGGACAGGAAATATTGAACAAAGAACAGAAAATATTGAACAAAGAATAGAGAAGACTGATGAAAAAGTGGAAAATATTAAACAAATGATGGTTAAGTATGAGGAGAGATTCCAAAAAATTGAGGAAGAAGGAAAACAAAGAGAGAAGAAGATTGGAAATATTGACAGCAGATTAACAGCGGTTGAACAAGAAAAAGGTGGGATGTTGAGGTGGGAGATGGAAAGGTCAGAATTTTACCTCAGATTTCAAAATATAGAAGAGGAAAAAGGAGAAAATTTGGCAGCGGTAATGATAGAAATTTTGGCAGATGCTTTGGAAATTGCAGAGGAAAAGATGATGGATGGAATAGATGAGATATATCGAGTCTATACAAGATATGCGACGAGAAATAAATTACCCAAGGAAGTCCATATTAGATTTACTAAAAAATCCATTAAAACGCAAATATTACAAGTAGCAAGAGAGAAAACACTGAAATACAAGGGTAAAGAGGTTGTGGTTTTAAAACAAATACCCAGAAGAGTGAGAGAGATGAGAAGAGAATATCAATTTCTGACCAAAATACTATTGGAAAACGAAGTGAATTATAGATGGCTGATTCCAGAAGGACTAGTGTTTGGGTGGCAAGAGCAGAGATATAGAATTGATTCAATTGAGAAAGCAGAACTTTTTCATGCAGAATTCTTTGGAGGAAGAAGAGAGGAAGTAGAGAAAGAGGCCTTATCAATTGAGTTTCAAGATGAACAACTGGAGACTAAAAAAGAGAAAGGAGCAGCAGGGGGACAGATGGATGACAAAGAACAGCGTGAAGTAAGATCCACGAGAGCTGTTAGACCTAAATATAAAGCATAATCATGGAGGAAAAAAAACTGATTACAATGAATATAAATGGACTTAATTCAGCTGTTAAAAGAAGGAAAACTTTTCATAAACTAGAGAAATTAAAATTTGATATAATTTGTTTACAAGAAGTTCACATTAAGAAACAACATGAACAATTGTTATTACAGCCAAAATTAGGGAAATTATTTACCTCTTTGACTCAATGTAAGAAAAGAGGTGTGGTTTTATACATTAAAGAGGCTATTCCAGCAAAATTGATTTACACGGATGAAGATGGAAGAGTATTAATGGTAGAAATAATGGACAATAATATAAAAATACTCTTGATTGCAATTTATGCTCCGAATGATAAACAAGAAGAGTTTTATAAAAAGCTACACATGAAAATAATTGGATTGGACTATGTTAATATAATTATGATGGGAGATCATAATGGAATTGTGGACAATAAACTGGACTATATAGCAACAACAACAAAGCAAAATAGAAAGGCTCTCCCAAGGTCCTTTTTTAAAATGACAGATGAATTAAATTTAAAAGATATTTGGAGAGAAAGAAATGTTAAAGCTAAACAATATACTTTTTATTCAAATAGACACTTATCATGGTCCAGATTAGATATGATTTGGATCTCAACAGAACTAATATCTAATATTAAAGAAACAAATATTGAAACAAGTACCTGGGCAGATCATAGCCCAATGACAATTAAATGGAAGGGACAAAAAAAAAGATCGAGATGGACATTAAATAATACTATTTTAAAGGAGAAAGATTTTACACAATGGATGGAGAAGGAATTGGCTTTTTTCTTCAGAGAAAATAAAAAAGAAGATACTTCAACGCAAAATGTGTGGGACACAATGAAGGCATATGCTAGAGGTTTGATAATAGATTATACAAGAAAAAAGAATATTAGGAAAAGGCAAGCTTCTAAGGCCTTGGAAGATGAATATAAAATTCTTGAAAAAGAATTACAGAAAATGCCACAGAAAAAGGATATTAAATTGAAGCTGGATGTAATCAAACATAAAATGGAATTAATAGAGAAAGAAGAACTGGCACAGAAAATTAGAAAATCTAAACAGAATTATTTTGAAGATGCAAATAAACCAGGTAGATGGCTAGCATATAAATTGAGAAAAGAAAAGGAATCAAGAAAAATATTGAAGTTAATAGATGAACAAGGCCAAGTTTGTTATGGGAATAAGGAGAAAAAAGAAATTATTCGAGATTTTTATGGGCAATTATATAAACAGGAGAATATTGATGAAGAAAAAGTCAAACAGTATTTACAGGAAGCTAAGTTACCAAAGATACCTAAAGAGACTGAAGAAATGCTAGAAAGCAATATAACAATGATGGAACTAAATGAAGCACTTAAGAGACAAAATAATGGGAAAGCTCCGGGTCCAGATGGGCTTCCAGTAGAATTTTATAAAACATTTCAAGAATTATTGAGCATCCCATTGTTAGAAGTTATGAATGAAGTTATGTTAAAAAAGATGATACCTAAAACATGGTCAGAGGCTTATATTACACTCATACCAAAGGAAGAGACTGACCCATCGCAAATTAAGAATTATAGACCTATTTCTTTATTGAATGCAGACTATAAAATCTTTGCTTCAATCTTAGCAGAAAGACTTAAAAAACATTTAAATATTTTTATTCACTCAGATCAAAATGGATTTCTGCCAAAGAGACAAATTAGAGACAATATGAGAGTAATCTTGGACACTTTGGAATACTATGAGGCCCATCCTGAAAAGCAAATGGCTTTGATATTCCTAGATGCTCAAAAAGCATTTGACAACGTGAACTGGAGATTTATGTTATTATTATTGGAGCAGATGGGTTTCGCTAAAAAATTTATTCAAGCAATAGAAGCTATATATAATAAACAGACAGCAAGGGTAATGATGGAGGGGGAACTTACAGATTTTATTAATATAAGGAAAGGCACAAGACAAGGATGCCCCCTATCTCCTTTGCTATTTGTGTTGACCTTGGAAGTGTTGAATAGAAATATTAGGGATAATAAAAGCATAAAAGGAATGAAAATTAAGAAGGAAGAATTTAAGCTACAAGCTTTTGCTGATGACTTAGCTTTTATTTTGGAAGATCCGCTAGAAACAGCTCCAAAGTTACTGGAAAGGATAGAGGCATATGGAGAGGTGGCTGGTTTGAAAATAAATAAAGATAAAACAAAGATTTTGACAAAGAATATGCTATTGAGACAGAGAGAAGAATTGGCAGATCTTTTGAAAATTCAAGTTACAAATAAGGTTAAGTATCTGGGGATATATTTGACAACAAGATGTAGCACATTAAAGGAGAATAATTATATTAAACTTAAAAAACAGATAACTACAGATTTGAAGAAGTGGGAAAACTTGCAATTGTCATTAATAGGGAGAATTTCAACAATTAAGATGAATATCTTACCTAGAATTTTATTTTTGTTTCAAACAATACCAATTAGGCTTGGAAAAGACTATTTTGAAGATTTAAATAAAATTATGTTGAAGTTTATATGGCAAGGTAAAAAAGCGAGAATAAAGCTAAAGCTTTTGCAAGATGCTAGAATTAGAGGAGGTTTTGGTCTGCCTAATTGGGAATTGTATTATCAAGCTGCAAGTTTGATGTGGGTCAAAGAATGGATAACATTAAGGAAACATAGGTTGTTGACATTAGAAGGGCATGACTTGCTGTTGGGTTGGCATGCTTTTTTATGGTATAAGGGAACTAAAATACAGGGTTATTTTAGAAGACATTATGTCTTTGTGGTTAAATTGGGAGAAGATGAAAAGACAATGTTATTTGAAAATTCCAGTTTGGTTATCGACCATTGAAGCATTTTCCTATCCTATAATCTACAAGAAGGAACAAACAGTTAGATATGGGGAACTTTTGGATGAAAAGGGTGAACTTAAATCGATTCAAAACTTAGAGGAACAAGGTATAAGGATGAATTGGTTTTCATATGCACAAATACACTCAAGGTATGATGAAGATTCTAAAACGGAGGGATTTTATGATAAACAGACTGATTTAGATAAGATCTTGATGGGTATTGATGAGAAGGTGATTAAAAAACTATATGGTTATTTACTGGGAATGAAATTAGAGGAAGAACAAGTCAAAGAAACTATGATTGTTTGGGGGAAGAATTTTGGATATGGGATTGATTTAGAGAAATGGCAGAAATTGTGGTCTCAAAATTATAAAATGACAATGTCAACAGCATTTAAAGAAAACTTGTATAAGATGTTTTACAGGTGGCACTTTCCTCCGACAAGAATAGCAAGAATGTTTAAGAACAAATCTGAAAAATGCTGGAAATGTCATCAGATACCCGGCTCGTATTACCATATGTGGTGGACTTGTGAGGATGCTAGAAAATATTGGACTATAATTCGCATGTGGTTGGGAAAAATGACAAAGAAACATATAGATTTGAAACCAGAGATCTTCTTATTGGGAATTTTACCTGATATATATAGTAAAGATTTGAAATACCTGATTGTAAATGTATTAACAGCGGCCAGGATTGTATTTGCTAAAAATTGGAAGAATGAGAAAATACCATTACAGGAAGAAATTATTAAAAAAATATTGGAATGTGCTGAGATGAGCAGATTGACATTTGAAATTAGAGAGCAAGAGGATAAACAATTTTACGAAATTTGGGATCTTTTTTATAAATGGCTAGATGATAAAATACGATAATAGAATATTTAGAATGCTAGATAGTAAGGAATATCTTTATTTTGCTATTATTTTGCTATTTGCTATTATATTTATAAAGGATTTTTTAGGATTGATTTGATATGACTAGATGATTTGTTATAGAGTAAATTGGTTTAAAGTATTATTAGCTCATAAAGCATGAATGATTAAAAATATAGTCAAAAACTTCTTTCTTTAGTGATATTAGGATATATAAGTTTGGATTGACAATATGAGTTGTTATGTAACATAATTGTAATTGAGACTACAGAATGAATGCACAAAAATGATGAACCATCTGACACACTGGATGTACATATAAGAGTTAATGTTTTTATGTTTTGTTTGTCTTGTTTGTTTGTAGAAAATTTAATAAAAACTTTTTCAAAAAAAAAAATATAATTATGATGGGAGACTTTAATGGAATTGTGGACAATAAACTGAACTATATAGCAACAACAAAGCAAAATAGAAAGACTCTCCCTAAATCCTTTTTTAAAATGGCAGACGAATTAACCTTAAAAGACATTTGGAGAGAAAGAAATGTTAAAGCTAAACAATATACTTTCTATTCAAATAGACATTTATCATGGTCCAGATTGGATATGATTTGGATCTCAACAGAATTAATATCTAATATTCAAGAAACAAATATTGAAACAAGTACTTGGGCAGATCATAGCCCAATGATAATTAAATGGAAGGGACAAAAAAAAAAAGATCGAGATGGACATTAAACAATGCTATCTTAAAGGAAAAAGATTTTACACATGGAGGGAGAAAGAATTGGCTTTTTTCTTTCGAGAAAAAAAAAAGAACCCACCTTTTAATTCTAGCAGGCATTTATTTATGATTTGGACCTCAGAAAGTTCAGTATATTATTCTATAGATAGAGGAAATAGCTTGACTATGAGTGTATTTCTAAGTTTAGGGGACTGATATACTTTGGAAACAGTAAACAGCTGCATACTTTAATTTGCTTGTGAAAATATGATCATGAGTTATAAATGAAATAAATAAATCCAGGATCAATAAAAAAGATATATTATTCAGAAAAGGAAAAGGCAACTACAAAGGCAGGAAGAAACTGCTGGGTATATTGCTTTTGAGATCATATTCAATGAAATGCAATATATTTTAATGAATATACATATTTTATAAACCTTTGCAAAGCAAGAATACAGCAATAAATGTCTTAAGACAGATCTCCCACATCCTTTGATTTATTATCTACTGAATTTTTAATGGTGTAAGTTTAAAACTTGTTTGAATATGAAAGCTTAAAGGATTTTACTGATGAAATACTTCATTTTTAAAAGAATTTTTTAAGCAGTGACCTGGAAGTGCCTTTCTTTCCTGACTCTTTTCATAATTTAGGATCATCAGAAATATTTGATGTTTTAAGACCTGATAGGTTTGGAGCAGTTTAGATCCATATTACCCTTATTTTCTTTGGCATATTACATCTTTCCCATTATTTTAGAAAAGGTTTTAAATTTTAATAGGTAAGTAAATCAAGAGAAAAAATAATTTTATAAGAATAGTATTTGAGAAACAAGTTACATGGAATTTTATTTAGGCTTGTTTTTATTTGTTAAGATGAAGATACTCTTGAGTTGAACTTGACTTATTTTAATTAGAAGGATTATTTAATTAAGAGACAGTGTTCCAGTGTTCTCATAATTAGTGCATTATGGATGGGATCTGTTCTTGCCTTCTTCCAGTGCAGCCTAGAGCCCTACAATCCTTTGAAGAATTCCCATCTGGGCCAATTCTGTTTATTTTCCAAGCCTAGAGATGATCAGCCAAGGCCTGACACCCATAGTTATTCTACATATTGGGCAATTCAACATTTCCTTACTGAGAAACAAAAGTGTTCTTTTACTTTACTGCTCCTTTTTTCTGATTTAGCAATGTTTAAATATATGAAAACCCTTTAAAATGTTTAAAACAGTAATTATTGTCTTCCTTGGACAAATTAGGGATAGGCAATAGTACATTGATGGAAAGGATGGAAATCAAGAAACAGACATGAATGCATAGACTTATAGATGGAATAGGAGCTGCACAATATAAAAAGTTAGGAGAACTCTGTGCAGCTTCTGCTTATGACAAATTTGTGAATAGTAACGTATGGCTTGGGACCATGATATCTGGGCTTTACTGCTTGGGACCATGATAGCTAGGCTTTTACTGCTTGGGACTATGATATCTGAAGGAACACCTCTTCACATATCAATTTATACATTACATTCATTTTCTTCCTTATGTATTTATATATTTCATATACAGATAGTCTTCAGTTTATGTCTCTAATTGAGTCCAAAATTTCAATTGCTAAGCCAAACAGAGTTAAGTGAATTTTGCCTCACAAATCACTGCAGTCGTTAAGTTAGTGACATGGTTGTTAAGTGAATCTTTCTTCCCCATTGATTTTGCTTGTCAGAAGTTTGTAAAATGTGATCATATGACCTTGGGATACAGGAAACATAATAAATACGTGCCAGTTGCCAAGTGCCCAAATTTTGATCACATGATAATGGGGTCATCAATGTGAAAAACAGTCATGAGTTATTTTTTTCAGTGTCACCGTAACTTTGAACAATCATTAAACAAATGGACATAAACCAAGAAGTAGTGCTTCCAGTGTTTGTTTTCATTTTATAAGTTACTGTTTTAATTTTTAAAAACATTTTTCAACTACTGAGATCTTTAAAAAGAAGCATTATATATATCTAGTAAATATATTCAATATTTTAGATATATTAATAAATGCACAGAGTTTTGATTTGGGGAAACCTTGCTGTTTTTGTTTAAAAATTTAATGTTATTTTATTTGTGAAGAAACTATAAATAACTATGAATAAAGGATTAATCAAAGCTGCTGCTGTGGAGACCTTCAAAACATACTTAATCAAAGACTTAGCAGAGGGCCAAGCAGTGAAGAATTCCATAATGTATCTGTTTTATGTTTGATGAGCTTTTACTGCCACAACTAATAGAGGCTATATATTCTATACATAAAACAGAAGGCTAAGACTTCTTAGACCCAAACATCTGCAATCACATATAACTAGTGTTTCTATTTTAACCAATGGAATTACTTTGGAGTAGCACATGGCCAGTTGTATGTAGTCTTGGTAAACCAGATTACCTTAAAGCCATCTGTATTATCTTCCCCAGATACTTGTGCGTAAATAGCTGTTTCTGAATCTTGCCAGACTTCCATTTGGTTTGCTATCGTATTGTTTCAGAGACTAATTCAGTAAAAAAGAGAGATATGAGTTAAGATAGGTCATCTTCTTTGAGGTGATAATGATGAAGAAATGCAATTAGTGACAGATATTAAGAGGACCTGTTCAACTCTTTTCCTCTAGCCTATAAGGCCTTTGAAAGATATATTTGCAGTGGCTAAAAAGACTTCTAGCTGCTGAATTTAAAATTGAAGTTATTTATTTAACTCACAGGAATTATCTGGAAGACATACAAGTATAATAAAAAACATTTAAACATCACCAGAGTTCCACAAGTGCTTTTTTTCTGAACCAGAAGAGAAAAAAAAAACCAGCAAAAAAAATTAAATGCCCAACAGAGTTCTTCAGCATTAGAACAATTATTTTCCCTTATATGGGTTCAAAAATATCTGTGACAATATATCATCATAAAAGTAATTTTATAAATGCATCACATAAATTTCTTGTCTGCACAGAAAAAAATGTCCTGAGATATTAAATACTACTGCCTATTTAAAGCCTATTTTATATTTTGCCAACTATGCTGAAGAATGTCCTCAAAATGTTGATGATCATGATAGTTGAAAGAAGCCGAAGATGAAGTTAGATGAAATTTACACTCCACATTTTTGGTGTTTGGGAGGGATTCCATAGATAAATTCAATTATCAAGAGCCTAGCATAATCCTTTGATAACCCTTAAAAGCTTCCATTGTTTTTGGCATCTTCATACTTTGGGGGAATGACCTGGGGAGAAGAACCTCCCAAGGAATTAAGATTTGTTTAAAGTGATAACATATTATCACTAGGTCACTGAAGACACAAGTAGTATATTTTTAATGATTAGCAAGGGTACGTATGAGTTGATTCTGTTTTAGGAAATGGGCTTTGAAAAGATATTGAGACCAATATTGTGTTTCTCTTATACTAGGGCTGGTTCACTCAGGTTAATTCAGTTTGTAATTTTTCACTAACTTATTTATAAATCAATTGGAATACAATGCTAAAGAATGTGAATGCATTGAATTATTTTTGAGATTGTATTCAAACTAAAGTTGCCTATCATTTAATGAGAAGATATAATGGATTAACTAGCAGGTAAACTAACTTAAAACATGGGAAACAACATGTTCCTTTTACATTTTGTTGGTTACAGATGTCAGTTTCTTGGAAAATAAGATATATTTCTTTCCTTCTAGTATGGGAAGATTATTTAGATATGATTTAAATAATTACGTAAAGACATAGGTGCTCCCACAAATTGCACATTAAAAATCCTTTTAATGGTGATTGCTGGTGACATTGCTGGTGATATTTTTAAAATCTTTCTTTATTAATTAGATTTCTATGCTACCAATCTCACTTATACAGTGACTGTGGGCAGCGTACAATATAATAAAAATTGAGCAGTGCAAAAATCAAAAGAGAATAAGAAATTAAAAGTTAAAATGAAAAACTGGGATAAACCCAAGGGTAGTCTGGGAGTGAGAACCTTTTCTATCCTGCCAGCCAATTCCAACAGCAATAGCAATAGCTCTTAGATTTATATACCGCTTCAAAGTGCTTTACAGCCCTCTCTAAGTAATTTACAGAGTCAGGAAATCTGAGTCCTCGTTTTACCAACCTTGGAAAGATGGAAGGCTGTGTTAACTTTGAGCTGGTGAGAAATGAACTGCTGGCAGTCGGCAGAATTAGCCTACAATATTGTATTCTAACCACTTTGCCACCTTGACTCATTTCCAATGTAATGGCCCTCTGTATTTAAACTGCTGAGCAGTAGAGGAATACTTGTATGTTTCTAATCTTCAGTACTGATAAATTTCTTTTGTAAAAAATAAGTCTCAATTAATTGCAATGGAAGAATAATACCTTTATTTCAATGGAAAATGTCAGCCCTTTACAACCTCCACTCCTATTGGCATCATGTAATAGTACTGTAGTAATTCCTGATTGCCTGTTTTTCTCAGTAAATGGTTATTAAATTGTATCAGATGGAGCTGCTTTGGAAAAATGTTCCTGTACTATAGCCATTTATCAGTGAAGGAAGTCCCCCTTGCAAAAACAAAGCAAAAACCCAGAGCTGTTCATCTTCTCCAGACAGGAAAAGCTGCTAGAATAATTTCTCTAAAATCTGAACTTCTTCCCCTTTGGAGTTCTCTGCTAACTGTGAATCACATAAGAATGATACTGTTTTGGCATTCTTGGGTGCTATGTAGAGAGAGAAAGAGACTCTCAGGTTTCCCATATCAATGAACTGTAAAACAGGTTTAGTCAAAAGTCTGCAAAAAACAAGCAGTGGTGTCAGTTGTCTCTCTGGATGGGGCTTCGCTTCCTTGCCCCAAATATAATAAAAGTGAGGCCCCTCTGGTGCTTTTTGAAACAGAGGACATCCTTAACAGATGAATCTCCTTCATAAAGTGGAGCAGGGCTGCTTTTGCCATGGGAGCCTTGGGCTCCAAAAACAGCCATCTCTAGCTCCCTCCAAATATTTGCTGTAAGAAGGCATTTTCTTTTGCCAATTAAATTTGACTTTATTAGACAATTTTACTGCTGGATGTTAAAATCAAACATGTTCCACTGAACAGTAAACACTTAGATGGCACTAGGGAAGTATAAACAAAAGGCATCCTTGTACTCTTTCCTTCTTTTCCACACTCATGCGCATACATGCGTCTGTAGAGCTGTCAAAACTAATATGATTGTTTTATTGGGGGGGGGGGGGAGAACTGAGTTTGATCTGAAATGATGTGCTGAAACATGGAAAATTGAGAATTTTTCTAAAATAAATATCTGTCCAGCTAGAGAATTTCAAATCTACGTACCCTAAAGTCCTAAACCAATCAATGCCAACATTGGTACAATCTCAAATGACTTTTTCAGCTTCCTAAAATAGATATTTCCAACTGTAGGGAGGCTATACCACTGACTACTGGGAGTTACTTATTTGTCTTACTTTTGAAGAAACTTCAATGCTTGCTCAAATGTTTCTCTGAGCTTTTTGTAATCTACAAAAATCTGCACAAATGCAAGAGTATCTCCCACAGATTTCTGCACAATTAAAAGAAAATAAGAGATTGCTAAGTAGTCCCAAGAGGGCATTACAGTGAGGAAGTGAACAGTAAATTTATGAACCTGTATTGTACAATTGAGTTATGAGCCAATATGGACATTAAGACAGATAGAGGAGGAATGCCTGTGTGTAAGAGCAGAGGGAGGGAATGGGAGAATGGAATAACACTAATAATTAAAATGGTTTTCTGGCCACTGAAGCAGAATGTTGTGTGCATGCAAGAAAAATGTGGTGTGCTAAAGTGCAAGAGGCGAGAGGTGACTCTGTGACAATGCTTTATAAGCAGGAAGTGAGGCAAAGGAGAATTACAGGACTTAAGAAGGAAATAGTTTCTGTTTATTCTGGCAAGGAAATAGGGAGGATTTTTTTGATGGGTGGGAGATTCTGAAGCTTCCATCTTGTTGGGGGCAATGACTCTGTAAATGGCTTAGAGAGGGCTGTAAAGCACTGTGAAGTGGTATATAAGTCCAAGTGCCATTGCTATCTTTGTTTATGCTTATTACAAATACAGAGAAACAGTTCCTGAGAGATTTGTTCTGTAGATTACTAATTTTAGAATGGTACAAAAATAGTTTTCTAAATTATGCTGATCTGATATTATTTGTACTGCACATCTGTATAAGGTGTTTTGACTTACAATTTTTAATTGCCCAGTTTGCTTATATATAATGATAGGCTTTAAATAGTATATTGATTATATTTTAAACTTAGCTTTACATTAATTATCAAAAATAAATTGGAAATGATAGATAATGGACTAATCTAAAGCTAATGGAAAGTTTAACAGTGAAGTTGGGTGCTTTAGATTATCATATTATTCTTTTTGTCTTATTTTCACTATTTTCACTTTCATTTTCATTGTACACATGTTGTGCATTGACAATAAATGTTTGATTGATAAGATTTCTTTGAAACAGAAGTGCAATCTAGCAGAAAAGACATAGAAAGCACATGCTATAATAAGAAATGCAGACAATATGAAAAATTGCACCTGATATTAAAAAGGTAATAATTACAATTTAACTCTAATAAAAAAGTTACTTTTCAGTTAATAAGCATAAAATAATTAACTTTAAATTAATGCACAGCTTCAGGACACTGAACAATAGAGGATGATAAAATACATGATAGGAAATTGCAGCAATGAACAACTGAATTCCAAAATACTGGAGTTCTTCATTACAACAAAAGAACCATACTGCTAGTTAGACCATCTTATTCTTCTCTCTGTGGTATATCTTCTTACTATGTGCCTGAAATGAAGGGACTGTTGTGACAAATGCTAGAAAAAAACTATTGAGAACATCCATTTCTGAGACCAGACAAAAGTACTCAAAACCCAAATTCTTAGAATCAAGTTGTCCTCTTGTAGTATATTAGGAAGAAGATTTTAAAAAGACCAAAAAACAAAACTGTTGTGAATGAATAATGCCAAATAAAGTTATCTTGAGCTTGAAGTCAAATGCAGGGTTCTGGCCCTGCACTTCTGATTGGTCCGTTCAGGAGCATCTGATTGGCCATTAACAGGCCATTCTCATTGGTTAACGGAGCTAGCGCTCCAGGATTGCTATTGGTTGAATAGTTAATAAGTTGCCTATATAAGGAAGGCTATAGCAGCCCTCCAGTTTGAGCTGTCACACCATGTAAATAAAGAATTTCAAGTTCACTGTTTCTACCGGCTCGTCTCCATTATTCGCACCCATGCTCCAGACTTAACACTGGCGACAAAGGTGGGATTGGATGACATCAGAGCCAACGATGAAGACAACTAAGCACGTGGCTGAAGTGCACAACGGCGGAACCATGTCCGGCGGCGTAGTACCACCCGCTCCATTCGATCCAGCTCAAGAGGACTGGGAGTCCTACATGGACCATTTCCAAATGTTTTTGGAAACGAATAATCTGAAGGATGCCACAACCGGGAAGAAACGGGCAGTATTCCTAATGCACTGTGGCCCGACGGTATTCAAAATGGCTAAGGCATTAGCGAAACTGGCTGAAGTGAAGGCCATGGACTGGGACGTCCTCGAACCGCTACTAAGGGCCCACAATGCACCGACCGTTCCAACGCTCGTAAGACGACACGAGTTCTATCAAAGAAACCAGCGGAAAGGAGAAAGCGTTGCCAATTTTGTTGCAGACCTCCGGAACTTGGGAGGCCTTTGTGATTTCACCGACCTAGAGGAGGCTTTGAAAAACCGAGTAGTTCTCGGGTTAGACGCTCTAAATGTACAGAGCAAAATAATGGCAAAGGGCGACATCACCCTTAAAGACGCCATAGCTGAAGCTATAGCAGTGGAGGCGACCAAGAAGTTGGCTGCCCAACTACGGCGAAATTGCGCTCCAGCACACCAACTGGCCAGCGAAGTTTCACCTAAGGCAGAAGGGCAGCTGCAGACGACCCACCATAAGGACCTCTCTTTGTCATCAGACAGTGACGAAGAAGAGGTCTATTGTCTGCGGTCCGAGCGGGACCGTTACCCGAAGTCCCAGCAACCGTGCGCTGGCTGCGGCACCAACCATTACCGCTGCAATTGCAAATTTCGCGACGCGCTCTGCCATGAGTGTGGGAAATGAGGCCACATCGGACAGGTCTGCAGAAGTCTCCTCGGACCCAGCCAGACCGCGAAGGGTACCAATCTCCGCCAATCAACAGGGAATCGCCCTGTAAGGCGAGAACCAGCATACCACTCCTACAGAAACCGACCCATGAATCGCCTAATGAGACGGGAAGAGGTCCACCAAACCCTCACTATCGGCCACGCCTCTTCACTAGACGCTAAGAAAATTCAGGTCAAAGTGGACATTGAAAATCAACCTTGCCAAATGGAAGTTGACTCGGGATCGTCTCTGTCAATGGTCTCTTGGAAGACCCTCAAGCAACTCATCCCCACTATCCGGTGCCAAGACCTTCAATTCCAACAGCTCGTGTTAAAGGACTACCAGGGGAACCGGATTCCAGTCGTAGGATCCAGTAGAGTCCAGGTTGCATTCAAGAACTGCACGGCGTACTTATCCCTGATGGTGATCGACAAGGACCGGCCTAGCCTGTTAGGCTTGCAATGGTTCACACCACTCGGCATTGAAGTGGCAGGCATTAACCGAATCGGCGGTAGTGACTGGGAAGAAGACCTTGCCCATGAATTCAGGGACGTCTCTGCGGAAAAGCTAGGCGTGTACAAGGGGACCCCAATATCCTTTAGCCTTAATCCAAAGATAGCTCCTATCCGCCTTAAGCCTCATCGAGTCCCATTCGCTCTAAAGCCAAAAATCGACAAACAGCTTGATAAGTTGATAGCCCAGGGAGTTTTAAAGCCAACCGACCACTCCCCATGGGAAACACCAATCGTGACCCCAATTAAACCGGACGGCTCCATGAGAATTTGTGGGGACTATCGAGCCACTCTAAACCACGCCCTGCAACAAAATCCATATCCGGTGCTGGTGGTGCAACACCTCCTCCATTCCCTGGGGGGCAGAAAAGTCTTCGCTAAACTAGACTTAGCTCAGGCTTATCAGCAACTGCCGGTTGACGAAAAAACGGCACAGGCACAGACTATCGTAACACACCGAGGTGCCTTTAAGTGTACGCGGCTTCAATTTGGAGTCAGTGTAGCCCCAGGGATCTTTCAGAGCCTAATGGAGAGACTATTGCAGGGGATCAAAGGCGTTGTCCCCTATTTTGATGATGTGCTCAATGCTGCCCCCACTCCAAAAATTTTATGGGATTGTTTAAGACTGGTTTTACAAAAATTCCAAGAAGCAGGCCTGAAAGTGAAGAAGAATAAGTGCAAACTGTGTACAGATCGTGTTGAATTCTTAGGGTACTTAATTGACAGTCAGGGTATTTACCCTACTGATAGCAAATTGAGAGCAATAAAAAACACTCCCAGACCCTGGAACAAAGCCGACCTCCAGGCGTTCTTAGGCCTCATCAATTTCTATAATGTATTCTTGCCGCACAAGGCGACTGTCGCTGAACCTTTACATTGCCTACTAGATAAAAAAGCAATTTGGGTATGGGGTCAAAGAGAAGAGCAGGCGTTCCGTTATGTAAAAAAGCTACTGACTTCTGACGCTGTACTAATGCAGTACAATGAGACCTTGCCATTAAATATCACATGTGATGCATCGCCTTTTGGAGTGGGCACCATTTTGAGCCATGTATTACCTAATGGTAGCGAAGCCCCTGTTGCTTATTTTTCAAAAACGCTCTCGAAAACTGAGCGAAATTACAGCCAGATCGATAAAGAAGCCCTGGCAATTGTATCAGCTGTTAAAAGATTCCATAAGTACATGTACGGCCGGGCTTTCACCATTGTAACTGACCACAAACCATTGCTGGGGATCATCGCTGGGGATAAGCCAACTCCCTACATACTTTCTCCCAGGATGACCCGCTGGTCAGAATTTTTGGCTGCCTACAATTATCAGCTACAATATCGTCCCGGTAAAGCCATTCCCCATGCCGACGCCTTGAGCCGTGCACCGCTCCCTGAAACCATCAACGATCCTGCACCAACGATGACAATGTTGCAGATCGAGACACTCCATACACCGCCATTAACTGCCCGTGACATCGCGAGAGAAACAAAACGTGACCCCATCTTAGCACGAGTCCTCACATGGGTGGAACACGGATGGCCATTGGACCAAGTACCAGGCGACTTTGCACCATTCAAAAGCCATCAAACAGAGTTGTTCTCGCAGAAGGGCTGTATCATCTGGGGTGATAGAGTCGTTATCCCAGAACGACTCCAACAGGCACTACTAAGAACCTTGCACAATGGCCACCCTGGCATTGTGTGCATGAAGGGCCTCGCACGAAGCTACGCATGGTGGCCAGGCATCGACAGACAAATCAAATCATGGGTTAAAACTTGCCAGAGCCAAGAAGTAAGCAACGCTCCACCAAAAGCAACCCCAACCGAATGGGAGACGCCATGGGGACCCTGGTCCCGCATCCATCTGGACTTTGCTGGGCCGACCAAAGGCCACACGTTTTTGCTAACCTTTGATGCCTACTCGACTTGGCTCGAGATTCAATGAATGAGGAATACGACCACCGAAGCGGTCATCAAAAGACTGGAAAGACTGTTTGCAACCCACGGATTACCAGATGTTCTGGTATCCGACAACAGCCCCCAATTTACCGCGCTGTCTTTTGAACAGTACCTGGCTGATCGCGGTATCCGACATGCGCTTATTTCGCCTGCACACCCTGCAGCCAACGGTAGGGCTGAACGCATGGTACAATTCATCAAAAGGACTCTACAAAAGATAGACTACGACAACATCGACAAGAAAATCAACCGAATCCTTTTCCTACAGCACATCACACTTCACAGCGTCACCAACAAAACTCCCGCCGAGCTGCTGATGGGACGAAAGCTCCGCTCCCACCTCGATCGGTTACACCCAGCCTACGAACTGGAAAAGCCACTCGGATCCAGCGGCCGATGCCGTACCTTCCAGGTAGGCGATTTAGTATTCGCTAAAAACTTATCGGCCGATCTGCTGTGGGTAGAAACAACCCTAATCCGCGTAACCAGCCCAAGATCATACCTTGTTCAGTGCCCTGACGATAGACTTTGGAAGCGCCACATAGATCAACGACGATCGCGGCTACCGTCACGCAATTCCGAACTCCCTTATGACCAAACTGAAGGGGGGGGGGGAGATACAGAGGAAAACAAATTGCAACTAGAGGAAAACCTTTTTGAAGGGACTGAAAACGGAACTGAAATGCAGGAACAGGAACTGGGGACTGGAGTGAGTTCACCTCAGGGAATGGCCAGTGATATAGGTGACGACGGGAACGTGAACTCGGAACCAGAGGCACCCCTACTGTTAAACAACGCTACCTCAACAGAAGTGCAGCCAACCGCCAGGCACTTTGCGAAAATCAAAAAGACTGATAAAACAACCGTCCTACCTCAAGGACTATGTAACCACGCCCCGTGGGCAGAAGCCGGGGGAAAGGGGTGTTGTGAATGAATAATGCCAAATAAAGTTATCTTGAGCTTGAAGTCAAGTGCAGGGTTCTGGCCCTGCACTTCTGATTGGCTGTTAATGGCAGGATCGGATTGGTCTGTTCAGGAGCATCTGATTGGACATTAACAGGCCATTCTCATTGGTTAATGGAGCTAGTGCTCTAGGATTGCTATTGGTTGAATAGTTAATAAGTTGCCTATATAAGGAAGGCTATAGCAGCCCTCCAGTTTGAGCTGTCACACCATGTAAATAAAGAGTTTGAAGTTCACTGTTTCTACCGGCTCGTCTCCATTATTCGCACCCATGCTCCAGACTTAACAAAAACAAAACAAAACACCAAGCTATTTGCAAGTATAAATACGCAACAAGGTCAACAGCCACAACTTGTAAAAATTCCCAGGTCAAGCCATCTTCCTTACCATAATTAAAAAAAAGAGCCATTCCCTGAGTGGAATTGATTGGCATTCATTGTTTCCACATTATGACTTTAAAATCCTGGTCAGAACGTATTTACAAGGCATAGTTGGTATACTATCTGGTTTGAACGAAAACCCTTGGATGTGTTTGCTAGAAGCTGCCAGACATGGTGGGGGACAGGGGTGGAAAGGAAAGAAACAAAGCAAATTACACTATGGGAGGAGAGAAGGACAACACTTTATTAAAAACTTGTATGACATTAACTTTGGGGGCTTTCTTGACCATCAACTATAGCTGACCATCAACTATAGCTGTTGCCTGGTAATCTTGCAAGTGGGGAATTATTTTAAAGTGGGACTTAGAACAGTGACCCATAGTGGGACATTAGAGCCCAACAGCTGCCTGAAGATGGCAGCTGCTGACACCACCCCTACTGCCAATTCCAAAAGGCACACTTGATATCCAAAACATATTTTTCCAATTAAGCTAATAAAACAAATCAGCAACATAGACATTTTAAAACAAAAGAGATATCAGAGGATATTTCAGGATGAAGCCCATTCCAAGTATCATGATATATTTGTTTGCATTGTCTCTGTCTGCATTGGTGAAGAAAAACCAAACCAAACCCAAAGCAGAGATTCCTTACCAGCTGCTTCTGCAAGAAGCAAAAAATTATTAAGACAAATTCCATCTGGCTTTGTTCACAGGCTCACTGAAGGGATTAAAGAAAGTTCTACTCATGAGTTTTATAGCATCTTTGGGATCTTTCCACAAAGAGATTGATAATAGCCTGAACCTGAAAGGAGGTAAGGATGTTGTTATCTGTCAGGAGAATGTATTTTAAATCTTATTTTATTCCATTATCTTTGGATAGTTTAAATAGAGGGTGTCAAACTCACATCGTCACAGCAGCATCACATGATGTATTGGGACTCTCCCCTTTGCTAAATCAGGCATGGGCATGGGCATGGGCATGGCCAGCACATGACACATCCAGCCCACCCGCCGGTAGTTTGACAGCCCTGGTTTAAATAATCAAAAATCATATCAAGATCTCACATGAGGACTTGTGTTCACAGTCTGGTTTAACTTGGGTTCATAAGAACTCTGTTTTAGGTATGATTTCAAGATCTTGCGATTTTTCTTTTCCCTCATTCAGAATGAGGGAATTGAGCATGTGGTAAAATATACAGTAAGGGTTGTTAGGATACATAGAGGTAAGGTAATTCATGTTCTTTTCTGTGATGTAGACAAACTCTCTGGGCTTCTCAAATGGCTGAAACAGGAAGCATCCTGGTGTGCTGTGGAGCTGGTTATATAGAGTGAGGCCTGCAGTCTTCATGACATCATAAAATGTGACTGGGATCTGATGTGTATATTTGTGTATGTGTGTATTGGGAGGAAGGGTAGAAGGAATGGACAAGTAAACTTCTGAATAACCACAATCTATAGAGAGGCAACTGGAGTTGCACTGTGAGAATCAAGCATTGAAGAAAGAACAGACAATGATATGTCTAATGATATGTCTAATGATATGTCAAGTGATTTATTTTCCTCCCACAATTTAGAAAATCTAGAGTTCTTCATTTCACTTGTACTAGCTCTTTATTTCTCCATTGAAAGTAGACATAGAATTTCTTGAAAACCACAAAGTTTCCAGGGTGGAAATATACAATAGTTAATGAAATAGTCTCTTTTGCTCCTGCTTCCAGCAAGGCTGGTTAAAAAAATATCAGAAAGGCAAAAAACAAAACAAAACCTCGTGTACTTATGTTTTTAGTATGATGTTTAAGCATGATTTTTAATTGCCTGGCAATTTGCTTTAGAGTCCAAATTGCCATAGTGAACATTCCATAGAAGAACATTTGGATTAACCTTAAGAAAATATTCAATTATTTCCCTGGGTGACTTGCCCAACAATTTAAATTCAAGCCAGGGCCTGGGTCCAAGATATTCAATGCAAAACCATTCCTACAAGGTTTTTACAGGGAGGCAAACTATTTATATTTAACTTCTTCCAATTAAAATTAATTTGGTCATACTGAAAAAAAGGCTTGCTAACTTTAAATCTGCCCATTCCCCTGCAGTAAAGTTGGTCTGGGATACATATCATTGACAAGCAGGATAAAAACAGCTCAGGTTTGTTAAGCCTGGGTTCCCCAACCAGGGTTAAGGAGACAAGCTAAACAGAATGTGCAGCATTAGTCAGATAGGCACACAGATAAATGAGTAAGATAAGTTTGTATGTTTATTAACATACAGTAAAAATAACAGATACGCTTGTGCTATCAAAAATATACTTTATTCCATTTATAGCATAGTCAAAATAACAGTCCATTAGTCATGTATCATTTAGTCAGTCCATTCAAGAATATTCAGTTAGCAAAGTCCGTGTAGAATATCCTATGTCAGTTCACTTACAAATCAGTCCTTTGTTTATCTCTCCCGTTCGAGTAAAGCAGTCTTGAGTCCATGCAGTAATTAGGGATCATCAAAGCCAGAGAGAGAGCAAGCTGTCGTCTTGCTTCTTTTAAAGTGCTTTCACAACCACTCCCTTAATTATATTCCTATATTTAAAGTTGCAGACACTTTAACTTATAAATCATGATAACATATTTATTATTTTACCTAAACCAATTAGGGTAAACAATGTTATCCCTAACAAGGTTCATTATCTGTACTTCTTTAAAGAGCATTGTAGATATATTTTAAAAAGTGTATTTATTTACATATGACATTAAATATGTAAATAAATAATCATGTTGTTTATTAGATAAGCAATGCTAATCAGCCACAATAGTTGGGAATTTTAATTTTAAACCAGATGTGATCTATTAAAATAATGATTCCAGCTAATAAATTAGGCCAATTCAGTTTAAACACATATTCTTAGAGACGCCAAACATGGCCAGTTTGTAACAGAAATGCAGTTATTTATTTGTCTTTATGTTTGTTTGCTGCCCATATCATCTTAGGGCACTTGTTTAAGTAATTTAAAATATATTATCTGTGTTCACGGGGATGTGAAGAGTGGTCCACAATGTCAGAATAGCAGATGTGACTGGATGATCAATTGCAGACCCTTTTTAGCATGCATTGCAAACACTGCATGTAAGAAGAAGGATTTTGATCATGTGGTTATGGCTGTCATGTAGACATGTTTAACTTCCTCTCCACACATAATGTAGCCTCACTCATTCTCCATTTATTCCATGTCCAAAATGCTCTGGCACTCTCACTGGTAAATTTCTTTTAAAACAAATTCCATACTGAATATGAGTAATCAGAACATAGAGTTTAAATTATTAGGAGTTGTAGAAAAATAAAATGGAAAACTGCTGGCTCATAATCTAATGGTTTATATTATTTGTAAATTAAAAACATATATACACAAACTCTTCTAATATGTCCTGATTGTTTTCTGTAAGTTAATTGATTTACAGTGAAGAAATGAATATTGCCATCATTTCAAACAATAACAAAAATTGCTGTTTGATTCAAGCTGGAACTCCAGAGTACTTTATGGGTTTGTACAAAGAAATGATGTCAGTCTCAGATTGCTAATAGAGTTCATCCCAGCAGTCCCATCTAAAGGATTGTAAAAAGTAGAATAAAATGCATTCGATTGAGGGAAGACAAGAGAGGACACGGCTTGTTGAAAAGTTGTTAGAATTTGGTTTTGCACTGACAGTTGTTATTTGTGTGCTGACTTACAGAATTTGCTTTGTGTCATAATTTAAGAGACAACCTTGTGCTTAAAGATGTTATCTCTTTGAAGTGCTGTCCAGTCCAGCTGCACTCCTTCAAAGAGAAGGAATTCTAAGAAGGGAGAATCCCAGAGTCTGGAAGTAGCTTGTCAAAGCACAGTATCTCTAGCATGTAAGTTGCAAGCATAAGCATTTTCAAAGGGTTGAAAGTAAGGTTCAGAAAGTGGCCAAATGGAAATAACAAATTCTATAATAGAAGAAGTATCCATGCTTTTTTCTCTAGCTCTTAACATGGTATATGTGTATATGTTGACACAGGCCTCTCTGCTATGGGCTACATAAAATGAAGTGACTATATTATTCATAAAATGCTTCATATGAACTTACATTCAGTTCCTTCAAAAAGTGAAACTTTGTCTGTTAAGTTTGGAAGAACGGATTTCAGAGACGAGAGACTCGGGTTCAGTAACAGCAGCTCTTTATTAATAGGCTAGATCAGATTCAGGAAGGCAGCAGCCTGTGGTGGCTCTTTTATAGAGCTTGCCGAGGCTTGGCGGACAATGACATCACTTTGAGTCTCCCACGCTTGGTTTTAACCAATTGTGGCAGACTCTTAGTGAGCCAATCATAAACACCCTGGCTGACCAATCAGGTAGCGGTTAACACAGACCAATAGGAATGCAGGGTTTCAAGCCTGCTAATATGGAACACCCTCCCCTCTTGGTATCATCCAAGGGGTGGGGTGACGTAGTCATGTAAGTAGGCGGGTCTTCGCACCTGCCTACTTGACCTGCACGCTTCATTTAGTCTCTGGTCATCGGCTGGTTCGGCCGGGCTTTGCATTGCTCTCAAGTTTCCTGATGGAACCGCCTGGAAGGGTGAGCCGGGCCTATAGCTGCGACTCCCGCTTGATTCGCCCGGGTTGGTTGAGTCATTCACTCCACTGCTCCCGCCTGGACTCTCTGGGCTGGTCGAGCTTGTCCGGCTGCTCCTTCCAGGTGAAGCACCCAATAATATGCTAATATGGAACATTGGCAACTTTCAGATATGTAGGCGTCATTTTTCAGAATTCTTCAATAAGTAAGCAGCCAATGCATTAGAGCAGGGGTGTCGAATCTTTTGATTTGCCTGGGCCTTATGAGTGAAGAGGAATTGTCTTAGGCTAGATATAAAATATATAATATAGTTAATGTATACAAAGAAACTTCCTTCATTTTAAAAGTATTTTTAATTAACATTAAAACAAAAGAAGAACCATATTACTAGCTGTCTAGAGCCACATGTGGCCCATGGGGCACAGATTGGACAACCTGCATTAGAGGATTTGGCTAAGGAAGGGAAGAGTCAAGTTCTGAAAAGTGGGTTGTGGACTGTTCTACAAATATAATGCTGCTACAGATAATCTATATATCTTTAATAAAATAAACAAGGGTTATGTAAGCAAGGGGGACTAAATTAGAGATTATGAAAGTTGCAACAGGCACAGTGTCACCCAGAATTTTTTTTAATGATGATTTTCTAATTATCTTTGTACCTTTTTTGGTTAATTTTCTGTATCTTTTATGTCATTTTATTGTGAGCTACTGAGAACCGGACTCAGATGGAGTTCAGGTGGAATTAAAATAATAAATAGTTTGAATTAGAAGTTTAAATGGCAGGCTGTAGAAGAGAGCAGTCAGGCTTTAATTACAGATTACATATAACATTGAGCTCCCTTAAGCCCCCCAGTTATTATTCCACTGTGCTGACAATTTATTGCCATTTTGAAGTTTCATTATTCAACTATCCACTCTACCCTTTTTCCATAGTTTTCTTTTTCTAAAAAGGTCCAATATGAAAATCCAATACATAGGTTCGCGGGTATTTGTATGTGGATCTTTGGTTATTCAGGTTTTCTCCCGCGTAAAATTGGAAGTATCTTGACGACGTTTTGAGGAAGTCTCATTCGTCATCTTCAGGCTTGTGTCTTCGGCTTTGTGCTTCTCGGAGATGATGAATGAGACTTCGTTGAAACGTCGCCAAGATACTTCCAATTTTACGCAGGAGAAAACCCAAATAACCAAAGATCCATATATATATGTATGTGTATGTGTGTGTGTGTGTGTGTGTATATGTGTGTGTGTGTGTGTGTGTGTATCTTTGGTTATTCGGGTTTTCTCCCGCGTAAGATTGGAAGTATCTAGGCAACGTTTCGATGAAGTCTCATTCATCATCTTCAGGCTTGGTCTTCAGCTCTGTGCTTCTCAGAGTGATATGAGCTTGCAGCTGCTTCTTCCTTTTAACTGCTAGTGGGGGTGTGACTTGATTGGGTGGGGGCTTGGCTGTGTTCTGATTGGCTGGGGGTGTGTTCTCATTGGTTGGGGGTTTGGCTGTGTTCTGATTGGTGGGGGGGTTGGCTGTGTTCTGATTGGCTGGAGGCGTGTTCTGTTCAGGTGGGGGCTTGATTGTGCTCAGGTTAGTTTTAGTTGCTGGAGGGTTTGAGCTGGTGAGCTGTGATCTTGCTGTTTGGCTTCGAGTTCGTGGTCGTGCTGCATCTTCATGGTGGGGGTCAGTTCGCTTCATGTATGGCTCAGAGGGGTTTGAAGTGGGTAGTGATGCAGCTGCAGTGCGGCTTCTGGTCCGTGGTCGTGTTTCATCTTCTCTGTGGGTGTGAGTCTGCTTTCTACGTGGAAGTGTGGTGGTGGCATCTTGTGTGGCTCTCAGGGGTGTGGGTCTGGTGTCATTCTTCATGTTAGGTACGCGTTTGTTCATGAGGGCGGGTTTCCAAATGGCTGGTAGGCGGGAGGCATCATCTCGTTTATTCATGCTGTGTGGGCGTTTTTCTATCTCTATGACTTCTCTGATGATTCTGCTGCTGAAGTGTTCGGTTTTGGTGATAGTTCTGGTATTTTTAAAGTCAATCTCATGTCCTGTGGCTTTGAGGTGTTGGACCAGGGAAGAGGTCGGTTTTTCCTTTTTGATTGAGTTCTTATGTTCTTCAATGCGTGCACCTATTCTTCTGTTAGTCTGTCCAATGTATGTGGTGGGGCAGGCAGTGCAAGGGATTTCGTATACTCCTTGATTTTCTAACTCGATTCTGTCTTTAGGGTTTCTTAGGATGGTGGATATCTTTCTGTTTGTGCAGAATACTGTCTTAATGTTGTGTTTTTGGAGGATCTTGCTGATTTTGTCTGTAGTGCCTTTTATATATGGGAGGAGGGCTTTGCCATTCTCTTGTTCTTTGTCTTGGATTTTGGCTGGGGTTTCTTTTTGGATTAGGTGGGTGATCTTCTTTCTTTGGAATCCATTGGCTGTCAGCATGCCGGTGAGAGTGTGTAGTTCGGTCTCTAGGTGTTGTTCATCAGCTAAGCATTTTGTTCTGGAGATGAGTGTCTCGGCTACGGAATTGATCTGTGCTGGGTGGTGGTGTGAGAGTGCGTTTAGATAGTGGTTAGTATGTGTTTTCTTCTGGTAGATGGTGTGTCCTATGGAGCCATTGGATTTTTTGTATACCAAGACATCTAGGAAGAGAAGTTGGTTGTTAGCTTCTGTTTCCATGGTGAATTGTATTTTGGGGTGTTGGCTGTTGAGGTGTGTGAGGAAGTTGTTCAGTTTTTCTTTCCCACGTGGCCAGATTATGAAGGTGTCATCTACGTATCTGAGCCAGAGTTTGGGTTTGTGATCATATTTTTCTAGAGCTTGTGTTTCAAAGTGTTCCATGTAGAAGTTAGCGATGACAGGTGAGAGGGGTGATCCCATGGGTGCTCCTTCTATTTGTTTGTATTTTTGTCCATTGTAGGTGAAGTATGTATTGGATAGGCAGTGGTTGGTCAGATCTAGGATGTGCTTGGGGGGGTTGTATTTGTTTTGGATGGCTGTCAAGGCTTCTTTTATTGGCACTTGGGTGAAGAGGGATATGACATCGAAGCTCACTAGTAGGTCACTGGATTGTAAGTTTTGTTTCTTTATGATCTCGATGAACTGGAATGAGTTTCTTACCTGTGAGTTGATGGATTCTGCATAGGGCTGTAGTTGTTTGGCAAGAAATTTGGCAAGGTTTTGTAGAGGTGAGCCTATGGAGCTGACTATTGGTCTAAGTGGGGTTCCTTCTTTGTGTATCTTGGGGAGACCATAAAGCTTAGGGCATCTGGATGATTTCTCTCTGGGTATGATTCTTTGCTGGATTTCTTCACTGATGGGGAGGCTTTTATTTTGGATCTGGTGGTTTTTTCTAGGTAGGTGGTGGGGGTCTGTCTTTAGGGGTTTGTATGTGGGGTCTTGGATTAGGTTGGTTAACTTGGATTGGTAGTCAGATGTGTTCATAACCACTGTCGCGTTTCCCTTGTCTGCTGGTAGGATTATTATGCTGGTGTCTTCTTTCAGGTTAAGTAGTGCGGTTTGTTCTTCTTTGGATAAGTTGCTTTTGGGTGGTTTGCTAGTGCAGAGGATGTTGGTGATTTCGAGTCTGATTCTGTTAGCATCATCAGGGTTGGTTTTGGTCAGGCTGGTTTCAACTCCGCATATGATGCTTTCTGTGGGGATGTGTTTGGGAGCGACAGCAAAGTTGAATCCTTTGGAAAGGACCTTGGTTTCGGCTTCGGTGAGGATCTTGTCTGAGATGTTGTGCACTGTTTGTTTCATGTGTGGCTGTGAGGGGGGAGGAGTTGGTTTCTGGTGTTGTTGTAGTTTTCTGAGTTTGTTGGTGTGTGTGTCTGTCTTGAGGGTGGTCTGTGTTTCGGCTCTCCAGACAGCGAGCTGTTTGGATTTGTCCCAAAGTAAGGGATGAATCTTGTTGCTGAGTCTGAGGTGAAGTGTGAGGAGATCTTTGTTGATTTGGTCTAGGAGAAATCTTTTTGTGTGAAGTTCATTTCTAATTAGGGCCAATTCTGTTCTTTTTAGGATGCGTTTGGTGGCTGCTGTGTTGGTGTGGCATTTCAATTGGAAGCTTGTGGGAATTAAATTTTGATCTCAGCAGTTGCATAGGAATGCGAGGTCACATAAAATGGAAGCTCTTTGATAATACAATTCCCAATTAGGCAGACCAAAACCTCCTCTAATTCTAGCATCTTGCAAAAGCTTTAGCTTTATTCTCGCTTTTTTCCCTTGCCATATAAACTTCAACATAATTTTATTTAAATCTTCAAAATAGTCTTTTCCAAGCCTAATTGGTATTGTTTGAAACAAAAATAAAATTCTAGGTAAGATATTCATCTTAATTGTTGAAATTCTCCCTATTAATGACAATTGCAAGTTTTCCCACTTCTTCAAATCTGTAGTTATCTGTTTTTTAAGTTTAATATAATTATTCTCCTTTAATGTGCTACATCTTGTTGTCAAATATATCCCCAGATACTTAACCTTATTTGTAACTTGAATTTTCAAAAGATCTGCCAATTCTTCTCTCTGTCTCAATAGCATATTCTTTGTCAAAATCTTTGTTTTGTCTTTATTTATTTTCAAACCAGCCACCTCTCCATATGCCTCTATCCTTTCCAGTAACTTTGGAGCTGTTTCTAGCGGATCTTCCAAAATAAAAGCTAAGTCATCAGCAAAAGCTTGTAGCTTAAATTCTTCCTTCTTAATTTTCATTCCTTTTATGCTTTTATCATCCCTAATATTTCTATTCAACACTTCCAAGGTCAACACAAATAGCAAAGGAGATAGGGGGCATCCTTGTCTTGTGCCTTTCCTTATATTAATAAAATCTGTAAGTTCCCCCTCCATCATTACCCTTGCTGTCTGTTTATTATATATAGCTTCTATTGCTTGAATAAATTTTTTAGCGAAACCCATCTGCTCTAATAATAATAACATAAATCTCCAGTTCACGTTGTCAAATGCTTTTTGAGCATCTAGGAATATCAAAGCCATTTGCTTTTCAGGATGAGCCTCATAGTATTCCAAAGTGTCCAAGATTACTCTCATATTGTCTCTAATTTGTCTCTTTGGCAGAAATCCATTTTGATCTGAGTGAATAAAATTATTTAAATATTTTTTAAGTCTTTCTGCTAAGATTGAAGCAAAGATTTTATAGTCTGCATTCAATAAAGAAATAGGTCTATAATTCTTAATTTGCAATGGGTCAGTCTCTTCCTTTGGTATGAGTGTAATATAAGCCTCTGACCATGTTTTAGGTATCATCTTTTTTAACATAACTTCATTCATAACTTCTAACAATGGGATGCTCAATAATTCTTGAAATGTTTTATAAAATTCTACTGGAAGCCCATCTGGACCCGGAGCTTTCCCATTATTTTGTCTCTTAAATGCTTCATTTAGTTCCATCATTGTTATATTGCTTTCTAGCATTTCTTCAGTTTCTTTAGGTATCTTTGGTAACTTAGCTTCCTGTAAATACTGTTTGACTTTTTCTTCATCAATATTCTCCTGTTTATATAATTGCCCATAAAAATCTCGAATAATTTCTTTTTTCTCCTTATTCCCATAACAAACTTGGCCTTGTTCATCTATTAACTTCAATATTTTTCTTGATTCCTTCTCTTTTCTCAATTTATATGCTAGCCATCTACCTGGTTTATTTGCATCTTCAAAATAATTCTGTTTAGAGTTTCTAATTTTCTGTGCCAGTTCTTCTTTCTCTATTAATTCCATTTTATGTTTGATTACATCTAGCTTCAATTTAATATCCTTTTTCTGTGGCATTTTCTGTAATTCTTTTTCAAGAATTTTATACTCATCTTCCAAGGCCTTAGAAGCTTGCCTTTTCCTAATATTTTTTTTTCTTGTATAATCTAATATCAAACCTCTAGCGTATGCCTTCATTGTGTCCCACACATTTTGCGTTGAAGTATCTTCTCTCTTATTTTCTCTGAAGAAAAAAGCCAATTCCTTCTCCATCCATTGTGTAAAATCTTTCTCCTTTAAAATAGTATTATTTAATGTCCATCTCGATCTTTTTTTTTGTCCCTTCCATTTAATTGTCATTGGGCTATGATCTGCCCAGGTACTTGTTTCAATATTTGTTTCTTTAATATTAGATATTAGTTCTGTTGAGATCCAAATCATATCTAATCTGGACCATGATAAATGTCTATTTGAATAAAAAGTATATTGTTTAGCTTTAACATTTCTTTCTCTCCAAATATCTTTTAAATTTAATTCATCTGTCATTTTAAAAAAGGACCTTGGGAGAGCCTTTCTATTTTGCTTTGTTGTTGTTGCTATATAGTCCAGTTTATTGTCCACAATTCCATTAAAATCTCCCATCATAATTATATTAACATAGTCCAGTCCAATTATTTTCATGTGTAGCTTTTTATAAAACTCTTCTTGTTTATCATTCGGAGCATAAATTGCAATCAAGAGTATTTTTATATTATTGTCCATTATTTCTACCATTAATACTCTTCCATCTTCATCCGTGTAAATCAATTTTGCTGGAATAGCCTCTTTAATGTATAAAACCACACCTCTTTTCTTACATTGAGTCAAAGAGGTAAATATTTTCCCTAATTTTGGCTGTAATAACAATTGTTCATGTTGTTTTTTAATGTGAACTTCTTGTAAACAAATTATATCAAATTTTAATTTCTCTAATTTATGAAAAGTTTTCCTTCTTTTAACAGCTGAATTAAGTCCATTTATATTCATTGTAATCAGTTTTTTTTCCTCCATGATTATGCTTTATATTTAGGTCTAACAGCTCTCGTGGATCTCACTTCACGCTGTTCTTTATTATCCATCTGTCCCCCTGCTGCTCCTTTCTCTTTTTCAGTCTCCAGTTGTTCATCTTGAAACTCAATTGATAAAGCCTCTTTCTCTGCTTCCTCTCTTCTTCCTCCAAAGAATTCTGCATGAAAAAGTTCTGCTTTCTCAATTGAATCAATTCTATATCTCTGCTCTTGCCACCCAAACACTTCTGGAATCAGCCATCTATAATTCACTTCGTTTTCCAATAGTATTTTGGTCAGAAATCGATATTCTCTTCTCATCTCTCTCACTCTTCTGGGTATTTGTTTTAAAACCACAACCTCTTTACCCTTGTATTTCAGTGTTTTCTCTCTTACTACTTGTAATATTTGCGTTTTAATGGATTTTTTGGTAAATCTAATATGGACTTCCCTGGGTAATTTATTTCTCATCGCATATCTTGTATAGACTCGATATATCTCATCTATTCCATCCATCATCTTTTCCTCTGTAATTTCCAAAGCATCTGCCAAAATTTCTATCATTACCGCTGCCAAATTTTCTCCTTTTTCCTCTTCTATATTTTGAAATCTGAGGTAAAATTCTGACCTTTCCATCTCCCACCTCAACATCCCACCTTTTTCTTGTTCAACCGCTGTTAGTCTGCTGTCAATATTTCCAATCTTCTTCTCTCTTTGTTTTCCTTCTTCCTCAATTTTTTGGAATCTCTCCTCATATTTAACCATCATTTGTTTAATATTTTCCACTTTTTCATCAGTCTTCTCTATTCTTTGTTCAATATTTTCTGCTCTTTGTTCAATATTTTCTGCTCTTTGTTCAATATTTTCTATTCTTTGTTCAATATTTTCTGTTCTTTGTTCAATATTTCCTGTTCTTTGTTCAATGATATCTGATTTTGTCTTGAGATCTTGGATTCCTTGCATAATCATCTGTAAAGTTATCTTTTCTTGTTCCTTATCTTGCTTCAACATTGTCTGAATTAAACGTTGTCCTCCAGCTGGTGGGGAAGCAGAGGTAGAAGCAGAAATGCCAGATGGTATTGGTTTCCTGCTCATTTCAATGTTTCCAAAACTTCAAATTCTTCTTGACTTTTAATCCAACTGGTAGAGCAGCCAATTATAATCCAAAATGGAGAACTCCAATAGTAAAAAACACGAAACCAAAGAAGAAACAGGGAAAAAGGAAGAAGAAAGATCTTCAGGTTCTTCTAGACCCTAATCCAATTAAGAGATAGTCCACCATAAAAAAGGAAAAAATAGAAAGGAAAAAACAAACAAATCCAAAAATAATAATATTGATTAAGAGCAAAAGAAAAAGGAAAAAAGAAAAAGCAAAAAGAGAAAAAACAACAACAAAAAGTTCCTTCAGATTCTTCACACCTTAATCCAATTAAAAAGTCTCAATAATCCAAAAAAAAAAGAAAAAAAAAACAACCTCAACAACAAAGTAGTCCAAAAACATAAATATGAAAAGCAAAAAAGTCCCAATAAAAAAGAAAAGAAAAATAAAAAAGAAAAAAGAAAAAACTCTGAGGCTTTCCCCTTTAAAATAAAAGGCAAAAATAAAAATATTACTAAAATTAAAATTTAGAAAAAGGCTAGCGAATGGGGTATATATAAGAAAACACACTGCACTTTGTTATTTATCCAAGGCTCTTGTTATGACTCTCTTCTCCAGCAGCTTCAAAGCCAAACCTCAAGTGTTGTTGATAACAGTCCAGGAAAGCACCTGCAATAATATTTTGCTGTGCTCTCCCTCTATCTTATCACGTTAAAAAGTCCTTGAGATGAGGTCTTTTTGCAATTCTCTCCAATTCACATAAAGATACTTTCAAGCCTCTAGTTGGCAGTGTTACAAAGTTTCTTAATGCTCTTTCTCCCCACCCGCCAGAAAAAAGTAATAATATATACAGAAAAAAAAGAAAAAATAGCCAAAGGGAGCCTCTATCCTAAAGAAAGTTAAAAAATCAAAGGGAGCATAAAATCAAAGGGAGCATAAAAATATATATAAGAGAAAATTCAATCCGGTTACCTACAAAGTCACAGTAAAATCTTTCCCAAAAAGTATAAAGAAAAGAAAAAAAAAAAACCAAGCCTCAATTTGACATCACTTTAAAAAACGCCGCTCAAAACAATTTCAGTCAAAAAAAAATCTCACAGCTTTCTTCTTTATATCGGATGAACTTTCCAACCTTAGCGAATTTACAGCACAAAAGAGTTTTTCTCACCCAGCCGACACACTTCACTCCAATCACTTTCTTTCCGGAGCTGTCCTGACTTCAGCAGCTATGGAGGCTGCCTCTCCGCCGCCAGCAAAAGGGCTTCTTCCGGATCAAACCAGAGATTTTGCGATATCTCTGGGATCCTGGAACAATGCCCTTCACGATCACCGTCTCTACGGGACGGTTTAGGTCCGTTAGGACCGACCAGGGGCGAAAATATCGGCTACGATCTCAGAGCCCCGAGATCGCAGCTGTATCACCGGAACGAAGCTCCGCCTTCTCCTCGTAGAGGTGCAATATTTGTTTTCTGAGGTTCTCGCGGGTATTTGTATATGGATCTTTGGTTATTCGGGTTTTCTCCCGCGTAAGATTGGAAGTATCTAGGCAACGTTTCGATGAAGTCTCATTCATCATCTTCAGGCTTGGTCTTCAGCTCTGTGCTTCTCAGAGTGATGTGAGCTTGCAGCTGCTTCTTCCTTTTAACTGCTAGTGGGGGTGTGACTTGATTGGGTGGGGACTTGGCTGTGTTCTGATTGGCTGGGGGTGTGTTCTCATTGGTTGGGGGTTTGGCTGTGTTCTGATTGGCTGGAGGCGTGTTCTGTATATATATATATATATATATATATATATATATATATATATATATATATATATATCTGTGTGTATGTATAAACACACATACACACACAAACCTTTTACACTATATATTCTATCTATTTCTAAAGATACTTTGTCTTAAAATAAAATACATTCTATATGTAGTTAGCCTTTTTTCTAAGCTGCAAATTGCATCACTAAGATTTTCAAAGTCTGGTGGCTGCTTATTGTTATGAACTAATAAAACACTTAAATAAAGTTTATCAAAAGCTTTAGAAAATAACAGGGACTTCTGATTGGCTGATAATAGCGATATCGGATTGGTCCGTTCAGGAGAATCTGATTGGCTGTTGACGAGCCACTCTCATTGGTTAAGGGGGTTAACACTCCACGTCTCTTATTGGTTACTAGAGCAGCAGCTTGCCTATAAAAGGGATGCTGTTGCCCTAGGGTTTGGCTCTGCTCAGAATGTTTAATAAAGAGTTTGAAGTTCACTTTTCACTGTCTCGTCTCCGTTCCTTGCACCCATGCGCAGAACTTAACACTGGCGACGAGGGTGGGATACGGAGACATCAGAGCTGACTGAACACTGCAGAGCACTAAACAGAACACATGGCTGAAGGCGCATCAACAGCAGAAACCATGACCGGTGGCACCATACCACCCGCTCCATTTGAGTCGGCACAAGAAGACTAAGACTCATACATGGACCAGTTCCAGATGTTTCTGGAGACCAACAACTTGAAGGATGCCACTACTGGGAAAAAGAGAGCGGTATTCCTGACTCACTGCGGACCTGCAGTTTTTAAGATGGCTAAGGCACTGGCGAAACCGGCTGAGGTGAAATCCATGGACTGGGACGTCCTTGAGCCCCTCCTACGGGCCCACTATGCACCTACCATACCAACGCTTGTTCGAAGACATGAATTTTACCAGAGAGACCAGCGGAAAGGAGAAAGCATTGCAGATTTCATCGCGGATCTCTGGAACCTGGGAGGCCTCTGTGGGTTCGCTGACCTCGAAGAAGCTCTAAGAGACCGAATAGTTCTGGGTTTAGATGCACTGCACGTGCAAAGTAAGCTGATGGTGAAAGGCGACATCAGCCTTGCAGATACCATCGCTGACACTACTGCAGCAGAAGCAACCAGGAAGTCAGCTGCCCAAATGTGCCGCACCAACACCCCCCTCCACCAACTCAGTGGTGAAACCTCACCTTGCCTTGAGGGACATGCAATGGCAACCCACCACGAGGAACTCGAATCGTCATCAGAAAGTGATGAGGAAGAAGTCAACCGGTTCCGGTCTGAACAAGACCAACGCCACCAGCGTAACCAGAGACTGCAGTATCAATGCACAGGTTGTGGGGCAAACCACCCATCAGACTGCAAATTCCTCAATGCGCTTTGCCATATTTGTGGGAAGAGAGGCCACATTGGAAAGGTCTGTCGAAGCAAGCTAGGACCCAGCCCATTTCAGAGGGGGACCAACTACCGCCAAACCACAGGAAGTCATCCTGTGAATCGGGAACATTTGAACCACCAATGGAACAACCACTCCTACAGAAATAAACCACTAGCCCATTCAACGAAACGAGAAGAGGCACACCAAACCATCACGATTGGTCACGCCTCATCATTAGATGCAAAGAAGATCTGAGTGAAGGTCGCCATCAAAAACCAGCCCTGCGTGATGGAAGTCGATTCAGGATCATCCCTCTCGATGGTTTCCTGGAAGACCCTTAAACAATTGATCCCTGCTGTCCAGTGGCAAGACCTCAGAACCCAAAGAATCATTCTCAAGGACTATCAAGGAAACCGAATTCTGGTCATTGGGTCCAGCCTAGTCCAGGTCTCATTCAAAAATCGTACTGCATCTTTACCATTGACCATCGTCGACCGTGATCGACCTAGCTTTTTACCAAACCAGCAGTGACGACTGGGAGGAGGCTCTCGTCCAGGAATTCCAGGACGTCTTTGCAGATAAACTAGGCGAGTACAAGGGGACCCCGATATCATTTAACCTTAACCCTGAAGTAGCCCCCATCCGCCTTAAGCCTCGTCGGATACCTTTTGCCCTTAAACCAAAGATTGACGAGCAGCTTGATAAATTAATAGCCCAGGGTATTTTAGAACCAACTGACCATGCTCCTTGGGAAAACCCAATCGTAACACCCATCAAACCGGATGGATCGTTTAGGATTTGTGGTGACTACCGTGCCACCCTGAATCACGCCCTTCAACAGAATGCTTACCCGGTGCCGGTGGTACAACACCTCCTCCATTCCCTGGAGGGCAGAAAAGTCTCCGCTAAATTGGATTTAGCACAGGCGTACCAACAACTGCCTGGAGATAAAAAAACAGCAGAGGCTACTGTTTAATCAAAGAGGTCCAATTACCTTGTATCTTTCTTTGAAATTCTAGAAGAAAATAAAATAAATAGAAGAAAGAAGAAAAATATAAACTTTTGGAACTTTTTTAAAATTATTTTTGATTAAAAATACTTACTTGGGTGGTTGTTTTGGGGAAAGTTTCTCTTTTCAGGATGGCATCACTTGTGGATGAACTAAAGATTGAATATCAAAAATATAAAAAGGAAGAACAAGATGGAAAAGATACTTTGGGCACTTTATTTCAATTTTTAGAAATGGCGTTATGTACTTATGAAAAATTGATTACGCAGCGGAATGACTGGGACAAAGAAGAAGAGGAACAAGAAGCCATCTTTGATGAACAATGGGTTTTTTCCGGGGAGGAGGAGAAAGAGGATAAGAAAAAGGGGATTTTAAGATTTGAAAAAACAACCAAAAAAGAGAAAAATGAGAGGAAAGGTTAGAAAGCAAAGGAAAGGGAGTAAGAAAAGGGAGGAGGGGAGACAAAGGGGTAAAAAGGGCAAGGATAAGAATAAGCAAGAGAGAAAGGGGGGGAGAGGAGAAGCTTTAATGGTGGGAAGCAAGATCTAAAGAAAAAAAGTTTATTCAGAGACAATGGGTGAATTTAATTAAGGATAAAAGGGGGATTCTGGAAGGTATATAAGATTATGTTTTTATATGTGTATTTAGAGTATAAAATTTACTGTGTAATTTTAGAATCTACTAAACAGAATCCCAAGATAAATTAAGTGTTATATGAAGTACTTTTAAGTTAGGGTAATGAGTTAAAGGCGTCACTCCAATTAGTGTATAAGAGAAGTATAGTAAAAGAAAAAAGATGAATGGATAGTTGGAAATAGAACAGACAAAGAATGTTATTGAAAATGGTAATAAGATATGGAAGGATATATAAAGGTTTTGTTGTGGGTTTTTTTTTTTTGTATATTGATAAAAGGCAATAAAATTTTAATTAACAAGAAATAATTTGGATGGAAAGGAGAAGCTGGGATAAGATATGAAGTTAAATAGATAAAGTAAATATTGATATTATAATTGGGAATCATTATGTTCTATTGGTTTTCTTCTTGAATTATTATTATTATTTTTTTAGAAAAGAATTTATAAGCTGTTATGCCTTGATTTTTTGTGCACTGTTGTTGTAAAATTGATAAAATTGGTTTATAAAAAAAAAAAGAAAAAGAAAAAGAAAATGATAATAAGATATGGAAGGATATATAAAGTGAATATGATGTTTGAATTTGTGTCTGTGTGAAGAGTTTCAACCCGGGATCAGGCAGCCTTCAGAAAAGATGTTTTAGTTTTGTTTATGTTTTGTGTCTTGTATGTTTATGAAAGGTAATAAAATTTTAATAAACAAGAAATATAATTTGGATAAAAGAAGAAGTCTGGATAAGATATGAAGTTAAATAGATAATGTAAATATTGATATTACAATTTGGAGTTATTTTATATGTTCTATTGGCTTTCTTCTTTAATTATTATTTTTTTTTAGAAAAGATTTTTTTAAGTTGTTATGCCTGGATTGTGTATTGTTTTTTGTAAAATTAATAAAATTTGTTTAAAAAAAAAAAAAAACAGCAGAGGCACAAACAATCATTATGCACCGAGGCGCCTTTAAGTGCAACCAACTCAAATTCAGAGTTAGCGTGGCCCCAGGGATCTTTCAGAGCTTGATGGAGAGACTATTACAGGGTATAAAAGGGGTTGTACCATACTTTGATGACATTTTAATTGCTGCCCCAAATAGAGAAATACTAAAGGAGCATCTTAGACTGGTTCTCCAGAAATTTAAAGACTCTGGCCTTAAAGTTAAAAAAAATAAATGTCAACTGTGTACAGATAGAGTTCCTGGGGTACCTAATCGATAAACAAGGCATTCACCCCACCAGTAGCAAGTTAAGAGCAATCAAGAACGCCCCAAGACCCAGAAACAAGACTGATCTCCAAGCTTTCCTGGGGCTTATTAATTTTTACAACATCTTCCTGCCCCACAAAGCGACCGTAGCTGAGCCCCTACATCGGCTTCTCAACAAAAAAGCATCCTGGGTTTGGGGGCACCGAGAGGAGCATGCGTTCCGACAAGTGAAAAACCTATTAACTTCAGATGCTGTTTTAATGCAGTATAATGAGACTTTGCTTTTAACAATCACATGTGACACGTCACCATTTAGAGTAGGAGCCATTTTGAGCCATGTGTTACCAAACGGTAGTGAAGCCCCTGTTGCCTATTTTTCAAGAACTTTATCAAAGGCTGAACATAACTATAGTCAAATCGATAAAGAGGCTCTTGCTGCTGTATCTGCTGTTAAATGGTTTCATGAATATGTTTATGGATGAGTTTTTACTATTGTTACTGACCACCAACCTTTGCTGGGGATTATAGCGGGAGACAAGCCAACCCCCTATATATTATCACCTAGAATGACTCACTGGTCGGAGTTTTTGGCTGCGTACAATTATAAGCTGCAGCATCGCCCGGGGAAAACCATTCCCCACGCTGACGCATTGAGCCGTGCACCATTTCCGGAAACCATCAATGACCCAGCTCCCACCCTTACAACGCTCCAGATTGAAACGCTACATTCACCGCCACTAATAGCTAGAGATATCGTGATCGAAACAAAACGCGATCCTATCTTAAAGCGGGTTCTTAGCTGGGTTGAACGAGGATGGCCAGAAGATCAAACCCCTGATGACTTCATTCCCTTCAAGAATCGGCAAATGAAACTTTTTTCGCAAAAGGGCTGCATCCTGTGGGGGGATAGAGTGGTCGTCCCAGAGCGGTTACAATGAGAGATATTAAAGACACTGCATGAGCGCCACCCGCCATCATGCGTATGAAAGCGCTTGCACGAAGCTACGCGTAGTGGCCGGGCATCGACAAACAAATTGAAGCCTGGGTAAAGACTTGTTATAAGTGCCAGGAAGTTAGCAATGCCCCACCAAAAGCAACTCCGACAGAATGGGAAACACCTCAGGGACCGTAGTCCCGCATTCATATTGACTTTGCGGGACCTACTAAGGGACATACGTTCCTATTAACAGTGGATGCCTACTCAAACTGGCTCGAGATCCACAAAATGAAAAGTACCACAACCGAGTCCATCATCCGGAAGCTGAACAGATTATTCGCGACGCATGGACTGCCAGACGTTCTGGTATCCGACAACGGACCCCAGTTTACCGCGCTTCCTTTTGAACAATACTTAGCGGACCACAGTATTCGCCAGCGCACCCTGCGGCTAACGGAAGAGCCGAGCACATTGTACCGTTTGTTAAAAAAACCCTCTACAAAATGGACTATGGGGACATTGAAGATAAGATGAATAGAATACTCCTCCAACACATCACTCCGCACAGCGTCACCAACAAGACTCCAGCGGAACTATTGATGGGACGCAAACTCCGCTCCCACCTCGACCAGCTTCACCCATCTTATGAGCCAGAGAAACCCTGTGGATCTAGCAGAAAATGCTGCGAGTTCAAGATAGGTGACTTAGTTTTTGCCAGAAACCTTTCTGGTGAACCATTGTGGATCGAGGCCACTGTTATTCAAGCCACTGGACCCAGAGAATAGTAGGGTTCTAGCCCTGCACTTCTGATTGGCCAATAATAGCGATATCGGATTGGTCCATTCAAGAGAATCTGATTGGCTGTTGATGAGGCACTCTCATTGGTTAAGCGGGTTAACACTCCACGTCTCTTATTGGTTACTAGAGCAGCAGCTTGCCTATAAAAGGGATGCTGTTGCCCTAGGGTTTGGCTCTGTTCAGAATGTTTAATAAAGAGTTTGAAGTTCACTTTTCACTGTCTTGTCTCCGTTCCTTGTGCCCATGCGCATAACTTAACACTTATGATTCCTATGTATACATATTGCCACGAGGTAGGGATTAGATAGGATCATATTGGAATCCTTCAAGTTTTATAGTCCTCAGAAACTTCCAAGTAGCAGAAAGGGAGTTGTAGAGAGATCAACTGCATTACATTATCCCTCGAACAGCTGTAGATCATGGCCAGATTTTGTTGCTTTTTATCAAATAATCAGTCTTTTTCTTTTAATAGAAATGATTAATGTAATAATTAATGTAATAATGGTAATAATCTCCATTAGTGCATGTTCCTCTTCTCACAATCTGATTAATTCTGTTAATTAATTAATTAATTAACAATATGATTAATCTTTGAATAAGGGGATGGCTAAGTTAACCTCAGGGTGGAGAGAAGTACTTTGTGCACATCAGTCTTTCAGGAAAATTTCAGATTGAAAGGATGCTAAGCAGCCATAACTGTATCTTAGAAAAGATTCATCATGCAAAAACATCTGTGCCTAGTTCGCTTTCAGATCCTCAAGATGATGCGTTCCCCATTTTCCTGACTGTAGTGGCCTCTAGCTATTTTTAGAGTTGTGGGCATAGGAGACATATTTGAAGATCAGCCACATGTTTTTGTACAGTGCTAAGAAATTCTGTAACTAGTTTAGGAGATTTATTTAAATATATAGAAATGAATTAGCTCTCTATATTTTTACATCTGGATCATTATACATCACTCCATTTTGAATTTTTTAAAAAACAATGAGCTACTAGAAGTTATTTTTAACAATAATTTGTATTCCATCTTCCTTATACTAAAGATGATGCAATCCATATTTGGTTTTCTCTAAGCAAGGCTGTTGAAGAATTGTATGGCAAACTTGATAATTGCTTTGTTTAAGTAAGTTACTTACTATATATATATATATAACAGGTGTGTTAAGATCCAAAAGAGCATGTACATGTGGTTGTTGCTAAATATCCACTCATTTAGTGACTGTTCACATTTGTAATAGTACTGAATGAATCAGCATTGTGAAGGGTCCTCAAAATTCTGGCCATCACAGAATTGCAAAGGGTCATGTGAACATGATCCTGGCATTTAAAATCTAAATGGCTCAGATTCCTAACATTGCAGTGTCTTGCTGTTCTGTGATCACAATATGTGACCTTCTCTGCCAGCTTCCCGGAAGTATAGTCAATGGGGAAGCCAGTTAGAAGTTGCAATCACACGAGTTCCTTTCTTTTTTTTGTGAATTTTATTTGAGTGTTCACAAAGAGAAAAAAAATGCAAATAAAACATCTTTTTTGAAAGCAGCATAATCCCAGGTTACATTTCTTGTACAGACACAAATTCAGGTTCATGCTCATTTTATATTCTATTCCATATCTTATTACTATTTTACATTTTCTGCATAGCTTCTCCCCTCTTTTAATTTTCTCAATTTTATTTTAATTATCTCATCTCAATTCAAATCATTGTATTTATATTTTTTTGTCTGTCCTGTTTCAATTATCTATTATTTTTTCTCATTAAACAAAATTTCTCCTGTAGTTACTGATTGCCTTTATATCTTTTCCCTAAAGTTGTAACATTCAGTATAATACATAACTTCCATTCGGATTCTGCTTGGTACATTCTTAAAATACACACTGTATTCTTACAAAAAGGAAAAAAATTATAAATGTATATAATTAAAACAACATTCCATTCCAATTCAATTCTGTCATGAATATTAATATTCATTAAAGTCTTAAAATCTTTAACATTACTTTTCAATTGAATATCATACTTCTATGGGAACAATTATAAGCTTTCCATAGTTAATTCCCCCCCCCTTCACTTATATTTTATAAAACATTAACTAATTAAAATGTTCCCGTTCCTTCCTAATTCAATTTTCTCATTTATTTTATTTCACTTATTTTATTCACAAACATTTCACTAAATTACACTAACTATTTTATCCCTCATTTTAATCATACGTTGTTTCCAATTTTCTAAAGTTATTTCTATTACTAATATAACAATACAATCTTATGTACCTTTACATAATCCCTTTTTCAGTTAGATTTTCACCCATTATCTCTCAATAGGTCCAGTTTCTCTATATCTTGCTCCAGTCCTTTGTAACTTATTTTCCTTTCCTTCTTCCCTCTCTTCTTCTTTCTCCCCTTTTTACCCACTTGTCTTTCTACCTCTATTTCTCTCTTCTGTATTTTCTGTTGCTTTCCAGTATTATACTTATTTTTTGAATTATTTTTCTTTTCTTTGGTTGTTTTTTTAAGTCTTAAATTCTCCATTCTCTTTCCCCCTTTCCTTTTTCCTCCCCACATAGAATTACTTGTTCATTAAAGATGGCTTCTTCTTTGTCCCAGTCTTCTTGTTTTGCAGACGTTTCTTGTTATTTCTCATGGTTCCAAATCTCAATTTCTCAGAATTGAAAGCCAAAGCCAAAAAAACCCTTCCCTTCTTGTGCATCTTCTTTGTACTTTTTAAATTCCATTTTCAATTCATCCAGAAGTGGTGCCATTGTATAAATTTTTAAACAACCACCCAATTGATTTTAGTCATTCAAATATAATAACCAAAAATCCAAAGATCATCAAATAATCCAAATACATGCAAGCTGTTTCTTTTTTGCTCTTTTTTTTTTCACGTTCTCTTCCTGGGGTTACTATTTAGTTGCAAAGTTTCAGTTAAAATGTATCTTTTAGAAGTCTTGTTGAAGTTTTACTTTAGATTCTTTTTAATTCCAGGCAGTCTCTTCCCTCTTCCAGATCCTGCCCTTATTCATTTTTTCTCCCTTCCTGCTTATGAAAAAGAAAGTTTTTAATGTCCAGAAATCTTTATTATCCCTTTGGCATTTTGTTTTACTTTCAGCTTAATTGCCTCTTGATGTCAAAGCAGATTTTTCTGATTTCTTATTTAAGTCTCTTAGTTGTCAGTATAGGGAAGGAGAGAGAAGGAAAAAAAAAGCCAAACCTTTCCCTTTTCACTTTCCTTTGCTGCTTCCGACTCTTCTTTGGGAGCGATGTTATTTTTTGTAAGTTTAAATTCCAAGGTACCTTGGTTGTTGCTTTTACAATTTAACTCAGTCAACCAAAACTTTCACTTCTTATCTTCCTCCTGCACATTCTTTTCCGGTTGAGTTCTTGTTTGTGGTGGCCATTTTTGACCACCCCTGCAACTGCCTTCGGGAAAGGGAGTAATGGCCAGCTGAGAAGGAGAGATGCAGCTCTCCTCAACCCTGCTGGCAGTCTCCCCCATCTTCACCATCTCTACGGGGTGGCTTAACCCCGAAACCAGCCAGCTCAGGGCACTCCAGCGGCGAGCCCAGACAGAAACCACGCACAATCGCGGATTTCTGTCTGTCGCCAAAGCCTTTCAAACTGGAAGTCCACAAGTTCCTTTCTTTTTTTTTTTTGAAACAAATTTTTATTAATTTTAAAGATAAAACAACACATCATTAACCATTAAATACATAAACACATAAAACCTCTTAACATTGTAAATCCTTACAAGTCAAACAAAACATTATTTTTATACAGCATAATTCCAATTTATCTCATCTCCATATGGACACACAAATATCTTCCAGCAAATTTCTCATTATTTCTCTTTACTCCTATTCAATTTCATTTCTCTTCCATATTTATCCATTTTATAGTCATCATATTCTTTTCTTTCTGGCTTGTTTAAATTATTCTCGTCTAACATTCCTCCAAGGTTTTATTGATTCTTTTTTCCTTTTTTTTTTTTAAAAAAAAAAAAACAAATTTTGTTAGTTTTACCATAAGCACAATACACAAACATACAAACACAAAACATAAACAAAACTAAAAGATCTTTTCTGAAGGTTGTCTGTTCCCGGGTTAAAACTCTTTACACAGACACAAATTCAAACATCATATTCAACCCATATCTCCTTCCATATCTTATTATCATTTTCTTTTTTATATATATATATAAAGACCATTTTTATCAGTTTTATAAAAACAATGCACAAAGAATCAAGGCATAGCAGCTTATAAATTCTTTTCTAAGAAAAAATAATAATAATAGACCAATAAGGCATAACATTTCCAAATTATAATATCAATATTTCATATAATATTAACTTCATATCTTGTCCCTACTTCTCTTTTCCATCCAAATTATTTATTAATTAAAATTTTATTGCCTTTTATCAATATACAAAATCCAAAAAAAAAAAAAAAAGCATATATATCCTTCCATATCTTATTACCATTTTCAACAACATTCTTTGTCTGTTCTATTTCCAATTATCCATTCATCTTTTTTTTCTTTTACTATACTTCTCCTGTACAACAATTGGAGTAACATCTATAACTCATTACCCTAACTTAGAAATACTACATATAGCAATCTTTCTTGGGATTCTGTTTAAAAAATTCTAAAATTACATAATAAATTTTATATTCTAAATATACATATAAAAACACACTCTTATATACCCTCCAGAATCCCTCTTTTAATCTAAATTAAATTCACCCATTGTCTCTAAATAAACTTTTTTTCTTTAGGTCTTGCTTCCCCCCATTAAGGCTTCTCCTCCCCCCCTTTCTCTCTTGCCTATTCTTCTCCTTGCCCTTTCTACCCCTTTGCTTTTTCTCTTCGCTTTTCTTGCTCCTTTTCCTTTGCTTTCTAACCTTGCCTCCATCTTTTCGCTCATTTTTCTCTCTTTTGGTTGTTTTTATAATTCTTAAAATCCCCTTTTTCTTATCCTTTTTCTCCTCCTCTCCGGAAGGGACCCATTGTTCATCAAAGATGGCTTCTTCTTCCTCTTCTTCCTTGTCCCAGTTCTTCTGCTGCGTAATCAACTTTTCAAAAGAACATAACGCCATTTCTAAGAATTGAAACAAAGCGCCCAAAGTATCTTCTTTTTTATATTTTTGATATTCAATCTCTAGTTCATCCACAGACGATGCCATTATGAAAAGGGAAACTTTTTCCAAAACAACCACAAGTATTTTTAATCAAAGACAATCAAAAGCAATTAAAAAAAGAAAAAAAAGTTCCAAAAGTTTCTTCCTTCTTCTCTTTCTCTTTCTAAATTAATTTTTAATCAAAGAGGTCCAATTACCATATATCTTCTTTTGGGATCCACAAAGACGTTCTAGGCAATCTCCTCCTTTTTCAGCTTCTGCTCCAATTTTTTTTCTCCCTTCCCACTTGCAATGACAATTTTAAATAATCAAAAATCCATACCTCCAGCAGAGATTTTCCAATTTCTCAAATTTTTCAATGTCCAAAAATCCCTTTGTCTCTTAGCTTAGCTTTCAAAGCAATCCACTTTCAATGTCTAATATATCCAAATATTTCTGCTTTTTCCGTGGGGTGGGAGAGTAAAAAAAAAAAAAATTCCCTTTAACAGCTTCTCCGCCACTTTTCGCTCTTCTTAGGGATACAATGTATCCTCCAGCAACAAGCAGCTCAATTCCAGGCAATTTAAAAGGTATTACTTGACCCGGCTCAGACAGAACTTTCACTCTTCACACTTCCTCTAGCACAGTTCTTACCCGGTTGCTGGCTTCTTCGTGGCGGCCATTGCTGACCGCCGCTCCACCGCCTTGGGAAAAAGGGGTTTCCCCGGAGAAGGGGGGGGTCTGCGATGCCCCCACCTCCCTATCCGACTCCCCTCTCTCTTCAGCTGTCCCTACAGGGCAGCCATATCCCCCTGACCCATCTGGATCGGGGGTACCTCGACGGCTAGCACAGCAGGAATCGCGAGCTGTCGCGAATTCCTGCTGCCCCGAAGCCACGCAAACCGGAAGTTCCTTTCTTAATAGCCCACATCATCCTTACTTAACAAGGAGCACCTGTACATGCTCTTTAAATGAGGATTGCTGGAACTGCTTTGTTAAGTGAAATGGTCACATGACAATGGGCCTTATGCCTGAAGTGCTTAGTGACAGAAATTCTTGTCTCATTTACTGTTATTAAGTGAGGCTTATCTGTAGTTAGAATCAAAAACTGATATGATCCTAGGAATACATTTGCACCCAAGTATTCTCCTTCCTTCTTATATCAGAGTTTGAGAGTCTCCATGTGAACTCAGAAATGTACCTATAAAAAATGAAAGTGGAGTACCTATCTTTCCTTGATCCAATACCTGAGGGAAAAAATACAGATCTTTGATATTTTATGAAAACCCAGAAGAACTGGGGCTACCTCAGGACCACAAGGGATCTGTTGTTTCACAGGGTAGGCCCAATGACAGAGCAGGAATGTCTCCTGGATCTAATCAGATGACACTGTTTAATAGAAAGTACCTGGAACTAGCCCACTCTTTCAGAACTTGTGAAACAGGCAGAAATAATTGAGAGAATCAAATAACACAGCTCTATGCCATGAAGGACTTTGTAGATGACAACCAGTACCTTGAAAAATACTAAGAAGCTTACTCATAACTAGTAATGTTACTTGGATGTACCAGAGCACACATATATTCTGGATCAGTTTGCAGCTTCCCTGTGGGCTTCCAAGTGAGTCACATTGTTAAAATCCAGAAGGAAAGTAGCCAAGGCATGAGCAGGACTACTAATCCAGGATGAATACAACCAGAACACAAGAAGGATGTGTGCAGAGACCATCCTGGTCATGGCTACTATCCACTTGTAGTAGAAACTGAGAGTTCAGGATGGTCATCATATTGTAACCTAGTTCTTTTGGGGACAGTTGTGTTTTTTTTTTTGGGGGGGGGGGGGGTTAAATCCAATCCTGTTCTTCCCCATCTAGGGTCTCAAAATCTGCAGACTCTGAGCTAGAACCTTGATAACATGACTTGGTCAGATGCATAACTGAATATCACCAATATTCTCATAATACCTAACCTGATGGATGACCTCACCCAGTGGCTTCAAATAGATGTTAAGTAGGAAATGGGGGAGAGCCCTGAGGAAACCAACAAAAATAGGGGCTTCAGACTTGACCTTCCCCTGAAATCTGCCCTGGAAGAAAGAAGAGAACCACCACAATACTGTCCTTCTCACTGCTAACCCCTTAAGCCAATCTAGAATGATGCCATAATTGATAGTACTGAAAATACTGGGAGAATAAGGAGATGGAGGATGAATATATGAGCACCATCCCAATTCTGTCAGAGATAATCCAGAAGCGCAATAAATTCTGTTTTATTATTATATAGAGTTTTGAACTGTGAATAAAAATAATAATTTACTTCCTCTAGGACTCTCTGAAGCCATAGTCTGAGAACAGATTTTGAAATGTCTACCTATAGGAAACAAATCCATTGGCCATTTCCATAACCATTCTTTCTCTATTCGATAAGATCATGCAACAGATTGTGTATAGGATCCTTTCTTACTGAAGTGGAATGTGAAATCTTTGTTAGGGATGGATATTGGGTGTTGTTTCAAACTGTGCCCAACAGAAGCAATCTTTTCTCTCAACAATGGAAGTTGATAAACATAAATGAATTTGTACAGAGTTAGAGTGTTCATTTATTTTTTTCCTACTTGGAAATACTACATTTTTCCCCAGTTTAACACTTTCTAGATGTCTTCAGATGACACGTGTCATAATTTCTGTAATCAAGCACATCTGGAGAACACCAGATTGGTGAAAGTTAATTATACTATGTCTATTATTCTGCGACAATAAAGGATCTTCCTGAAAATCATTTTAAGAAGTAACACTCCCCAACCTGTTAGTAACTGTCTTACATTTACCAAATATAGATATGCTTGCAATTTTATTTTATAGTCTGTTTAATAGCATTGGGTTACAAGTAGGGGGAATAGGTGCCAACATCATAATAAACTTAAAGGGAGAGAGCATCCTGTCTTAAAAAATGTAAAAGTTGGCTTCTGCTTTTTAAATACTGATAGAGCTAACTGGATGTTAAGGCATTAAAACACTCAATTCTACATGCTATGGGACATCAGATTTGGCAAAATCCCTTCAGTGGATATGGATTTCAGGTCATACTTTTGACTGTCCAAGACCAGAAGTCCACAAATGTAGCTCTTTTACACCTTGATCAACAGCATGTACAACTAAGTCTTATTTATATAACACACTTATTTATAACAAGGAAATGCCTTTAAGTTCATAATTTAAAGCAAGCATTTTTTATAATAAGTTTTCTTCCTCTTGAATATCTGATCTTCTTACTGTGATAAATGACAGTTTATAACACTTTACATACCAGAAACTAAAGTTTGTAAAGCCACTTTTGCTTAGCACTGAATTATATCATCGCCTGGAAAACAAATTATTTGCTGACATATCGTTGGTTACAATCAGAGCTGGCCCAGAACCTCTGGAGGGTTTTTGGCAAGTCTTTGCTTATGGGTCTCCTTAACCTCTGAAGAAATGAAGCTTGCAGGTTAAGAATTCACTCAAGCTAAGATATTTTTGGGGCCAAGTGATTGAACGGAATTGCACAATCCGAAAAGAAATGAAGGGGTCACCTCTTGAACTACATACTGCTTTACTGCAGTTTCAAGTCAGTCAGTATTGTACATAATCAAGCTGGGCTTGATTCTATATCAACAAGATAGATAAGTAATTAACTAAGCAGTTTTCAATCTGAAAAATAAATATTTGGGAAAGGCTTAGTGAAAGAAAATGCATTTAGTGATAGAACACGTGAGTCATGGTGGAGCAGTGGTTAGAATGCATTGTTGCAGGCTAATTCTGCCGATTGCCAGCAGTTTGTTTCTTACCAGCTCAAAGTTGATTCAGCTTTTCATCCTTCCAAGGTTGCTAAAATGAGGATCCAGATTGTTGGGGGCAATATCCTGGTTCTGTAAATCATTTAGAGAGGGCTTTAAAACACTATGAAGCAATTGCTCTTGCTGTTGTGTGAAATAGTCCTGGTGCAATCTTAGACACTGTTAGGAAGCACCCTACCCCAAATTTTCCTCTGTAGGGAAAACAATATTTTTTTAAAATGTCTGCTATACTAATAGAATAGTTGCATGCCCATATATAAAAAGTTTGAATGGATTAACTCAAGATCTACACAACCTGGGTTTAGAATCTTGAGAACATGGAAGCAATACCCTGTAATTGGAGGGACAGGTTATGAAATCTAAAAATGGGAATTACAGTTAGTCCAGATATAAGCACCCTAAGAGAAGCTTAAAAGCAGCATGGAAAGAATAGTAGAAAAAAATGCCTTTGAACTCTCTAGCCCCATTTTCCATTTGATTTCCTTTTCACTGATCAAAATTTCAATATATAAAATCATAAGAATACAAAGACTGTGAACTAAGGATAAGATTTGATGTAGTCTTTGCTGTCTTTTTCTGAGAATAAACAGAATCTGTCACCGATGAAAAGAAAATGTTAAACAGGGAGTCTCTACTGATTAGATCAAATAATCTTTATCTGTTACGGTCTTTTTTGGCTGAATGTCTTTCAGATGTGTAGAATTTCACCTTTCATAATATCTAAACAACTTGATCAAAAAAACCTGGGTGGTCACTGGCCAGGGTTTGGGATGGGCTGATCTATTTCATGCAATCCTCAAAAGGATTTTATAAATTTCAGAAGGCAGAGAGCCTGTGACACTGTTGAATCACCCGTTCTTACATGACTCTCCACATTCCCTTAATTAAATGGTAGATTTGCTTATCTCTGACCCATGCTTCTCCCTTTCCCATTTGAAGGCTGGGGTGGGGGAAGGGGTTATTGATAGGGGTTTTCATGTGCTGCTTGATCCCCTTCCTAGTTTTTTCCTTGCCTACATTCTGCCTCCCATCTGTTGGGTAATATCACACCATCTATATACTTTTCTAATGACAGTTATGTCAAAGAACCATTCCCCACTCTCCACCCCTTAAAGTGGAGTAAAGCCTGCTGGAAGGTCCTTAGAGACAGAAAATAAAGGACATTAAAGGACAATAAAGAACTCTTATTAATAATGTACCATGCTAATGAACAGTTTGCATGCAGACAAATTAATCCTGCTCTAACAGGATCATCAGCATGTTCAAATTAAAGCTGTGATTTATAAAAGGACCAGTTCAGTGCTTCATAGGGCTTATCCCCTTGGCGCATTGAAGGAAGTGAATAGGTTGCATGAAATCTTAGTCTTTTGAAAATGATAAATTTATTCCACTAGTTTTCTTTTTAATAAACTACTCCATGGATGATTTTTTTTATTTGTTCAGAGGATAATTAGGACTGCAGAAAAAACAATTACTACCAACCTGCCTTCAATTGCAGGAGTCAAAAAGAGGGCTATGAAAATATTTACAGACCCCTCACATCCTGGACATAAACTATTTCAACTCCTTCCCTCAAAACGACGTTATAGAGCACTGCACACCAGAACAACTTGATACAAGAACAGTTTTTCCTCGAAAGCCATCACTCTGCTAAACAAATAATTCCCTTAACACTGTTCAACTATTAAAAAGTCTGCACTACTATTACTGTTAATCTTCTCATCACTCCTTATCACCCATCCCACTTGTGACTGTATGATTGTAACATTGTCGCTTGTATCCTTACGATTTATATTGACTGTTTCCTGGTATGATTTGATTGCTTATTGTACCCTATGACTATCATTAAGTGTTGTACCTAATGATTCTTGACTCTTGATGAATGTGTCTTTTCTTTTATGTATACTGTGAGTATTTGCACCAAGACAAATTCCTTGTGTGTCCAACCACACTTGGCCAATAAAGAATTCTATTCTATTCTATTCTATTTTTAAATTTGCCTAAATAGATGTTTTCATTTATTTGTTGCATTTAATATCATATGAGATTTACTGCACTCAATACCCACACTTTTCTGCTAGGCAAAACTATCAGTTAGAAATTGGTTTGACAATAACACAATTACACAGATAGTCCTCTTTTGAGCCTACAATTGGTACTGACATCTCAGTTGTTAAGGGAAGCAGACACCAAAGAAACTGTGACTATGTTTATGATCCTACATAAGCCTTCCTTTGCTTTATAGATCTGTGAAGATTGTAAATACAAGTATTGAACATAAACTTACTTTTTATCAGCATCATAATTGCAAATTGTTGCTATACAAATCAGTCACTAAATGAGTACTATCTGTATGTTTCATTTCAAAATGTCCATATTTAGAAGCTTCTGATTTTGATATTAGAGTGGCAGGGAATATGTGGACATGTTATATGGCCATTTCTAAACTTGGGATTTTGAAAGGATTGAAAGTCATGAATGACATTCTGAAAAATATGAATTTGTCAATGATTTCCAGTCATTTACTTGACTCTTTAAGGCTGGCAAACACTGCAAACAGTGAGAACAATGTGTAGAAGATAGTTTAACTATTATTCTCAATATACCTTGGTGCAGAACACATGCTTTGCAAACCAAAATTCTTATTTTTATAACATCACTAGGCAGAATCTAAGATCAAGCATGTTAATTTAGCATCTGAGATGGAAAAACCCACAAGAAGTGTGCTGTCTTTGGAAACCAACACTAATAACTATGAACTTGTCCTTTCATTAAACCCCAAATCAATTGCCCCCTCTGTCTAGTGTTTGTGCCAACATTTCAGAGTTGGCAGCTTCTTTAATCTGCCATATGCTAATGTAGAAAAGTCTGCCATATGCTAATGTAGAAAAGTCCAGACAACTTCTTCCATTTGCTGTCTCCTGCTTGCTAAGAAGCATGTGGGAACACCAGTGGCAGGGGATTGCACCATGTGTTAATTGGTCCACCTTTTATAATTTTGGAGGATTGGGCCTGGCTAATGGGAGGGCAGAGGCGAATAAATCTGGCTTCTCCCATTTCCTTATGCCTCCCTCTGAATCTGGCATCAGTATGATGAATTAAATTGCTTAGGACAGATTGTTTCATGGCAGTTTTCCAGATTTGGAAACATAATAATATGCTGTACATTTTTGCACTGCTAAATTTTGAAAGATAACAAGGTATTAAAAGATGTCTGGTAAGATTTATGTTTGCTAGAGGCCCCATTTATAAAACAAAACTTGTTCCTCTGTTTTGTTTTGAAGATATTAACCTTTCCTTTCTTTAGTAAAGCATATCTAAAAATACAAAAACTTAATTGGGGTGTTCCTGGTAAGTAGAAGTAATGAGATTAGATTAAAGAAAAATACATTTTCATGAGGCTATCAGGAGGCATACCACAGCAGTGAGATGTGACAGATTGCATAGTGCTAACACATGGAATGTGGTGGAAGATTTTGCTATTTAAGTTTCTAAAAAGAACCTGAGGGAGTATTTGACTCAAAAGACTTTCAGTGAGGTAAAGGTCATTGCACTCCCAGAGGTTCTCTCAGGGTCAATTCACACATTATGTTTTGTAGACATATATAGCCTAAAATGGGGTGGGGAGATGTGATGGGGAGAATGGGTATATTTCAAAATGTGATGAATGAGAAAACAGATCTACCTTAAGTACCCATGTCCCTTCAAATATATGTTTGTCTTGCCTTAGAGGGAGCTTAAGAGTCAATAATTAAATTTTCCCTTCCTCTCCTAATTCTATCTTGGGACCCAACTCAATGGTGAATCTGAAATGTGACAAATTCTTGGGAGTCTTAAATGTAATAGTGGGAACTGGTTTGTGTATTGAGATTCTTTTCAATTCTAGCATCTAATATGGAGAAATACTCAAACCATAAATGTGTATAAAAATATTGAGGTTAATACCACCTAACTGCTGAAAAGTGGGCAACAGCATGTTGCCTTCTAAAGTAGCCTCTAGATTAAAGATCCTAACTTGCATAGAATAGATAACAAGTTTTAAATAAAACTGGAGTTTGGTTGCACTCATGGCATACTAGCCAAAAAACACTGACTGGTAAAATCCATATTTGAATATTAAATATGTGATTGTGGCTCATAACTTGTTCTACACTGTTCTGTACCTTCATTTGCATTCTTGAAACCCCGCGTTTTGATTGGTCAAAGCGCGGGGTGATCTGATTGGTTTAGCGAGCCGCGCTGATTGGCCCGCTGAGAATCTCCCGCGATTGGTGGATACGAATCGCGGGAGATTCAAAGTGGTGCCATTGGCTGTGGCCGCCGCAGCTTGAGAATAAAAAGCCACAAGTTTTCCCTTGGAGCCAGATCGGTTCCAGGGGCCTAATAAAGAGCTGAAACCACAGTCACTGCCTCCTGGTCTCCTTGCTGAACGGACACAACACTGGCGACGAAGGTGGGATCCCAAGGCTGAACCCCATCGAGCATGTGTCTGCCGGAAGCAAGACCGACGAGATGGCCAGCATCGCTCCGCCCGTGCCCTTCAACCCCACTAGCGAGTACTAGGAATCCTACAAGGACAGATTCCTCATGTTCCTCGAATGCAGCAACATGAAGGACGCCACTGGGCTGAAAAAACGAGCCGTTTTCCTGACACACTGCGGGCAAAAGCCCTAGCGAAACCCGCCGACGTCAAAGCGATGGACTGAGACGACCTCAAGCCCTTGCTCCGCAACCACTATGCCCCCACCGTGCCCACCCTCATCAGGTGGCACGACTTCTACCGGCAGGACCAAAGACTGGGCGAAAGCATCAGCGACTTTGTTGCCGAGTTGCGGAACCTAGGAGGCATTTGCGGATTCTCTGACATGGACGAGGCCCTACGGGACCGAGTCATGCTCGGACTTTGAGATCCAGTCCTCCAGAGCTGACTGATGGCCAAAGGCGAAATCGCCCTTGCCGACGCCATCGCTGAAGCCACCGCAGCTAAGGCTACCTGGAAGTCGGTGAACCGCATGTGGAGATCGGACGCCGGGGACCGCACTGCGACCACCGACTCGGGACAGGCGACCGAGGCCCAACCGGAAGCAAGTCACCGCGAGACCACCACCCACCATGGTGAATTCCACTCCGCCTCCGACACCTCGGACGAGGAGGAGGAAATCCACTGGCTCCAGGCAGGACACGACCAGCGCAATCGGTGGGTTCGTAAGTTGGGGACCACATGTGCCAGTTGCGGAGGCGACCACCCAAGATCGGAGTGCCATTTCTTCAATGCAGTCTGCTGGCATTGCGACAAAAAGGGCCACATCGCCCGCGTCTGCCGACTAAAGAAACCTACAGCCCCAGACGGCGGGACCACAGCGAGTGGAGACAGGACAGCACCCCCCCCCCAGAGCCACAGATCACCCAGCCGACAGCCGATGGGACCAGAGCGGGCGAACCCGACGAGGCGGAGAAACCCAGCGGAAGGAGGAAACCCACCAGACGGTCATCATTGGCCACGCATCAACCACCAATGTCCAAAAAGTCTACGTGGAGGTAGGCATCGAAGGCAAGCCATGCAGGATGGAGGTGGATTCCGGGTCCTACCTCTCCATGGTCACCTGGCAAGAAATCAAACGCTTGGTGCCTACCATCCACAAGAAGGGACTGGAGAACCAGAGACTAATCATCAAAGACTACCAGGGAAACCGCATCCCGGTAGTCGGAACCAGACAATTCGAAGTAACATTTAAGGGCCGCACGGCAAAGCTTCCCCTAACAATTGTGGACCGAGACCGGCCCAACCTTTTGGGACTGCAATGGTTTGCGCCACTTGGCATCAAAGTCACGGGCATCAACCACATCGCCGAGACCGATTGGGAGCAGCAACTGGCACGGGACTTCCAGGTAGTGTTCGACGGCACCCTAGCCAAGTACCGAGAGCCCCCCATCTCCTTTAGCCTAGACCCTAACATTCCCCCGAGACGCCTAAAACCACAGCGGGTACCTTTTGCACTCTGGCCAAAAATTGACGAGCAAATTGACAAGCTTGTCAAGCAAGGGGTCCTACAACCAATTGATCATGCCCGGTGGGAGACCCCAATAGTCACCCCAGTCAAAACCGATGGGTCGGTGAGAATCTGCGGGGACTATAAGGCCACCCTAAATTGCACCTTGCAACAAAGCGCCTACCCCATCCCAGTAGTGCAGCACCTTCTACACTCACTGGGGGGAGGCAAGGTTTTTGCGAAGCTCGACCTGGCCCAAGCATACCAACAGCTGCCGGTCGACGCAGAAACCGCGGAGGCGCAAACCATAATCACCCACCGGGGAGCTTTCCGATGTAACCGACTCCAGTTTGGAGTCAGCGTGGCGCCTGGAATTTTCCAGAGCCTCATGGAGAGATTCTTTCAGGGCATCAAGGGGGTGGTGCCCTGCTTCGACGATGTGCTGGTATCGGCAACCAACCAGCGAGAATTAGAGGGTCGGCTAAGGAAGGTGTTAACCAAATTCAAGGAAATTGGGCTAAAAGTGAAGAGGGAAAAGTGCCAACTTTACACAGAGCGGGTCGAGTTCCTGGGATACCTCCTAGACCAGCACAGCATCCACCCCACCGAAACTAAAATCAGAGCCATTAAGGAGACTCCCACACCCAGGACTAAAACAAAACTGCAGGCGTTTCTGGGACTGCTTAATTTTTACAATGTTTTCCTGCCCCAGAAGGTGACCGCGGCAGAGCCTTTGCATAGGCTCTTGGACAAGGCGGCTACCTGGACTTGGGGGAAATGCAAGGAAGCCGCCTTCAGGAGAACCAAGGATCTGCTCACCTCAGATGCCGTTCTCATCCAATACAATGAGACCGTACCACTTGCCATCACATGCGACGCCTCACCCTTCGGCGTCGGCGCTGTACTCAGCCACACAATCCCGGATGGAAGAGAAGCGCCCATCACCTTCTTCTCCAGGACACTCACCAAACCGGAGTGCAACTATAGCCAGCTGGACAAGGAGGCCTTAGCCATCATCGCAACAGTGAAGAGGTTCCACGAGTACCTCTACAGCCGCACCTTCACAATCATCACGGACCACAAGCCATTGCTGGGCATCCTGGCAGGAAACTGGGCCGCCCCGAACATTTTATCTCCCAGGATGACAAGGTGGTCCGAATTCCTTGCCGCCTACAGCTACCGGCTCACACACCAACCCGGTAAGACTATTACACATGCAGACACTTTGGGCCGCTCACCGCTACCCGACCTAGACACCGACCCAGCACCCACAACGAGCACCCTCAGCATAGAGACTCTGCCCGATCTACCCATAACCGCGTCAGACATTGCCCGAGAAACCAATAAAGACAAACGTCTGGTGTGGGTGTTACATTGGGTAGAGAAAGGGTGGCCGGAAAAGGACAACGACGAAGCATTCAAAACATTCCGGAACCAGCAAACGGAACTTTCGCTGCAAAAAGGGTGTGTACTGTGGGGGGATAGGGTGGTTATCCTGGAAAAACTGCAAGGGAAGGTATTGGGGTTGTTACACGAGGGGCACCCGGGCATAATTAGAACGAAAGCCCTGGCCAAAAGTTATGCTTGGTGACCAGGGATGGATAAGCAAATCGAGGCCTGAGTGGCAAGGTGTCAACGCTGCCAAGAAACCAGACCGAGCCCTCCCGCGGCACCGATCCTGGAATGGAAACCCCCAGGGGACCTTGGTCTAGGGTCCACATAGACTTTGCCGGGCCCACCAAGGGACATACATTCCTAGTAACCATAGATGCTTACTCCAACTGGCTGGAGGTAAGCAACATGAAATCCACCACCACAGAGGCCGTAACCAAGGAACTTTGCAAACTATTCACAACCCATGGCCTCCCGGATGTCATCATGTCAGACAACGGGCCCCAGTTCACCTCGCTGGAATTTGAAAAATTCCTAGCGGAACGGGGCATACGACACGCACTGACAGCTCCGGCGCATCCGGTGGCGAACGGAAGGGCGGAACGGATGGTTCAATTCATGAAAAAAAAAACAATCCAGAGAACTGAACACAGGGAAATCCAAGACAAAATAAATAAAATGCTTTTTATCCAACATATAACCCCGAACACAACAACGAACAAAAGCCCGGCAGAGCTACTGATGGGGAGGAAAATAAGGTCCCCACTCAACAGACTGCACCCCACATACAACCCGGAAAACCCCCCAAACTCCTCCAGCAAGGACCAGTCTTTTGTGCCAGGCAACGCCGTCTACGCAAAAAACCTAACCGGAGACCCACTATGGGTACCAGCAACCATAACCCAACTGACAGGTCCCCACTCATACCGGCTGTAAACAACCGACGGACGAGCGTGGAAATGCCACATCGATCAAATAAGATCGAGAACGGCCACAAGAAACACAACCAACACGCAACCAGACACAGAAAACCCCCTTAACACAAGCCAAGAGGGGAGGGAATACCCCGGGAACCAAAACCCAGAAGAAAACCAACCATACTCACCAGCAAGCAGCCAGCTCGAAGCCTCACCAGGGAGAAGCAGCCAGGCCAGCTCGACCAGCCCAGAAAGACCGGGCGGGAGCGGCGAGAACTGCAGCTCAACCAGCCTGGGTAGACCGGGAGGGAGTTGCGACAAGCGGCCCGGCAAGGCCTACCAGGCGGTTCAATCGATGAGGCCGAGAGACACAGAGAACCCGACCGAACCGGCCGGGAGCCAACCAACGACTGACCTGCGCAGGTCCAGTAGGCAAGTGCGGAGCCCCGCCTACTTATGGGACTACGTTACGTAGGACCAAACCAAGAGGGGAGGGGTGTTCTGCACCTTCATTTGCATTCTTGAAACCCCACATTTTGATTGGTCAAAGCGTGGGGTGATCTGATTGGTTTAGCGAGCCGCGCTGATTGGCCTGCTGAGAATCTCCCGTGATTGGCGGATACGAATCACAGGAGATTCAAAGCGGTGCCATTGGCCGTGGCTGCTGCGGCTTGAGAATAAAAAGCCGCAAGTTTTCCCTTGGAGCCAGATCGGTTCCGGGGGCCTAATAAAGAGCTGAAACCACAGTCACTGCCTCCTGGTCTCCTTGCCGAACGGACACGACATACACCTTCTCTCTTTTGCTAAAAAAACATTTTATGAAAGTCTCAATTGACCAAAGCCATGATGGGTGACAAAAGTCAAATGTTGTGGGTCCATCTGGTGATGATTTTGGCATATGAAATACTGTAATTTGGAATGCAAAAGGGATAAATGGTAAAGTAGATAAATTAATAAATGAAAGAAAGAGAAATACACACTTTCAATGATAGTCAAACTATGAGAAAAATGAAGCATTTAATAGGTCTGAAAAATATAGCCTGATTTTTGTGTAGAACAAATGAATGGATGAATACTAGCAAGAAACTGAAAGTGTAGGTTTAACAATGCATAAAAGTAACAAAATTTGAACCAGAAAAAATGAATTGATGCCATTTAAATTGTTTTGGGTATGCATGAAAGTAGGAATCTATAAATTTGTGACAGTTGTATTTTAGATTATGGTGAAAGATAATGATAGAAGAACTAGATTAGAAACTAGAAATCAGTTTTGTGGAAAAAATAATGTTTTAAATGTTATCTGGGGGAAAACATTTTACTAGGTGGTATAAATGGATTGCTGGGAATAAGATGAGATGATACAGAAAAGGTAATTGGGTCATTCAGAAACTCAAGAATGAATAACATGCTGAGAATCTGTTGAGCTTTTGCTTTAAAAATATATGTTTTGAATACAGAACTTAAGCATAAAGTACACATAGAAAAGGAAGGAATGAAAAGATTGTTTTGATTGTTTATTATGAAAGAGGGAGATGTTTAATAAAAAATACAACAGTGGTATGCAGCTCTCTGACCATTGTTTGGAATGGCAAAAATTGATCACAGGATGAACATGAAAAAAGGAAATTTATGGAAAAAAACTAGAATACAAATAGAATAACTGCATGAAGATGAAGTACAGATCTTTTTTTAAAATCTACTTATGTCTATGAACATGTATTACTACCCCAAAAGAATAGATGAAAAATAAATGTAAGTAAAAGAATAAAGAATTTGTTTATAAAAAAAAATATAAAAAGAAGTACACAAAAATATCTAGCTCAGCTAAGGGGAATTATGAAATACATGATGAAGTGAAAGAGGCTATGGATGAGAATAATGCTTTTAAGTGAAAGAATTATTGATGAAGTGAAAGAGGCTATGGATGAGAATAATGCTTTTAAGAGAATAAATGCTTTTAAAAATGAGTGTAGGTAAATATTATAATACAATAGTACAGAATAAAAACAATAATAGCAAAGAAGGTAGATAAAGAAAACAAGAAAAAGGATTAAAAATCATAGAAAATGTTGAATGATTCTGATGGAAATAAAATTATTTTGGAAGTTGAATTAAAAAGATTAACTAATTTCTATGGTCCCATTTTCTCAAAAGATTAAAGATCTAATTTACATTTGCTACTTATCAGCAGATTGCCTGCAGAAGTAGGGTTTATATGCATAAGTCTAATAAAATATGGGAATGATTTATACAAAACAGTTAAAGTATGATAGTAACATAAGTGCATTCGATAATTCTGCATGTGTGTGTGTGTAAACATTTTAACTGTTTTAATTTAATATGTACTTTTTAAAAAGGGGTGAGACTTCCACTAAGAGTGAATTATGTCCCTCCCTCTGTTCTGCTAAAGGCGTGCACACAACACACACATGGGATAAAAATATTTGATTCATCTAATATAATCCAGTATTTATTTAATGCTAGAAATCCAGATTAAAAATATATCAAACAGCAAGCTCTCTAGTTTTAAAGCCTTCTAGAAAGAATGAATCCGTGCTTTTATCATTAAACCATTTTTTTTTAAAAAACCTCTAATATACAAAGTATTTTAAGAACAACACAAAAAGATTGACTAACTAATTTTGAGCTGGAAACTAGGAGAATAAACCTTAGTTTAGTCAATGGATAGAACCATTTTAATGCTAAAACCTTGATAATGTTACTTTTGTGGTCCATATACCAGTTAGGATTATTTTGGCATCCTTTTCAGAAAAATCGTTGTAAATAGTTTGACTTATTTTGGAAAACTCCTGCCAAGTATAAGTTTGTATGGGAGATTGGCTGCTGGGTAATTTATTATTTTTTCCAATATTTGTTGACCTAAAGTGACATTTCCATATGTATCCATTCAGAGGATTACTTCAAGATTTTTTAGCCTGAGAAGGAAATGGCACATTTCCTCTTTTTTCTCCCCCCCTTTTTTTTTTGTTATGAAACAAATGGAACAAAACTGACCAGAAAAACAAGTATACAAGGCAACTCTTCTTGCTTGATTCAGTATACAAAGACATAGCTTCCTGTCTGTGATATTTGCCAAAAGAAGAGATATTAGGGAACAACTATAGCAATTTAAGTCAATGACTTCCACTCAGTGTCAAAGACCATACATGAGGTCAATATTCATGTTAGGCCAATGTTTCTTTACATATTTTCTAACTATTTTTTTTCAATTTGAAGGAATTTCTTGGTTCTGTTTTCCAAAAGAAAAGAAAGTTTTGGGGTTTTTTTTTAATGCAGGGAACACCAGTAAGAAAAGGCATAAGCCACAAGTCCATGCTCAAAAGAGGGAGATTTCTCATATGGAAAGGTTTGATGAGAGGATCACCAGCTTTCTCATCTTCCATTGCAAACACATACTCAAAATGTTACTTCTTGGCTGTGACTTTGACAGTTGTGCGAATACCCTATGAGTCGTTCCATGAGGTTCCTGGGCCAATTAGGATTTCCTTCTCTGTGTGGAGGTGTTTTGTACATGGATCATCTGTAATTTTACAGTGATTGTTCAGATAGCTGCCAAATCCACAACTGTTTGGAGGCCCATTACAAGACTATCCACTCATACATTCCTTCAAAATGTGACTGGGTTTGAATGAACCCTGTAAACAGGAGGCCCTACAGAGAATGGTAGACTATCTGGCAACTTTATGAAACAAGAAGTTCACAGAGAGAATGGCTGTGAGCAACTGGCTAATGGCCAGGGTTAAACTGAGTGCTAAACTGAATGTTAAACTGAGACAATTTCTGATATAGTATGCCGGGGAAGCTAATATTCATAATTCCTTGGGAATAAGTCAGAAATGGGGATTATGTCACAGGGCGCATGCATAGGCTCAGTCAGCATTTATAAGCAATTCTCTCCAGGGAACATTTCTATGAATTGTGGGTGAACTTATTTTGTAAGAGGAGTTCAATGTTTCTTTTGATCTATGATACTGAATAAAGCCCAGAAATCACACCAGCATCAATTAACCTTTTAGCATGTTTTTTAAGAATTGGGGATTCCAAAACTATAAGTAATATAAACAGATAAGATAAGATGATAAGATAAGAAGACAATCAAATAGTGCACAACATGTTATTTATTTATTTATTTTCCACCTGTATTCCACCTTTATTATTTTTACAAATAACTCAAGGTGATAAACATATCCAACACACTTTCCTCCTCCTATTTTCCCCATAGTCTTGTGGGTTGGATTGAGAGTGACTGGCCCCAAAGATTCCCAGGTAGCTTTCATAGCTGAGACTGGACTTGAACTCACCATCTCCTGCTTTCTACCCTCGTGCCAAACTGGCATATAGGCATGTGCTGGTACTCCCATGGCCTGTGTGAGAAACATAGAATGACTTTTTTACTGCACTGACATAGAATTATTGTACAAAGTCCAATTGTTTTCATTTTTATTTTAAAAATCTGGATATCTTGTTCTTGAATAAAACTGTTTTATTTATACAAAAGACTTTTTTTTCCTGATTGGATATCTTGCCTGAGGATTATTGTTGTGATGGCAATAGGATAGCCTGACAGTAAAGGAGAAAAATGTTGGACATCTCAGCAATTATATTTTATAGTGTGATTCTGAAAAGTTTATTTAATTTTTTGAGGATGATGTTTGCTGGAAATACATGCTGCCACCTAAATTCATCTACAGAAAAGTGGTTGGGCTTTAGGACCTCACTGTTGTACTAAAAGAAACAAGAACATGACTTTTCTGGAATTTTTTTTATCAGTTTTGCAAATTGGATACAGGTTAAGGGTTTAACACAATGTATAGCAAGGATTACTGGCTAAAAACAAGGGCGTGCTCAGATTAAATTTGGCAGTATATGGAATGCTCACAGTGGAACCTAGAAATGAGCATCAAAAAACTATACTCCTACTTTTTTTCCTATGCAATTGTAATAGTCCAAAAATAGTCCAAAGATCTAGAGTTACTAGATTTGGGTCACAAAAACTTGGACAAGTTTTTATGCTGGTTTCCTGGATTTTTGCAGCTCAGATCTGGCAACCCAAATTTCCCCAAATTATTTTGAAAAAGTTCTCAGGAAGCAAACTAATTTTGAGTATAACTTTGAATTCTATCTGAACAACTTGCGAATGGTCACATTTTAGAACATCTAAGTAAAGTTTATAGGGAACATGCAGCTAGTGTTTACCTAAATCTCCTTTTCTAAATTTCCCCAGTGATGCCTAATAAGTGAAAAGTGTGACACAAAGTCTTTCAAGGGTAGGCCCAAATTGTGCAAAAGTAATCAAGGTTCTTGAAAGTAGGGATGTATCTGTCTTAGTGTGTTTCATTTAGCCTTTTTTTTAAACAGGCGAACAGATGTGGTTCCATTATTATACCACACTTACAAAATGTATTTTGGCCATAGAATTTACCATCCTGAAAACTTTTTGGCATAATGTTTAAAAATGAAACATATAATTTTTCCAATTTAAAAGAAGAGGCAATGTTCTAGCCCTTAGGCTCCTAAGAACAGTTTGAAAGTGTTTCAGGAAAATGTGGGAAGGAAGATGGCCAACCCCATTAGCAGTACCAGTGTTTCTTGCTGGAGTAAATCCTTTCTCTGGAGCATTCAGGCCTTGAAATAAAAAAATCTCATGAGGGAAAAGAAGCTTAGAAAAAAATTAGGTGTTTTCCAGAAACTTATATTTGAAACAGATGTGCAGAATAAAATCATAAAAAAGTGTAGCTGCAAATGCTATCAGTTATTTTACAGTAAATGTGGATAAGCTCTACAATTTTATAAGAATTATTCCTAACGACAACCAATATGTAAGTTTAAGCATATTTTAACTGTGAACTCACAATGTCTTGAAGCTGAGTTTGAGTCCAGTATCAGCAGTTAGGGGGCTGAATTTAAAGAGAGAAACAAAATAGTAAGAATATACTCTGTGGTCAAGACCTGCAATGTGGTCTTGTTTTGCCCACCCATCACTCAAAAACGGCTTTATTTAATTAAAAGGAGCAAAAGACGTAGGAAGTTGAGCCAAGTCGAGGTAAGATAATGGCCATTGGCTTTAATACTTTGAAAAGCTGTTAGATAATGTTCCCCAACTGTGAGACAGCTTGTATTCGGAGATTTGTTCAAGTCTGGTGTGAAAATCTGTGATGAAGTTGCCCTATTAGCAGCATTATTTGGACAGCAGGCTTAACAGGTACATAAAGCATCTGGTAATAATCTTCCCCACCAAGCAAGATCTTTTTCCTTATATAAGTTAGAGTACAGGTGAAACTCAAAAAATTAGAATATGGTGCAAAAGTTCATTTATTTCAGTAATGCAACTTAAAACGTGAACCTAATATATGAGATAGACTCATTACATGCAAAGCAAGATAGTTCAAGTGATGTGTCATGATTAAGATGATTATGGCTTACAGCTCATGAAAACCCCAAATCCACAATCTCAAAAAAATAGAATATTGTGAAAAGGTTCAATATTCTAGGCTCAAAGTATCCACTCTAATCAGCTAATTAAGCCATAACACCTGCAAAGGGTTCCTGAGCCTTTAAATGGTCTCTCAGTCTAGTTCAGTAGGAAGCACAATCATGGGAAAGACTGCTGACCTGACAGTTGTGCAGAAAACCATTATTAACACCCTCCATAAGGAGGGAAAGCCTCAAAAGGTAATTGCTGAATGTTTCCAAAGCTGAATGTTTCCAAAGTGCTGTACCAAAGCACATAAATAGAAAGTTATGTGGAAGGGAAAAGTGTGGAAGAAAAAGGTACACAAGCAACAGGGATGACCGCAGCCTGGAGAGGATTGCAGGAAAAGGCCATTCAAAAGTGTTGGGGACTTTCACAAGGAGTGGACTGAGGCTGGAGTCAGTGCATCAAGAGTCACCACACAAAGATGGATCCTGGACATGGGCTTCAAATGTCGTATTCCTCTTGTGAAGCCACTCCTGAACAACATACAACATCAGAAGCGTCTTACCTGGACTAAAGAAAAACAGAACTGGTCTGTTGTTCAGTGGTCCAAAATCCTCTTTTCTGATGAGAGCAACTTTGCATCTCATTTGGAAACCAAGGACCCAGAGTCTGGAAGAAGAATGCTTGAAGTCCAGTGTGAAGTTTTCAATCTGTGTTGATTTGGGAAGCCATGTCATCTGCTGGTGTTGGTCTACTGCGCTTCATTAAGTCCAGGATCAACAGAGCCGTCTACCAGGAGATTTTGGAGCACTTCATGCTTCCTTCCGCAGACAAGCTTTATGGGGATGCAGACTTCATTTTTCAGCAGGACTTGGCACCTGCCCACACTGCCAAAAGCACCAAAACCTGGTTCAATGACTTGGGATTATTGTGCTTGATTGGCCAGCAAACTCGCCTGACCTGAACCCCATAGAGAATTTGGGGCATTGCCAAGAAAAAGATGAGAGACATGAGACCGAACAGAAGAGCTGAAAGCCACTATTGAAGCATCATGGTCTTCCATAACACCTCAGCAGTGCCACAGGCTTCCATGTCATGCCACATTGAGGCAGTAATTGCTGCAAAAGGGACCCAAACCAAGTACTGAGTACATATGCATACTTATACTTTTCAGAGGTCCAATATTGTTCTATGTACAACCTTTGTTTTATTGATTGCATGTAATATTCTAATTTTCTGAGATTGTGGATTTGGAGTTTTCATGAGCTGTAAGCCATAATCATCACAATTATGACAAATCACGGCTTGAACTATCTTGCTTTGCATGTAATGAGTCTATTTCATATATTAGGTTCACGTTTTAAGTTGCATTACTGAAATAAATGAACTTTTGCACAATATTCTAATTTTTTGAGTTTCACCTGTAATTATTTTTGAATGTGCAGCTCTCTCTTTACATTATAATGCAGAATTATTATGCAGATCAATTACTTTGTCCTTTTGGATGATGTATTTTCTTCTCTTTGCGGTGGTGCATATGTAATAGGGATAACTTGGTTCAAGAACCTGGCTTTGAGCTCTGGAAGTAATCCTAGCCAATCCATGGGTTTCTGGAGATAGTTCAGAATGATTTCATACTTAAGTTTGGAACAGGATGGGACATTGAAACTCTGTTCTCCTCTCATTGAACATAAAAAAAAAAAACATAAATGCCTAACTGAAATATGACATTTCTAAGCAAGATATATCCATACGAAATGATCAAGCATGACTAAAAATACCAGAAAAGGAAATTTAGCATGGGGCTTAATAAAATCTCAGAATAAGAACTAAGTTGGTTCAGACTTGTCTGCTCCACCCTAGGTAAATAAAAATCTATTCCAAATTTTGCCTTTTGATCTGGGCTTCAGCTTTATCTGATGCACATCCTGAATATGCTGCTATCCTGTTCAGATGGCTGGCTCGTATTCTGTTGCACTGCTTCTTCAACATTTCCATACTTTCATGGTTAATATTTTTCTGTGCTGAGTTGCTTTAGCTTGATCTTGGTGTTTATTTTGCATATAAAATATTCCAAGTGAATCATGGGAAATTTTTCTTCCCATTTATTGCTAATGGTCTTAAACTTAACGGCAAATATGCTAAATATTTCCATATCCATGCTCTAATTCCCGTTTTCCATATCTTTTAAATGTCTCATGTCATCTAGGTATTTTGATTCCCAAGGATAATTGTATGTGAATTTCTTTTCACTCCCCTAGAGTCCTGTAAATACTGAAGAAATGCTGCAAGTGTAAGTGCTTGACTGGTGATGAATGAGACAGGACAGATTCAGAAGTTCATATGTTACCCTAACTACCCATGTCACAACTAACATATGGACATAAGACCACCTGTTTTTGGTCAGAAAAACAATGTTTGGTGAATAAGCTTCCCAGGGAGAGATTGTCATTGGCTCAGCATGTAACTGCTTCTAGTAATGAGACAAGGTGGGCCAAGAGGCACTAATGGATCATCTGTCAAAAGTTTAACACTTTTCCTAAAGCAGCTTTCTTTCAGTTTCTATGAAAGACTTTAAAGTATAACAATTTATACTATTATAACATATATACAATTCATTAAGAGAGAATAAAAAGCTTTTCAAAGACATCATTGGTAAAACAAGCTTAACTTTCATCTCAATATTTGTATGTTAATAACAACAAACAATACATTACTGGAATACATTGTATTTATTATTTTGCAATGGGATAATTTTTTTATTACTAAAAGTTTTTGTGGTAAAGTGTACAAAGTTATTATTTAGGGAAAGTTATGTTGTATTTTAAGGTTTTTAGGATATCTTTCTGATCATTGTGATTTTTTAAAATTTGTTTTGGATTTTTATGATTAGGAGCCACAGGCTGGCTTTGCCTAGAGCAATGATTATAAATTCAATAAATAAATACATATCTATTTTTTAAATACAGATTTGGTAGCAAATCCTGTTGAACTCATGCACTCACTTTTAAGAATAATGCAAGCAGATTTCACTATATTTTTTGCAGCCATAAAAAGTAATAACTACTGTTCTGCTATCCTTAATGCTGACAGATTGTTGTTTTTATGAGCAGTATAACTTATATTGACTTGCCTGACAAGTAATTACATTTTAACAAAATGATAACAAAAAAATGGTAGTAATTATAAATAAATAATATAATAAAAGAATATTGTTTATTGCATAGGTAATTACATTGTGCTGTTATATATTTTATTAATTATTATTGTTACCATTTCATTCCTTATTTTTTTTGGTCTTGTCTATAAACCAATAAACATAAGTAAAAGTTATCTGTTGTTATGGAAGCAAATGAAAAATAAAGCATTACAACAGATTCAAACAAAGAGTGAGTAATCTAATACAGAAGCTTTGATGTTTTCTTCCAAAGTATATCTAAATTAAAACTTGTACTATGTGGTTAATTGGATAACATTACTTATTGGTTATTGTTCTTTTGTTCTTTAGCATTTTGGAAGAACATGATATGGAATGTTTTATGTTAGGAGTATAATAACAATAGTGTTAAATTACACATCTGTTGCTGAGTCTTGATCACTTTAAGTTCTTAGTGCTAAGAATTTGGTTCATGAAATAGAAAATTCCTTCTTCCAACAGGACTTTTTTTTGTCTTTTATTTCCTATGGTTGTCCTTTGATTCCCATTAACGAAGTGGCAACGAGGTGAGTTTGAAGCAGCTCCTATATCCCACATCTCCAACAATATTTCTCCTCTTTGTAATACTTGTGCTGCACAGCTGTTGCATTGTCTGGTCCCATCTGTTTAGTATTTGGAACCAGAAAAGCCTGAAACCAAGTTAGTATTGTATTTTAATACACTATAAGCTAGAGTCATATAATTAATTTCCAGTTCATTTCCTGTCTGGTTTTATCTAGCAAAAGTATTTCATTTTAGACTTAGCCTTGTGATGGCAACATTGTGTTAGATCACATATGTCAAACTCATGGCATCACACAATGTTTCATGACATTTCCCCCTATTTGCGGAACTGGGTTGGCCTGTGCATGACCCATCCAGCCTGCAGGCAGCCAGTTTGGTACCCCTGTGTTAGATGATATTTCAAATAATTGCATTCTAGCACAGATGGTTTTCTTTGATTAGTGCACTAGATCACCATTGTAAGATTTTGGTAGCTGCTGCATAAATCTGACAAAATGATGCCTGTAAGTACCACAAAACAGCCAATTTTCCAAACAGCTTTCACTTGGCCCTGAAATTAATACTAAAATCTTCATGATGAAAAACTTTTGAAATCACTAATCTTAAGATGTGAACTTTTGCAAGATTTTGAGCAAGGTCACAACAGAAGGCTAACATTTGGCAGTTTCCCAGGATTGTGGTTGGTAGGTAGGTAGGTGAAAGATGGAAGCGGCCAACAATAACCTCTTAGAAAATCAATACTTGAACTGCAGAATCAGAATGATTGTTTTTACATCTACCCAATCAAGGGAGCATAAAGTCATATAGTTTTATTCATCTTATCCTCATTTTTAAATAAATAAAATAAATAAAAATATTTTAAATAAATAAAAATATTTTAAATAAAAATGTTCTGTTTTGTGCTGATATTATTTTTGTAATTTTTATAAACCGATCGCTTGGCTTATTATACCAATCCATTGTTTAATAGTATCTGAAATATACGTTTAAAAAATTGAAAAAAAGAAGTCTCAAGCTTCAAATGAGCATGAAAAAAAGAACAGCTTCAATAGATACTTGTCTTTCTGCTCTTTTTGAAAAGAGAGAATGGTGATAGAGCCTTACTTGATATGTTCTTTAGTTGCCTACTGTATGTAGGGAAAAATATAAAATAAAAGACAGAAAGTAATGGCAGTAGAGCGTGGAACTTCTTATAGGTTAAATAAGCAAAGAATAAGTCAGCCTTCAATGTAATTCTGTCACTTGTGGCAAGAATGCTTAAATGCTCTGAAATGCCCAATATAAAAAGGCAAGCCTCTGACTTAGTGATTAAATACAAACTCACTCTGTATGCAGAAATTCCAAGTTTAATCCCACACACTCAAGAAAGATATGTTCAAAACCTGCACAGCTACCATTCATAGTGCTGACTTAGGTAGACCAGTGATGTCGCTTTGTATTTTTCTAGATTTCCTAAAAATTAGAAACACTCCTGTAATGCTTGCTGATTTGGGACTAATTTGCTTCTTGAACTGTAGTTATTTCTTTTTCAGCTATTGCCAAGACCCAACCCTTCAGATTATTACTGGGCAAAACAATGATGAACTCTTCTTTGCAGCCTCTATCTATGTGACATTTTGCATCTGTTTATGAAGGCCCTGAAACCTCCGTGGGTCTGAGAGCTGAATCCCAGCTGTCATAAATCCTTCTGATCAGGAAGGAGTAGAACAGGGGTATCAAACCAATGGCTCACAAGCAGGATGAGTCACGCGCTGGCCACATCTACCCCCGGTTTAGCAAAGAGGAAAAAAGTTGTGATATGCCACGTGATGACAATATAACACTATGAGTTTGACACCCCTGGAGTAGAAGAGAATTCTTTTTTAACAATTGAGTCTTGCCCTATTGATCTCTCTTGTCCTTGTGTCTATTGGCTATTCTTTGGTCCTACTTCATATGTTGATTTTGATATTGATTCATGTCTTTCTCTTATTTAGTTTCCTATTGCATCTCCTGTCCACCTTGCTCTCTGTGTTGCCATGATTGAAAAAAGGGAAATTTGAGATGCCTTTGCCATGTCTCAAATTTTCAAGAACTTTCCAAGGTTTTCTAGTTGCAGATGAAAAATAGGACAGTGAAGAAAGCAGGATGGAGCTATTTGACAATTGGTCAATCATTTTGTTGTCTTGATAAAAAAGGTACTATTCTCCATAACACTGACCAAAATAATAATAATAAAACAAAATAAAGTACAGGATAGCCAAAACCAATGTCCATCATGGCAATATGGCAACATTTTCTGTTGTTCCTGAAAACAATGGCCTAGTTGGAGGCAGGTCAGGTGGAAAACACAATTCTGTGTATGCATAACATGCATTGTATTTGTCTGTGTTCACCAGTTCACTTAATGGTTGAATCATGTTTTCTTTCAGGTCACTTTATGTTCCTAAACTAAGAATGATATGGTCTTATATTATTTTGCTTCTTTTTCTTCCAACTTGAGATTTCTTCATTAGAATGAATAGTATAATAAAAATATAATTTAAATATTTTATTTTATTGTATCTCTGAGTGGAGGTACTGAACTGAACAGAATGAATTGAACGTGTGTGTGTGTGTGTGTGTGTGTGTCCCTGCAATTTTCTTGGCAAGATTTTTCAGAAGTGGTTTGCTCTTGCCTGCTTTCTAGGGCTGAGAGAGAGTGATTGGCACAAGATCATCAAGCTGGCTTTTTGTGCTTAATGTAGGACTAGAATTAATGGTCTCCTGGATTCTAGTCTGATGCTTTTAACTACACCATCAAACTAGCTCTCGCATATACTGTAGCACCATATCTGATATCTACTCATTGATTGGAAAGGTAAACACGTTCATATTTTCATGGTTACAAAGACATAACAGTCTGCACAAGGAGGTATTAGATGAATAACATCTGATAGTTATCTGATAATTGTTGGAAAATCAGGCTTTAGCACAGCAAATGCTAAGACATCTTCCTATATCAATAATTTGATTTAAAAAGATTAAAAGCAGAGCTGTGTTTATTTCAGTAGGTGAAGAAAACATAGGGCAAATTAAATGGATCCACCGTGTCATGTTTGTTGTGGTAGGTATAGCAGAACCATATAATCTGCAGTTAAGTTTGCAAACAATCTGTGTTTAGGCCAAGAACAGATTTTTTGATTTACTGGGCCTTTCCTTTCCCCATTTTAAATTTAGATTCAAGTAGATTGCTAGGCAAAAATGCCTTTAAATCTTCAAATAGTAATATGAATTTTAATTTCTCTCCAGCCAAAGTGCACCCAGGAAAACAAAATTCAGGAAGTTACTTCAGGCACATGAAAGGTAATATATACGCTCATTCCTAATTTTGCTCTTCATAGAAAAATAATTCTTCATAGGCTGGGTATGTTTTAGGTAAAAATTAAATTCTAGGGCATAGGATTATATCCATTTTGAACCATTTAGAGCAGTGGACACCAGGGACTGGTTCCATGGAGAGAGATTTTTCCATGGACTGGAGGGAGCGTAGTTTTGTATGCTGCCTGCATCCCGTTGGATGGGGCGTCGCTAGTTTGCACACAGCCTGCTTTCTGGCATGCCACAGACTGGTGCTGGTCCACAGACTGGGGGTTGGAGACCCCTGATTTAGAGCTAGTTGACTACATACCTTCCTACTGGATCGATGTAGTGCAATGAATAAAATACATTCAACTTTATCATCAGCTATATATTTCAGTACATAGTCTTGGGTTTAGCATTTTCCACTGGGCAGTTTTGATTTAAGTAAAGTGAGACTAACTGCTAAATTCTATATCATAATGTGCTAGAAGTAACATACACAAGGACTCATGTGATGAATAGTCAGGTGACATAAATTGGTTAAACAAACAAACAAATAAAAAAAACAATTCACAATTCAATTAACTCTAATATAAAGTATATTGAAAGAAAGTGAATATCTGTGATAGACAGGTCACTCTCTACTCCAGATGAATTGAGCAGGATGATCCCTGTGAAGGATCACAGGGATTACTACTATGTTACTATGGCTACATGACACTCAATCCCAGTACTATGAAAGCTACCTCCTTTGAAACTATGAAATTGATTTTCCACTTTCCACTCTTCCTTCCACAATAATTCTCAGATTTCTGACCAAGTCCCCACATTCAAGTCTCACAGAACACAATCTATTTGATAAATGTTATTCCTAAAGGAAGTGGCTTTTACATATGATATGGTTTTTTCCCCCCTCCTTTTTGTCTCTAGTAAGATGCCTAGATGGAAATCTGTCATAATAAATCTTCTTTGGGGACAAACTGTTAAAACTGAAGATTGGTATAATCCTCTCAGTTGTCCTCTAACGAGCTGGCTGATCAAGTGCAACTTGTTTAACAGCTCAAGTGCAAATTGTTAAACAGAACCTTGTCTATGAGTATTTTAATCTGCTGGAAAAAAAATCAGGACAGGTTCATGAAGAAACAACTGTGGTCTTTAATGACTTTTGAGGCCTGTGTAATTGAATTCCACAAAGTGGTACAATATTATTCAAGACAGTTGACAATGTGCTACATATCTTTCAGAATATCAAGTGTTTTCACTGTGCAATATCCCTTACAGTGATGAATTACTTGATCTATCATTCAGGACTTGCTGGCTTCAAATTCTTACATAGTGCAGACAGACAAGGCATGTAATTTCATTCCCGCAGAAGTTGTTCACTTTTTCTTGGTCTGTTGGCAAAAGCCCTCTGGTGCCAGGACTCACATTTCAGCTGTTGCCTATTTATCTTACTCTAGTGCAAATAGTTTATCATATTTTCATTTTTTCAAGAACTAGGCTGAAATACAGACAACTTCTGTATGTGGGGAAAAGAATTATAGACTGAATGAAGCCTGTATATGAAAGGGCCTCATGATTTTTCTTGGGTGACAGAAAATTTGTTTCAGTCTCCTCTGGGAAGGAAGCAGAAGAATGGCTCTTGCCCAGGTGCTGAAGTATCAGAAGACAACTTGTCATCTGCATAGTTAGTCTTCTCTGTAGATTATAAGTTTTTTTTCCTGAAGAGAAGCTTGATGTTCCTCTTCTGAGGTGCCTTTACAACTATGCTATTTAGTCTTTCACTTTGGGATTTTGCTTTTGTGTCTCTAAACCAAGAACTACAGATATGATCCTGCTTATCTTTCTTGACAGGTTGATTAAATGATGCAAGCTGTTGTGATTTAAGGTGATATGGATATTTGTATTTATATTTATAAATATTTCTTGGTGAGCTCCATTGGAACACTTTAAACCATAGATAAGATCAATCAGATTTACACTGCATTTGATGTAACTTTGAATAATGCTATAATAGAGTCCCTATCGCATAATCTAATAACATCACTCTGAGTCAATTTTATAGTTTCTCTCCTGAATAAATGGATAATATGAGGGAACTAATTTGTGCCACTGTTAAGACATTGGGTCCTTTCCTAGTTTGCCTTAGAAAAATAGCATTCTGGCTTTTAAGTCTTTCCTATAATCATGGAATTTCAAGATTTTAACTAGGTCCATTCCTGCTTAACTTTCTAAATCAACTTATGTCAGCTGGGTACTGCAACCTGTTAATCTGACCAAATTCCTTGGGTTTCATGCCAATTTAAAAGATGTCCTGATAAAGCCCTTGTTTAAGAAAGCAGTTTTGGTTCTGATTTTAGCAATTATTTTCTGGGGTCCAATATTTTATTCAATAAAAAAGAGGCAGTGGTGCTGCTGTTCTAGGAGTTAGTAGATGATGTGCAACTTTTGATCTTGATTCTTTTTGGACTGATCCTAGTTAAGATTTATCATGGAAGTAATCTTCATTACCCTGATGGATGATCTATGCTGAAAAATTAACTGGGGAAGTGCAAACTTGATACTTCTGAATTTTCAGTGGCTTTTGATGTTATGTACCACCATAGGAATGTTTGGGGGAGATTTCTGTTTCTGAAACTGCAATGGAACTCTTCTGCTTCACCAGTGAAGGATTATCCTGCAATGATCTATCTTGTTTATAAATCTCTATGAAGATTTATTCACATATTTAAGAGTTTGATTGCCAAAAACATTCTGATGTTATTCAGAATTGATTGAATTCTCCAAGTTCAAGTGGATCCAAGCTGTAAAGCAGAGGTGTCAAACTCACAGCACATGGGTTGGATGCATCACATGCTGACCATGCCCAGCCCCGGTGTAGTGAAGGGGGGAAAGTTGCGATACATCACATGATGACGAAGTGTTATCGTGAGTTTGACACCCCTGCTGTAAAAGTTTGAATGTGGGATAAAAAGTGAAATTAAACATTGCCAAGATGAATTGTTACCAGGGATATACCAAGAGGAGGGTGGGAGAGGCCTCTCCTGAGTACAGGCAATAAAGGGGTCCTGCTGAAGATGAGGATAGTCAGAAGGTCAGTGGTGTGTGTGGAGTTGTGTTACTTCTGTGGGTATTTCTGGAGTTGGTGACACTTCCAAGGTCTCATGGTCCAGTTTGGCAAGTGGAGATGGCTATTCTGGATACCAAATAGGCTGAATACACCCGTGGCTGTCATAAGTGGACTACATCTTCATGATTCTGGATATATGGCTGTTTTGGATTTAGTTGACTCCCCTTAAGAATCTGGTGCACAGCCTAGAGGCTCTAGGCAGCTACAATAATGACTCCAATGATAAGAGGAGATTTTTATTAGTATTGTCTGATATACTACAACCAACATCTAAATCTCCAGAATGACTATTTTTTTTTAACTTCTGTTCAATCATGTCCAATTCTTGGAGATTGTTTGGATAAGTCCCTGCAGTTTTCTGCAAAGTTTTTCAGAAGTAGTTTGCCATTGCCTCCTTCCAAGGGCTGAGAGAAAGTGAATGGCCCAAGATTATCCAGCTGTCTTCATGCCCAAGGCAGGAGCAGAATAAATAATACATCAACAAAACAACTATATACAGTATTTTGTGCTTGTTGTTTAAGGAGTGTTTAAAGAGTAACAACAATATTGTTGTTTTGACATTCTACTGCAGGACTGTCAAACTTGTGGCCTGCATGCTGGATGTGGCACATGCTGGCCATGCCCCCACCCAGTTTAGCAAAGGGGAAAAAAGTCCTGATACATCACATGACAATGCGAGTTTGACACCCCTGTTCTACTGTTAATTTTTAATGTGACTGAAGATTAAATGCTAGTCCAAAACATTGACAGTGATGTCTACAGATGATGGAAGTTATTGTTTTGTATATCTGGAAGTGCACCAGTTTGAGGCTGATGTAAATGTTGTGTTGATGCATAAGAAGTCTTTCAAATAGCTGCCACATGGTAATTGCACTGTAGGCCTGGGGACTTGTCAATTAGTCTTGAAATGCCCCTAGCATTACTTAAATATACAATTAAGGGCGCATGTTCCTGTGTTTACTAATGATTTTAAAGTTTGTCTTGCTTGATGAATGGCAAAGAGAATTTAGCAGAATGTGTGGCAGATTATTTAAAGCTGTAATAATTTTAATGGCATCTCCATATCATTGAACCATATGTGCTAGTTTGCACCTCATAAATGAATGATGAATAATTGGCTGCTTAGCCAATAGTGCCATTTTTGGCTGTAGAGCTTGATCAAAAGCAAAAAAAATTATGGCAAAACCTAAGGATGTTTTAACAACAGGCAGTTCCTGTCCAGCTGTATTCCTTTCATCCCCATTTTCAGTCAAATGGTAACATTCCTTCATCTCATTATGTCACCAGTGGACATTGTCCAGTTAATTGGGAAGGAGAGTTTTATCAAAAAATTTTTAGAACTTGTCAGGAACAGCTTTTTGCATCTCTGTGTCCTTGAAGAGGTTCAAGTTGGATCTGCAAAACAATTTGAGTAGGAGTATGACATGTTTTCCTAATTCACATATAAAGCTTGTGGGACTTGCTTGTTAAAGAAAAACAACAACATATGGCTGGATTAGATGAAGGAAAGGAGGAGCTTCTCTCCTACGCTTAAAATATGCTTTAAGGAAGTCCGTTTCTCAGGCTCAGAATTTGCTCAGAGCTATGGAACTCCATATGTCGCCCATATTGCACATAACACATTCTGTCATTTCCTTTTAATATAAGACAGAGGCATATCTGTGGGGAGAACATATACATTAGCACCTTTTTTGAAAACCGAGAATAATTCAGATGTGTTGAGATCAGAGTGTATGTGGGGGAAGGTAGAAGTGTCAAAATACTCAACTGAATGTCTTCAGTTTCAGGTTCACACTTTTTTATTCATTGCAAGTGTTGCAAGGCTTATACAGTATATACAAATAGAACATATAACATAGAATAATACAGTTGGAAGGGACTTTGGAGGTCTTCTAGTCCAACTCCCTGCTCAAGCAGGGAAACCCTATTCCATTTCAGATAAATTGTTGTCCTATCTCCTTTTGAAAGCTTCTAGTGATCAAGCATCCACAACTTCTGAAGGCAACCTGTTCCATTGGTTGATTGCTGTCAAATGCAGGTGGGGCTTCTATAGTGTAATCATGGTTGCCACCTTGACATTTTTAAACCTCCCCACATACACCCTTGGATGGGATCCCCACATATGTGCGGTGAAGTAATTCCCATTTCCATCCAATTTTTTTTAAGCACCTCCATCTCCCTTTTTAAATTCATGGTATTAAATGGTATGTAAATTTAACAGTATTTAATTTTGAGTTGCAATGACAATAAACTAAACTAAATATGATTTCAAACATGGCCTATAAAAAGTTACTGCAACTCTGAGTCCAAGAAAAATTGCTCAACCTGAATGAAGAGTGATGAGGTCAAACTCAAGGAGCTAGTTGAGAACTAGGACTGAAGTATTAGTGAAGATTGATGAGAGGCAAATTTGTATAACCTATTCACTCACTGGATTTTAAGACCATCATAACAATGCAACTCTTGGTAGTTCATATGGAAAAATGATCTATAATGTAATAATCTATTTTAAGAAAAGTAAAATATCCTTTGGAAGAGATTCCTTCCTCCATTCCATTCCATTCATTTTATATGGCTACCCATTTCCAATCAATTGAATAACGATGTTATATATATAAGGGCCAATGAGGTTGGAGCAAGGCAGGCAGAAGAGAGAAGACTTCTCTTTTTTAATCTCCTGATGTGGACAACTGCCACCAGTTTCTCCTAAATTGCTTGCAGCAGCCATATTGACTGGGGCTGAAGCAGGCAGTCCTAAGAATACTTTGTTTGCAATAGATATATAGGACTTTAATTATTTCCAATGGCACAAGAAATCTACAGGCATCCAATGCAGGACTCAAAAAACACAAGTGTGTTACTATGGGGATATCCAGTGCCAGTTAGCATGTAGGGCCCTGCATTTTGTACTAATTCTGAATGATTTTAAATGCAGCCCCATGCAGATCATATTGCAATAGTCCAATTAAGCAGTGATGACAGCATGAGTTACATACTTGTGCTGTCGGAATGATTTACAAATAGCCCTCATTTCTAGTAATTGCTTTTTACAGTGACTGGTCACAATTATGATAGTGATGAAATAAGTAACCTTATGACCAATCCTCACATTTATGATCTTCACAGTTCTGTAAAGCAAAGGTAAGCTGAAGTAAGATTGTAAACACAATTGCAGTTTTATTTAATAACCAAGTTGTTGGTTCCAATTATGGTTGCTAAACAAGAACTACCTATATATTTATGTATCTATGAACATATATGAATAGTTTCTGAAACATTTACTATAATTAATATTTAATTTTATTTAGAAAATTTAATAGAACTGGTTAGACTCTATGTGATGAACTTCAGAAATAATTACAACCTTGATTCCATTATCATGACTGTGATTTGACTTTTTGACCACACCCTACAAATCCTTGGTTCTCCATTGTGTAAATCTATGAATTATTACCCAAGGGAAAATATTTCAGTCTGAATTCTAAAACATTCTATCAGTGGGAGAAATGTTAGTTTTGTCATTATACTGTATTTCAGTGTGATCATATTTTTTTCAGGCTATTTTTTAACTGCTTTAGCTATTAATAAGCCAAAAACTAAGCATTTCCTCAGTTTCTTTCATGCTTTTGATTTTCACAGCTATGGTATTAATTTAATGGGTTGACAATTAAGTGTGAATTAAACATCACTTTTACTTTATGTTCAAATCACTTGGGATATGTTCCCACTTTTTGAATAAGATCAAATAATTCCAAGACTTTTGGTTAGATTCTTAAGATTTCTGTTCAGATTTGTTTATTTGCATGCAGTCATCAGACCATCACAAAGTAAAAATTAAACAAAGGCAACTATATATCTATATAAAAGCATGTTAACATAAATAAAATTGGCAGTAACCAATCATCTAAAATAAACTGAAGATTTTGACTCTATAATATTTTTCTTTGAAAATTCTGCCCCTGTTTTCATATATGACATATGTAACTATAAAGCCTAACTGAGGAAAATACATTCAGACATGAATTTAAATTCATATGAAGGTGTGAACCCTTGCAATGTATATTTTAAGGTGCCAATAAATTTCTAATTAGCACCTTAAATAAGGATTATCCAGAGTATACAGTTCGTTAGAGTTGGGCATGGAAGTTGCCAAGTAATTAAGTAAAGATAGAACTCTTTCTTGGATTTCATATCCGTATTCGTATCCTTATTTGCTATTTGAAAACTATTCCAATGTTCTTCATCCACTTGATGTTTGCCAAATGCTAAGATCTCAAAATTTATTCTGCTTATTTTCCAACAGGAAGAATATTTTCTCATAATTTTTTTTCTTCAAAGTTTGAAGATTAAAAAAGGCCAGTATTTCCAGGTTTATACCCATCTTGACCACAAGTGAATGTTTCAATTTATTCCCATAAAATCATACTGTATTGTTCCCTCAGTATATTATACTGTATTATACAAGGGACAATGATACACACAAGGTCTCCTGCTTGTGAAACTACATAGAAATATACTTACGATAAATATGGCCTGTTCTGTTTCCTCCTTCTAACACAACTGCAGACATTATACATTATACAGCCCATCTTTTTTGGGGGGAAGGGGAACAAATTTTATTGATTTTAAAGACAAACAAACCATCATTAACCATTAAATACATAAAACCTCTTTCCATTATTAATTTTACAAGTCAAGTAGAATATTATTTTATGCAACACAATTCTATTTTACACCATTTCAATATAAACATATAGATATCTCTTAACATTATTTCTCATTATTTCTCTTTTCGTATTCAATTTCATTGTTACTATTACTATTTTCCATATTTATCCAGTTTATAGTCATCATCTTCATTCCTCTCTGACTTGATTACTATTATTCTCATCCAACATTCCTCCGAGGTTTTATTAATTCTCAAACAAAACATAGATACACAAAACACAAAAATATAAAACTTCTTTTAAGAAAGTAGTTTGGCCCCAGATTACTTCTCTTTGTATGGTCTTCAATTAAATTCGTGCTCATCTTATATACCATTACCTATCTTATTTACCATTCTATATCTTCTATATAACTTCTCCCCGCTTTTCATTCTTCTTATTTCTATTTTATATAATTCATTTTAATTTAAATCATTGTATTTGTATTTTTTGTCCATTCTTTCCAAATTATCCATTTATCTCATTCCCTATAATAAGAAAAATAAAAGAATTTCTCCTGAAATCACTGATCAGAATATGATGCCTTTCTATCCTCCCCTAAATTAATATTTAAAATAACGCCTGATACCCAATCTGATTCTGCTTAGTACATTCTACCTACTAATCTTTAAAGAGAAAAAATAATAAATTCATAATAATTAATATAATTAGATAATAAATCTAAATATTAAAACTTATAACATTCCGATTGTCAATTTCAAAAAACAAGTGCTACAATTTTATTAAATTTTATAATTTGTCATTACTAAACATCTCAATATTTTAATCTTTTATTAATTCTTATAATATTCTAGTTTTCTATTTCTAATACATAGTACCATCTTATGTACCTTGCAGAATCTTCTTTTTTAAAGAAATTATACCTTACCCTTTATCCCTAAAAAAAAATCCTTTTTTCCCATCTTGTTTCATACCTTTGTGGCTTTTCCCTTCCTTTCTTATTCCCCCTGGCCTTTTTACCCCCCCCCCCTCTACTAACCTCCGCCTTTTTAGCTTTCCCTCTCTGTTGTAATCCTTTCTCCTTTTGCTCAGTGTTATTAAGTTGGTTTTGCATCTTATTTTTTCCTTTCTTAAGTGTTTTTTTAAGTCTTAAGTCCTTCATTTTCCTTCCTGTCTTTCTCCTTTCTCTCTTAATTAATTTTTTAGATTCACTGAAGATGGCGTCTTCTTCTTCTTTTTCTTCTTCTCCTTCTATTTCCTCCATCTGTTGTTGTGTTTGCTGATAAATAGCAAGAGCCATTTCTAAAGAAAGGAAAGCTTCTTTCACAGCGTCCTTACTTTCTTGACATTCCTTTCTAAGTTCATCATCAGATAAAGCCATTCTTTGTTCTTCTTAGAGTAACCAAAATGTTTCAAAAGTTCAAAAACAATTCCTCAAAGTCCCAGAAACATCAATCAGTCCAAACAATGCACAAAGTTCTCGCTTTCTCTTCCTGGGGTGGTATCAGTAAAAGGGAAAAGAAAAAAAGCCCAATCTGTATTTTACAGCCTTGTTGCAATCAATTTCTAGTCTCAAGATCTTCAAGGCATCTCCTCCAGCAAGATCTTAATTTTTTTTTTTGTCCTCTCCCTTCCCACTTATAACAAGAAGCCAAGTTTTTACCTTTTATAAAAAAAAAATAGGTTTCTCAATGGCCATTTGTTGATTCCATAGGGAAGGAGAGTAAACTTTCCTTTCAGCACCTCAATTTTGCCGCTTGAAATCCTCCTCTGGAAACAAAGTATTTTTCAAAAAGTCATAGTTCTCAGGATTAAATGCCTCTTAAAGTCCTGGATCAGCCAAAAACCTTTCTCTTGTAAACTTTCTCCCCTCTTCCTCCTGCTCAGTCTTACCCAGCTGCCGGCTTCTTTGTGGCGGCCATTACAGACCGCTGCTCAACCGCCTTGAGAAAAGGGGGTTTTGCCGGCTGGGGAGGGGATCTGCAACACCCCCAAACCCCTCACCAGCTCCCCCCTATCTTCGGCTGCCTCTGCAAGGCAGCCTTAGCCTCCAAACCCGTCTGGATCGGAGGCACCAAAACGGCTAGTGCGGCAGGGATCGCGCAGGATCGCGAAACCCTGCCACTGGCGAAGCCGACAAACCGGAAGTTTTCTATACAGCCCATCTTGATGTATCTGTAAACCAGTGCAGGACAGACAGAATGTAAGGGAAATTCTAGTCAAATGACACTATTTAAGAACTAATTTAGTTGATTTGTCCATTTGTAAGGATAATCAATCAGGGTAAATAAGGTAAGTAAAAGGTAAATAAAAATAAAAGTACTCAAGGTGAAATGTAGATTAAAAAACTATTGTGTAACAGTTTTGTTCATTGCAGTTTTGTTCCTGCAGTTTCTGTTCTTTTCAATCATCTCATTTACTGCTATGAATCCATTAATGTGTTTCTCTCTGTGTGTGTTTCTCCCTTTTAATCAGTTACAAGAGAAACTCCTTCCACAATTTTTATTTCTTGCTATCAGATCAACTCTTTGGAATAACAATTGTGTCCTCATTACAGTTTCTTCTTCTTGTACCATATCCATCATTGGATGTTGGTGATCCTATTTTTATCAATAGTCACATGAAAAAATGCTGTTGAGTTTTGTCCAAACCAGTCCCTTTGATTTTGAAGCCATGATGCCTGGACCTCATTTGCCTTCATTCTTTCCTTGGAGGATTAAATGAAATATGCCGTATTTTTCTGGGTGTTGCATCATATGTGCAAAATATTCTAACTTTTGCTTTTTTATGGTTTTGTCATTACAGTTTACATATTAGAATTTATGCAGCACTAGACTGACAATCAATAATTTCTAGGACTTCATTGGTTGCATGGTTATAAAATGTATTCCTAGATTCAGCCAGTGTAGAATTAGATTCTAAATTCTAATTAGAATTCATTCTAATTAGAATTAGATTAGGAAAATATAGTAGATACAGAATGACATTGTTATTAGCGGCTGTTCTTATTTCTAGGTATCATATAAAAAAGTAAAAGAAACCTCACTGAAGGAAAGATAAAGAACCATTGTAAGATATTGTTTATTTCAAAATTCACTACTGCAAGTATAAAGTGGTATCTGGAACAGCAGGGGTGGAATTTGACCAGTTTGCACCGATTCACTAGAACTGGTTGTTAACATTCTAAGCAGTTTGGAGAACCAGTTGTTAGAAGAAATTACTGGCCTAATCCTGTAAGGAATGCAGGAAGGAAACATTCTGGTATTGCTTGCAGAAACTGCCTCTCCATTACCCTTATTACATTCTTGGCAGGATTAGACTTCCTGTCTCAGGAACCTCTCTGGAGTTTTTTTCCCCTCCTTTGCCGGTACTTTGCTTGTGTGGAGTGACCATTCAAAGTTATAATGGCACTGAAAAAGTGACTTATGACCATTTTTCACACTTATGACTGTTACAGCATCCCCACAGTCATGAGAGACGAGGCGAGGAGATGCGTGCCTCGATGTGAGTGATATTGAGTTGGCCACACCCAGCCAGTCACATGACCACCAAGCCATGTCCACTGAGTCACATGACTACCAAGCCATGCCCACCACCTAAGCCACACTCACAGAACCAGTTGTTAAAAATTTGAATCCCACCCCTCTGGAACACTGTTTGTGGTCATGTCTGTGTGTTTCTAAGAAAAAGTTTTTCAAACTTTATTCTGCAGAATCCTTGGATCCATGATAACTTGATTGGGCATCTGGAAGAGACTAAGGGTAAAAAACCCCCAACCCAACTCAACACAACTAAACCCTACCAAACAGCAGGCAGTTTTCTATCACTAAGACTTTGCCTCCTGATTAGAGCTTAATGGATTTTTTTTTTTTTGTTAATAGATCACAGAGTTTGAAAAAGACTGGTCTAAACCAATATGATGATACTGGTCTTAAAAATGCCTTATCACTATTGTATTTTCAAATGAGAAGAAGAGGAAAAAAGAAACAAGCTGGGCATAGCCAGATGGTCCTATTAAAGTGCTGTTTGCCACAAAAGTATGGCAGCATGAATTAGCTGCCAAATCCCATTGTGCCACTTTAAGAAGGCCATTTACTGGGTACCACCTTTAGACTGGCACCTTGTTATGTCCTGAGCATGGGCGCAAGAAACGGAGACGAGACATCGAACGGTGACTTCAACTCTTTATTAACAGGAAAGAAAAGAGCAAAATACTTGGGCAGCAGCAGCTCTTATATAGAGCTGGCTGCCGTCAAAACAACCAATGAATTGAGTTTACCACTTTCACAAGCGTCCAATCAGGGGGCCCCATTAACAGACAATCAGACTGGCCAAAACTGACCAATCACGACTCGCTATCTATAGGCCAATGAGAAGTGCAGGATTACAAGCCTGCTGTAAAGTAAAGTTGTTGAGGGTTGTATCACTGTGCTGGCTTAGTCAATAAAACCCCTCCCCCCTAGTTTCCGTCTGAGGGGTGGGGTGACGTATTCGCTTCACCTGTCTGCTTGACCTGCACTGTTCCACCGGTTTCTGTCCTGATTCTGGTTCCGGTGGGCTGCTAGCTGGGTTGGATGGTGAACTCTGTGGCCCTGGGCTGCTTTTCCTGCTTTCATCAGTGCTGTCTTCTGGGTTCCCTGGATCCGCCTCCATCGCAGCGCTGTCACGTGGCGAAGCCGCTCCCTGGGTCGGTTCTCCCTCGAATGGTGAGTATCCCTTGATTGGTTGTGTGGGCTGTTGGGTTTTGATTATCATTTCTTCTTCGGTCTCCTCAATGTTCCTTCCCCCTCCCCCCAGCTAGAGGTTCCAGTGCTACTCTGGAACGGAGTTGGTCTATGTGGCGTTTCCACATCTTACCGTCTGCAGTTTGTAAGCGATAGGATCTGGATCCCGTAAGTTGCGTTATTGTCATGGGGACCCACAATGGGTCGCCCGAGAGGTTTTTCGCAAACACGAGGTGACCTTCCTGGAATGCCCGACACTTGCTGCTGGATCCCGGGAGTTGTTCCGGCATGTAGTTTGGATGGAGGCGATCGAGATGCGAGCGAAGTTTCTGGCCCATCAGGAGTTCAGCTGGGGTTTTGTTCATGGTGCTGTTTGCGGTTATGTGCTGGAGAAGAAGCATCTGGTTTATTTTGTCGTGAGTGTCACCGTGGTCCATTTTGTGCAAGGTCTGTTTTACAAATTGAACCATTCGCTCAGTCCTACCATTGGCCGCAGGGTGAGCTGGCGATGTTAAAGCATGGTGGATGCCCCGATCTGCCAGATATTGTTTAAATGGCAGGGCAGTGAATTGGGGGCCATTATCGGAGACCAGGACATCTGGAAGTCCATGGGTAGCGAATAGTTTATTCAGTTTTTTAGTGACTGCGTCTGTGGTGGTGCTTTTCATCTTGTGGACTTTGAGCCAGTTTGAATAGGCATCCACTGTTAGGAGGAAAGTGTGTCCTCTTGGAGGTCCTGCAAAATCGATGTGGATATGGGACCAAGGACCTCGAGGCGTTTCCCACTGAGTTGGGGGAGTCTTTGGAGGAGCGGAGCGAGTCTCCTGGCATTTGCTGCATTTTGCTACCCAGGTCTCTATCTGTTTATCTAAACCAGGCCACCATGCGTAACTCCTGGCCAATGCCTTCATCCGCACGATGCCTGGATGTCCATCGTGCAGCATTTTCAATACCCTATATTGCAATTTCTCCAGGACTATGACTCTGTCTCCCCACACAATGCAGCCTTTCTGGGAGAATAGTTCTGTTTGACGATTCCTAAATGGCTTGAATGTATCATTGGTTGTGCTGACCGGCCAACCCCATTCTACCCAGCTGAGGACTTGTGCCAAAATAGCGTCTTTTTTTGTCTCTAAGGCGATGTCTCGAGAGGTCAGTGGTGGCAATTTGAGGGTTTCGATTTGCAATACGGCTAAGGTTGGAACAGGGTCCTTTATAATGTCTGGTAGTGGAGAGCGGCTCAAAGCGTCAGCATGGGGAATGGTTTTCCCCGGGCAGTGTTGCAATCGGTAATCGTAGGTGGCTAAAAATTCTGACCAACGTGTCATTCTTGGTGATAAGACATGGGGAGTTGGTTTGTTTCCTGCCAAAATACTAAGTAGTGGCTTGTGGTCTGTAATTATGGTAAAAGGTCTCCGATATACATATTCATGGAAACGTTTAATTGCGGATACAATAGCGAGAGCCTCTTTATCAAGTTGACTATAGTTCCTTTCGGTTTTAGACAAAGTTCTTGAAAAGAACGCAATAGGTGCCTCATTTCCATTTGGTAGGACATGGCTTAAGATGGCTCCCACTCCAAATGGTGAGGCATCACATGTAACCATCAAAGGTAGAGTCTCGTTATATTGCATTAATACAGCATCGGAGGTTAACAGGTCTTTTATCCCTTGGAACGCTTTCTCTTCATGCCATCCCCAGACCCAGGAAGCCCTTTTATCGAGAAGTCTATGTAGGGGCTTGGCTACAGTTGCCTTCTGGGGCAAGAAGATGTTATAAAAGTTAATGAGTCCCAGGAAGGCTAGGTGGTCTGACTTATTCCTAGGTCTTGGAGCTTTTTTGATTGCGGTTAGTTTTTTTTCGGTGGGGTGGATTCCCTGTTTGTTGAGAAGGTATCCCAGAAACTCCACTCTCTCCATACAAAATTGACACTTGTCCCTTTTTACCTTCAGACCAGCATCTTTGAATTTCTGAAGAACTTTTCTGAATCATTGTACTAATAACTCTTTAGTGGGGGCAGCTATTAGGACGTCGTCAAAATAAGGCATGATGCCTTTTATGCCTTGTAATAGTCTCTCCATTAAACTTTGGAAAATGCCTGGCGCCATGCTTACTCCGAATTGGAGTCTATTGCACTTGAAAGCGCCTTTATGTATAACTATTGTCTGGGCTTCTGCGGTTGCTGCGTCTATGGGTAGTTGCTGGTACACCTGAGCTAAGTCCAATTTTGCAAATATTTTTCCACCACCCAGGGAATGAAGAAGGTATTGAACCATCAGTACTGGGTAAGCGCTCTGTTGAAGAGCATGATTTAGGGTGGCCTGGTAATCCCCACAAATTCTTAATGAACCATCTGGCTTCATGGGCGTTACTAGCAGGGTATCCCAGTGGGTGTGGTCAATCGGTTCCAATACACCCTGGGCTATCAGTTTATCTAGCTGCTCGTCGATCTTCGGTTTTAAGGCAAAAGGTACCCCACGAGGCTTAAGCTGAATGGGAGCTACATCGGGGCTGAGATTTAATGATATAGGGGTCCCCTTGTACTTGCCTAATGTTCCTGTGAAGACAGCCTGGAATTCCTGAATGAGAGCCTCTTCCCAGTCGTCGCTTCTGGTTTGGTGTATGCCGGCTAGTTCAATCCCGAGTGGGGCGAACCACTGTAACCCTAACAAGCTGGGTCAGTCACGATCGACGACTGTCAGGGGAAGCGTCGCTGTGTGGTCCTTAAAGGATACTTGGACGTTGCTGGAACCGACAACTGGAATTCTATTTCCCTGGTAGTCTTTCAGGATGATTCGTTGCATGCTGAGGTCCTGGTGGCAGATGGTAGGGATCAGCTGTTTGAGGGTTTTTCAGGATACCATTGATAGGGATGATCCTGAATCGACTTCCATCATGCACGTTCAATTCTCAATAGTAACCCTTACGCGGATCTTTCTTGCATCGAACGATGAAGCGTGGCCGATAATAATGGTTTGGTGGGCCTCTTCTCGTCTCGTTGAAGAGGCAGGTGCTTGGTTTCTGTAGTAGTAGTGGTTGTTCCATTGGTGGTTCAGATGGTCCCGGTTCTCAGGAGGTTTGCCTATCTCCCAATGGAGGTTGTTCTCCCTTCGGTTGGGACTGGACTCTCATCTGCTTCTGCAGATCTTCGCGATGTGGCCTCTTTTTCCACAGGTACGGCAGAGTGCGTCCAGGAATTTGCAGTCCGATCACGGGTGGTTTGCCCCGCAACCAGCACATAGGCGCGAACGTCTCTGGTTCCTTTGCTCTTTTTCCAAGCGGAGCCAGTTTACCTCCTCTTCCTCACTGTCTGAGGATGACTCGAGGTCTTCGTGGTGGGGCATGGTAGCGTGCTTCTCAGTGGTGAGTGGGCTCTCGTTGGCGAGTTGGCGAAGCAGTGCGTTCGCTCAGCGCATTCGAGCAGCTGACTTCCTGGTTGCTTCTGCTGCAGTAGCGTTGGCGATGACATCTGTAAGGCTGATGTCGCCTTTCGCCATCAGCTTACTCTGTACATGCGGTGCATTTAATCCCAGAACTATGCGGTCTCTTAGGGCTTCCTCTAAGTTTGCAAAACCACAAAGGCCTCCTAGGTTCCGGAGGTCGGCTATGAAATTTCCAATGCTCTCATCCTTCTGTTGGTCCCTCTGGTAACATTCGTGTCTTCCTATCAGTGTAGGTACTGCGGGTACATAATGGGCCCGGAGGATTGGGGTGAGGGTATCCCAATCCATGGTCTTCACTTCCGCCGGTTTTGCTAGTGTTTTAGCCATTTTGAAAATGGCAGGGCCGCAATGAGTCAGGAACACCACTAGTTTCTTGCCAGGCGTAGCATCTTTTAAGTTGTTGGTCTCCAGGAACATCTGGAAGCGATCTATATATGAGTCCCAGTCTTCGGTTGCTGGGTTGAATGGAGTGGGTGGAATGGCGCCGCTGGTCATCTTGCCGTTTGTTGCGTGCGCTCTTTCGCCACGTGTTCTGTCTTGTTCGATGCATTTTTAGTCAGCTCTATCGTCTCCGCATCCCATCCTCGTCGCCAGTGTTATGTCCTGGGCATGGGCGCAAGGAACAGACGATACATCGAACGGTGACTTCAACTCTTTATTAATAGGAAAGAACAGAGCAAAATACTTGGGGTGCAGCAGCTCTTTTATAGAGCTGGCTGCCGTCAAAACAATCAGTGAATTGAGTTTACCCTTTTCACAAACGTCCAATCAGGGGGGGCCGTTAACAGCCAATCAGACTGGCCAAAACCGACCAATCACAACTCGCTATCTACGGGCCAATGAGGAGTGCAGGATTACAAGCCTGCTGTAAAGTAAAGTTGTTGAGGTATCGCTGTGCTGGCTTAGTCCATAACACACCTGGTCTTTCTTAATGTGAAAGCAAGGAGAGGGGAGTAGTTGGTGAATTTCTGTCTTTGGCTTCTTTCTCTTCGTGCCAAGCATCATCTGATAATGCAGAAAGAACCACCAATAACTTGGTTGGGATGGGGCCAAATTGGGCAAGTGTTTGGTCTCCTGTCAAATTGTCAAATAAACCTATTACTGATATGTAGATGCTCCATGCATGTTATCTGTGATTTGAACTATTTCTGAATATTGGTCGAAAGTTCTTCTGAAAGAGCTGTCAGGGTGAAGGCCTAGAGGAGTATGGGGTAGAATGGGAAGAACAGCTTGTATCAGATGAATTCTACTGATGCTGTAAAGGGATGGCAATGCCAGCAGTATCTGGAAGTAGTCCATAGCAAACCAATAAAAACCTAGCTAGTGCAAAAAGTCAGGGAGGGAAGATTACTCTAAGTCTCTCCTTCCTCCCAAGGAGAAATTAGTTTTATTTGACTGAGTATGTCTCCTAGTTTTATGTTACTAACTGTATTACTATTATTATTATTATTATTATTATTATTATTATTATTATTATTATTATTATTATTATTATTCAAGATATAGTGCTGATTTTTAAATTAAAGTTGAATTGTTTTTAGTCCCGATTACCTATTAGGTTGCACTGCTCAGAGTTAGCTAATTGGAATAACCTACAAACCAATAAATAGTAAGTACATAAGAAAGTTAAAAATATATAAAAATTATATGAGACGTATGAAACCTTTATTGGTCGAATGCATTACCAGTAACAGAAGCAGGAACACATGATCAGCAGATCACACTTTCCTAATTTATAAATCTTTTGTGCAGCATAGAACCAGTACTGTCCTTTTTTTAAAAAAAAACAAGGTGTAGTATTATTTTAGACAAGTGCTGAAAAATAATTTAAAAAATCAAAAGTAAGCCCAGCACTCTTTCAGAACAGCATTAAACCTATGTACTGTATAGAAGGAGCCAACATAAGACTGGATATTTATTGTAAATTGCTGGTTTCAATAATCAGCAATGTAGTACATCTAATAAATAAATACATTGCCCTTTGAATTTTTGTGTGCAACATTTTCAGTACAAATGTTCATTATTGTACATAATCTTTATTTTATCTCTGATTTTCTTCTATAACCATACACATAGACTATACAGTTATGCTTAGCTTATGAACAATTCTCCTTCCCTTTTTATATTTTCTAATTCAAATCTCTAATAAACCTAGAGATTTAATTAGTTTAATATAGATTAGTTTTTAAACAATATCTGAAATATTTGAGATGCAAATGCCACAATATTTGAGTGGTTAATGGAATTTCACATATATATAGAGAGAGATAGAGATGATAGAGATAGAGATAGAAATAGAGATAGATAGATAAATAGATAGATAGATAGATAGATAGATAGATAGATAGTGTTATGTCCTGAATTGGAATACTCGAAATCCCCGAGCCTTGATTGGCTAAGGCGCGGGGATTTCTGATTGGCCAGGCGAGCCGCGCTGATTGGCCCGATTGAAGTCTCCCGCGATTGGTGCAAACCAAGAGCGGGAGACTTGAATCGCTGCCATTGGCCGCGGCCGCCGCTGCGAAAGGTATAAAAGCCGCGGGCTTTTTGCCTTTCGCCAGTTCGGTTCTCCCATTGTTAATAAAGAGCTTTGAATGAAAGTCACCGACTCTGAGCGTCTTTTGCGGACACGACACTGGTGACGAAGGTGGGATCTCGCCCCTGAACCGAACCCCGTGTCCACCCAAGAACCAGCTCCAGCGCAGAGATGGCGAAGATAGCACCGCCCGCCCCCTTCAACCCCGCCGCCGAGGATTGGGAATCGTACTCGGATCGGTTCCGTATGTACCTGGAATGCGCCGGAATGAAGGACGCCCCGGGCCCGCTAAAACGCGCCGTCTTCCTTACGCATTGCGGACCAGAGGTCTTCCAGATGGCCAAAGCATTGGCCAAGCCGGCAGACGCAACCGCCATGGACTGGGACGTCCTCGAACCTATACTGCGGCGCCATTACGCCCCCGAAGTCCCCATCCTGATACGGCGCAACGAGTTCTACCGCCGAAACCAGAAACCAGACGAAAAATTGAGCGACTTCGTCGCAGAGCTATGGCGCCTTGGAGGACTCTGCGAGTTCGAAGGTCTGAACAGTCTCATAAGAGACCGCTTCGTACTCGGCTTATGGGATCCTACACTCCAGAGCCGACTTATGGCCAAGGGCGACATCAGCCTGGCCGATGCCCTTACCGCAGCCGCAGCCGCTGAAGCAACCCGCACGTCGGCAGACAGCATGCGAAGATCTGACACGAAGGGCGGAAACAACAACCCGGCAAGGTCGGCCGACACAAGAAACGAAGCAACCGCACACTACGGTGAATACCAATCAACCTCCAGCACGTCGGAAAACGAGGAGGACATACATCGCGTGCAGACGGGACGCGGCGACCAACGAAGTCGAAAAGGTCGTAGGTCGAGGACCAACTGCGCCGGGTGCGGCGGCGATCACCCCAGGTCAGAATGCCGATTTTTTGACTCTATCTGTAGGCATTGTGAACGACGGGGTCACATCGCCCGAGTTTGCCGCCAAAAGAAGACCCGCAGCCCACCCAAATGGGAACAGCATGACAGACGGAGAGAAAGCTCCCCGCCCAGAACCAGAGAGCGCCAGCCAGACGGTCGGTGGGACCGCACTCAACGATCTCAAAGAAGCGGCGACGGTCGGCGAAAAGAAGAAACCCACCAGACGGTGACCATCGGCCACGCCATCTCCGACGGCGCCAGAAAGGTACACGTAGAAGTCCATATCGAAGGCCAGCCATGCAAAATGGAAGTGGACTCCGGGTCCTACCTTTCCATGATTGCATGGCGCGAAATCAAAAGACTGGTGCCTACACTACAAAAAAGAAACGTGCATGCCCAAAAGATCATCATAAAAGACTACCAAGGGAATTGCGTCCCGGTAGTGGGCACCAAGAACTTCAATATAACTTACAAAGGCCACACCAAACAACTGCCACTCACAATCGTCGATCGCGACCGCCCAAGCCTACTGGGTTTACAATGGTTCGCCCCGCTTAACATCGCGCTGACAGGTGTCAACCACGTCACCATCGAAGCTTGGGAACAGCGGCTAGCCCAGGAGTTCCAGGAGGTCTTCGATGGAGGCTTGGGCAAGTACCAGGGGCCCCTTATCTCGTTTGACCTAGACCCAGGGGTTCCCCCTAAGCGGCTTAAACCTAGAAGGGTACCATTCGCCTTAAAGCCTAAAATTGACGAGCAGATCGACAAGCTCGTCAAACAAGGGGTATTGCAACCGATAGACCATGCCAGATGGGAAACCCCTATAGTGACCCCAGTAAAACCAGACGGGTCCGTGAGAATCTGCGGGGACTATAAGGCCACCCTAAATGGCGCGTTGCAACAAAGCGCCTACCCAGTCCCAATAGTGCAACATTTACTGCACTCACTGGGAGGGGGCAAAGTCTTTGCCAAGCTCGACCTCGCCCAGGCATATCAGCAGCTACCTGTGGACGAGAAAACGGCGGAAGCCCAAACAATCGTGACCCATCGGGGGGCTTTCAAGTGTAACCGACTCCAATTTGGAGTCAGCGTGGCACCAGGCATCTTTCAGAGCCTGATGGAACGTTTGCTACAGGGCATCAAGGGGGTGGTGCCCTATTTCGATGACGTATTAGTGGCGGCGCCAAACGAAGCCGAATTAGAAAACCGACTCAGACAAGTCTTAACAAAATTTAAAGAAACAGGACTTAAAGTCAAACGAGAAAAATGCCAACTATGTACAACGCAAGTAGAGTTTTTGGGCTATCTCCTAGACCGGCATGGCATTCACCCTACGACTAAAAAAGTGAAAGCCATCAAGGAAGCCCCCACCCCAAAGTCCAAAACGGAACTACAAGCGTTCCTAGGCTTACTAAATTTTTATAATGTTTTCCTACCTCAAAAGGCAACGGCGGCGGAACCTTTACATAGACTCCTAGACAAGAAGGCAGCCTGGACTTGGGGGAGACGAGAGCAAGCCGCCTTTCAAAAAACCAAAGACCTCCTCACCTCCGACGCCGTCCTGATGCAATTCAGCGAAACCTTGCCCTTAGCTGTTACTTGCGACGCATCACCCTTCGGCGTCGGCGCTGTCCTCAGCCACACCCTCCCAGACCAGAGAGAAGCACCCATCGCTTTTTTCTCCAGGACTCTGACTAAACCGGAACGGAACTATAGCCAGCTGGACAAAGAAGCTTTGGCTATAGTTGCTGCCGTTAAATGTTTTCACGAATACCTGTATGGCCGCCCGTTCACCATCGTGACGGATCATAAGCCATTGCTGGGCATCCTCGCTGGAAACCGAGCCACGCCAAACATCTTGTCACCCCGGATGACAAGATGGTCCGAATTCCTGGCAGCCTACAGTTACGAACTGCTACACAAGCCAGGTAAGAAAATTTCGCACGCGGACGCTTTGAGCCGCTCGCCTTTACCTGACTCTGAACCTGACCCAGCACCAACAACAAACACCCTAAGTATCGAGAGTTTACCTATTACCGCATCAGACATTGCCAGAGAAACCGTTAAGGACAGGCGTCTGGCGCAAATCTTACACTGGTTAGAAAAAGGCTGGCCGGAGAAAGACAGTGACGAGACTTTTAAAACATTCCGTCAGCGCCAGACTGAACTTTCACTACTAAGGGGGTGTATTCTGTGGGGTGACCGGGTGGTAATTCCGGACAGATTGCAAGAGAGGGTATTAGAGATGCTACATGAGGGTCATCCTGGCATCGTCAGGACTAAAGCCCTGGCCAGGAGCTACGCTTGGTGGCCAGGGATGGACAAGCAAATTGAAGCATGGGTCGCCAAATGCCACCGATGCCAGGAGACCAGATCCAGCCCACCCGCAGCACCTATCCGGGACTGGGAAACACCACGGGGGCCCTGGTCCAGAATCCATCTAGACTTTGCTGGCCCCACAAATGGGCATACTTTTCTAATCACAGTTGACGCGTACTCCAATTGGTTAGAAGTAAGCGACATGAAATCCACTACCACAGAGGCCGTCGTTAAAGAACTGTGTAAACTGTTTTCCACACACGGCCTCCCAGACGTCGACGTCTCAGACAACGGGCCCCAGTTCACTTCCATCGATTTTGAACGGTTCCTGGCGGAGAGGGGTATCCGCCACGCATTAACAGCACCGGCGCATCCGGCGGCGAACGGTAGGGCGGAACGGATGGTCCAGTTTACGAAAAAGACCCTCCGGAAAATGGACCACGGGGAGATCAGCGACAAAATCAACAGACTGCTCTTCATACAGCACATCACTCCCAATACCACAACTAACAAGAGCCCTGCAGAGCTTCTAATGGGCAGAAAGCTGAGGTCCCCACTCGACAGATTGCACCCGACCTATAACCCGGAGCGGCCCCCAGACTCCAGCTCCAGGTACCGGACATTTGACCCAGGTGACTTAGTCTATGCAAAGAACATGACGGGGGACCCCCTATGGATCCCAGCCGTCATAACTCAAGTCACTGGTCCACGGTCGTACCGGCTCCAAACCATCGATGGGCGAGCCTGGAAACGACATATCGACCAGCTCAGGTCACGAACAGCGACTGACCTCAACCCCCAAGACACGAACCAAGGGGGGAGGGAATACCCGGAGAGACAATCGCAGGAAAAAATAAACCAAAAATACTCACCGGAACACAGCCATCGCGAGTCCCCTCCGGAGAAGAACCACCTGGCCAGCTCTACCGACTCGGAGAAGCCAAGCGGGAGCGGCGAAATCCGTAGCTCAACCGACCCGGTAGGCCCAGGCGGGAGCCACGGCGAAAGAACCGGCCCGATCATCCAGCCGGTTCGCACAGAGGCAGGAGCAGCCAAAAAGATGACCACTCCGGCCGAGTTACAGCATGCAAGTGAGTTGCGCAGGTCAACTAGGACTCGACGGAGCCCCACCTACCTGCGTGACTACACCACGTGATGGACCATACCAAGAGGGGAGGGGTGTTATGTCCTGAATTGGAATACTCGAAATCCCCGAGCCTTGATTGGCTAAGGCGCGGGGATTTCTGATTGGTCAGGCGAGCCGCGCTGATTGGCCCGATTGAAGTCTCCCGCGATTGGTGCAAACCAAGAGCGGGAGACTTGAATCGGTGCCATTGGCCGCGGCCGCCGCTGCGAAAGGTATAAAAGCCGTGGGCTTTTTGCCTTTCGCTGGTTCGGTTCTCCCATTGTTAATAAAGAGCTTTGAATGAAAGTCACCGACTCTGAGCGTCTTTTGCGGACACGACAGATAGATAGATAGATAGATAGATCGAGAGATAGATAGATAGATAGATAGATAGATAGATAGATAGATAGATAGATAGATAGTATTATAGATATAGTTTTATAGTGACTTTTTGGCAGAATCTCATCTGCCATCCTCAGGCTTGTGTATTCTTTTTAATCTTGTGTGTCAGGCTTAGCTGCTGGGTTTTTTTTTAAATTTGGTGCTGGCTTTCTGCTTTATTTGAATGGTTTTTTCCTCATCTTGATTGGCTGGGAGTCTAGATCTGTTTTTATTGGTCTTTGAGTTGCTGTGTTCTTGATTGGTTAGCAACATTGTGTTTTGTACATTGGGGCTTCTTAGTGCAGCTTGGTTTCTTGTGAATGGCCGATAATTATTTATTAGGAAGCTAGGTTTTATTTGGGTAGCTGGCTGGGGCGTGTTTAGGCTGGAGGTATTGGGGGGGGGGGTTGTTTGTGTCCAGGTGCTTGCCTGGATTGTGGTATAGAGATTTTTTTGTTTGTGAGTGCTTTCAGCAAGATACTATGCAGGCATCACATAAAGACTGCCTTCAAAACGGACAAAAAATAGCAGCCATCCTAAGAAAAGATAAAATTGACCTAGAAAACCAAGGCATATATGAAGTACCCTGCACATCATGCCCTGCCACATACATAGGACAAACCAACAGATGGATAAGTACCTACCTTGAAGAACACAAGAATGCAATAAAAAATGCTGGAACACACTTCCTCACTAGTCCAACATATGAAAGCAACAGGTCATAGCATTGACTTCAGTGGCACCAAAACCCTAGCAACTACAGAAAACCCCAGTTACAGAATAATCAGAGAAGCCATAGAAATTGATAAAAGATCTAATAGTATGAATAGAAGAGACGACTCCACCAGACTATCAATCATCTGGAAGCCTGAACTCACAAACAAAAAAATCTCTATACCACAATCCAGGCAAGCACTGGACACAAACAAACCCTCTAATACCTCCGGCCCAAACACGACCCAGCCAGCTACCCAAAAATAAAACCTAGTTTCCTAATAAATAATTATCGGCCATTCACAAGAAACCAAGCTGCACTAAGAAACCCCAATGCACAAAACACAATGTTGCTAACCAATCAAGAACACAGCAACTCAAAGACCAATAAAAACAGATCTAGACTCCCAGCCAATCAAGATGAGGAAAAAACCATTCAAATAAAGCAGAAAGCCAGCACCCAATTCAAACAAAAAATGGCTGATAAGCCTGACACACAAGATTAAAAAGAACCCAATACACAAGCCTGAGGATGGCAGATGAGATTCTGCTGAAACATCACTATAATAAAAGCACAAATATTAAGACCTGGGGAAATACCCAAAGAAACCTAAATACCATACATATAAATACCTGCAAAAACATAAGAAAATATTACACACACACACACACACACACACACACACACACACACACACACACACACACACACTTCTTATTTAGCCATTTTGGTGAAACAGATAACACGAAATGTAAAACTAAAAGTCATAATAAGACTAAATGTTTTGTTTCTAAATGATCATTATCTGTCTGAGACAAACCCAGGGTTTATGGCTGAAAATGCCATGAGATTGGTTGTTGTGCACCTGCTATTTTAGATCTTACTGACATCTGAAGAGTAAAAAAATACCTTTCTACCTGAACAGAAGATTACATTTATTTTCTTGATGAGTTGACCCCCGCACTTTAGCCACATTGGATAGGAGACAAGAAAAAATAATCTCAGGTTCATAGACTTCATGCTTGGCTAAGCCCACAAAGTTCCATTTCCTGCCTTTTTCTTTGCTCCAACTAACAAAAGTCTTCTCTTTCTGTTCTTTGAAGTGGAAAAGCCAAGTAACTGTTCCTTTTAATTATAAAGAAAACCCTTATTGTTCCTACTTTATTACTTATGGGTAACTACATTAGGAGAGGCTTGGTCACTGACTTATATTACTGTTTTCTTTTCCTTTCTGAATTAGTTACCATGACTAGAAGGATACTCAATTCAGCTATCTATCTGGACTATTTATCTACATCCATAAGCATACACAATCACACATTTCTTTTGGTGTCTGTGTCATATATTATATACACCTGACTACTTATAAAATTGTACAAGCATTGGAACTTCTCCACTGGCTCAGTCTTAACACTGCTATTGGATATGAATAAATGTGATCAATGGTAAACAAAATAAAGATTGTGAAATGCAAATGAAAAGATCCAATGGGCTTAAATTTAGTATAGACCATTTTAATAGTAGGAGAAACTGCTTGATAGTGAGGTTGATGATAATCAAATTAATAATATATTCCATTTTGTGCTGCTTTTGCTCCTACGATGTTCAGAACAAAACAATGAAATATTTTTGAACTTTAAAACAATGGTTAAATGAAGCAATTAGCAAGCCAAAGGAACTTATCCTAAAAACAAGGCACTGTGTTGTAAGATTGTAAAAATTAAAATGTTTGTAAAGGTAGTCTAAAAGCAGTTGCTTACCGGAGCAATTATTACCTCAGAATCATCTGGATAAACAAGGACATATTCAGCTGCATTTAAAACAACACAATGTGAAGACAATTGCACTTATTAGAAATGTTACATCAAACAAATCACTTGTGGTCACTACACCATGGGACATGTTCAGGGTCTTCACAGATGATATTACTCTATAAGCTATATGGAAGTGAAGGAACCAATCTGAACTAGGATCTAGGCCACACAGAACATTGGAATCTTTAGCAACTACTGTGCAATTGTAGAGATTAGTATGTGGAAGTGGAAGAGCGTGTAGAGGGAAAGGCAAAAAAACCCCAAGCTTGATAAACTGTGAGACTGGAATTTGTTGAAGAAACAGAGAGGTGAGGAAACTGATACTTCCTTAAAAAACCTTGGTCTAGCTGGCCTGGTTGGTAGCACCTAGTAAGGGCCTTTTTCCAGGGTTCCAGGAGAAGATGGTCAACAGTTTCGAAGGCGGAAGAGGGCTTTATGCCTCATTGGCAGATAAAACAATAGAACCATCTTCTAGGAGAAGGAAACTCTGATTTCAAACCTCCACTGGCTTGTGGCTATATCTATTATTGGAAAAGGCTTCAGGAGTCAACCTCAAGGCAAAATCCAGAGCCGGAGTCCTGGAAGCAGTTGTGACTGTGTAACTCCTGCAATGCAGCTGGAACTAATCGTATTGGCTCTGCCATTCCATTAGACTATTTCAGTGACGTGGAGAGGGGGAAAATCTGCTGCTTGGGTAACAGTTTATCCTCCATATTAAATTACCCAGGCCTCATCCTCTGAAGAAGACACTCCAGCTTTGCATACAGCATTGAAACAACACAGGAAGTGGCAGTTACATTTCATAGCATGATACCATAGTCTCTTGAGACTGGAGGATGCCAATTCATTGTCCAATCATACTCTGTTGGGATCCTTTTGTGCTTGCTCCATTTTTTCTCATCAAGCAAAGCATTCGACTAGATGATCCATAAAACCGACTGCATAATTTCATTCTTTAAGTTTTTTTTTTAAAAAGTTTGATTTCAATATACTTCCAGGGGACTTCCAGGGAAGATATGAAGAACCTAAGACTGCTCTGTAAAAGGAGAGCCAATGACAATGGCAAAAATAAAGGAAGCAGTGGGTAGATTAACTTTTTGGAACCTGTCTAGATAGTTTCCCCTTGCAAGAAGTAGCTTTCTGTGGGTTTGAGTGCCAGAAGACAATGGGATTAACTATTTAGGTGTATCCATGGCAGAGCCTTTTAAAGGCATACCTTATAAGTTTCAGAAATTACCTATTAATCATCTAAAAATATTAGAAACATTTGGAACAACAAATCTAAAAAGTTTTCACAGGAGGAGTTTATCTTCAAACTAAACAAAAATTAATTACAAGCTTAAGAACTTAAACAATTTGAAATATATAGTAAAAATAAATAAGATTTTGATCTAAGAAAGTTATAAATGGATTACGGGTCCAGATAAATTTGGAAACTTGACTTTTACTATAAGATTTTGGAATTAACTATAAAAATAAGCCACTTTTTGTGTAAAATAGATTTGCTTTGGCTATCCTAGCAATTGCAAGTCATAACAAAAGATATATGATTATTCTAAAAATTGGATACTGGAAAGGACTAAAATTTCAAGTAGAAGAAAAACTAGCCGCAGGATATAGGTTAATACTGGGACTTATAAAATGATACTAAATATTATAACATTGGAAATATTAAAGGAGATTTGAAGAATAGAGCCAATAGTTAGTAACAACAATAACAATCGTGTCAGTAATAATCTCTGCATTTATGGATGGACCATGTCCAAAATATATTATTAAGTTAATGACAGAAGCAAAACAAATTTTATCTAACAGAATAAAGAATGTACAGAATGTGGAACTAAATGATAAGCCAAGATAATGATTTGGAAAAGGATACTTTACTGGATATGCAAAAGAAACTGGTCAAAATTTTAAAAATTAAAAAGGGAAATACAAGAATTTTCCAGAAATGACCTGAAAAGCATTTACTTATTGGATCTGCAACAGAAGCTTGTTAAAGTTTTGAAGAAATCTGTACATTGGGATAAAGAAGAATTGAAAAGAAATAAAATACTACAAAGTATATGATTGAATTAAATATCAAGTGTTAAAAGTAAAAGGAAGGAATATACAGTTGGTTTATTTGATCAACATTAAAATAAGACTTTTTCCCCCCTCAATATTCTGGTAATTCCTTATGGACTTTTTGCTGACACCAGGATTGAAAAGTTTATGTTTTTTGGATTTGCTTATAGGTAAGTGATAGGGAGATGGAAATAAAAAGTTATATGTTTCACCTTAAAAGAGGTGAAGAGTTATTAAATTTGTTTATCCTTTGTGATGATTTTTTTTATTACTGTAATTAAAATGTTTACTAAAATTATTATTGTTTAAAAAAAGAGAAACTATTGTTTGACATCATTTTTTCAAAATATGCCTGGAGTGCAAACCATCAATATTTAGGAGAGGAAGACAGCTTAGATAACCTATCCCTTTGGAGCATTAAACAACATCTTATAGCTAGACAGTATCTTCAAATGACATAACAGTAGAGACACCCAATTTCAAATCTGAATACTGGAAACATAGATCCTTGCTTCTAGAAGCTGTAACATTGTTTAATCATTTTAATGGAAACCACATTTAAATATGACATCCAGAGTTGAAAGGGCATTACATCAATCTTCTGAACAGGAGAGTTGTTTTTTAAATGGCACTCATGTGATTCTGTAAGAAATTGTCTGTGAAGAGTGCACCTCTTTGAACTTGTAATCCTCAATAGTTTAGAAAAGCATACTTTTTATATGTTTTCGTAGAAAGAGCAAGAGCATAGAGGCAGTCTTAAAAATAAAAGACCGTTTCTTTCGCTCCTTCTACCATGACATGATTGGGGGCAAAAATGTCATGTTGTTGTAACATTCCCAGCACTGTCATTCCTCAACTGTCTTTAACTGACAGATCGATGAAAAATGTTGTGTGTTCCTATTGCTTTTATTTTAAAAAAGCAGAATCTAAATAACAGGCTGCAATGGCATTTCCCCCTCAATGTTAATCCATCACTATCATCTGAAGCCAACTACTTTGAAGACTGAAGACTGTCCATATTTCAATTTAAATGATGCCAAACAGGTATCAGCTTGACAATCTCTGCTCTACCATGTTTGAAGGGGGCTGACAAAATGTGTGGCTTGTTTCTAGATAATTTCCTGTCCTGCTTCTCCTGACTTGTATTCAGACGGTCTTTCTCCAAATAGTCAAATCTGTTTGCAGAAACATTTATTATTACAGCTGGTATATAGCCATGCATTCCTTCTATGGGATTTTATAGTGTTCCCTGTGAGGCACATGTTAATCAATCGTTGTAATAAATATTGAAATGTAGTTCTCAAAGGGGCATCAAAGACCCCAATCACCAATCTTCAGATGGGAGATAGGACATGTTCCTCTTGTCTATCCCAAAAGGCAGTTGCTTTTCCAAAAGGCAACTGGACTTTCTTAGTTTTTTTTCCCTCTTGAAAACATTTCACTTCTAATCCAAGAAGAAGCTCAAAATGTTTTCAAGGAAAACAAAGAAGGATGTTCGGTTGCCTTTAAGAGAAGAACCTTTGGGATAACCATGACCTGAATGATTGAGAATTTCCATAGATATTTACCTCTTGTGTACAACATTTTAAGTAAATGTCCGATCTTTTTCATCTAAACCTCCAGTGACTAGTTACACAAGGGAAGATATCAGAATGTGTGTTGTGGAGTAGGAATCATCTCCAAATGGGAACCTGGTTGTCCTCAAAAGTCCAGTATTGTTTGCAAGGGAAGGCTGTATGGAAATGCATCCATATCATGACATTTTGGTGGAAGCATTCCAAGTTTTCATTCCCTTTCCATTTTTCTTCCCAACTGACACCTAATCTTCTGACTATGACTATGGTCATTTTAAAAATATTTTTATCCTTTAGTTTACCCACTCCCCCAGTGTCATCTCCTTTGTATAGGTATTTCTGAAAAGCTGGAGCTCCACTGAATATGCTGATACCTTTCTTGAGATTTTCAAGAAAATGGGTTCATTTTGACACCACCTGAATTTGATGTTACATGGAACAGTAGAGTCTAATAAACCCTTTTCTATAGGAAAACCAGCTGGTTTTGTTAAGAGTTACATCACTTAGATTACAGCCAGGCTCTCATCTCTTCTAAAAGGAACAAGGCATATTGAACAAGTCCACAGACACAGGCATTATATTTGATAGATAAACATGTTTAGAAGACATGCTATTTTTCGCTTTCTAAAATGGAACATCTTAACATGCCATTTTAAATGCTGAGGTTTAATATAAATATTCTTTTCAGAAAATAATCTGGATGCAATTTAATATAGTGCAAATGAATATGTGCTAACATATTCTTCTCCCTCTTCCATTCTGACATTTTCTGGTGTGCAACTAGTTCACCCCTTTGAATGCACCCTGAATAAGCATGTGAACATGAATTAAATGGACTGGCACTCTTCCACAATCAAATAACTACTATGTACTAACATTATAATCTCCTGGCTAATTGTACATTGCCATATGCTAAATAAAATAAACAAATGTGACTGTCTTTATACAAAGTGTCCTACCTAACTTTTCCCCTTGTCATTATATATATATATATATATATATATATATATATATATATATATATATATATTGTTTTCTTAAGTTTTCGCGGGTACTTACATGTCTGGCATTCAGCTTTGTTCGGGTATTTTCCCAAGTGGTGCTTTTAAAGTTGTAGCAACGTTTCAGCATAATCTCATCTGCCATCATCAGGCTTCTGTATGGTGTTTGTGAGTCAGACTTTTACAGTGGTTTCAGATTTAAATTTGGAGCAGCCTATTGCTGTGTCAGAATGGTTTTTTCTTCCTCCTGATTGGTTGAGAGTCTTGGTCTGTATTTATTGGTCTTGGAGTTTGCTGTGTTCTGCTACTAGTATCTTCTGTCTGTTTTTTTTTGGGGGGGGGGCTCTTTTTGTATCTTGATTGGCTGGCAACATTGTGTTACTTTATTGGAGGCCCAGCTTCCTAACGAATGATAGCCGTCCATTTACCCGAAGCCAAGCTGCACTAAAGGCCTCCAATTTTCCCACGTGGTGCTTTTAAAGCAAAAGTATCTTTTTTTGTTTCCATACAGCTTGATCCTAATAATTAAAAATAATCTGGAGAGGAATTATTGAAAATCCAGTCTCTTCGTTCCATTATTGTCATTCATTTCTTTCTCTGGAAGTTGACATTAATCTAACTACTCATCATGAATCCCTTCTTCTGGGTTTTAGTTAGCTGTTGACAAAACTTTTTATATTATCCTGAATATACAGGTGACTGAAAGAGAGCAAACATCTTTAATCATCAAAAATTAAGCAAAAGAGAATCCGGAGAAACACTTACAAATCTGTCCAATATTGATTCAGGGAAATATCATAGAGAAATTGGTCTATGAGTATACTGAAGAACTATTGAATTATTAATAGAAATCAGCTTTGTCAAGAAAAAATCTTGGCTTCTTATCAGATAACTTCCTGGTATTGTGGCAATTGATTTTTAATCATACAGTTGTCATATCTCTTGATGATAGAACAACTTTTGACAAAGTAACCATAACATTTTGATTGTGTTCTTGATGGGGGATTTTAATGGACTCTCATCAAAGCACAGTATAGTATTAAGGGAAGGGGTAGAAATTTATATTCTGAGCTCTGTAGTCTTTGGTAATTTAGGAATGACCTGAATGGTGAGATAGAGGAAATGTTTATAAAATTTGTAAGTGACACAAAATTGAATTTACTACTTAATATCAGAAAGCTGAACTACAACTCAAAATACTTTTCACAGGCTGGATACATGGGCTGAAAACAACAGAATGAAATTCAGCATGAATATAAAATTCTCCATAAGAAACAGAAGACATATGTACAAATAAAGAATAGAGGATACCGAGTACAGCAATGGCACTTATGAAGAAATTCTTAAAATAGTAGGGTTTTTTGCAAATTGTGTACAAATCAACATCATGACCCACAAACAAAGAAAGAATCAAATAGGATCAGATGTAATTGAATATAAATATAATATAAATATAAAATCTGGGAATCGTGGGAAGTAATGTTTCCCTTTTATTCTTCATTGGTCAAGTTCAACTATATTACTGTGTCCAGTTCTCAGTACAAAATCCAACAAGATTCTCGGGTAGGCCAAAAAGATGATTTGGGAAGTACTTTGGAAGGAATGAGAAAGTTTAAGCTTGAGAAAAAGAGATTGAAGGAATTTGCAGTATTGCTTTTTAAAGAATTGTTCTAATGAAGGCCCAAAGCACAGATCATAGAACAATGAATGTCAGTTCCAGAAAAGCAGATTGCAACTGAATTAGGAAACATTTTTTAACAATAAGAGCATTTTAGCAGTGGAACTAATTATCCAGAGGAAGTGGATGTGTTCAAGCAGAGGCATTTGTGGATGCTTTAATTTAGATTCCTGAGGGGGGATTGGAATGGGGTTTTTTTTTTGGACTGAATGATCTAACTAGTCCCTTTCAGTTGAATAGATTTGGTTCTAATATGCTGCTTGTAGGATGAACCTTTTATTGCTACATTATTCTGAAGATGAAGAATAGGGGAACAGGAGAAAGATCAGAGTAAAAGAATTAGTGGACAGCAAGTAACCTATGTGTAACAAAAGGTGATTTTGCAGCAAAAGCTTTACAAGTTTCAGTTACTGTAGTGGGGCTGGGTTTCTGTGGGCATAGGCTCAGGCAGCAAGAATTAGGCATTTTTCAATGGCAGAAAGAATTAAAAACTGCACCCACTAAACAGGAAATTCATTTTTTCTGGTTTATCACAAGGTGGCAGAATTCAACAGGATTATATCAAAACAATTGCTACCAGATCACTTCCATGTTACACAAACATGGATTTTATCCACCTTCAGCAGCATTTATTACTGTTGATTTTTTTTTAAAAAAGTAATGTTATTAGCATTTTGTTCCCATTACAATTCATGTTAGGACTGCTAGGTTCTAATCTGATTTTAAAAATGCACATTCTATGGTAAGATTTGGAAATAATGTGTGACAGTAGGCCAGGCAAGATTTAATAGTGGCCTGGGACATCTATTTCAGTATGCAAATGCAGTTATGTGAATTAAGAAGTTTGAAATTAGGGGAGGAACTATAAATAAATGCATCATAATTTAAAATGTCTTGACACACAGATTTCACAGACAATTACTTAATCTCCACACAGGCTGAAGGGATTATCTATCCAAATTAGAAAAATCCTTATGTTAAAACAAGTTTCATGTATAAATATTTTTATTTTACCAGCTACATTAGTGTTAAGTTTTGAGCATGGGCGAGAAAAAATGGAGACAAGCCTCTGAACGGTGAACTTCAGCTCTTTATGTACATTGTGACTTCTCACTCAATAGCAGTTAAACCCGCCTTATATAGGCAAACCCTGTAACTTTTAACCAATAACGAGCTAGGAGCGCTAGCTCTTATAACCAATAGAAACTCTCTGTTAAGGGCCAATCGGATTCCCCGGGACGGGCCAATCCAGTCCGGCCGCTTAACAGCCAATCAGAAGTGCAGAGCCAGAACCCTGCACTTAACTCCAAGCTCACACTTTATTAAATCTTTATGCATACACAACAATTAGAATTAGGTTATTTACTTTTACTGGCACTGAAATTCTGAGAATGAGTAGAACCTCCATAAATCAATTAGTGCTCCATCCAACAGATACTAGGAGAATACAAAAAAGAGAGACTGCAATTATCCCCTAAGATTTCTATGCTTCTAGAGCACAGGTGTCAAACTGATGGGATCATGTTGCCATCACGTGACATATCACAATGTTTTCCCCCCTTCATGGAACGGGGTGGGCGTGGCCTGCACGTGATGCATCCAGCCCATGAGCCACCAGTTTGACACCCCTGTTCTAGAGTAACAAAACCACTTTTACATACTCTGAACGTAATAGAAAGAAACAGCATTTTAATTTTATGTATTATTTTATTTTTTAAAATTTATTTGCTGCTTTTTTCACTGTGGGGCTACTTACAACAGTAAAAAGGAAGAAATGAAAAAAGTGTAAACCAAAAAGAAGTAAAATAATAGAACAATAAATAAATGAAAAAGAAAACAATGAGAATACATCAATACGATAACAAAAAAATGGATGAGGGTGAGCAGAGAGCAAGGGGGGGGGGAGAAAGTCTGCCATTAATCCAGCAGCCAACTCCAACATGGAATTCCCCCATTTGGTCATCAAGCCAACTGGCAGAGCCTAATCTTCAGGCTCCTGCAGAAGGATAGGTGAGTGCGGTAAGGTCTTACCCTAAAGGTTAGGATATTCTGAGGGGCAGATGCTTTGGCAGAGAAGGGTCTTCTTCTGGATCCCAAGAGCCAGAATTCTTTGACCAATGAAATTCGTAGTAGGCCCTCTCTACCAGCAGTAGTGGGACAGGCTTGGCCTCACTTTCCCATGGCCACATTTTCAGCACATGATGTATGTCTATGGAGACATAGCCTCAATCATTCAGATCATGATTGTCCCAAAGGTGCTTTTCAAAAGGCAACTGGACTTTCTTGGTTTTTCAGTTTAGAACTGAAGAAATGTCTTGGATGAGAAGCAAAACGTTTTCAGCTGCCTTTTGAAAAGCACCTTTGGGACATATTTGATGTATGATTTCAGCTACTTGCTAAATATCTCCTCATGAGGGAAACATAGCTAGCTTCAACAGTATTGTTTTTTGCTACAAGTAGTCTTTGATTAATGACTGCCCTCTTTAGTAACTGTTTGAACTTACATCAGCACTGAAAAAGGAACTTTATAATGAGTCCTTGTACTTATGACTATCACAGCCTCCTTGAAGTCATATGATGCTATTTGGATGCTTTGCAGGTGATGCACTCTTATAATTGTTGCAGTGTTCAGTGGTCATGTGATCATCATTTGTGATTCTCATAGCCAGCTTTCAACAAGCAAAGTCAATGGAGAAGCTGGCAATAAGTCACAAATTGTGGTAACATCGTGTTATGCTTAGCAATGGAATTGCTGATCCCAATTATGATTAGGCCATCAAAGAGGTAACAATTCAGCAGGAGATCAGCTGTGCAAAATGCCAAGTTGCTGCATAGGGTTGAATCTGAGCAATTACTTTGTAATGGGATTTTTCTGGAAGTGCTTGATAACTGAAACTACAACCAATGTAGTTGGATAAAGGTGTCTCTAGTAAACGGAAAGTGTAAGAATAATAAGAGAAAGCAGAATATCAGGAAACAGCCTAAATAACCATGGATAGGAAAGTTAAAGTTCAGAATAAGCTTGCCATTTAGCAATGAATGCCAAAACAAAACAAAAAAGGATTTTATGAATATATGCAAAAAAGTCAAGGAAACGGTCATTTTTCTAATTGGAGAAGATGGCAAAATGGCAACAGACAACTGGGAGAAGGTTGAACTGCTAGGATCTGGATTTCTCAGAAGTTCAATAATTCAGAGCACTGTAAAGAGAAATCACAGTAAAAACTCCATTATGGTTTCAAAATCCCTTTAGTTTAGCTACCAAAATCACCCTTGATTAAGTGTGGAATCTTTTGTTGTAAGTGCCTTGCTTTCTTTCAATGATAGGAATTAACTATCATTGAGAATTTAAAGACATTGTATGAATAAAGGATTCTGTGTACCTTTGTGTGAGGCAGGAAAGAGAGTTAATGCTTTCATAACCATTGACTAACGTTAAGAGCTGCTGGGAAATTCTGATAAACCATTGGAACAGTGTTGCTGTAACCAGCTTTTTAGGAAGGCAGTTGAAGAATGGCACTAGATGAGGTGTACCAAGTAGTAAAAGAAAGAAAACATGCTCTTATCAGACTGAAATAGGAGCCCTGGTGGTGCAGTGTTTAAAGTGCAGTATTTCAGGCAAACTCTGCCCACAACCTGAAGTTTGATCCTGATAGGACTCAAGGTTAACTGACCCTTTGATTCTTCTGAGGTTGGTAAAATGAGGACCGTTTATTGGGGTCAATATGTAAATAATGCTTACATTGTAAACTGCCCACACAGTGCTGCAAAGCAAATGAGGCAGTACATAAGCCTAAATGCTATTGCTGAATAACTGTCACTCTAATCCTAGCTATGGTTATCTGACTTCACCTCTGATGTAATAGGTGGCAAGCAGAAGAGATTTTACACACCTGGTAATTGCCATTGGATTCTTCCATTTTAAGAGAGAAAACAATATTTTAACTTCAGTACAGTTAACATAAGAATATAAACAGTGCCTATTGGATCAGATGCATGCTCATCTGGTCCAGCAGTCTGCTCTCACAGTGGCTACAAAAGAAGCCTAATAATCTCTCAGCAGCTGGCCTTCAGTAGTAGTCATTTTGCTATCAAGACTAATAAACACTGAATGTTAAGTATGTCTTAAGCCTTGTCCTATTTATGAGCTGGGGAAACAACCCAAAGAAGATATTGCAGAGCTAGATGCAATTCAGCAAAAGCCCTTTGATTCTGCACCTAAATCTGGATATAACACCTTTTATTTCAAGTATTCTAGGTGCTTAATAGATATCAGTGTACCCATAATCCACATGCACTATACCTAATTTACATTCAGAGTTTATACACTTATTCTAGTTTTTCAAAAAGGGGAGGATTAACCACATGCTATAAGATGAATATTATGTGCAATCTGACTTGCAACAATGCAGTCTTATGCCTTGGAGTAAGTCATATTAAACTCAAGGTGATTATTTTCTGAATAGATAACTGAATTGCATTGTTAGAATGGATTTGCATAATTTCTAGATTCATGCGATTCATTAGTTTTTTTGGCTCATTGTGCTCTATAAACCCAGCCAGTGTATTTAGTTTATAATTCATTATATTATACACACTAAGGCAATAAACTTAATTTTTTAGCCAGTTCAGTTAACAAATCATTTTGAAAGTGTTGAAATTTGAATCTGGAATATTCCCTTCTGAACTATTACCGCTATATAGCTCATAGTTAAAAACAATCCAGTTTCTCTATTGTGAATCCTTTGGGAAAGAACTTGAATATTACAAATATTGAAACAAGATGGGCAATTGTTTGCTGACCCAGAAGTGAGAAAAGTGTATTTGTAAGTTAAGATGCCAGAACAGTTGACATCTTCTTACTGATAAAAAAATGTTCAAAATAACTAAACCACAGTTTCACAAATAGTTCATCTCTGCTCAACTCAAAATTATTTGCAATGAAAACATGTAAAGCATCTCAAAATGGGTCACTTCACAGAGCCACAAGGGACAAAGGTGGAATTTACACTCATGTTTTTAAAATAATTGATTGATCTTACAATTCAATGCATTGACCCTTGTTAGAAGATAAAGATGGTCTTCTTCATTCTAGGTGGAAAGTATATGAAAAGTGCAGCCACAGGGTATAACAAACTTAATAGGAATTTCATGAATTTAATCTTGAAAAGTCTATTAGTTGTCTGACATTACAGCAGCTTTGAATATTTGAGGCTAGGAAGATAGAGAATTTTATCAAGCCCTTCGTTTCTGACTTTTATTAGCATTTCCAGTAAGATTAGTACTGTTGAATGCTGTATGAGAGCATCTGCTGGGTTTTTTTAGCCTGTTTGAAACATAGTGGATGGGTGTATTTTCGAGACAAAACAACTTTTCAATTACATGTTCCTTGTTAACTGTGATCACACATTCCTTGGGGAAGGTAGCATCTACTCAGAATGTTGGTTTGTTCTAACACTGATTTTGATAAATTCTCACAAAATGTTAACAGGATAGGTAGATGTAGATAAATAAATTTATATAGGTAACTCTAACCAAACTGGATCTGGATATTGGACAGCTAGTTTGCTCTAATGGTTAAGGCATTTGTTGTTATGGGAAAATAAGAAGAGGAAGGAGTATTAGGTATCTTTACCACCTTGTGTTAATTATAAAAGTAATAAAGATGGGATATAAATAAAAAATGTTAATCTAATTATTTTTCTTACACTAATATAGATCTTTGGATCTCTTGGTTTCAATAAGAATGTTGGGTCAGTCAATCAGATCTCTTCCTATCTTTTCTTCCAGAAATTCGGCATTTGTAATAAGATACTTATTCAATTTCTTGGCTTTTGTTTCTTGGCTATAGATCAAATGCAGATGCAGATGTAGTTAGAGAGATAGTATTGATGGTATGCTGATCTTTTGCTTTAAATTGATTGGACCCTATTAATGAAGGGTATAGGGCAAGTCAAAAATCAGCCAAAGATGAAAGGCTAGGAGAAATGAATTCCATCTTGGGTTTTTTTTCTGTTTTGTTTTCAAATATTTAAAATTGCCCCTTCTGTGTGCTACAAGCTGTAAATGGTCAATAATGCTTCATTTTTAAAAAAATTCTGTCATTATGTGAGCCAGCAACATTATAAGACAACCCAATGATGAATGTAGGGTAATCATTATTAGTAATTGAGTTTCCTCAAACAATACACAATGTTGTATGGTTGAAGATTCCTGTGAATCTTGGCCATTATTTATATAGAATTGTATATGTGTGCATTTGAGAAAAAATATATTTTACATTTACAGATACTATATTGTATATTCATAAGTACACATACATAAATGAATGTATATTCTTTGTCAACATTTAATATATCTATGTCCTTCATCTAAAGCTTATACTTCAGCAAATTTCCACTTTCCACTTGTTCTTTTAGCAAGCTGTCTTCTTTGTGTAAAAATCTTGTGCCGGGGATAGTAAGAATATGGGCAATTTCCCAGGCACAGCCAAAGAAAAGTGGATACCCAAAATATGGTTTAGTGTTACAAATAATAAGATGAATGTATAGATATTTGTTCAGGGTGTTAATATGAATAAATTAACATAGAATTCCAGTATTTATTTCTGAATGTTGTGTTTCAATACACACTCACTATTATTGGTAGTTACCCGTAGTGGATAAAATACATTAGAGAGAGAAAAATTATATTGATAGAGAATCTAATGAAAAGAAAGGGTTTTGCTTAGATCAGGAGTTTAGATGGTATCCATGAGAAAATAATTGATGCTTTGTACAAATGTAGAAAGAGAAAATTTGTACAGTGGCTGACATTTTGACTTTTTTGACTCCTCTCCAGATGCCCCAAGTTTATGAACATTTTGTCTTTGAGTCTTTCAAATTATTATAAGAGGGTTTGTGATAAAATCTATGTAATAGAAGTGTTTCCCCCAAAGCCTCCTATGTTCCCTCATTGTGATGGTGGCAGAAGCAATATGGTCAGAAGGCACTCAATATGCTAATGAGGGCTTAAAAACTGGTGTTGGTATTGGAGAAGATAATGGATATAATCAGGGGTGGGATGCAAATTTTTTAACAACTGGTTCTGTGGGCGTGGCTTAGTTGGGGAGCATGGCTTGGTGGTCATGCGACTGTCTGGGCATGGTCAACTCAACATCACTCACATCGAGGCACGCATCTCCTCTCATGACGTCTCATGACTTTGGGGATGCTACAACAGTTGTAAGTGTGAAAAACAGTCATAAGTCATTTTTTTCAGTGCCATTGTAACTTTGAATGGTCACTCCACACAAGCAAAGTCCCAGCAAAGGAGGGAAAAAACCCTCCAGAGAAATTCCAGAGACAGGAAATATAGTCCTGCCAAGAATGTAATAAGAGTTAATGGAGAGGCAGTTTCTATAAGGAACACCAGAATGTTTCCTTCCTGCCTTTCTTACAGGATTAGGCCAGTAATTTCTTCTAACAACCAGTTCTCCATAACAACCGGTTCTAGAGAATAGGTGTGAACCTGGAGAATCCCACCCCTGGATATAATGGATAGCCAAGAAGATTTTAATGCTGGGAAAGGTGAAAGGAATGAGAAGTGGATGAAGACCAGCAGGAAAGTGGATGGACTCAGTTACAGCAGCAAAGAGTGCATGCACCCTTAGGAGATCTTAAGGCACATTGTAATTGAGAAAATGTATGTAACTGCTAAGTACTGATGTTACCAATCTGGTGCCTTATAATCAATCAACAGCAATCAGCAGTCAGGAGATATATTAAAGATCAGCACCAAGTTAGAGTAGGTTAGACTTATGGAGTCCTTGGAAAAGATGTTGTGGCTTGTCTATATCTGCCAATATTAGAATCATGCAGATGAGGGTTGATTTTCTCTTTGATACTCCAAAGAAGTGAAAGTTGGACCTCAAAGAAGCAGAATGGAGAAAGTATTGGTATTTTGATATTTGAGAAGACTCTAGGGAATACCATGGATAGAGAAGAAAACAAATATAGCATTGAACGAATCAATCTGGGGTTCTCACTTGAAGCACAAATGATAGCTCAATTTTTTATATTTTGGATACATTATGTGAGGATCCAGCTCCCTTGAGAAGCTCATAATTCCGGTAACGATGAAAGGGAACAGAAGAAGAGGATAACAGATTCAATTACAGGGATGATAGGAACCTAATTGAAGATCTGAAAAAACATGTTGGAACAGATCACACTGGACAAGATCTGTTTTTGAGTTGCTAAGAGTCAGCACTGATTTTATGGCACATAATCAAGTGCAACAAGAGCATTTTTAAAAGCATCAGGAAATCCTGCTTCATTTGGAAATGCAGCATAATTAAAAAAAAAAAAATTCTAACAACCTCAAAGCTCCAGCTTGCTTTTCTATTTGTGGCATTCCCCTCACTTCATTCTTTTGGAAAACTGGCTTCAGACCAATGATTGACGTCCAAAAATTATTTAAGGAATTATTCTGGAAGAAAATTTTTAAAAGGAGATTACAACATGAAAATATTTGTATTGATGTTTGCTTTTTCATTGTTTAAACATCAAGTTTAGACTTTACTAAGCCTCGAATAAACTGCTGACTATTTGTAAATACTAGTGATTGTTTACCCTAGGCCAGCGGTGGCTATCCTTTTTGGGCTCCTATGCCAAAAATTGCCTGCAAGCCAGCATGCACGCACTTGCATGCCAGCACTCAGGCCTTAAAATGTTCTTCCTCCCTTCCTCATTTTGGAAGAAAAATCAATGTGAAATGAAGCTAGTAACTAAGCAATTTAGCTTTATAAAGCATCTTTGTGCTTTCTTTCACACACATATATAGAGGGATACACACAAAATCTGAAAACTTACATACCTAAATGTGTTAATTCTATTAGCAGACTAACTGAACAGTAAATGAGAACTGATTTTGAATGAATCTTCATGATAAATGAAGCAATATGTTTGGGACACAAGCCAAGTTTTGAGAGGCTGTGTTAGGGCTTGTGGGAGGGGGTGGATGGGCTGATGGAAAAAAAACAACAGGAGGGCAGGAATGGGATATCATCTCTTCTAATGTAGAAATGAAATGGAGCAAATGACCATTCCAGACAACTTTAAATATATTTATATTGCTAGACTGCTAGCATCACTGGAACAGTTTCTCTTTACATTCATTTATTTGTTTAAGTTAGAAAATATCCTATAATCATCCCTAATATTAATGCTATGGCTTAAATTTCCATATCTTGTCAGAACATCCTAACAATAATACTTCTCAGTATAGACAGGTCAGCTTTTCAACCAGATAACATCCCAAACTTGTGTAATTTTGTATTTATTTAAGCAGCAAGGATGTGTAAAATGTTTCACTCTCAAAATGTTTGGGTATGAAAACAGTTATAAATGTTGTGAGAGTGAAATGAAACACATTTGTTTTAAGAATTTTGCAAGAGACTGGAAGAAAACCAGGTGTGAAATAAATCTTGTATATTCCAAAAAAGTGTTGTTTTGACTGTTTGCATGTTCTGAGCATTACAACTGGGCTCTTGTTTTGCACTTGTGATCTGATGCCTTTTCCTAAACCTTTTCCAGCCTAGCCAGTACAGCAGCCAGGGCTAGTCTCATTGGTGCTACTATTAGTTTACATTGGATAGTGTGAAGTTGGGAATGGAACATTGAGAGAAAAGTAGCAGTTAAGCAGGCCAGAAAAGAAGGCTGCCTCTCACAGCTGCAGGCTTGCTGGCCCACCAGAAGCATTAATGCTTCCTTTTATTTCAGTCAGTGAAGAAATGAGGATATCTATCTATAGAGACAGACAGACAGACAGACAGATGCACACAGACATTTCCAAATGTTTGAATTTTGTGCTGGGACAGGGGTGTCAAACTCGTGGCATCACATTGTTATCACATGACCTATTGCGACTCCCCCACTTTGCTAAACTGGGGTTGGCCACGGCCAGTGCATGATGCATCCGGCCAGTGGGCCGTGAGTTTGACAGCCCTGTTGGGGAACACAAAACACCCCTGTTGAGTTTTGTTCTTATGAAAATATTTTTGAATCTTGAAATATTTTGACAGGACATTTTGAGCGGGGCTGCTTTATTCCAAGTTTAAGCAAAACACACTTTCTGTTTCACATACATCTTTATTCAGCAGTTCCTTTTTCACAAATGTACTGGGGAAGTATGAATATTCATGTTCTACTGCCAAAGACACATGATATCATAGAAATGTTTCACTACAGAGAACATTTTGGAATATGCAGCAGAACTAAATTGTTCACAAACTTACGCTTTTTTGGGTTTAAGGGCAATCAGCATTCAATACAAAGATGCAATAGGAGATTCAAAAGTGATGATAAAGATAACTTTTTGTTTCTATTCCAAATTAAGTACCAGCCTGATAACTTTTATTATAGGTAGCTTCAGTACTGAATTGCATTTTTATGGGGAGGAGTCTATATTTTTACCTCCTTGGCTATCCTCTAAATGCAGGGGTGCAATAAAGAAGCACCTTTTCATGCAATTTAATGTTACCCCAACTAAACTGTGATTAAGAAAGCAAAGGAATAGAGAATATTATTATAAGGCTTGTCTTTTTTTGTATATTAGGTTGTAATACCTGAAGTGAACTGACGTTGTTGTTAAATGTATAATTAGATTCTTCTATTCCTGGATGAGATTTATTACCATACCTTGTAATTAAAGCTGGAGACATATAGTATTGGCAGGTTAAGTTGTGAACAGAGTTCCCTTCCTTTAGCTTAATGAATAGTTTGTACCTTAACTGTTTCAATCTCTTATGTTAAAAGATTAAAGGAAATTATTCATAAAGTAATTAGCATGGAGGATCTTCCTGACAATCATACAGAGAGAAATGTGTATGTCCATATGAAAGTATATACTAATCATATTATCATTGTGTGAGTTCACTCATTCTTTTTTTTTTTTGAAACAAATTTTATTAATTTTAAAGACAAACAACACATCATTAACCATTAAGTACATAAAACCTCTTAACATTATAAATTTTTACAAGTCGAATAAAACATTATTTTTATACAACATAATTCTAATTTATCCCTTTTCCATATGGACACATAAATATCTTTCAGCAAATTTCTCATTATTTCTCTTTACTCTTATTCAATTTCATTTCTTTTCTATATTTATCCATTTTATAGTCATCATATTCATTTCTTTCTGGCTTGTTTACAATTATTCTCATCTAACATTCCTCCAAGGTTTTATTGATTCTTTTTTTTTTTTTTTATAAAAAACAAATTTTATTAGTTTTACAAAAAACACAATACACAAACATACAAAACACAAAACATAAACAAAACTAAAAGATCTTTTCTGAAGGTTGTCTGTTCCCGGGTTAAAACTCTTCACACAGACACAAATTCAAACATCATATTCATCCCATATATCCTTCCATATCTTATTATCATTTTCTTTTTTATATATATATATAAAAACCATTTTTATCAGTTTTATAAAAACAATGCACAAAGAATCAAGGCATAACAGCTTATAAATTCTTTTCTAGGAAAAAATAATAATAAAAGACCAATAAAGCATAACAATTCCAAATTATAGTATCAATACTTCATATAGTATTAACTTCATATCTTATCCCTACTTCTCCTTTTCATCCAAATTATTTCTTATTAATTAAAATTTTATTGCCTTTTATCAATATACAAAATCCAAAAAAAAACAAAAAAACATATATATCCTTCCATATCTTATTACCATTTTCAACAACATTCTTTGTCTGTTCTATTTCCAATTATCCATTCATCTTTTTTCTTTTACTATACTTCTCCTATACACCAATTGGAGTAACGTCTATAACTCATTACCCTAACTTAAAAATACTTCGTATAACAATTTTTCTTGGGATTCTGTTTAAAAGATTCTAAGATTACATAATGAATTTTATACTCTAAATACACATATAAAAACACAAACTTATGTACCCTCCAGAATCCCTCTTTTATCCTAAATTAAATTCACCCATTGTCTCTAAATAAACTTTTTTTCTTTAGGTCTTGCTTCCCCCCATTAAGGCTTCTCCTCCCCCCCTTTCTCTCTTGCTTATTCTTCTCCTTGCCCTTTTTACCCCTTTGTTTTTTCTCCTCGCTTTTCTTGCTCCTTTTCCTTTGCTTTCTAACCTTGCCTCCACCTTTTCGCTCATTTTTCTCTCTTTTGGTTAAAAAAAAGGAAGATACTTTGGGCACTTTGTTTCAATTCTTAGAAATGGCGTTATGTACTTATGAAAAGTTGATTACGCAGCAGAAGGACTGGGACAAGGAAGAAGAGGAAGAAGAAGCCATCTTTGATGAACAATGGGTCCCTCCCGGAGAGGAGGAGAAAAAGGATAAGAAAAAGGGGATTTTAAGAATTATAAAAACAACCAAAAGCGAGTTCACTCATTCTTTATACCATACAGTAATCCAGTTTTAAGGAACGAAATATCAGAAATGTTTCTTCATCCAATCAATGAAATAAGTACCGTGTTTCTCACAAAATAAGGCCAGGCCTTTTTTTTTTTTGACCCCTGAAAAAACGGGTAGGCTGTCTTTTCGGAGGTGACTTAATTTCCTCCCCCACCTAGAGCGGCCCATACGCACGTACCTCACTGCGAGGCCACTTCTATCAGCTGACAAAAGCTCCCCTAAGGAAGAGTCCCCAGCCGCTTCAGGGCAAGGCGTGGTTGCCCATGTCCCCTTGCCTTTAGGCAGTCTTGTTCCGGCGATGGAAGCTCGCCAAATGCAGTCACCAGCTACTTCAATCAGCCGGTAGAAGCGCCCTCGCAGCGAGGGGTGTGTGTGTGTGCCACGCCTCGCCCCGAAGCAGCTGGGGACTCCGCCTTCAAGGGAGCTTTCATCTGCCAATAGAAGCAGCCTCATGACGAGGGGAGTGTGTGTGTGTGTGTGTGTGCGCTTGCCCCAAGGCTGCTTCTACCGGCCAATCGAAGTGGCTGGTGACTGCATTTGGGGAGCTTCCATCGCCCAAAAGAGACTGCCTAAAGGCGAGGGGACACAGGCAGCCCCGCCTCACCCTGAAGTGGCTGGGGACTCTGCCTTCATGGGAGCTTTCATCTGCCGATAGAAGCAGCCTCATGGCAAGGGGAGTATGTGTGTGTGTGTGTGCGCTCACCCTGTGGCTGCTTCTACTGACTGATCGAAGCTCCCTTGAAGGCAGCCGCTTCGGGGCAAGGTGTGGCACACACACACTCCCCTTGCTGCAAGGCCACTTCTACCGGCCGATTGAAGTAGCTGGTGATTGCATTTGGGGAGCTTCCATCACCCGAAAGAGACTGCCCTAAAGGTGAGGGGACACGGGTAGCCATGCCATGCCCTGAAGAGGCTGGGGACTCTGCCTTCAGGGAGCTTCTATCAGCTATCAGGGTATTCTAGCCTAGGCTACCTGCAGGGCACTCCTAAAGGCAAGTTTTCTCCCCATTCCCCCCCACCCTTTCCCCGCCCATTTCTCTTCACCTAATGTAGTTCTAACAAACAATGTGAGAAATGGTGGGGAAAAGCATGGTTTGAATAGGCCTAAATTTTGGGGGTGGGGCTTAATTTCACCTCATGCCTAGAAATCATGCTGGACCTTCCTATTGGTGGAGGCCGTATTGTTGGAGAAACACGGTATAATATTGGACTGTTGCACTTCTTTGTTTTTGCTCAGAAACTGAGAAGACAGAGATGGTGATTAGCATCTTATGTACATATTTTTGTTCATATAATTTTCACAATCTTAAAAGCAGCATGTTGAGAGCAGAATGTATGATTCATTTCCCTCTCCCCACAGCTGACTATTAGTATAGAAGTACTTAGTTAATTTTAAGACTCTTGATATAATGCTCTTACAAAAGTTTCTCATTCACATGTGAATGTGTATTAGTCAGGGGTGGGATTCAAATTTCTTAACAACTGGTTCTGTGGGTGTCACCTAATTTTTGGGTGTGGCTTGGTGGTCATGTAACTGGCTGGGCATGGCTTGTATGTAAATAGTATAAATATTTATATAAATATTGAATTTTTTTTAATAAAAAAGAACATCTTTTACCCCAAATCAGGCAAAGCAGGCAGGCAGATTGAGTTGCTCAAAGAATCACAGATTCATTCAGAGATCTATCTTTCTGCAATTGGCTACCTGAATCTGTCACATAAAATTTGCTTGCAAGCAAACTCACAAAATTAACTCACAACACACCATATCTGTAAAGATTGATTTTTTTTTTAATAAAAAAGAGAACAACTTTTACCCAAAATCAGGCAAAGCAGGCAGGCAGATTGAATTGCTCACAGAATCACAGATTCACTTAGAGATCTATCTATTTGCAATCAGTTACCTGAGTCTGCATTGAAAAATAGAAGCTTCAGTTCTAAGGAAGGTTCAGCTCTGCTTTTAGATTAGCTAGAAAGCAAGAAATGCAATGATTTCCTCTTTCTAACTAATCTAAATCTTCCAGCACAGCAGAAGAACTAATGGTTGGGCGGGGGGAGGAAAAATAGCAATTTAGCTATTTTTAAGTTTGATGGCACACATGCCAGGTAAGGAGTGAGTGGGCGGGGTGGGTGGATGGCACGATTTGCTGGTTCTCTGGCAGGTAGAATCCCACCCCTGGTAAGAGTGCGTTTTGTGCACGTGTGTAGACCATTTCCAAAATCCTCAGCTATGCCACCCAGACAGCTGACAAGCGCTACCTATGAGTGTGCAGTGTTTGAAAATCCTCTTCTTTCCTACTTTTTCAACCTCAGCTGTGCCGTGCAAAGCATCTGAGGTTGAAAAAGCAGGAAATAAAGGACAGCCAAGAGCCCGGCAGGCGGCTGGGTCAAACAGAGCAGCAGACATCAAACAGATTCAGTGTCTGCTGCTCTTCAGAGCTACCAGTTCTATAGAACTGGCCAAACTGGTAGCATCCCACCTCTGGTATTAGTTCATGTTATTTAAGCTAGTTCTCTTTTGCAAAATAAGAAGTAGAACTTAGTCTTTGTTTAGATCAGGGTTGGGGAACTATGGTACCTTTATGACTTGTGGACTTCAACTCCCAGAATTGGCTCAAGATTCTGGGAGTGAGAAGTCCACAAGCCATAAAGGCACCATAGTTCCCCACCTCTGTTTTAAATAGTGGGCAAAGATGTTCCAGTGAAGGGATTGCATTAGAACTGACCAAATTCTAAATTGGATAAGATTGCTCTATACCAGTCTATATTTTTATGACATGAAAGAGGATTCATGAACTAGATTGGAGTGACCAAAATCGAATTTAATGAAAATTATCAGAATTCAACTTGCAATGACTTTTACAAGACTTCATGTTCATTAGGACTAAACTTTGAACGATGATAACTAGAATAGTACACAAATATAATTTTAACTACAGATTCCCAAAGAGTAAAAATATGGACTAAATAGTGAAGATATTTATCAATGGCAGAGATTAGTAAACAAGGATTATCTTTTACAAATAAAGCTATCAGAGGGAATTGAATTACAGTTCCGGGTATTTGGTAAAGTACTGTCTGATGCAAAACAAGCAGAAATTTCCATGTACATTCCCCTCTTAATTAAAATTTAGAAATCTTTGAGTTAAAGGAAAAGAACTTGTGAATCCTCATAGTAATACTATAGCATTATTGTCACAAGTCTGCTTGGTTTATATGCCACAATTGATGATCATCAGATTAACAGTTCAGGGTAATCAAATCCAAACATTCCTTTGTGGTTAAACTGTTTAGCATTCCATCTGTCTTTTTACAATTCCGTGCAGCATGCTTTGCTAGGGGAGCATTGAGCCAGTAATTTCACATTGCCACAGCTAAATTAGGTTTGTGGGTTTTAGAAAAACTTCTATTGCTACTGTTTCCATAAACACCTACTCTTTAGAGAAAAGGCTGAAACCTTGGCCTTGAGTCCTGAGTTTGGACTGAACAACAAAACATCAGTTAGGATCCATATTAGACTTAATTAGTAGCTGTATTAATTGCATTCTAAAGCTTCTGCTGAGCTGCAAATTCCAGTTTGTAAGTAGGTCAGGATAAATAGAATCAATACTATCAACAATCGAATATAGATTCACTCCAGGTACATTACATTGTACATTACATCAGGACCACTTTGATATAATATCAGAATGTTGCATTGTGGAATTCCTCAGCCCCTCATGCCTTCTTCTAGAAGATTCCATTCTGGGCCTTTACTCAGTCTTATTAATCTTACCTGTGGTTGTTGAGTTGATTTTAGTCTATTCTCTAGTACATTTTTGGGACTTTCCTCCTGCTCCCTGGGAGGTGAATACAAGGTACTTAACTAATAAATATAATTGAAGATTGCAGGGAGAATTGGGTGAGATCCTAAGTTAATTATAAATATCTCCTATTTTCATAAACCTACCACTATTGTCATGTAGTCCACAACTTTCTGATTACCATAACAGCTAAGTAGATACCAGAGGTGGTATTCAACTGGTTCGCACCAGTTCCGGATAACCTGTAGCAGTGATTAGGCGTGGGTCATGGAACTGGTAGTAACTTTTGGCTGGCCACACTCTCGAGCCAGTTCCCCGGTCACTGGTCGCTCCGTTGCCCCATCCACCTGATGCTCGCTCGCTCATGTAGCTCACTTGCCCGTCCGCCGCTCGCACCACCCAGTCACTCCTCCCTTCCTATGTGGCACGCTGGGCCCTTGTGGCTTGCCTAATCTGACTGTGCCCCAACTGAGCAGCTCTGATCTGCCTGCTCTGTTCACAGGTAAGCCTGTGAGTCGCACTAGGCCTTCGCTCACTGCACAGGGCCTTTCTGTGCCTCCCCCCACCTCCTGGGACCTTTCCAGGTGGGAGGAGGCCAAGGTGGGGTGCTGTTTTCAGGCTGGTCCAGAGGGAGGGTTGGCGGTGGGGCAGCAGGGCGACGATGGGAAGCAACCCCAGGAGTTCCTGGCCTCTCTTTCGGGGCACATCCACTGCCTTCTCAGTCCCAGCAGAGCAGGGTAATCGAACAGCTTTTTGTTTGCTTTACCTCTCCCTTTTTGGGAGCCCCCACCTGCTGCTGCCACTACCTGCCCCTGCCCCATGTGCTTCGAAACGGAGGGAGGATGGATGTTCCGGGGCTGCTGCTTTCTGCTGCTCATAAGTTCTGCCCAGAAAAGGTGTGTATGTGTGTGTGTGTGTGTGTGAGATAGAGACAAGGAAGGGAAGGAAGGAAGGGAGAAAGGGAGGAAGGACAAGAAGGAAAGAGCAAGAAAGGAAGAAAGAGCAAGAAAGAAAGAGGAAGGGAGAGAAAGAAATAAAGAGGAAAAAAGAAAGAAAAAGAAAAAGAGGAAGAAAGAAAGAAAAAAGAGGAAGGGCAAGAAGGAAAGAGCAAGAAAGGAAGAAAGAGCAAGAAAGAAAGAGGAAGAGAGAGAAAGAGAGAAAGAGAGAGAAAAAGAGGAAGGGAGAGAAAGAGAGAAAGAAAGAAAGAGGAAGGGGAAGAAAGAGAGAGAGAGAGAAAGAAAAAAAGAAGAAGGAAGAGGGGAAGAGAGAATACTCTGTGCTATTATTTTTAATTGTTCCATTATTTATCATATATTAACATTTTGCACTGTCCCTACACCTAGAGTGATTTTACTGCCTTTCTTTTGCCCAGATATTTTTCAGAGTTTACATGTCAATAGTTCAGAGCATAAATACAGGTGCATTTAACAGAGTTGAAAGGGACTATGGAGGTAACAGATAACAGATAATCAGAGTTGGAAGGGACCTTGTAGGTCAACTAGTCCAACCCCTTGCCCAAGTGGGAGACCCTACACCATTTCTGACAAATGGCACTTAAAAGTCTCAAATGATGGCACTCCCACAACTTCCGAGGGCAAGCCATTCCATTGTTTGATTGTTCTCACTGTCAGAAAGTTTCTCCTTATTTCCAGGTTAAATCTCTCCTTGTTCAGTTTCCATTAATTATTCCTTGTCTGGCTTTAGAAAATAGCTTACCCCTTCCTCTCTGTGGCAGCCCTTGAGATATTGGAAGACCACTATCATGTCTCCTGTTATGTTTTGAGCATGGGCGAGAAAGAATGGAGACAAGTCTCTGAACGGTGAACTTCAGCTCTTTATTTACATTGTGACTTCCCCATCTTAACAGCAGTTAAACCCGCCTTATATAGGCAAACCCTGTAACTTTTAACCAATAACAAGCTAGGAACGCTAGCTCTTAGAACCAATAGGAACTCCCTGTTAAGGGCCAATCAGATTCCCTGGAACGGGCCAATCCGGTCCGGCCACTTAACAGCCAATCAGATGTGCAGTGCCAGAACCCTGCACTTACTCCAAGCTCATACTTTATTAATCTTATGCATACACAACACTCCTTCCCCCTGGCTTCTTATTTGCAAGGCGCAGTTACATAGTCCTTTAGGTAGGACGGTTGTCTTATTAGTCTCTTTGATTTCCGTTGTATCGGCTGGCTGCAATCATGCTGAGGTAGATCGTTGTTTGGCAGTGGGACTATTTCTGGTTCAGAGTTCACTTCTACATTGTTGCCCACATTCTCTGCAATTCCCTGAGGTGCAACCGTTTCTCCCTCCGGCTCCGCTTCCTGAGTTTCTATTAAACCGTCATTTCCTTTGAACGGGTTTCCTAGGAATTCATCTTCTTCCGTACCTCCCCCCCTCAGTTTGGTCATAAGGGAGTTGCGGACTGGCCGCTGGAAGCCGCGATCGTAACTGATCAATATGCCATTTCCAAAGTTTATCATCAAGGCATTGTACAAGGTAGGATCTGGGGCCGGTTACACGTACTACTGTCGCTTCCACCCACAACAGGTCACCCAATAGGTTTTTAGCATAAACCAGGTCTCCTACCTGGAAGGTATGACAGCGGCCGCTGGATCCTAGTGGTTTCTCCGGTTCGTAAGCCGGGTGCAACCGGTCGAGGTGGGAGCGGAGCTTTCATCCCATTAGCAGTTTGGCGGAAGTTTTGTTGGTGACGCTATGTGGGGTGATGTGTTGCAAGAAGAGGATTTGATTGACCTTGTCGTCAATGTTGTCGTAGTCTACCTTTTGCAAGGTTTTCTTCACAAATTGGACCATGCGTTCTGCTTTGCCATTGGTCGCAGGATGCACAGGCGAGGTGAGCACATGGCGGATGCCACGGTCAGCGAGGTACTGCTCGAATGCTAGTGCGGTAAATTGAGGGCCGTTATCGGATACCAGGACGTCTGGTAATCCGTGGGTTGCAAAGAGTCTGTTTAAGATTTTGATAACCGCCTCGGAGGTCGTAGTCGTCATGCGATGGATTTTGAGCCAATTCAAGTAGGCGTCGATGGTAAGCAGGAAGGTGTGGCCTTTGGTTGGCCCCGCGAAATCCAGGTGAATTTGGGACCAGGGTCCATGTGGTGTCTCCCATTCAGTAGGCATGGCTTTTGGTGGGGTGTTGCTGACTTCTTGGCATTTGGGACAAGCTTTAACCCATTGTTCGATTTGCTTGTCAATGCCCGGCCACCATGCATAGCTTCGCGCAAGGGCTTTCATTCGCACGATGCTGGGGTGGCCATCGTGCAAGGTTCTCAGCAGCACTTTCTGGAGTCGTTCTGGGATAACGACTCTATCGCCCCAGATGAAACAGCCTTTCTGGGAGAAGAGCTCGGTTTGTTGAGTCTTGAATGGTGTGAAGTCATCTGATAGCTGATCCAATGGCCATCCACGTTCTACCCAGCCTAGGACATGTGCTAGGGTGTGGTCGCGTTTGGTTTCTCTCACGATATCTCGGGCGGTTAGTGGCAGCGAGTTGAGTGTCTTGATTTGCAACGTGGTTACCGTTGGTGCTGGATCATCGAGAGTCTCTGCAAGCGGTGCTCGGCTCAATGTGTCGGCGTGGGGAATGGCTTTCCCCGGGCGGTATTGCAGCCGATAGTTATAAGCAGCTAAGAATTCTGACCATCGGGTCATCCTAGGGGATAATATGTAGGGAGTCAGCTTATCTCCGGCTATTATCCCCAATAAAGCTTTGTGGTCAGTCACAATAGTAAAAACCCGGCCATACACGTATTCGTGGAATCTTTTCACAGCTGAGACAATTGCAAGGGCTTCTTTATCAATTTGTCCATAATTTCGCTCAGTCTTTGAAAGAGTCTTTGAAAAATATGCAACAGGGGCTTCGTTCCCATTAGGCAGTACGTGGCTCAAAATGGCGCCCACCCTGAAAGGCGATGCATCACAGGTTATAACTAACGGCAAAGTCTCGTTATACATGAGTACAGAGTACAGAGTCAGAAGTGAGCAGTTTTTTAACGTTATGGAATGCCTGTTCTTCACGGTAACCCAATTGCCAATTTGCTTTTTTATCTAACAACCGGTGTAACGGTTCAGCAACAGTTGCTTTGTGCGGCAAAAATACATTATAAAAATTGATGAGGCCTAGGAACGCCTGGAGATCGGCCTTGTTTTGTAGCCTGGGAGCATTTTTAATCGCTTTTAATTTACTTTCGGTAGGGTGAATGCCCTGGCTATCAATCAGGTACCCTAAAAATTCAACACTGTCAGTACATAATTTACATTTGTTTTTTTTGACCTTAAGACCAGCCTCTTGGAATTTTTTTAAGACTAATTTTAACCGGTCCTGTAAGATTTTTTTGTAGGGGCTGCAATTAATACATCGTCAAAATAGGGGACCACGCCCTTAATTCCTTGCAATAACCTTTCCATAAGGCTCTGAAAACTCCCCAGGGCTACACTAACTCCGAATTGCAGCCGGGTACATTTAAAGGCACCTCAGTGCGTCACAATAGTTTGGGCCTGTGCCATTTTTTCATCTACTGGTAATTGCTGATATGCCTGAGCTAAATCTAATTTAGCGAAAACTTTTCCATTCCCCAGGGAATGGAGGAGATGCTGCACCACCGGAACTGGATACGCGTTCTGCTGCAGGGCATGGTTCAAAGTGGCCCGGTCATCCCCACAAATTCGGATTGACCTGTCTGGCTTGATGGGTGTTACAATAGGGGTTTCCCAAGGGGAGTGATCGATGGGCTCTAACACCCCCTGAGCTATCAGTTTGTTGAGTTGTTCGTCGATTTTCGGTTTTAAGGCAAATGGAACTCGACGGGGCTTTAGGCGAATGGGAGCTATTTTTGGATCTAAGCTGAATGAAATCGGGGTCCCCTTGTACTCGCCTAAGCTGTCCGCGAAGACGTCCCTGAACTAATAGACAAGGTCTTCCTCCCAGTCATGGCCACTGACTCGGTTTACGCCGGCCACTTCAATGCCGAGTGGTGCGAAGGCTAGGCCTATCTCTATCAATGACCGTTAAAGGTAAGTACGCTGTGTGCTTCTTGAAGGAGACTCGGACTCGGCAGGACCCGATGATGGGAAGTCCTTGAGGATGAGGCGTTGGAAATGGAGATCTTGGCGTTGAATTGTGGGGATGAGTTGCTTGAGTGTCTTCCAGGACACCATTGAGAGGGACGATCCCGAGTCGACCTCCATGTGGCAAGGCTGGTTCTCGATGGCTACCATAACTCAGATTTTCTTAGTGTCCAAGGCAGAGGCGTGACCGATAGGGATAGTATGGTGAGCCTCTTCTTTCTGCAAAACTCAATTTCTGTAGGAGTGGTTTACTGGCTCTCGCCGTACAGGATGGCTTCCTGTTGATTGGCGATAGTTAGCCCCTTTTGAGGCCTGGCTGGGTCCTGGCAAGCTGTGGCAGACCCGTCCGATGTGGCCTCGTTTCCCGCACTCGTGGCAGAGTGCACCGTGGAATTTGCATTCGGACCTGGCATGGTTGGCTCCACAGCCAGCGCAAGGGCGTAAGGGCTTCGGGTGAAGGTCCCAGTTGGACTGCAATTGATGGACCCCTTCTTCATCGCTGTCTGACGACGAAGAGAGGTCCTCGTGGTGCGTCGTTATGAGCTGTCCTTCCGACTTGGATAGAATGTCGCTTGTCGGTGTAGGTACCGGAGCGCGGTTTCGGCATAGTTGTGCAGCCGACTTCCTGGTTGCTTCCACCACAGTAGCATCGGCGATGGCGTCGGCAAGGCTGATGTCGCCTTTCGCTATCAGCTTGCTTTGGACGCCTGATGCATCTAGTCCCAGAACTATGCGATCTCTTAGTGCTTCTTCCAAATCGGCAAATCCGCAGAGGCCTCCCAGGTTTCGGAGGTCTGCCATGAAGTCAGCCACGCTTTCTCCCTTCCGCTGGCTCCTTTGGTAAAACTTGTGGTGTCTCACGAGCGTAGGCATGGTTGGGGTGTAGTGATCTCGTAGGAGAGGTTTGAGGTCGTCCCAATCCATGTCTTTCACTTCTCGAGGTTTGGCTAGTGCTTTAGCCATCTTAAATATGGTTGGACCGCAATGCATTAGGAACACCACCCGTTTCTTTCCTGGTGTGGCGTCCTTTAAGTTGTTGGTTTCTAAGAACATTTGGAAGCGATCCATGTAGGACTCCCAGTCCTCCTGTGCTGGATCAAACAGAGCGGGTGGTACGATGCTGCCAGACATGGTTCCGTTGTTGGCGTCGTCTATCACGTGCTCAGTGTTCTTCGAAGTTTCGTTGGTTCAGATTTCTCCAAATCCCATCCTCGTCGCCAGTGTTATGTTTTGAGCATGGACGAGAAAGAATGGAGACAAGCCTCTGAACGGTGAACTTCAGCTCTTTATTTACATTGTGACTTCCTCATCTTAACAGCAGTTAAACCCGCCTTATATAGGCAAACCCTGTAACTTTTAACCAATAACGAGCTAGGAACGCTAGCTCTTAGAACCAATAGGATCTCTCTGTTAAGGGCCAATCAGATTCCCCGGAACAGGCCAATCCGGTCCGGCCGCTTAACAGCCAATCAGAAGTGCAGGACCAGAACCCTGCACTTACTCCAAGCTCACACTTTATTAATCTTTATGCATACACAACATCTCCCCTGGTCCTTCTCTTTACTAGACTAGCCAAGCCCAGTTCCTGAAACTGTTCTTCATATGCTTTAGTCTCCAGTCCCCGAATCAGATTAACAGATAATCAGAGTTGGAAGGAACCTTGTAGGTCATCTAGTCCAACCCCCCCACCCAAGTGGGAGACCCTACACCATTTCTGACAACTGGCAGTCCAATCTCTTCTTGAAAGTCTCAAGCGATGGTGCTCCCACAACTTCTGAGGGCAAGCTGTTCCATTGGTTGTTTGTTCTCACTGTCAGAAAGTTTCTCCTTATTTCCAGGTTAAATCTCTCCTTGTTCAGTTTCCATCCATTATTCCTTGTCTGGCGTACAGGTGCTTTAGAAAATAGCTTGACCCCTTCCTCCCTGTGGCAGCCCCTCAAATATTGGAAGACCGCCATCATGTCTTCCCTGGTCCTTCTCTTTACTAGACTAGCCAAGGCCAGTTCCTGCAACTGTTCGTTGTATGTTTTAGCCTCCAGTCCCCTAATCATCCTGGTTGCTCTTCTCTGTACTTTTTCTAGAGTCTCAACATCTTTTTTATAATGTGGTGAACAAAACTGGATGCAGTACTCTTGATGTGGTCTTACTAAGGCTTTATAGAGTGGTATTAGTACTTCCCTTGATCTTGATTGTATCCCTCTGTTAATAAAATTTAGGATTGCATTAGCTTTTTTGGCTGCTGCTGCACACTGCTGGCTCATATTTAGCTGGTTGTCCACTAAGACTCCAAGATCCCTCTCACAGTTACTGCTATTGAGCCTAGTTTCACCCAGTCTATATGTGTCCTTTTGAGTTTTCTTGCCTAAGTGTAGGACTTTACTTTTCTCTATATTGAATTTCATTTTGTTAGATACGGCCCAGTGTTCTAGTCTGTCAAGATCCATCTGGATCTTGAGCCTATCTTCTTGGATGTTAGCTATTCCTGCCAGCTTAATATCATCTGCAAATTTGGTAAGTTCCCCTTCTAGTCCCTCATCTAAGTCGTTAATGAAGATATTGAAGAGTACTGGGCCTAAGATGGAACCTTGTGGCACCCCACTACTTACTTCCCTCCATGTAGACTTAGACCCATTCTTCTAATCCAACCCCCTGCTCAGGCAGGAAAATTCTGAGGATGCCAAAATCTGACTAGAGGTCCTGGGAAAGGTGTCAGAATAACAGAGTAACACTTAGAAGGGACCATGGGGGGAACTCTATACCATTTCAGAGAAATGGCTGTCCAGTCTTTTGTTAAAAACTTCCAGTGTTGGAGCACCCAGAACTTCTGGTGGCAAGCAATTCCACTGATTAATTGTTCTCACTGTCAGGAAGTTTCTCCTTACTTTTAGGTTGCTTCTCTCTGTGTTCAATTTCCATCCTTCTGGTGCTTTGGAAAATACATTGCCCCCTTCTCTTTCTGGCAGCCCCCTAAAAGCCTGTTGCCTCTTGGGCAAAGCATGTGAGCCATTTCCTTTCAGTGGTCCATGAAAGTACACCTATAGGATGTAGATAATAAAGTCAAAAAAAGGTGAACAACATTTTTACAGAACTATTGATACGTTGAGGCTGGGTGTGACAAGAAATGGCTGGGAGGGGAGGTGCCAGGTGAGGCACTCCTTGATGTGAGTGACATTGAGTTGGCCACAGCCACCCAGCCACATGACCACCAAGCCACACCCACCCAGTCACATGCCCACCCCAGTCACATGGCCATCAAGCCACACCCACCCAATCATGTGACCCTAAGCCACACCCATCAAATAAGCCATGCCCACAGAACCAGTTGTAAAAAATTTGAATCCCACCACTGGTAGATACATAACTGGTTCAAAACAATTTATATTTTCAGATGACACTAAATTGGGTGGCAGAATAATCTCCCTAGAAGCCAAAAGTAAAATTAAAAATACTCTTGATATGTTAGATATATTGGATCCAAATAATTTAATGAAATTTAACATGGAATAATTTGTTCCTCAATTAAGAAACAAATACCAAATATACATGCATAGGATGGAGGATAGTTTGCAATAGTGACCCTTGAGAAAAAGATGTATGATGTGTGTGCATAACCTGTAGAACAATTTTAGAGTGATTAACAGAAGTCTCGTTTCCACATGAAGGAAATAATAATTCTATATGCTTGACTTTACTCAATTCCTAATTAAAGCATTGCCCCCCATTTTGTAAAATGCACTTAAAATATTTAGACAAACTGGAACAAGTTCATGGGAGGACATTGAGGATGATTAAAGGACTAGGAAATAAGTCTTGTAAGAGAGATTGGAGGAGTTGGGCCTTGTGTACAGGGATATGTTAGCACTTTTCAAATAACTGAAAGGATGTCACACAGAGGTCAGGACCTGTTTTCTGTCACGTTTGTGACGAAGAACATGGAAAAACAAATGTAGCTTCCAGGAGGCTGCTCAGTTGAATATCATGGTTCATAATAATTTAAAACAGAAAAGCGATTGAACCAAAAAGTATCGGAGTTTGTAAAAAAGCAATAAATGAGGAGGTTTTTTTAAACAAAACAAAACAAAATGAGGTGAAAGTGCAAATAGAAAGATGTAGAAAATGCCTGAAAGTACTACCCACAATTGAATGAGATTAGCAACATTTGGGCTGCCAAAGAGATGTCCCAGTGTCAACATTAAAATCTGCCCATGAATGCTTCTCAGTGTTGCCAACTAGCACAACCTCGTGATTGGTATTTGTAATTTCGGCTTCAACTGATGCCTTTTGTTTATTGACTGGACTTACTTGCTCTATTGTTGAACTATTGTAAATTGGAACTCAGCTATTGTGTATTGAAACTCAACACTGGGGTGTGGCAAACTGACTTTCTCAATTTTCTGTGTTTACTTATGTTGTGCTGTCCCAGCCAGTCTATGGGAATTGGATAGTTACTTAGGAATTATGAGCTGTCCCCTTAAAGGAATGCATCATGATAAATGTAGTTAAAGGTATCCTGGGAAATGTAGTTCATGTCACGTGGCCACATCTGTAATCCTGATTGGTCACTAAATTGACCCTTGAGGGGTTAGGGGAGGTTTCCCTCCATTCTTTGTCTGAACTCTCTAACTCATAGCACCTTCTTTCTATCGCTACAAGATGGGTTAGGAGATAACCATCTTTTACTTTTCTGTATCTTGTACAGAGGTGGATTCATACACTGTACAGATGCAGAGAGATAATTCAACAAGACGTCCATAACAAAGAGCATTTATTGGTTCATCAGGTATCCTCATAACTCACGTTTGTGACGAAGTTTTTTTTTTATGACCAATCCTTTGTATATTTGCCTTGTAGATAAAAGATGGTTATCTCCTAATGCATAGAAAAAGTTACTATCAGTTCATGAGTCCAGGCAAAAATGGAGATAAACCTCCCCTAACCCCTCTAGATTCAATTCAGGATTACAGATGTGGCCACGTGACATGGAGTACATTTCTCAGGATACCTTTAACTACATTTACCATGATACATTCCCTTAAGGGGACAGCTCATAATTCCTAAGTAACTATCCAATTCTCATAGACTGGCTGGGACAGCACATATGTTGACATTTGTTCTAATCTTCCTAGGTGATCATAGCTTCACTATGCAAGATTTGAAATGCTTTCTTATTGTTTTATGAATTAATATTCACCCATTTTAAGGAGCACTATGGTGTATCTACTCAGACCTCTTATTGATTGTAGGAAATATTTGGTAAAATTATTCTGATCAAACAGATTATGAAATATGACAAGTTGTGTTGAAGAGGGCTCATATTACAGTGGCACCAAAACTGTTGGGAAATATCCATCCTGGTGGGGAGGAGGGATGAAGCATGGGTAGGTAGAGTCACTGTGCAATTGTGAAAGGCTTGAAATCTGCATGAGTGGGTTTGGTTGTTCATGCCTGACACAAACAAATATTTATTTTATACTTTATTATTTTCTTCTTCTTATTATTATTATTTGATTATTTGATGCATGTTTGCTCTATTTCTTTTTTCCATAGTTGAAGTAATCTAATTGGTTGATTACTGCATAAATTTAACATCTCAACTTACTTTTTCTTTGTATAGTTTTCAGCCAACCAAATGAAATAAAATTAATAAGTTTCTGAGGATTTATCTGGGCAATGCCAAGAAACTTGCCAGGTTTTTCCTGAGTACCCCATTCATATGTCTCCTTTCAAAGTAGACACCTACCTTTCAAGGTAGACACCTACCTTTCAAGGTAAACACCTCAGATGCTTGTGGCAATTATTAATTTGCTGAGATCATTTCGGATACATTTCAGTCCAAAGCACAGATCATCTGGGCTTCCTAATTAAGGACTTGGAACTAAACTTCAAAGGAGCTCAAGGTATCCATAGCTTTGAAAGCTTCTGTCTAAGATATCTTGGATATTTTATAGTTTGACTATAAATATAATATTACTACTATTGCCTTTTTCTGTGATTTCTTGGTGAGCTTATATTCCTTTCTTTAGGTGTTTGCACTGTGCATCATCCTTTACCAGTTTTCTTTCTTCCCATTTTGAGATGGGGTTGTAAGAAACTCTACAGATCTATTGTATGTGGAAGGACAGGTTACAACATTTTTGAAGTCTTTCATTCAATTTGTCAACCACCCAAATTAATCAGAGAACCAGAAACATCTTGTCTGATAGTTAATATGACCTTTTAGCCTTTCAGTTTGTCTTATTTAAAAGATTGCTGTATTGTCTTAAATCAGTTCCTACAATAATGATTAAAGCAGATATATCAACAATTATAATAATCAAGTAGAGCAATACTGATATTATCAAACAACAGTAAGAAAAACTAGGACAAATGTAAGACTGAAGCAAAGGTTACAATTAATGTAGCTAGCTTGCTATTTGTTATTAGCATCTGGATCTATAAATATACTGTAGGCTCCTTGCATATATAAACTGCTCCACTGTTGCAAAAGTATGCTAGATCTTAGTAATGTGTATAACAAAGACAAAAGAGGGAAAATCACTCTAGCATGACACAGGGCTTATACATTCCAAACAATGATCAGCAGAACACTATCTAGTACACAGAAATAGAAACCTTATTTTTGATTATAATTCTGTATTTATTGTTTTTGGGAATGTTTATGTTTTATGATTTTATAGCTTTTAAAGTTGTAAGCTGTTCAGTTGTCTCGAGGTCAGTTGGGAAGTAAACAAATTTAATAAATAAATAAAAAATGATAATGATGATGAACATCTCTCTTTGTCACTCTACCATTCATAGCTCCATACCTGTTAGTCCTTTTGTTTCTAGATTTTCTTGAATTGTACTAGTCTTTATCAGAATTTCACAGCTCTATATACATACAGATTCATTTTATTCATGATTGCCTACCATCATGATTGCCTACCATCAGGCAATAACTTGCCTCTCCTTTGTGTTCTTATAGCGGCTGCTATTTTCTGTAGCTTTTGCACAAACTGTTATTCGATGGAATTATCCGCTTAGAACAGCCAACAAGACTGGGTATCCAAAGATACTTAAAGTAAACCTTTCTGAGCCAAGGTGGACTGAATTCAAAAAGTTACAAATTGGCTAAAAGTTATACCATCTGCTTATTTTCCATATGTCTGCTTTTATTAAAATATTTGTAATAGATATGAGATTGTATTATTTTTCCCCACCCAGCTTTTCAGGTTGACTATATTCTTTCATTTCTGCCATAGCTATTTTTTTTACCTTATCTGTAATGTAAATGCTGTTGTTTGTGTTATGTTTGGAGCATGGGTGAGAAAGAATGGAGACGAGCCTCTGGAACGGTGAACTTCAACTCTTTATTTACATGGTGACAGCTCAAACTCAATGGCAGTTATAGCCCTCCTTATATAGGCAACCCAATAACTACTTGACCAAAAACAATCTAGGAGCACTAGCTCCCTTAACCAATATGAACGCTCCGTTAATGGCCAATCAGATCCCCCGGAATGGGCCAATCCGATCCTGCCATTAACAGCCAATCAGAAGTGCAGGGCCAGAACCCTGCACTTGACTCCAAGCTCAAGATAACTTTATTAAACCTTATGCATTCACAACACCCCTTCCCCCTGGCTTCTGTTTACAGGGCGCAGTTACATAGTCCTTAAGGTAGGACGGTTGCTTTATTAGTCTTTTTGATTTTCACTGTGTGTTTTGCATTTGGCTGCAATCTCGCTGAGGTAGATCGTTGTTTGGCGAAGGGGTTGTCTCTGGTTCAGAGTTCACGTTTCCATCATCACCAATATCTTCGGCAACTCCCATCTCTGGTTCCAATCTATTCCCATCTCTGGTTCCAATTCCTGTGTCTCTATTCCGCTATCATTCCCTTCGAACAGGTTTTCTTCTAATTGAAATTCGTCTTCTTCCGTATCTCCCCCCCCTCAGTTTGGTCATAAGGGAGTTCAGAAATGCCCGACCGGAGCCGTGATCGTAATTGATCGATATGGCGTTTCCATAGTCTATCGTCAAGGCATTGTACAAGGTAGGATCTCGGGCCAGTTACACGAACTACTGTCTCCTCTACCCACAGCAGATCGCCTGATAGGTTTTTAGCGTATACTAAATCGCCTACCTGGAAGGTACGACATCGGCCGCTGGATCCTAGTGGTTTTTCCGGTTCATAAGCTGGGTGTAACCAGTCGAGGTGGGAGCGGAGCTTTCGTCCCATTAGCAGTTTGGTGGGAGTTTTGTTGGTGACGCTATGAGGTGTGATGTGTTGTAGAAAAAGGATTCGGTTGATTTTGTTGTCGATGTTATCGTAGTCTAATTTCCGCAAGGTTTTCTAAACAAATTGGACCATGCGCTCAGCCCTGCCATTGGTCGCAGGGTGCGCAGGCGAGGTGAGAGCATGTCGGATGCCGTAGTCAGCCAGGTATTGCTCGAAGGACAGCATGGTAAATTGGGGCCCGTTGTCGGATACCAGAACGTCTGGTAATCCGTGGGTTGCAAACAGTCTTTCCAATTTTTTGATAACCACTTTGGTGGTCGTGTTCATCATGCGGTGAATCTCGAGCCAATTCGAGTAGGCGTTCACAGTTAGAAGAAAGGTGTGGCCTTTGGTTGGCCCCGCAAAGTCCAGGTGAATACGGGACCAGGGTCCCTGTGGTGTCTCCCATTCAGTAGGCATGGCTTTTGGTGGGGCGTTGCTCACTTCTTGGCATCTATGACAAGCTTTAACCCAATTCTCGATTTGCTTGTCGATGCCCGGCCACCATGCATAGCTTCGTGCGAGGGCTTTCATTCACACGATACTGGGGTGGCCATCGTGCAAGGTTCTCAGTACTGCTTTTTGGAGTCGTTCTGGGATAACGACTCTATCACCCCAGATGACACAGCCTTTTTGAGAAAACAACTCTGTTTGTCGCATCTTGAATGGTGTGAAGTCATCCGATAATTGGTCCAATGGCCATCCGCGTTCTACCCAGCCTAGGACTCGCACTAAGGTGGGGTCACATCTGGTTTCTCTCGCGATATCTCGGGCGGTTAATGGCGGCGTGTGGAGTGTTTCAATCTGTAACGTGGTTACCGTTGGCGCGGGATCATCGAGAGTCTCTGGAAGCAGTGCTCGGCTCAATGTGTCGGCATGGGGAATGGCTTTCCCCGGGCGGTATTGCAGCCGATAATTACAAGCAGCCAAGAATTCTGACCAGCGAGTCATCCTGGGGGATAATATGTAGGGAGTCGGCTTATCTCCAGCAATTATCCCCAATAATGGTTTGTGGTCAGTCACGATAGTAAAAGCCCGGCCATACACATACTCATGAAATCTTTTAACGGCAGATACAATTGCGAGGGCTTCTTTATTGATTTGGCTATAATTTCGCTCAGTTTTTGAAAGTGTCTTTGAAAAATATGCAACAGGGGCTTCGATACCATTAGGCAGTACATGGCTCAAAATGGCACCCACTCCGAAAGGCGAAGCATCACATGTGATATTTAACGGCAAAGTCTCATTGTACTGCATGAGTAGAGCGTCAGAAGTCAGTAGTTTTTTACATTACAGAACGCCTGTTTTTCTTTATGACCCCATAACCAAATTGCTTTTTTGTCTAGCAAACGATGTAACGGCTCAGCGACAGTTGCTTTATGTGGTAGAAATACATTATAAAAGTTGATGAGACCTAGGAATGCCTGGAGATCGGCCTTATTCTGAGGCCTGGGAGCGTTTTTTATTGCTCTCAATTTACTGTCGGTAGGGTGAATACCCTGACTGTCAATTAGATACCCTAAAAACTTGACATGATCTGTACACAAATTACACTTATTCTTTTTCACTTTAAGACCGGCGTCTTGGAATTTTTGTAGAACTAATTTTAAACGATCCCGTAAGATATTTTTTGTAGGTGCAGCAATTAATACATCATCAAAGTAGGGGACCACACCTTTAATCCCTTGTAGTAGCCTCTCCATAAGGCTCTGAAAAATTCCCGGGCCTACACTGACTCTGAATTGGAACTGGGTACATTTAAAGGCACCTCGGTGCGTCACAATCGTTTGTGCCGTTGCCATCTTTTCATCAACAGGTAATTGCTGATATGCCTGAGCTAAGTCTAATTTAGCGAAGACTTTTCCGCCCCCCAGGGAATGGAGGAGATGCTGTACCACCGGCACCGGATATGCATTTTGCTGCAGGGCGTGGTTCAGGGTGGCCCGGTAGTCCCCACAAATTCGAATTGAACCATCCGGCTTAATTGGTGTTACGATTGGGGTCTCCCAGGGGGAGTGATCGGTTGGTTCTAGCATCCCCTAAGCTATTAATTTATCGAGTTGTTCATCGATCTTCGGCTTTAAGGCAAACGGAACTCGACGGGGCTTAAGGCGGATGGGAGCTATCTTTGGATTAAGGCTGAACGATATTGGGGTCCCCTTGTACTCGCCTAATTTTTCCATGAAGAGGTCCCTGAATTCATGGATGAGGTCCTCCTCCCAGTCACTTCCGCTGACTCAGTTTATGCCTGCCACTTCAATGCCAAGTGGCGCGAACCATTGGAGACCTAGAAGACTAGGCCGATCTTTGTTGATCACAGTTAGCGGTAAGTATGCTATGTGCTTCTTGAATGAGACCCGGACTCAGCTGGAACCAACGACAGGGATTCAATTCCCTTGATAGTCCTTAAGAATAAGTCTTTGGGAACGGAGGTCTTGGCTCTGGATCGTGGGGATGAGTTGCTTGAGGGTCTTCCAAGACAACATCAAGAGGGTCGATCCCGAGTCAACTTCCATTTGGCAAGGCTGGTTTTCGATGGCCACTGTAATTTGGATTTTCTTGGCATCCAAGGCAGAGGCGTGACCGATAGGATAGTATGGTGAGCCTCTTCTTGCTTCGTGGGGTGATTCAAAACTCGGTTTCTGTAGGAGTGGTTTACTGGTTCTCACCTTACAGGACGGTTTCCTGTCGATTGGCGATAGTTAGCCCCTTTTGAGGCCTGGCCGGGTCCTTGTAAACTTCGGCAGACCCATCCGATGTGGCCTCTCTTCCCGCACTCATGGCAGAGCGCGTCGCGGAATTTGCATTCGGACCTGACATGGTTGGCTCCACAGCCAGCGCAAGGGTGTAGGGACTTCGGGTAGGGATCCCGGTCGGACCGCAGTCGATGGACCTCTTCTTCATCGCTGTCTGACGACGAAGAGAGGTCCTCGTGGTGGGCCATTGTAAACTGCCCATCTGACTTGGGTAAAATGTCGCCTGTCGGTTGGTGTACCGGAGCGCGGTTGCGGCGTAATTGTGCAGCCGACTTCCTGGTTGCTTCTGCTGCAGTAGCATCGGTGATGGCATTGGCAAGGCTGATGTCGCCTTTCGCCATCAGCTTGCTCTGCATGCCTGGCGCATCTAGTCCCAGAACTATTCGATCTCTCAGTGCCTCTTCCAAATCGGCGAATCCGCAGAGGCCTCCCAGATTTCAGAGGTCTGCTATGAAATTGGCGACGCTTTCTCCTTTTCGCTGGTTTCTTTGATAGAACTCGTGCCATCTCACGAGCATGGGCACGGTCGTTGCGTAATGAGCTCTTAGTAGGGGTTTGAGGACATCCCAGTCCATCGCCTTCATTTCTGCAGGTTTGGCTAGTGCTTTAGCCATCTTAAATACGGCTGGCCCGCAATGCGTTAGGAATACCGCCCGTTTCTTCCCGGTCGTGGCATCCTTTAGATTGTTAGTTTCCAAAAACATTTGGAAACAATCCATGTAGGACCCCCAGACCTCTTGCACTGGATTGAACGGAGCAGGTGGTACGACACCGCCTGACATGGTTCGGTCGTGTAGCGCTGTCAGCCACGTGCTCGGTGTTTCTTCTTAGTTCAGTCAGTTCTGACATCTCCACATCCCACCTTCGTCACCAGTGTTATGTTTGGAGCATGGGCGAGAAAGAATGGAGACGAGCCTCTGGAATGGTGAACTTCAACTCTTTATTTACATGGTGACAGCTCAAACTCAATGGCAGTTATAGCCCTCCTTATATAGGCAACCCAATAACTATTTAACCAATAACAATCTAGGAGCGCTAGCGCCCTTAACCAATATGAACGCTCCGTTAATGGCCAATCAGATCCCCCGGAATGGGCCAATCCGATCCTGCCATTAACAGCCAATCAGAAGTGCAGGGCCAGAACCCTGCACTTGACTCCAAGCTCAAGATAACTTTATAAACCTTATGCATTCACAACAGTTTGTAGACCCGCTGTAGTCTGGGTTACTGAGTTATTTTGGGGTTTGGGTTTAAATGGTCATCTCTTCCTTTTGTGGAAATAGAAAACATTCCAGTATGCATGTTTTAAACTCTTAATTATCATAAAAATGCCAGACATACAAAAAGTACAAAATTATATGATGGTGTGAGGCTTTTTAAACTGTGTAATTTGTTAATGTAAAAATTTGCTTGGGTAAATTTCAGACAACCTCCTGGAATTCTAGAACATCTGAGAGAAACTGAAGTCAGCTTAACAATGTGAACTGGTTTACATTACATTAGATTTGAGAAACAGACAATGCAAACAACTTTGGTGTCCAAAACTTAATTAGAGGCTTCTTTTTAAACATATTCCCTCCCACTATGAAAGCGGGTAATTTATTTGGCTCTACTTAGTTCATCTTCAAAGGTGCAAATCTGTGGAAACTGGATTAGTATGTTGACTCCATCAATTAACATTAATCTAATATCCTGCCCATTTAAATTAGTGTAAACACAGACCAATAAGGTTAGGGGAAAGAGAGTTAAATTGAAAAAGATTTATTTAAGGATTAGTGTGGTAGCTAAACTAGAATTTAATCCAGGAAGTAAACATCACAGAAATGTAGGTTGTGGGAAACAACAGACCACAACAAAAACTAGCAGCTTGAAACAAAAATGCAAATAGGAAAGGTCATTTTAGAAAAACTGTGGTTATATAGTGTTTCTTCTCCTACAGAAAGTGATTGCAAAATAGTCAACAACTTGTGGAATTGGCCTGAATCTCTTTTTATGATGCTAGGGATTCCACATCGGTCTGTAAAATAGAAGAAAGTAAGTTCTAATATGTTGCTTGAAATGAGATTGTACTTGTAAAACCAACAAAATGAAGATTAATCTGTGATTTGCAGAATGAGAAAATAGAATTCCAGGTCAAGAGTTGCAAGATCTCTAAATCTAAGTAACAAAGACCATATCCTATAGCTAGCATTTCATAAATGAAATCAGATATCGAGGACCAATACTTCTTGATCCAATATGACTGTTTAGGCCAAAACTGACTTGCCCAAGAAAGGTTATATCTGGGCAAAGGCATTCCAGACCATAGTTTAGCAACTGTTCTGCACACCAGGAATAATATATTCAGAAGAACTCTCAAACTGTGAACATGTCCTTCAGAGGAACAGCATGCCTACTCAGACCAAGCTGCAGTCCCATTCAAAACTAACTTGTTTACTGATCACTAGAGTCCCTTCATCTAGATCAGGGGTGTCCAACCTTGGCAACTTTAAGACTTGTGGACTTCAACTCCCAATGCAAAGCTGACTGAGGCATTCTGGGAGTTGAAGTCCACAAGTCTTAAAGTTGCCAAGGTTGGACACCCCTGATCTAGATTGTGCTTCAGTTTGTTGCCTTGCTCCAATAAATCTCTATAACCAGTTAATGATTCAGGCCATTTGGTGAGGATTACTTGAATCAAGATCCAGAAAGTATTTCCTCCAGCTGTGTATCTATTCATTTGTTTGATAACATAGTACTTGTTGATCTGATATTCTCATTGTCTCATATGTTACAACAGGAGACAGAGCTTCAACCTGTCAAACTTATGGCCCACGGGCCAAATGTGTCACATACTGTCCTTGTCCACGCCCAGTTTAGTGAAAGGGAAAAAAGTTGCAATACATCATGTGATGATGCTGTGATAATGCAAATATGACAACCCTGTTCTACCTAGATAAAGCTTGTAAGTTATGCCTACTTTAGTCCCATTTATTTCAGTGCTTCATGAAGGCCTTAGGTGAAACACTAAGCAAGGTCCCTTAGTATTAATCCACTGATACCTCCATTGAATTATTGGAATGTGTCCCATTTTCACACATCGGTATATTTCATAACCTTTGGCATTTGTAGTTTAGCCCTAAAATTGTTTCTCCTATGTTTTATTGCTGTAAATAAGGCATGTTTATTTACTTAGTGCTTCATTCTCTTATAAAAATTCTTGCTTAATCTTAGTGAATGTCAAAATTGTTCACATTATAGGCAAAAGGAAAGTTCAATAAACTTGCACAGATGGTAAGGCCATCCCCAGCTATTAACCATCATGGCTAGAAATTGGAGAGCTGGCAAGGTGCTCTTGTCCTGATTGTTAGTGTTTGGTAGTCTTCTGGCCAGCCATTTCAGGAAACAAGATAATGATTGCTGCAATTTATACATCAGGCTAGATAGACCTTTGGTTTGATTCACTGAGTTTTTCCTATATTCTTAATTAGGACAAGGCAGATGAGGTACTTAAACATTTTAGAAAACAAATCCATTTTAATCTGGTGCAAGTTATTATCTGGTTCCATAGTTCAGGTACCACAACAGAAAAGGAATGCTCTACCCAACTCTGTTGTTACAGCCTCAAACCCTCACACCTTCAACCTCAAACTGTCTACTGTGGACCTCACCCCATTCCTAAGAGGTCCATAAAGGGGTTGTACTGCATAAGTGCACCAGTGTGCCTATGGTCCCTGTCCTACTGTTCCCATTTGTCTGTATTTACTTCCTTTATTCATGTTTATGTTCATACCTATACTTGTTATCTTGTACATGTTTGACAAACAAATAAAATAAAATGCTTAGTTCTTAGAAAAGAGCATGATCTCTTGAAGCAGGTAAACCTAGAGATATCTTAATCCAAAATTACATAGGTCTTCACAATGTAAACATCACCATCTTTCATTGGGCTCAGTCCCCAATGGGAAAATAAGATTTCAGACTTGGTATAATTCAAGGGTGGGTGACTTTATTACTGCTTCAGAGAGCTAAGTGACCCAGGCATCAAGAGAGAAGGAAGGCTAACATTTTCAGCCTCCTTGTAGTTTCCCATTTCTCAGCTCAACATTTCCTTTACCAGTTTTGATGGTTAGAGTTTTTGAAAGAGAAATGTAATTGCTTCTTCCAAAACAACAGCAACTAAAAACAAAATGACACTGCTAAAATAGAAAATTGCTATTGCTGATGAATTTTGTGATGTGCTCTTGGGTGTGGCAGCCCAGTGAGTCATAGAAATGTTTGCTTGTGGTTTGTGCACCACTGGCATCCTGTGCTCCACTTAAAATGCTGGCAATCTTGCCCACTTAAGAGTGGGCAGTCGTGAAAGGACGTGGCATATGTCTTGTAGCCAGAGTTTTTTTTTTTTTTTGGGGGGGGGGGGTTAGGTAAGGGAATCTATGTCATCTTCATCATGAATTGTAACTAAAGTTTTCTGAAACAGAGCCCAAATCAGGGGTCTCAAACTCATGTCATCACGATGTCATCATGTGGTATATTGGGACTTTCTCCCTCTTCACTTTACTGGGCATGGGTGTGGCCAATGTGTGATGTATCTGGCCTGCGGGCTGCAAGTTTGTCAGCCCTGGCCTAGATTATGCCTCTTTAGCAAAGCCATGCCCTTGCTTCTGGGAGCAAGGTGACTAAAAATTTATTTGCTACATTATTTGAGCCCAAAAGAGGGTTTAAGGACAAATTTTACATTACATTTCAAACCACCATGGTCTACTACTGGATTTCAATAAAAGCAGTGCCATTTTTTTCAAAGAATCAGAAATGAAGGAGAACACTTGGAATAGCTAAAAAGAAATTGGCATGTTATCAAGACATAATTGGAAATCTGCTTGCCTTAATTTAGTCTAACAGAACACATGTACCAGTTCTCAGAAATGTGTAAATTCAGATTGTAATCATTTTAGCAGTACCTCTGCAAGGCTTCCCCCCCAATTGTAAAATAAATATTATTTTTAAAAAACCTTCCTAAGGCTTGGTCTTTGTATTGCTGCACCATACAATTTAAAACATTTCATTTTCCTTGTTAATACACCTTGCTAGACAGTTGGATTTTTGTGGTATTCTAATAATACAGTACTACTAAAATTAAGTTACATTCTTGTTCACAGATGTGGAAGCAAATACCTCAGGCTTGGCTGAACTCACCTGAACCCACTTGAATTCATTTTTGGCACAGTGGCTTTTCAATGGCACAAAAATAAATGCTGCAATTTTGAAACAGGGTTCCCTCAAATTGGATGTGGGGTTGCCTAAACACTCCACATGAATGACAGTCTGCTACAGTATAGATTGCAGCTACTTTAACAACAATGTAGGTATACAGGTATAAATAGCTCATTGCTATTTTCCCAGTGATAAACATTTCAGGACACATTTTTTTTGATTGGTCAATCATTAAGCAGAAAAGGGCAACAGCATTTGTTTGGAGGTAGTAATAACAATTGGTGATCTTGGCAGTCCTTCTGTGATCTTTTTTCCATTAGCCTCCTGTGTAGTAACAGCTTGGGTAATGGTTGTTACTACACAGGAGGCTAATGGAAAAGAGATCAAAACACAAATGACCCAGGAGATTACAATGCAGGACCCAGGATACCACAACACAAGAACTCGCAAGCCTATCACACAACCCATTACCCAAGCCGTTAAAACACGAGAGGCGAATGGAAAAAAATCACTACAAAATAAACGACCCAGGAAATTACAGCACAAGATCCAGGATATCTCCACAACAAAACTCACAAGGCCATCACACAGCCCATTATACCAACATCAACTCCATCAACCAATCAAGAGGCAGCAGTGCAGCCAACCAGCCCAGCACACAAGCCCCCCCCACCAGTATATATAGAGAGACGGCAGCTCCGATCACACGCTGCTTGCACTGACAAGAAGCCGAAAGCACCAGCCTGAGTGGGACCTCACCAAAACGTTGCCAAGATACTCTTAATCTTACATGGGAAAAGACCTGAACACACCTACATGCATGCATACATACATACATACATACATACATACATAATGCTATATTTCCCTTAGTTCCTCCTGATAGTTATTGTTTAACTGTATTTATCACGCTGCCTATTTAGCATCTGCTTGGTTATAAATTGCTTTCATATACAAGTAAAACACTCTGCCACTTTTAGTTCTGAAATCCTATTTAATTCTGTATTTGCAATGGGGGAAGATATCACTTCCTTTATCTCAAACAGCAAAATATTTCAGGCAGACTGTGAGGTTATTTAACTTACAGAGTATGCAGCTGCAAAATGCTGCAATTGCCTTTGTTTTAACTGGGAATTCATATTCATGGCAGTTAAAGCCATCAAACTTTACCAGTTATAATGATTGGATGCTGCTTCTGAGAATGGGCCACGTGCCTCTGAATAGCAGCGGCTGGGGAATAACTGGGAAAGAGTTGTGTCTGCATGTCTGATTTACAGAGTTTGTGGAGCCATATGGTTGGCTGTGGGATTCTTCCCACTGCTGAAATGATCCTTGACTTAGATGAAAACTGCACCGCATGAAATTACTGTTCCATTGCCATTTCTATCCTGCTTCTATGGCTTCTGTTTCAAGTCACTGCAGTCACTTGATTTCCTTTCAAGATGATGAGTGTTGAAGTTTAATAGAGTTTATACACTTGAAATTGCTCTGGGCCAGTCTTGAACTGTGAGGGGAAATGCTACCAGCATAGGTAAGGTCAACTTGACCCTGTCTCACTCAGTGATGGCTAAAAAGAAGATGACAATAGGAAGACAGCACTACCCAAAAAGGGTCCTGAGTATAATTATGGGCAAGTTTGAAAAATCTAGTGGTAGAAAACAGAGTGCCAGAGTTGTGTGCATGTGTGCAAATTTTTATCATGGCAATTAATTTAACTAGTTTTATGTAATTCCAAAAATAATTCTTGGCAAGATGCTATATGTAAAAGCAAAAGCACAGTCAGCCAAGTTCAAGATGCTAGTCCTCCCGCTTGTACTATTGTCAGTATTTTTTTTCCTTTTCCTTTCCCAATGCCTTTACTTTTAATCAATTTTAGAAATTGCCCAGGAATGTAAATGAAGCTTCTTTTTAAAAAGCCACACTAAACTATTTCTTAACCACCTCCGAGTTAAATGAGTTGCCCAGCTTAAGAGAGACTTTTAAAGAGCTAATTTAAAATGCAAATAAGGTTATAATATGGCCAACATCAGTGGCTTAAAAAATGTATGGGATGAGGGGACCCTACTGTTTCTTTGCCTCTAGATCATTCTATGGAAGGAAATTCTCTTCAAAACTAAGTTTATGAAAAAGTGCAGAGGTGTTAAGTGAGCAATAGGATTGGAAGCTATTTTATGATTAAAAAGAAATTGGGAGGAAAAAGATGGAGAAAGGACTTGCTCCTTTTTTTTTAGACTCTTCTATAAAAAACCCACTGTCATGTATTTGCTAAATCTTTTGCACCTTTTTAATAGGCTCACCAGTTGCAGTTGTGAACCTGCCACATATGCGGTACTCAGGGGTAGGATTCAACCGGTATAATAACCGGTTCAGTGAATGCATGCTTTGAATTTGAAAATCATCTTCTCCTGCAATCAGCAATCAGCTGAGGTTGAAAAAGCAGGAAATAAAGGACAGTCTGGAGTTCGGGCAGGTGGGTGGGCCAAACAGAAGAACAGTTGATCATCAGAGTAAACTAGTTCCCTCTCAGCTGATCTTTGGAGCTTCCAGCTCAGTAAAACCAGGCCAAACCAGTAGAATCTCACCTCTGGCGGTACTATAGTTAGTCAAGCTCTTGTTTAGCAGCTGGATATGAGACCACCAGAAAAAAACACAACTGTAAACCAAACTGTGCAAACTGTGAACAATCAACAACAGTCATATGAAATATCCTACAGTCCAGGCTGTATTATGTACCTTTCAATAAATAAAAGGGGGGGAGCAGTACAATTCACTTTTTAAAAATTATTCATCTAAGAATTTACCAGCAGTATTTTGTAAATAATTTTATGGACATTTTAATAATAACCAATAATAAATTTTAATAAATGTTATTGACATAATAATAACCGATACAAACTAAATTACAAATAAAAATAAAATGAAAACTCAATGGATACAGGGAAAAGAAAAACAAAAGAAAAAAGGAGAAGAAGAAAAAAGAAACAAGGGCAATAATTAAAACAATGGCTTCCAACCTTTATCACATTGAGCATGAATTGATGTACCAGTAGTAATTTTCATTCCCTTTTAAAATGACAATTTAAAAAATTCTTCCCTTATAGCCAAATTTTTATGTATGCGCAATCTACAAAGTGTCATTTTTTTTCAGTCCTGATTCAGCAAGTCCATAAGAACTAATATTAAACAAATAGTTTATCCTTCATTAAATAGTCCAACTTGAAATTCCTTTTTATTGCTCTTCACCTTTAAATCATTTTAATTGATTTCATATTTCATTAGTCTTTGGCATTCAAAAGACATTCAAAGTTTCACCAGTCTACTTTGTAAATCCTTTAAAAGATGCATTCTCCAGGATTTGTTTTAGCTGTTCCATATCCAAATCCTTTTCTTGATATATCTTTTATATTCATAATCCTAAGTTTTATAGTCTTCTATGCTTTCAAATTCTATATAATATATTATACATAATATTATATATAATACAGTATCTGTGTCAGATAAGAGTTGCTTTTAAAATACATTTCTCATCATCTTCTAAAAGTTTAATCATTGAAATTTGTATCACTGCTATTAGTTATTAATTTGTCAGTCCCAATATGTGTTTAGTTCCATTTCAGTCATTTCCCACATATATATTATTTAATTATATACTGGTTTATCAAATTTTGCAGCAGAAACAACCGATATTCAAAATATGTCTGTTCTCCCAGTCCATTTAACAATTTTTAAAATCATTTTTTTTTGGCTTTTTACCAATTGTACATTATGTTAAACTTTTAAGTTTTTGTTTAAAACTCCTTAACTCCAAAGAAAAAGGTAAAACTCACCAGATATCAAGTTAACCTTGCCATTTTAAAGGTCTCTAATGTTCATAAGATAGTTAAATTGAACATTTCCAAACGTGATTAGAAAGTGACTTTAGCTCTCTCCTTGTTCAGAGATATTCCAAAGGATTAGTCTGATTGACAGGCGTTCATTCTTCATAACAGTCATCAACTTATTTATTGAGATCCTCAGTTTGCCATGATTCACCCAGAATTCAACATTCATTGTATTTATTTTGAGATTTAGAGCAGGGGTTGCCAACCTTTTGGACCTCAGGGACCACCAAACTCATAATTTTAGATCCCAGGGACCAATAACTGATTCTGTGGGTGTGGCCTAATTTGTGGGTGTGGCTTGGTGATTATGTGACTGGCTGGGCATGGCTTGTATGTAAATATTATAAATATTTATATAAATATTGACTTTTTATAAAAAAAAGAGCAACTTTTACCCCAAATCAGGCAAAGCAGGCAGGCAGATTGAGTTGCTCACAGAATCACAGATCCATTCAGAAATCTATCTATCTGCCATTGGCTAGCTCAGTCTGTCACATAAAATTTGCTTGCAAGCAAACTCACAAAATTAACTCACAACACACCATACATGTAAATATTGATTTTTTTATTTTAAAAAAGAGCAACTTTTACCCAAAATCAGGCAAAGTAGGCAGGCAGATTGAGTTGCTCACAGAATCATTCAGTGATCTATCTATCTACCATCAGCTAGCTCAGTCTCTCAAATTTGCTTGCCGTGACTCTGCACTGAATTTGCTTGCAAGCAAACTTTCAGTCCTAAGAGAAGTAGAGCTGAAGATCTAAAGACTAGCTAGAAAGCAAGAAATCCAACCATTTCCTGCTTCCTTGCTAATCTAAATCTCCTGGCACAGCAGAACAGATGATGGTCAGAAAAAGGAAAAATAGAAATTTAGCAGGCAAGTTTGCCAGGTAAGGAGTGAGTGGGTGGGCCATGTGGGAGGCGCAGCCTTGTGTTTCTGTGCAGCCTGGATTAATTGCTTGGGGGGGTGCTCTGGGGGTGAGATTTTTCTGTGGCCCACCAAAATTTTTTCATGGCCCACCAGTGGGCCGTGGCCCACCGGTTGGCAACTGCTGTTATAGAGGGTTTCTGAAGTATAGGGATAGATAAAAGTCCTATAAACCCATTTAGAATGAATTTGGAATGACTGAGTGAAAGTAGGATATTAAAACAGTACTCCAGAGACAAATTAATTATTTTGCTACTTACAGTTAATTTGTCACCCTTAGGTACTGTTATGACACTCTTTCAATAGATGCTTTGGGTTATGTTTATGCTGTTGAAGAGCCTTATAGTGGATGCTTTTCAGTTTACTGTCTGAAGAACAAATATACTGTACTTAGAAGAAAAATTAAAACTGAGTTTTTTTAAAGAAATATTATCTGCAATGATAGATGGCAGTTTGTTAAAAAAAAAAAAAAAGAGGGAGGGAGAGAGGGAGGGAGGGGGAGTGAGAGAGAACACCTGGCTGTAATAAGTAAATATATTCAGGTAAGCAGATCTTTCTTATTTGCTTTTTCATTTTCACAGTGAGTTAGAATGCAGGAAATGGAGAGATCTTGTTTCAACTCTGTCATCTCTTTTGTTCACTGGCAAGTGATGTTAAAGCCTTGTAAACTCTAACAGTTGACTATATCTTGTTCCCTGTATCAATAAAGAAAGGGACAGAACCTTTGTAAGGGAACCATCTGAAAGGAGGAGATAATATAGTCTGGGTTCCTCATTCAGGTAGCTTTTTAGCTGTGTGAAGTAATTAGCAAGATTAAATATGGGTCTGTTTTAAGTCTTCCATATTCAAGGCTTGTCCTGATATCATGGAAACTTAATGATGTTTGGGATGTTTGGTTGATAGGTAATTCAGGACTAGGATTCAATTATAAAAACGTGTTGCATTGTACAAGTACAATTGTAATGCAATGTCATAATGCAAGTTGAAAAGGGATGTAGCTTGCATCATGTTAGCACAATGCTACTTTAGTTATCTGCCTCCCCTTGATTTCCCCATCCCACTTCCACTTTTGTCAACTCCTCCTCTGTAAGCTTCTCCTTCATCGGAAAAATTGCAAAAACAATTTTTCAATTTGTCCAGAGCTGCAAAATGAATGCTATTAACAGGTAGTTAGTAGGAACTTTCACCTAGGATTCCTATGATTTTTCACCTAGGATTCCTATGATTCCTATGATTTTTCTTTTTCCTTGTGTTGGTCACCATTACACTCATCCCACTTGTTTTTTAAGATTAAAGGTGGGTCAAGGGATTACTGGTTATTCCCTACACAGTTACTGTTGCTTTTTCTTGTGAAAACAAATGAAATAACAATGAGAATGTAGCAATGGTTGGAAAAATAACTTTTCTTTCCCTCAATGGCCAATTGTATGGCATTTTTGTCCCTGTCCTCCTTTTCTCATCTGCCCCAGCTCACTTACACAGCAGTTTGGAACTATGCTATATAGCACAAGATATAGGAATGTCCCTCTACTCCTGGGAAAAGGCTGAAACCTGTGGCTGTAGATGTGATGAAAAAGCATGGCAGTGGACAATTTTACAATCAGTGTGACTATGCTAATTTAAAGGATAACTTAGAACAAAAGAAAAGTAGTGTGGGAGAATAAAAAACCTCAGTCCATCTATTTTGTCATTATGTGGTTCAAGCAAGCCTGGAGCTTTCTAATAATCCACAAACTGGAAAGTTTTTTTGTTGTTGTTCCTTTCTTGAACCTACTCTATGAACCTGGAACAATTATGTTAACATACAGTAATTACATATTACATGAGGTATTTTATTCTCGCTCTACCATAGGTTTGGTATAATGGTAATTCCATTACATTCTTGTCAACCTGGGAGGCCAACTTGGGAGGTCAACTTTGCATTTCATCTCTTTGATTAGTTCACAAGAAGGCTCTGAGCAATTTGCAATCTACATATGATTCTAACATTGGATACTAATGAACTGCATCCTAAAGCTGCCACAGTGAGAAGAATGATATGAATTGCATGAAAGAGTCTGCCATGCATGTTTGTACTTTCAGGCAGGGGATACAGACTTCGTTCCTCTGATAATAGAGTTAAAGTTCAATGTTCCATTTTATTTACTTTACTAATCCTACTCTAGTATTATTTTGGCACTGTCACAAAACACTTTACATACTTACAAAAAAACCTAACATATTGGGCATGGTCAATCAAGGCCAAAATGATAAATATGAAATAAACAACACTTTTAAGAAATTTTACCTGTTTTTCTAAACTTACTATATTTATGAAAGGCCAATTGCATATTTACTGAATACATCTATGATATTGTCAACAGTTAACTCACTTGGTCTATTATTTACAAATAATATGGTTTAGGTGGTAATGGTTAGTATATTGCATGACTTGTGAATAACCCATGGTTACAACTAATAACTCATGGCTTAGGGCTTATTGTGATGACTGTGAAACCCTGATTAAAGCAAACCTGATTTAACACAATGTGTGAAGTCAATTTTTGGCAGCATCAAAGGTTGTGCTGCTGCCTCACTAGACGCACAATGTTATTAAGAGAGACAAGAAGGTTGGTGGGCAGGAGTAAGGAATAAAGCTTTGTAATTCATGTAATCAAGCTCTGGTCTGGAAAGGCAAGAGCTAGAGAACATTCTTCTAAGTTTTCAAGCTTTGCTTGTCTGGTTTAATCCCTAATGTCAGCAAATTTTAAGTTCAAATGTAGATCATTACTTTAGTAGACACAAATCGGTCTGCAGCCTGCTTCTTTTAATATATGGACTTCTACCTACAATTTATCAAAGGAAAATAACTGCAATTGACACTATGCAGTTTCTGAAAGAGACAAATGTTACACATAAACATTCTATAGATTTAATGCTGGAAACAGAGGTCACAACTTGTGTGAGTTAATATTTTCCAAGCCAGAAGGTGGGGGTGGGGGTGGATCTTACTGCAGTTATATTTGAATGCCCTACTTTATTTTGCTCTACTGCACCCCATTTTATTTCTTATTTTAAATTTTTTTGGGAAAAAAATAAAGGCTTCTACTTCATGACATTTTATTATTGCTATTACAAAGGGATATTCTCTGGTAAAAACACAATCTGTAAAAAATAGTTGTATAATACAGCATTTTAGAGAAGAGAACTTTAATAGATTGTTAAAAGTCATTATTGGCAAAGATGCTGACACACTGGGAATTATCTCTCCAGATTTCTACAATATGGGAAGTTACATTTTTGTATGCATCATTGGAGAGGAATAAACTATGCAAATTCTATTTAGAGGGTCAAATGTTTGATGCTAGGCCCTAAAAATTAAATTCAAGATGATGTATTAAAACAACAAATTGGATTCAGACTTAGGAAGCTGTGAACACAGGACACCAATAACAAAAGAGTTGGGCTTTAATCACATTGTTGTAGCCACCATCCTTTTTTTTAAGCTACACTTTGTGGATATTCCTGAATAGATGTAAATTATATCACACCAAGTATGAATGCAAATCTGGAACACACACACACACACACACATACATATATATATCAGAAACCTTATAGTGTTGTACAAAACTATATGTATTCTGGATAAGAACAGGATATATGTGCCATATCCTGACATTTAGAGAATTTTTTAGGATCAGGGAGAGAGAGAAAAAAAATCACAGGGATTTTCCACATCAAAGAACCCTGAAACTCCAAGCTGTACAGTGACTCACAAATGAAGGTAAATATAGGTGTTCCAGGATATTGTTACCAATCCAATCTGGGTCAGTCATTAGGCCCAGAGGTTAGTCTTCCGAGCTTTTTGACTTGTGCTGGAGCCCATCTTCAGGGGACTTCTCACACTGGTAGTAGAAATCTGAAAGCTTGGAAGACTAAACCTCGGACTTGGTGAGCGACCCAGATTGGATCCTGTACTTTGACTGTTTTGTTTTTTAGTTTTAGCTGAAATATGCTGCACCAAATAATTTGTTGGCTTTTCCATTCTGTAATGTACCATTTTATTTTATTATTTGATTGGATTCATAGACAAATCTACCAGAGAACAGTAAAATCAGTTATATATACTAAGAGACTTACTCACCTGATAATATAAAAGTAATGAAGTTCCTCAAACTGCTAGACAATGGAGCATCCAATATTGATAGTAATTGCAATATATTTGGCAATTCTTCTGGAAATATCTGGAGATCTGTCAGTTAAAAGTACGAGAATTTTCTCTTCCCTGGAGATGCTAGGAGAATGAGGCGGGAAAATTGTCCTTAGATCAATTTACCACATTGTGTGAAAGCTGTTTCTATTTCTTCCAGTAAGAAGGGACAGAGTTTATCTCTGTGCAGGGATAGTTTAAAAATCAGTCCTGTAACAATGAGGGCAGCACAATGTGACAACAATGAGGAAGAACACTCTTCTATGAAATAGGTAGAAAACACATGTTAAATATTTAGTGTGGCAGAAAAATCTCATTTCATTTCCATATTTATTTACTTTACTGTAAGCAGATATGGATTGGGACAATTGCACGTAAGGCAAGAGTCATAGCAATCATCCTAATCCTTTCTTCTGCATCTTTTTTTAAAAAGAAACAATTTCTGCAAGTTATGTATGTGTGCATGTTTAAATCTATTAGCAAAAATAATGTTTTTCAACCATGTCCTTTGAAAAGATAAGTAATGTCAGGCTTGGCTAATTTCTTGTATGGGAAACATCAAGGAATCCTAGGGCTCTTGATTAGAAAGAAGGCAATGGCAAAACACATCCATATTGTTGCCCAAAAAATGACATGGATCTCTCCATGAAAGTCAAGAAGCATTTTCTTTTTTTGCAGGTAGCAATGGAGAGAAAATAAACTATTTATAAGATTATGTGTCATCTTCTAAATCTATAAAGCAAGCTAGAGGAAGAGACCATTATAGGAAAACCCTTTTGGTTTCAAAGAACAAAATAATTATACATAGGAAAGATAACACAGCAAAAATAGAACTGGATTAGTAAACTTCCCTCTTGATTAACTAGCCATAAAACATGAAACTATGAGGCCAGAAAGGACAGACCATTTGGCATTCTTTAGAAATTTTGAATCTCAACTCCTATCAACATGTCCAGTGATACACAATGGAACCAGAGCTGTTAGTCCTCTCTTTGTCTCTGCCTTCAATGGCCATTTTGTATTGTATTGCTGGGTTGCCCACAATGAAAGGGTTTTTTTTAAAAAGTCAGATCTAGCAGAGCTGGTCAAAGGAGTTGAAATCTAGAAATCTTGAAAATGTCAATGAATTTAGTTAAGGGAGAGGTAACCAAAAGTCCTCCTGGTGTTTTAAATTTCACCCCTACCCCATTCTTGGTCATTGGTTGTACTGATTGAAGCGGTTAGAAATTCCAAAAGTCCAAGAGATTTAGAGGGCACCACATTCCCTGTTTTAGCAGAAGCCTAGTATTTTCAATTAACTGCAGTAACATTTATTGCAGCAGCATACAACAAATGCAGTGTGATTGGCAATATGTTGTGGAAGTTTTAATATGCTTTCAAATATTTTACAGTTTTGCGAATATCTTGGCTGGGTTTAGTTCTTCAATCAAGCTGCCTTTTGGGGTGAAAGTGTTTCAAAATAAAGTTTCATAATATTGGGGGAGGGGGGGAATACGCTTCAAAATAAAGTAGTGAAGCCCATGTGTTCCAGGGTACAAAAAGAACTATTGTGATTCTTATCTTCACAAGTGCATTAAAAAAAATAGTGCTTGTCCTCAACTTTCTCAAAAAGTTATTTAATAAAGAACTTGAAACCATTTTCAATATTTACAATAGAAATGCTCAAGAGCTGAGTTATGTGTTTTGAAATTCACAGGTTTCAACCATTGAAACAACAGTGATAGGAAGTATAGTTGACATTTTCCAAATATAAAAACCAGATGATGGAAAGTCTAATTTCTGTGAATTGCAGCAATAGCTTAGCAGTCTATGTAAACCATGTGGAAATATTGTCTGGCCAACAGGACATGAAAAGTGAAGAATCTCCTCAGTATTTGCAGAAAAAGAGATTCAAATCATTTAGTTAATTTCTCTATTTTGAATTACAGATGAAACTCCTTCCATATTAACTTTTCACATTCTTTGTTCATCCATTTTTATCAAAAAATCTACAGGACTCCCATCGACAAAATATATTTTAACAGTTTCTGTATTATTCTTTTCATCTTTTTCAGGCACGATGAATTCCAAATTCTTTCAGGCACAATGAATTCCAAAAGTTGATATTGAAAATGATTAGCTGTCATGTAGTTAAATATTTAATCTGCCAAATCAGCCAATTAATTTCCTTAGAAACATATCTCTGTTATTAAAATATTTTTAATAACATTAAAGTGTTTTAATGAGATGTCAGTTTTTCAGACAAAGCACTAGATTGTAGTCATCTATCATTTTTATTTCCTAAAAACATCTCTAAGGTTCCAGAAGTATTCTTATAGAGAAAAGATTCTTGCATTTAATCTTTGTAATTAATATTTCTTCATTTTTAAATTTAAAAAATTAAACAATTTGAGCAAAGAACGTGTCTTAAGGCAGAGAGGTATCCACATTCATGTTGTTTATGTTGCTCTTCTCTCTTTCTGGGTGCTGCTTTACTGCACCCAGAGGTCTGTTTAAAAACTTTTCTTTTGCTTTCCATTAATCCTGTTTTATTTCTGAACCAAATAAAAGTGGCCAAGGTTCACTTGCTGAATTCAGCCTGCCTACTCAGAACTCTGCTGCTATCTTAATGCCGGACTTGGACCAGACAGCTCTTCAAATAGAAGTTGACCCCTATAAAGTAAGACTCATGGCCACACTAATCAGCATAGAAATCACTGGGTAAGAGGGATAAATACACAGACTGGTACAAAATATCTTCCCATGAAAATCTTGAGATTAAAAGAAGGGGGCTGGAGTGGGAAAGTGTATATAGAAGTTAATCTATATTCACTTGTAAAATATATGCTTTCCACATTTTGTAAGTTATTGCTTTTTCACTGTTGCATTGCATAAAAAATTCATTGCTTTCCTAACCATCTTTAATGGTTTCCTAAAATTCATCCTTGAAAATGACCTGCTGGCTCAAAACATAATAATAAATCTTGGTGGAAAAACAAGAGTTTGAATGTTCGGGGCCATTGTTTCTCTTGTTTTCTTGTTATCTATGAATATAAGGCAAGTGGGAGGAAGTAAAAAATGAGGCTTGATAAGGTTACCAAATGAATCCATCTTTTCAGCTGCACAGTATTGCATGGGAGGATAAAGATACGGTTGTATATAACATTAAGCTTCACACACTTCACAGTAGGTATGGAGGTGGAAAAAGGTGCTTGGTGAACCTATATCTGAGTGAATGAGTAAATCCCAGTTTTGGTTTTCATACAACCTTTTATTATGATGATGGTGATGGTGATGAGGTTGTGTTTAAGTAACAGAATGTATTGATCTAACTTTTCCCAGCAAGCTTTGCTCCAACCTTCTTTGGCCTTACTTCTTATTCTGTCTTAGAGTTTATACTTCTTCCATTCTTCTTTATCTTGACTCCTGATTATCTGTTATTTCATTTCTCTCTTTCCCCAATCATTTTCTTTGATGCATTCATTTTATATTTTCCTTCTTTCCTAACTTCTGAGGTAAAGCTGACCCAGCATGCACGCAATTTAGTTTCTTGATTTCTTCTATCTTCTTCACCTTTGCCCATTGTCTCTGCTTATGCCTCAGAATCTTATTTCCTTTGTCTCTTCAATTATTTCATTACTTGTAATTCATAGAATTTAGTATAAGTCAGCGAATTAATGATTACTTGATGGAGTTCAGTCTATATTTTGTTTTAAAATATGAACTGAACTAAATCCTAAACTTTTCCAACTTTTCCTGCATTAACTAGAAGTTGTTTGCCTAAAACTGTAGCTAGTGGCTGTGCTAAATAGTCAACCTAATCATTTGACAGCTTTCAGTCTCCATCTAAGGAAAGTGTGAAGAAAGCAAGAATACATCAGGTATTCATTTGAATGTAGGAATGTGTCCCTGTTCTTCAACTTATAAAGACTTGGGTGCTTACATGCATTCTCTTGCATTCACACAGATGAGTCCATGCAATCTGAAAATATGTAGAATAGCATTTAGAGATATTATAGGGAAGACAAAGCAATGTTGTCAGCTTTATGTGGCTAATAACTTGGGTTCATGTGACACACTAAATCCCATAACCTGGAATAACAAAATGCAACAGCTGTATTTACATAATATAGAAATAAATAAACCACTTTATGGCTTAAGGGCAAAGCCTGGTTCACCCACCACATTAACACAATCAGTGTTCCTACAAGATGCTGAACCACAAAAAACCTGACCCCATTTTAATCTCCTCTAGCCTGTTTGTGAAAATACTGGAAGAAGGAAGTCAACCATGTTCAAAACAGTACAGTGAAAAAATAATGAGAAAGAGTTAGTACAATGGGTACAAATCTGTGTTTTGAATTGGTCTCTTGGTAATATTTGCAGGGTGAAGATCTCTATAAATCAATTACTAGCTGCTGGCCCAAGGGGTTAATTAAATTCACTTCATCCGCACACTGAAGGGAGTGGTGTTACAAGAACTAGGAGAGTTCACTAGAGGTCTGGGAAGAGAACCAAAGTCATTTTTCCTTAGAAATCTTGTCATTCTGAGACATATCTGATTCCTGATTTATAAGGGGTTTGTATTTAATATGGAGCTGGATCTTGAAACTGCTTGTAAGTCATACTTCATGAGGGAAGAAAATGCATGCCAAGCAGTCTTACAATACAAGGCATTACTAAAATATATATTAACTCTGTGTTGTTGATCTACTTATAGGAAATATTAGAAATTACAGCTGGGAAAATTACATGTATATATTTCCACCTTAATGTAAAGTCTTGAAGTAACTTCTAATCATATGAATTGGGGTAATAAAGAAAGGGGATTATCAGGCTGAAAGATGCATCAAGTGCTGCATTCTAAATGGCAAGTGAAGTTTAGGGGAAAAAAGCCCAAATTTTTAATTTCATGTTAGTTTAAGTTACATTAATTATAAACCGTATATGTTCCCCAAAATATGGAAAACATGAGGAAGCTCAGAAATTTTTTATAGATGATGTGAATGATGATAATTTTTATTAATTTTATTTGTTATAGTTGCCCACTCTAGTAGACTCTGAGCAGTTTGCAAATTCCAAGGGGGATAGAAACAGTTAAAAACCTACAATAACACAGACAACTTGGGCTAAAGCAACTGTAACAATAATAGATAACCACTCAGGGGCTCTACAAACAAAAACCAAGGCCAGCAATCATTCTACCCTCATTCCAAACACTGCCTCAGATGAATACTGTGGCAAATCATTGCTTACAACTCTCGCAGCTGGTCCAGAAAGATATTATGGTCAATAATATTGAAAGTTGTTGAGAGATTGAGGATCAGGATGGATGCATCATGGCTTTGATGATAATGTCCTCCAATGCCAGATCATACTGCAACTATTCCAAGATAAAGGCACAGCTACCCCTGCCCATCACTGTACCAATAGCACCTCCTACCCTCAAATCCCCCCTTCAGTTCATCTTCCCCTGTCCAAGGCCAATACATCAATTTCTCCCAACACCTCCCAAACAATTCTTCAAGAAAACAAAGAATATCACTTCAGGGGTAAGATGTTTCCCAGTGAGGAGGCCCTTTGAGGAAAAATTGCCTTTGGCTGATGTCTCTTTGATCTATTATAGGAATAGGGCAATAAGTATGCTCTCCCTTCTTGCGTGTATCAACCAGACACATTCCATCTGGAGGAGATACCCATGTATGACCTCATATGTTCAAACCAGCAGTTTTAACTAAAAACCCATTGATAACCAAAGCTGTGACCAGAGAATTGATGTTGCAGTAGCTATTCTCATCCTTGGCTGCTCTATTTTGTACCAATTACAATCTGGGGGTCATCTTCACAGAATTTTCATGTAATTGAAGTGTATACCTGTAAAAATATAAATCTCCAGGACTTCTTGGCCAAATATGGTTACAAATGGTGCACCAGCCAAAGCTCCATAAAGGCTCTCCAACCATGGTTTCCACCTACTATTCCAGCAGGATTTGTGAGGCTGTTACTGAACAAAGATGTTCCTGCTTGCTGTAATTCCTTCTAGTTTCAGAAACTGTCAAAATCTATGAATTCAGTCATGAGAACTTAGAACCCCTTCTACAGATCAGGTCAACCTACCAGTGACGCCACATTCTGTGTCTTCACTCAAAAATATTAAATGGAGGGTGCTATGTCTTTTCTCTTTTTGCTACTTATTTCCTGCTGCTTAAAGGATGCTGCCAAGAATTACAAAAATAATAAATATCTTCATGACCCTTTATAGATCTATTGACAATCTATAAATAAGTGAAGACCACCCAAACTAGCAAATCTTTTGCCAATCTTATTAAAATTTCTGCAGCGTATCCTTGTTTGAAACTACTCAAGTGCTTCAACAGAGGAGAAATTAACAGATGCACTTTCCTCAGTCATCAGGACTTAACCTCAAAGCCAGAGTGGTATTTTATCCAAGGAGACCTAGGCTACAAACAATACCTTCTCAAACCACAAAAGCTTACTGACTGAATATCAGCCAAACTTTGGCTTGGTTTACCTCCCAATGTTCTTTTGAAGATAAAAAGGGATAACTCTGTATATGCTGCTCTGTGCTATTAAGAGGAAGAGTTGGCAACAGAAGAAAGGAACCACCTTTTCTATTCCTTTCAAGTGTTTAGAACACATGTGTATGCGTGTATGTATAAAAGGAAGAAAGGAAGACAAGCAATGACAATATGTATCAAAGATAATCTTCAATTCGTTTCTTCTTTTAGATTTTTTTTTCTGAAAAAAATAATGGAGGTCCATAATTTTAAATTCTCTCACAAATCTATTTCTTGCCATATTTCAGGAATCCAGTTTTCATCGGAAATATTTGCAGTTTATAGTCACAGTTTTTTCCCTAGTTTATAATCTCTAAAGTACCCACAGTTAATTTTTTTGACATTCCTTAGAACTGGCAATTTGTCCCAGTTTACAGGAATAACTTTTATTTTGATTTTGTTTCTTGCTCTCTGGAGTTGACCAAATTTTCTTAGTAGACTTTTGAAAATAGACCCTTCAAAATACACTCAATGTCTAAACAAATTCTTTCCCCTCATTCTCTTTTTGCACTTTTATTAACTTTCTGGGCAGCAAAAACTGTAGATAGGACTTACAGTTCCATAAATCATAATTTTTCCCTAAGACTTACTTATGCTTAGTGACATTATAATTCTCTCCAAACTGCATTACCTTTTTGCTAAGTTTGCTTAGTTTAAACATTTTCCGGGAAAGTACAAAAACCAGAATTTCATAAAACCTGAAATCTTTCCTGAAGGATTCTCAAAAGTGACAGTTTTGGATGGCTTTCAAGGAAAAATGTAATAACTGACAGGTACCTGAAAGAATATAGGAGCTGGGAAGAAATAATGGAAAAAGAAACATGTAAAGTTATTTAACAAAGATGGATGGGATTTTAAAGAGGTTCCTTGCTTCACTGATGCTTCAAGTGCTAACAGAATTTTCTTAAAGCAAAATTGCAAACAAAATTACAAAGTGAAGCTGATATCCTACTTCAAAGCAGTGGATCAGCCACACAGAAGCCATTTCCCTTAAGGCACAATAGAGGAGGTTTGACCTCATTTTGATGATTCTTCAAGCAGAGTGCATCTCTTTTCATAACAAGAAGAACTAGGGACAATATGATAGCAGTGTTCCAATATTTAATGAGATGCCACAAAGAAGGAGGGGGATTCTGAACCACTGGAAGGCAAGCCAAGAAGCAATGGATGGAAATTAATCAATAAGAGAACCAAGCTAGAATTAAGGAGAAATTTCCTGACAGTTAAACTAATTAATCAAGGGAACTGACTTGCTTCTAGAAATTCTGGGTGCCCCAACACTGGAGATTTTAAAGAAGAGATTGGACAACTATTTGTCTGAAATGGCTCCAAGGTCCCTTCTAACTCTGCTATTCTGTTATTTTATTATTCTTCAGCCACATGAAATAAAGCTTTGAAGTGAGGTATGCATGCACATATACATACAAACAAAAGAAAGTGTCAATAAAGTAACCAAGAAGCAAGCAAAATAGAAAACATGACATTACATGCTGCTGAAGCTTAGAAACTGAGAAATATTTCCAATCGTTCATAGAATACTTTTTAAAAATAAGCAGTGTTTATATGTTTGTGTATATGCAGCAGCAGTACAGAAATGTCTTCCTTTGCCATGTTTAGCAGAGTTCTGTTCTAGATAAAATCATTAAGGACAAGGCAGGTATCAGCAGAAGATCTTGCCTGGGTGCTGAAGCCCCAGTAGCTACTAACTGCAATTTACTGCTGATCAATAAGATTGTGTCCTTTGCTTACCTAATTTTTCTATAACATCTTGTTCTCAATGACTTGGTGTAATTCATCCTAAGATCTTTGATCTCGTCCTAAGATCTTTGATCTCTTATTATTTGTTCTCTTCCCCTTCTCTCAAATTTGCCAAGCCTAACTGTTTTTCTAGTACATCATCACTTGTCTAATATATGTGATTTTTTTTTGCCGACTAATCCATATCTCAAGGAATAGTCAGTTTTTTATAAATCAAGGATCAGATCATCAATTCTTACAGTCCATGGCACTTTTTGTAACCAAATCCAAACATCTTCAATTCAAAAGCATCAGTTGAAAAGAAAAGAAAATTGCTTTTCAAAAGCATTTTTTAAAAATTATTGATCATAGAGTATATATTTATATATATTTATATTCATACTAAGCTCTGCTGATTGTTAAGAATTGTTTTCCTGGAGGAATTGATACATTACCACAAACACGATCCTGTTCTTCAGGAGAACACTGTTTAAATTTGTCAATGTTTCAATCCCTGGACTTTTAAAATGCAGGCAGTAATATGGACTGGTTAAATGAAGAACTTTTGTTTTCTTTTTAAATATCCTTGAATAACTTGCTGCCTTCAGCTTTTAAAAAATAAAAACTGAAATGAAGTAGGTAAGGAAGCCTATAACTGCTCAACTTTAGTGAAAATACCTATATTTTCCTTATATGGCAAATTGGCTTTGCCTTCTCCCCTTTCCCTATTTTGGGAAAAACAATATTGCATATGTTCATTTAATTCATTATAGAAATGAGGAAGGAAGGAAGGAAGGAAGGAAGGAAGGAAGGAAGGAAGGAAGGAAGGAAGGAAGGAAGGAAGGAAGGAAGGAAGGAAAGTTTAGAAATGAATGAAATGTGTTTAGATGTAAACTTTGGCATTTCTCTGATTTCCCTTTTCACCTCTCAAATCTAAACCTTTCTCCTGTCGAAACTCCTGTTGTGCTGCTCTGTTAATTCCAACCAGTAGCTTTGTTTACAAGCTCTTGTTGATTTTTCTTCCAGACTAATGTAATTAAGTACACTCAAGACAGCTGGTTTAAATGCACTTCAGATTTTGCATTTGTAGGTGTCTGTAGCACACTTTATACTCCATGGAACACAGAGCTGCTGGAGCAAGGAATCCAAAGGGACATTTGTTGTTATTGGTCTTCTGAAAATTAAACTCTTGAACACTGAAGTACTTCAAATAAGTCATTTTCCAAACTGAAATGAATAATGTACTTGGGCAGTCTAATGGAATGAAGATTATTGAAGGATATTTTCAAATGAAATCTGTAAGAAGATTAATATGCTCTACATGGGGTTACCCTTAAAAAAGTATCTGGAAGCTTCAGCTGGTGCAGCCACACAAGCTTTATTGATATCCAAAGAAGAACACATGTAATTCCTCAGCTCTGTCAACTGTATTGGGTACCAATTTGCTTCTGGGTCCAATTTAAGGTGCTGATTATGACTTATAAAGTCCTACATGGCCTTGTGCCAGGTTACCCATGGAACCAGCTTTCTCCCATTACATTGGCCCATCCAACCCAGTCAGGCAGGGTAGATATGTTGCGGACTCCATCAGTTAAAGAATTTCAACTGGCAGGTCTAGGAAGAAAGCCTTCTCTGCTCTTGCCCCCTCTATATGCAATATTCTTCCCCCAGAGATGAGACAGGCTCCCACTTTCCTGGCCTTCAAAGAATGGATTAAAACATGGCTCTGTTGCTTTGCATGGGAAGCCCAAAAAAGTATGCAATTGTGGGATTGGTTAGTGCCATTAGAGCTTTCTCTTTACCCTAATTAACCAATTTTAATGGGCTTAATTTAATATTAAATTTTTAGTTTTAACTTTACTAGTGGGCTAGTAGGTTCCCACTGATGTTATCAAACAGAATCAAAATTCTCATTAATTGGGTATGACTTGATTTGGCTTCCTTTATTGAACATGTGATGGCTTAGAGTGCCATCACATTCTATGATTTGTTTTTTAAAAATTGAAAGAATGAAAAAATGATTCTTTGAATACATAAGAAAGAATGTTTGTAGTTTACATTTGTTCTGGCTGGAATATTGATGAATACCATGGAAGAAAAGTATTCTATTTATGTAGATAACAATAGCCGTGCTTAGGGAATCATTTGAATGCTTAATAGCTTCCAACCATTTAGTACAAATAATCTGGGGGATTTAGTTTTCATTACATAAATCAATGTTTCTTGGTCCCAGCCACTTTAAGACATCAATTCCCAGAAACCCTTAATCAGGAGAGAGGGGGAGACAGAGAGAGAGACAGAGGGAGGCAGAGAGAGAGAGAAAGAGAGATCCCATCTTCATTTGATAGGATTTATGGTGGGGTACATACTACTCGTTGTATTACTCAAATCTATTAGGTTGAGCTAAGAAAGAGTGATTGCTCCAAGGTTGACTCTTATTCAAAGAGAGAACTAAAATGCATGGTGTCCTGGATGCTATTCCAACACTACAACCACTATACAAACTGGTCCTTAGACATGTAGGAGAGTCAGTATGATACACTGATTAAGATGCTGGACCAGGAGTGCGGCAGCTCAGATTCTAATGCTCCTGAGAAGAGAATCTGTTTGGCTAATTTAACCTTAGATTGGGAAGTTAAGTAAATAAAGAGATAAACAAATAAATAAACTGTAGAGCTAGATTCCAGTCTATAACTTTCAATAAAAAGACCTTCATTATTCACTGAACTGATTCAGGTATCTGTACATCACAGACATTCTATGGATGAACAAATTCTGTGCACTCAATTGGAGGAAGCATATTTGTAAAAGTTATCACAATGAAATATCTATTAGCAAATACTTCTAAGTAATTTCCCCATATAATGGAAAAATATTTTTATCCATCGATTAAAGGATCAAGCCTTCTTCTGAAGATTAAGGTGCTGAACTTAGGAGTGGGGTGTTTTCAATACCATAAATAAGAATGTTTTCTTCATTTTTACAAGATTTTTGCTTGTAAGGTAAGAGAGAGGAATATAACAGGCTACCTGGCTCAGTTTCAAATGGACATTTGAGATGAGATCTTCCAAATTGGGCTGAAAATTTCTATAAAAATGTATTGTTTAGCAGGTATACCAGAAACATATTCAACCAGTATAATAGGGGGTTATATTTAGCTTTTGAATGATATGCTAGTGTCACACACTCCAAAAAAAAGAAGGTTAAGTCCAACGAAAGCGATGGGTGTATCCAGCCCCAATTTGATTTACTTTAAAATATATTTGATTGAAATTTACACTAAATTAATAAAATAGAGCTTCTAAAATTCCTCTCCATGTATTTAGTAATGTATCGATTCCAGGACATTATGAATTCAATTGCATGACAATGTTAAGAGAATTCTGGAGAGGCAGATCCAATGTTCTGGGGAGCCAGGAAGCATCAGGCTGTGTATCTCTTTACTTTATGTTTATGCAACTTTTGGTTCAGCCAGACAAATGTAGCCAAATTGCCAGAGCTGGTGGCTTCATAAACTACCAGATATTATTGTTAGCCCAGGAAAAAAAAGGGGGAATAGCAAACCATCTGTCAGGCTACAATCCTGCTAGAGGGCTGTGTTCAGTTTTGTGAGTCACAAGTTCAGTGGGTTTCTTTTAGACCTATCTCATTTCATCTCTTATTCAATATTAATTGTGGTTACATCAGATTCCTTAGCCTAGAGGAAAAATAACCTCAAAAATCAGTGAGGTCACCCAACTCAGACTGTCCAGCAGACAGGGGTTGAAATTTGCTGTGGAATGTTAATTGGGAAGTTGGACAATTTTTAATTTCTTACTGAGCACATTGTCCCTGGGATTTTTGATTTGAGGGAATATAGTAGTGGACATACTACATTTAGATAAACTCTCCTTTTTTAGCGTACAGAATATCTAGATGGAAGTATAGTTACTATATATAGCACAGGTAATAGTATTCGTTGGCTAGATCCCGAGAGGCAAAAGAATAGAACGTGGCATAAGCAGATCTCTTTCAGTAGGCAGTTTTCAGTGAAATTAAAATCTCAATATCTGGCTGAGCAAAAGAGAAGCCCTGTTTTTAAATACATCTAGAGTGCTTAAAGATTTTTGGAGTGTTCAATATGGACTTTGTGGAAATCCTATCAAATACTTCAGAAAGTGCTAATCAAGTATTAGATGGGCGAAGCAGATGTGCCCAAGCCAAAATGATAATGAAGGACAGAACCCAGTGACATAGCAACTTCATACTCATGACAATTTAAAATAGCCATCAGGAGCTAGTCAGTTCCCAGTTCCTAACTGTATCATTAACAAATCATCCTAGATAATATTCATGGCAGAAACCTTGTGGGGAGGGGAGGAAATATATTAGTTTAAAACTGGAATAGGTAAAGACAACTTTAACCTGCTTCTATAATGAACTGGTGTTGTAATCATTGTCATTTATTAAACTTGCATGCTGTCCAACTCCCAATGACTTTGGGCATCTCACAACAAAGAAATTACAATAAAATTAATAAAACTGAAAAAGGACAAAAGATGATGAACATGATGAGATGAGGGGGTATCACTCTCCTTTACCAAAGGCCTAGCTGGAGATCAGGTCTCCGTGGTTCTTTTAAACAACAGCAGAATGAAGGATGGAAGGGACACCTGGATCTCATCAGTAACATTGTTCCGGATGGAATTGCTATACAGAAATTGTGCTTCCAGGATCCTGAAAGATTATATTGTTTAATTGAAGGAATCCAGAGAGCACGCTTACCTTGCAGGGTTAAATCTTCTGGGTAGTATGCTGCATCAGTTAAACCCTCCTTGCCAAGTGATCTTCAAGGGCAATCCCATGTAGAGTGCACTGTAGTAGTTAAGGCATGATCAGGGCATGAGAGATTGTGTGATCCCTTTTCAGAGAGCCTGGTCAAGAAGAAGACATTGCAAGAATTATAGGAATGCTACTTTATAGTTGTAGAAGCTATCAACAGAATCTTGAAAGCCTGTCTACAACTTTCACTGTTCCTTTGGAAGGACCACAAGGCCAAGCCAGAGGTTTTCTATTTCTTTCTCATCCTTTTTATTTTCTTGGGGCTGACTAATCTTTTATCACTTCTATTTACTACTCAAGGCCAGAACTAAATTCTTCTATAGTTGAAGTTAAAATTAAAATACATCAAGAGGAGATGTTTAAAAACAGCTAATGGAATATGTTTGGCTAGGGAGACATGCGAATGAGCACTTACAAGTTTTCCATTTTATTATTCATTTTTGAAATCTAAGTTTTGAACCATGATTGGGTCATCAAATAGGCTGAAAGAAAATTTGAAATATTAGAGAGAAGAAAAAGAAGATTTGGAGCTGAAAGACTGAGAAAAGGGCAGAAAGGACCAATGTAGAAAACAAAGCACAAATAAAGATCAGAGAAAATAAATGGGGAGAATTGGCTTATTGATATTATTGATCACACATGCCTAGATCTAGTACTCTTGCTGAGTTACTTTGAGTTGACTGCATATGTTGGAAAACTTGCACAGCCACCTGGGTTAGTTTTTTTTTCTAGAAAACAAGCAGAACATACAGCTGATTTTAGTAGCTATGGAAAGATGTGACAGAGAAACCAAGCAAATACAAGAAATGCAGCCACAAACACAGTATCAAAACTCAGTACCATTATTAGTAGTTTAATAACAAGGTACAAATAGTTTCACTTAAGCTGAATTAAAAAATATCAGTATAAAAATATGTACAGGATCTTAACTATGAATAAGATTGGTGCTGTTTTGTAATTATAGTTACTATTTATTTAATATTATTAAGTTAATGAAAATCTTAAAATTATATAATATATACATAATTGGTGGCACAGTGGTTAGAATGCTCACTCCAGGAGTTCAATTCTGAGTGGCTGAAGGTTGACCCAGCCTTCCATCTTCCTGAGGTCAGTAAAATGAGGACCCAGATTGCTGGGGGTGAGATGCTGACTCTGTAAACTGCTTAGAGAGGCTTGTAAAGCATGGCGAAGTGATATATAAGTGCCATTGCTGTTGCTATTGCTATTTATAATATGGAAGAATTGTTATCTGACTTATCTCATTCAGTGTGGACTCTGAGATTTGTATCAACAAAGGTAACATTGTTCATTTGTGTGTTCCTGCATTAAGAGCATGGAAAATACACAGCTAAGATAGGACATGTGCATGTGATTTTTTAAAAATTAAAATCTAAGTATTTTCATTATGCATTTCATTATTCCAAAGATTAAGGTTGAGAGAGTTCATCAGGCAGATGGAAAGCTTTGATGTCTAAATTGAAGTTGTGATAACATCTGAGTTTAACTGGTATCTTCTACAAAAGAAAATAGAAGCCCTGAAAGATGAGAAAAGGTTCTTGATCTTGAGGTCCTTCTTGGGTCAAGTCTAATCAGTGTTTATGTGTAAGAGACTGTCCATGTTTTTTATCCTGGGAAAGAAAACTGGTCAAAGCTTATATTGGCTACTCAGTAGTAATGTCTTTAAAACAGGGGATCTGTGGTAGAGTTCATAAAATTATTGAACTGTGAAGGTGGAAGGGGCCACAAAGATAATCTCTCTGCAAGTTACAAGGCAATTCTTTTTGCTTCTCATTTGAAAATTGTGGAAGTAGTCAGGTAAAATTTATAATGTTTAAAACAGTGAGTGCTCTTTTTATAATGTATACTTTGAATTTGAATATAAGAACTGAAGTACGAAGATTTCCTTGCACATAACTCTAATGTTTCATTCATTTTGGAGGACTTTGCAGGTGTCAGTTAACCCTAACAGATAAAAGCAAAACCTTCATTGAGGAAGTAGGAACAATGAAGTTCAACAGATAATTGACTACAGTTTGACAAATGGGTCAGCAGTATACAACCTTCCTGACCGGGGAAAGGTATTACTGTTTATTTCTAAATGTCTGTCAAGTCCTATAGATAACTATATTGAAATGCTATGTAAATATAATCTCTTTTGAGGAGATGGACTCTCACTTTTTAACATTACCATTAATCAGGTCTTCTAGCCCAACCAACTGCTCATGTAGGAGATCCTATACCATTTTAATCAAGTCGCTGTCTGGTCTCTTCTTAAAAACCTCCAATGATGAAGCACCCACAACAGGGGTGTCAGACTTGCTGCATCGTGTTGCCATTACATGACATTTTGTGATGTTTTTCCCATTAGCGGAGCTGTGGTAGGCATGGCCTGAATGTGACACATCTGGCCCATAGGCTGCCAGTTTGACACCCCTGACCCTCACCAAGTTCTGATGGCAAACTGTTCCACTGGTCTTCACTGTCAAGTTTCTCCTTAATTCCAGGTTGCTTGATTAATTTGTATCCATTGTTTCTTGCCTTGCTTTCTGCTTTGGAAAATAAGTTGACTGCCTTTTCTTTGTGGTGGCCCTCAAATACCAGAATGCTGCTGTCATGTCACCCTTCTTTTCTTTAGGGGTCTGCAACCTTAAACACTCAAAGAGCCATTTGAACCCGTTTCCCACAGAAAAGAAAACATCGGGAGCCAATAATTTCACAACCGGAGTGACTGGGTGGGCATGGCCAACTTGACGTCACTCACCTCCGCCCAGTCACCTCCTGCTCTGGAATATGGAGCAAGTCTCCATCCCCTTCTCAGGCCTGGTAAGGAGTGAGGGGGACAAAGGGCCAGGGCCAGCCAATGGTGGGATCAGCCAATAGGGAGCCACAGCAGAGGACCGAAAGGGCCACATGTGGCTTCAGAGCCACAGGTTGCAGACCCCTGGAGTAGCCGTGCCCAATTCCTGCAACCGTTCTTCATGTGTTTTAGTCTCCAGGCCTTTAATCATCTTAGTTCCTCTTCTTGGCACTTTTTCCAAAATCTCAACATCTTTTTTGTAATGTGATGACCAAACTGGATGCAGTTTTGGCAATGTTATTCTATCTACAGTTATTAGTAGAAATCAATCTGAGCTGATTCTTGCTGTATTCACATTACAAAGGTGGTTTTTCCAGGGGCACTACTGTTGAACACCAAATCCTTATGTAGACTTTTCCTCCCATCTGATCTGCCAAGCCAAGCCTTTGCTTGTGTTGTTAAGTGCTAGAAATGAAGTGAAATCCTCGGTTTTACTACCAGTATGTGGTCTTTAAAGCAACTTCCAACCTTCTGGCTTTTTCTTTTGGGCTATTGACATTCCTACTCCTGATCTATCTCAGGTAAAATTGTGATGCAAAGTCCCTGCCTAAACAAGACCTTTCAATAAGACAGAATTGTCTGATCTGCAATCTCCAAATAGGGCGGGTGGGAGGGTTAAGCCTCCATTGTGTGCTTGAGGGGAGGCTTTCCTTTGCTTATATGTGAAGGCTGCTAATCCCACTTTAAATGGGTTCTGTGATTAAGATGTAAAGGATGGTAAATAGCTGTTAGGTGTCTGAAAACAATGGCAGCAATTTGGAGGAATTATAACCCTTGAAAAAGGCTACTCTACCTAGAAGAGACTGATGGGGAAGATCCTTGTTCATGCCATAGGGGAAATCAGAGCCACCAATTCCACTAATTGGTTCCAAGAAATGGATTTAATAAAAAATATAAGAAAAGTGTGGTCACATCTAAAATAAAAAATAACTTTTGTATTTGCCAATTTTGCTTTGAGAAAGAAGAATCAATATTTACATGCATATTTATTCTTCTGATTTTTCTCCTAAATCACAGGAAGCTGCCTTAGATAAAGTCAGAATGTTTGCCTTATCTCTGACAATGCAAGCTTTCTAATATCTGTAGTAGCACATTCACTGATGAACACAAATTGTGCAAAAATGTGGTTTGAAAGCACTTTGGTGTTGGATACACAGCCAGCCATTTGAAATTGATTTTTAGGATTGGACAAACAGTTGTCTCTGTCCATTTCTTATGCTGATTAATTTAGAACAAATCAACTGTAATTTGAAATAAATAACAACAAGATTAAGAAAGACCTGGCAGAAAATCAAGTATTTTCTCAAAGGAAGATTTAAAAAAAAGCTAAATAGGACTGACCTGGTTAAGTACTTAATTGAGAAAGGAATGGGAAATCTTAAAGCTATAGATTAGATTGTGATATCTGTTGTGTCCGCAAAATGATGCCAGGAGTCGGTGACTTCAATTCATGCTCTTTTATTGAAAGTTGGAACCGAACTGGCGTAAAGGAAAAAGCCCGCGGCTTTTATTCCTTTAGTCACGGCGGTCGCGGCCAATGACACCGCTTTGAATCTCCCGCGATCAGAATGGACCAATCGCGGGAGATTCTCAGCGAGCCAATCGGCGCGGCTCGCCTGACCAATCAGAGAGCCCCGCGCTTTGGCCAATCAAAGCGCGGGGATCTCAAGAATGCTAATTAAGGACAGAACACCCCTCCCCTCTTGGTTCAGTCCTTACGTCGCGTAGTCACGTAGGTAGGCGGGGCTCCATCTGAGCCTACTGGACCTGCGCAGCTCAGTCATAGGTTGGATCCCGGCCGGTTCGGTCGGGATCTCTGCTGCTCCTGCTGCCGTCGTGGGAACCGGCTGGTCGGTCGGGCCGGTCCACTCTCCGTAGCTCCCTCCTGGGCCTCCCGGGTTGGTTGAGCTGCAGGCTTCGCCGCTCCCGCTCGGTCTTTCCAGGTCGGTCGAGCTGGCCTGGCTATCTCTTCCGGCACAGTTGGTCCTCGATTTACGACCCCGCCGGTTACGTGGGTCGCGGCCTGTCTGGAGGCGATGGATGTCCTCCTCGTCATCGGAAGTGCCCGATGCTGAGTGGAAGTCGCCCTGGTGGGTGGTCGTCTCGGGTTGGGCCTCGGCTGACCTCGCAGGGTTGTTGTTTCTGCTGCGGTCCCCAGCGTTCGGTCTGCGCATGCGGTCGGCGGAGGTTCGGGTTGCTTCGGCGGCTGCGGCTGCGGTGAGGGTGTCTGCTAGGCTGATGTTGCCCTTGGCCATCAGCCGGCTCTGGAGGACGGGGTCCCACAAACCGAGCACGATTCGGTCTCGCAGGGCATCGTTCAGGTTGTCGAATTTGCAAAGCCCCCCTAGGCGCCGTAGCTCGGCGGCGAAGTCGCTGAAGCTCTCACCCGACCGTTGGTCCCGATGGTAGAATTCGTTGCGTTGGATCAGGGTGGGTACCTCTGGAGCGTAGTGCCACCGAAGTATTGGCTCGAGGACGTCCCAGTCCATCGCGGTCGCATCGGCGGGTTTGGCAAGCGCCTTGGCCATCTTGAAGACCTCGGTCCCGCAGTGGGTCAGGAAGACGGTGCGCTTCATGGGGCCGGTGGCGTCCTTCAGGTCGCTGCACTCGAGGAACATGCGGAATCGGTCGGAGTACGATTCCCAGTCCTCGGTGGCGGGGTTGAAGGGTGCGGGGGGTGCGATTTTCGCCATCGTGGTGGTTCGTCTGGCTTCCGTCGGACACGTGGTTCGGTTCAGGGTCTGGATCCCACCTTCGTCGCCAGTGTTGTGTCCGCGAAATGATGCCAGGAGTCGGTGACTTCAATTCATGCTCTTTTATTGAAAGTTGGAACCGAACTGGCGTAAAGGAAAAAGCCCGCGGCTTTTATTTCTTTAGTCGCGGCGGCTGCGGCCAATGGCACCGCTTTGAATCTCCCGCGATCCGAATGGACCAATCGCGGGAGATTCTTAGCGAGCCAATCGGCGCGGCTCGCCTGACCAATCAGAGAGCCCCGCGTTTTGGCCAATCAAAGCGCGGGGATCTCAAGAATGCTAATTAAGGACAGAACAATAACCAAGAAACATACTGAAAGAAAGGAATAACCAAATCCTATATAGTTGCCAAGGAAACTACATGGAAGTGTTCATGTAGTGACTAGAAACAGAATTCAATTCAAGGAAGTCTTTTTAAAAAAACTTTTAATTGATATTTATTTGTCAACCAAATTTCAAAATGCTTTAAGAAATTCAGTTGTCTGACATTCTGTTGCTCTTTTAGCACTTTGGTTAGATGAACACACACAAACTATGTTTTAATAGATTATGACACACTGTTAGAAAAAAACCCCCTGATTTTGCTACTAATTATTTTGTGTTCTCTTTCTGAACATTTGAAAGGCTAGTTTATTATAAATCTATAGATCTGCAGCTCACTTTGTAGAAGAACAATATTTGGGCGATTCACAGCAATGTTTCTTCAATTATGTTCCAAGGAATACTAGTATTTTCCAAAAAACGGGAGAAATATGCTGACTCTGTAAACCGCAATATGGACATACTTTTCCTCATTCCAGCCCCCCTTCCCCCAAATAAAAAAGGAATTAGCCTGCAATACTGAGCCACCACAGCACAGTGGTCATGCAGTGGTTTCAGAGGGAATAGCACAATCAATATTGAAGTGGTATATAAGTCTAAGTGTTATAGTTATTGCTAAATATAAGGAGCATGAATTGAGAGATGATGTTGGAAAAATTGCTAGATGATTTCTAGTTGAAAGTCCATAACTACTCTTCCATTGTGATAGAATCTTTTCAGTACAATGAAGGGGAAAAATACCAAAATAATCTGTTATTCCAATTATGATTACTTTTTTAAACAAATATCACTTCAGACTATTGTAATATGCTGTCATAAATCCTACCAAGAATCGTAATTGATGAAAGTAACATACTGTAAATTAAAATGTAAGACAAAAAAGACAATTATTAAAAATTACTTATTTCAATATTATTTTTTCCTTCCCCTTTAAAAAAAAAAGAATCATGGGTAGATTTGATTTTTAAAAGTTTGTTGTTTTATGGTCTTGAATATTGCTGTTTTACAGCAACTGGGCAATAGCCATGGTCTCCTGCTGTGTAGCTCATTGTTCATTTTACAAGAGGAGGGTCTAAATATGACTTGGATTTTCAAGCCACGTTTCTCAAACTGTATTAAAGGTCTCTTTACTTAAATTACTCTCTCTGATTGCTGTTCAGGCCAAATTATACACTGAATGCACAGAGGAGCTTTTTTCTTCATTGGTTTGCATGCAGACTGGTTTGATTTTTAAATTATAAAAAAAAATTAACACATTTTGCCATTAAAATACAAGTCAAATTAGAGTAGAAAACTGCTCCATTGTTTTTGGAGTTAAGCTATTTGTATCTGCTGTTCTCAGCTGTAGAATCAGCAGCAGCAGCAATGGACCATGGATATTAGATTTTTAACTGTATAATGATCATAATGTAAACTTGAACAATAATGGTGTACTAATATAATCCAACTAGATAATCAACTTCCTTTCATCAGAAATTTTTCCCTGCAGGACATCTGGAAATATTCAGGAGTTAATTGGCTAACATCAGTCTCTACACATTTGTGAAGTTTTCATCTTTTTGACTAGCAACTTACTTTCTCCTAGCTAATCCATTTTCTGACCAAAAGTACACAATATGATTCTGCATAACACTGGACACAAAATAAGTGGTTTGTTTTTTTTTAACCAAAGCTTATTCATTTTAATTTGTTAGCTTAACGCCCCTTTTATACAAGCAGTCATAATGGGAATAAACGAGAGGCTTCAGTAAAAATTGGATGAGAGACAATTTTGTTTGATCTGAACTTTGAAATGAATCAAACTATTTGAACTATTTGTGTGTGTGTGTGAGAGAGAGAGAGATCTGCAACATGAAGACAATTAGGGCAGCATGTTCAACATCATGAAAAGTGAAAGCTGTGCTCATCAAAATCTCCGTGTCACAGCTTGTAAAGTCCATAGTTGTTCAATTAAGATTTTTTTGTTTATTGCTGATTGCCTGTTCATTATGTTCCAGGATGCAACAGTACACAATTTCCCACCATTGCACATTAAAATCTTTTTAAAAGATCATGATAGTTGCTTCACTTTATTTGTTAAAATGCAGTTTTATCATGAATACCTAAATGTGACTTTTAAGTGCAGGTCAGTTAATACATAGCAGGAAACTGTAAACTTAGATCAGGAGAGGTTTAGGCAATCAATCTCAAGGTTTAGGCAATCAAAGATCTTAGTTTGTCTAATGAACATGAAATATGCTCAGTTTACATTCTGAGTGAATCACCGTCACTTGTCACTTTTAAAATATTTGAATGTATGATAATAATAAAAGATTGAGGGACAGAAAATCCCAAGGGTCTTGGACTGCTCTGCCTTTTTCTTTAAGGACTCTTTCTGCAAGTTATTATTAGATTCCCAACCCTTTTAATTAGTGCTTCATGGTTGACATGCCATCCAGTTAAAAGAATATTGCATTTAAATTAGGAACATATTTTTGATGGAAGTTCAGATTTAGATGATCTTTTGGAATGTTCAGCATGTCACTAGAATTCCACTGTAACTTTAGAGTTTTGGGTTAAATATGGATCCTATCAGAAATTAGATGAATTTTCTTTGTTCTTCCTTGTGAGATAAGTTTATGGATCGTTTCAGCATTCCATGTGGATTGATTAAATAACTTGAGGGTAGAATGGTTGGACTACAACAGAGGAAGATAATGTGCAATCACTCTTTATGCATAAGAACCAGGCTAAGAAATAAATGTTAAATCATATCATGTAGTACTTATATAATACAATATGCATTATATTTTATTTAGAAAAGTTGTTCTTTTAGTATCCAATTAGTTTCTCTTATATATTTGTAAGCAAAAAAGCAAATAAAAATGCTTCTAGATTCTAGAACAGGGTTCTATGCTCTCCTCAAACATATTGTTGTGTAGGGAATTCAATTTGCAAGGGAAAGTGACTGCCCCTTCCTCTCTCTAAACTGCATTCTGTTTTAGGGTCAGCCACCAAGCACAGTTTCTGCACCAGGGACCAGTTAATTTACGTGTAACTCTCCTACTGCAGATAATTGCACTGTTTCCATAAACAATCAAATAGCTCTTCATTGGCATCACAGTACAATTTATAGAAGGAATGGACTCTTTGTATATTGAATTTTTACAAAGTAATATATCGTCTGAACAGAACTCCTGTTAAGAAATACAGGTACACACAAGAAGGAGATAGGCATACTAGTTTTAATTGTATATTATTGTTTCCACTCATATTTCAGTATTAACAGTGTTAGTTGCAAACTAAAATCCCAGGTAGAAGTAGATTAAATGTTTTAAATAGAATAGAATAGAATAGAATAGAATAGAATAGAATAGAATAGAATTCTTTATTGGCCAAGTGTGGTTGGACACACAAGGAATTTGTCTTGGTGCAAATGCTCTCAGTGTACATAAAAGAAAAGATACATTTGTCAAGAGTTAAGAATCATAAGGTACAACAATTAATAATAGTCACAGGGTACAATAAGCAATCAAGTCATACTAGGAAACAGTCAATATAAATCATAAGGATACAAGAACAAAGTTACAGTCATACAGTCACAAGTGGGAGGGGATGGGTGATAAGGAGTGATGAGAAGATTAATAGTAATAGTAATGCAGACTTAAATAAATACGTGGACAGTGTTGAGGGAATTATTTGTTTAGCAGAGTGATGGCGTTTGGGGAAAAACTGTCCTTGTGTCTAGTTGTTCTAGTGTGCAGTGCTCTATAATGTCATTTTGAGGGTAGGAGTTGAAACAGTTTAAGTCCGGGATGTGAGGGGTCTGTAAATATTTTCACAGTCCCCTTTTTGACTAGTGCAGTATACAGGTCCTCGATTGAAGGCAGGTTGGTAGTAATTGTTTTTCTGCAGTCCTAATTACTCTCTGAAGTTTGTGTCTGTCTTGTTGGGTTGCAGAACCAAACCAGATAGTTATAGAGGTGCAGATGATAGACTCAATGATTCCTCTGTAGAACTGGATCAGCAGCTCCTTGGGCGGTTTGAGCTTTTTGAGTTGGTGCAGAAAGAACATTCTTCCTGTTTCTACTGACTAGTTTTTTTTAACTGTAGATTTTTATGACTAGTAAAGAAAAAATATTTGCCGGTTTAGGGTTCCTTCTTATTCTATCATAACCATCATGATCATTATTACCTATAGAAGGAAGTGTCTACTACTTTTTCAGAAGGCTACAGAGGGTATGAGGGTTAGGCTGGGCAGTTGTGGGAGTTGAAGTCACAAAGCTCAAAGTTGCTGAGGTTGAGACACACTAACTCAGGCGATCAATGTCTCCCATAATCCTATTGATAAACTATGGAGTGGCAATCCCAACACAGGAAAAGGTCACTTTTTAGAACAGGGAGGTATTTCAAGCAGCTTTTACTGGCTTGATGGAGGATGAAAGAAAGAATGAAGAGCATGGTGCAAGAGGAAAACAGGCATTTCGTTCGTTTCCCAGCCAAATTTAGTTGAGGGCTGTTACAAAAGTACAGCGGGCCAGTAGTAAGCATCATTGGACACAGATCGGGCTAAAAAGATCACAACGAAATCAAAGCTCCTGCTTGCCTTTTCTCGGGCACCAGCATCTCCTTTGCAGAAGAAACACGTTCCACGTTAGGGATGTTTGTGATAGCTTGTGCTTTTATACAGTTAGTACCGGCACGAGAGGGATCCGGAGAGGAAAACCGCCGCATCCAGAGCTGCCTTTCATCAAGATATTAGACGGGCACCGGTTCTTGCTTGCCCGCCCTTTTACTCTTCCCTCTGGCAGACAATCCCTTAATTGTGCCTTAATTGCCGCGATTTGCTTGGTTTGTGCCGGCGACTCGAATGGCGCTCTCCAGTTAAAACTTTCTTTCAATCCAAAGCAATTTCAACTGGATCTCTCTCTCTCTCTCTCCCTCCCTCCCTCTCTCACACACATACACCCTCCTTCCCTCCCTCTCTCTGGAACTGGATCTCTCTACCTCTCCCTCTCTCTCCTTCTCTCTCTCTCCTTCCCTCCCTCCATCTGCCCCCTTTCTGGGACTAATTTCATTTGTTAATTAGTTGCTAACAGCTTCGGCCCAGGGTAGATAAGCACGCCATTAGCACTAGGCTTCGGCTAGTCTCCAGCAGAGCTGCGGCGACCTCACGCCGAGTCCGGGAGGGGCGCATTGCTTGAACCCCTTCCACAGATCTCGGCGGGGACCTTTCATCCCTCCCGCGGTAGCCACAACACAGAGCTCCGGGCTGAGGACTTTAATGAGGGGTAGGGCAAACTCAGGGGGAGAAGGGGATTTTTTTTTTTTTAAAAAAAAATATTTTAAATCTGCATCGCGTCCAGGACTGTGAACCGGGAGAGGAAGTCGGGGAACTGAAACGGAGCGCCCCTAATTTTTTTTGTCTCTTTACATTTAACCCCACCCCAAAAACTGTCCACTGTAGACCCACTCCCAACTCTAATCCCGGTGCAGAGAGATTCCTCGAAGCCCTCGTCGATCCGTTAAATTTACCATGCCGTCCAATGAATTTCGACATATTCCTCCTTATATACACATCTCTCCTCTTCCCCCACCCCGCTTCCATAGGACTTAAAACCCTTTGGCCTCGGGCGACGTCAGATTATAGGTGGAAAACTGAGCTGTAAATTTCTCACATAAACCTTCCCAGGAGATAAAGGCGCTCAAATAAAGCTTTGTTTCTCTCCGCCGCACAAACTTCGCAATCCACCTTGAGCAATGTTTGTACGTGCTTGCTTTAAGCACCTTTGGCCCGGTAATCGGCGAGCCGCTGCGATTAATCAACCCGTTTCAAAGGGGCTTGCATGTGCATTTAAAATCCGATTTTTATCCGGTCCTGCCCCCTTTGGTTATGCTCTGGTGGAGAAATAGAGAAGCCCATTGATTTAAATATCTTGTCAGAAGAAAGCTTATTTTCCACACACACACACACCGATTTTCTGCACTTATTTGAAGAAAGAGGGAAGGAAGACGAAGGAAATGGCCTTTATTACGTGGCTTTAAAATATCAATTCGTTCTTATATTTATTCTTTGAGTAAAGTTTAAAACCTTAAAGTTAAGACTTCAGAAATTTAGGGCTCCTTTAAGCCAAACAGAACGGAACGAGCTGAAAAGCATGTTTGAAAAGAGATAGCCAAATCATGCCCTAGGGTTCAACAAAAAAATTATGATTCCCACAACGTGAAACTAACTCTATTTATTATTAGAATTCATGTAATGATATTATTAATGACATTAATTCGGGTACTCTGCCCTTACCCAAAGAGCCGAAGTTACCTCTATTATCCTTTAATACACGACATTTAATAATGACATTTACTTTTTTGCATTCACATGGGGCGTTGACCTACGTTACCACTGAATCCGTTTATTTTATTATGCAAATTTAATGCACCCCCCTTGCAATCAACTCTGGGAGGCAAACAAAAATAAAACCACATGCAGAAGAACAGATTTTCTTCTCGAGTTTTCACATATTGTTCAAACAATGGATTAACAAAAGGTTTAGGATTTCCCCTCCTCCCCCGCTCAAACCAAAGTTATAACTGAACAAGTTTCATAAATTATGCAAATGCAGTTGCCTGGCCCTATGAACGATTCTGTCTAAGCCTGTGATGTGAATACAATCACAGAGGAGCCTCCCCTACCCGTGTTTACCGCTTGAGGTTGCTCTCATTTTACTAAAATGCCTAGTTTAGAGGATTACACTCGCAGCTGATTTTCCCGGGCAAATCGATCAGTTTGTCAGCCCCGTAGAGCGACCAATGTCAGGGATTGATTGACATCCCTTCGCTGTGCATTTCGAAGGGCATGGGGGGGAAAAAAATCACTTTCGTGGGAGACAATTCGGTCATTTGGACTAAAGGGGGGGGGGGAAGGCTCAACTCCGTGACATATATCACAAGTACAAGCACATGTCTTTGGGGTTCATGATGGGCAGTATGAGTTAAAAAAAATATACTGCCGACTTGCTTCCCCCCCCCCCCTTCTCCCAAACGGGAAAGCTTTTCATAAATAAATCAAACGCGCCTCTTCTAATTTCTACTCTGTTTGGAGTTGGTACAGGCTTTTTTTGGGGTGGTGGTGGTGGTGGTGGTGGAAGGTGGGCTATTAAAAAATCGAGTCATTAAAACGCGGGCGCCAAACGTTTATGCCTCTGGCTAAACTCTAACGGAACGTCTGTAAGTGACTCTGCGAAGCCTGTCAAAACGGAACTGTTTGGTCGTGTGAACGGGATGCAGGTCTATAACTACTCGCCAAAACCCAGGGCGGCAAAAACCATAATGCCTACATGGAAATAAACACTCGGATAAAGAAGGACTTTTGGAAGGTCCTGAAACGAGGCTGAGAAATGCCGCTTGGTTTCACTTTCCCTCCGGCTTTCCCGCACGGGATCGATTTAAAAACAGCGACTGGGAAAGACGCGGAGACAAACGTCAAGTCCTCTTGGGACCTTAGAGAGCGATGCCTTTGAAGGCTCCTTATCTTTTTGCCCGACCAAAGGCTTCGTTTCCCCTGTTCTGCCTTCTCGATGATCCGCGACTCGACTTCGATCACGCAAGCGGGACATTACTTTCCCTACCGTCCCGTTTCATTCACGACTGCCTTTGGGAGGGCTACACCGTTATCGAGCTTCTGGCGCCCGGAGCCCCCGAGGCTGCTTTTTCTGGGAGTTGTAGTTCTCAGTCCCGTTGTGTTTTGGCCACCACCTGTGACCAGAAGACTTCATTTCCCAGCTTTCCTCTCTGCTGTTTTCCCTCTTCCACTGGCGAGGCCGAGCCGTCAATCAGCTGGCGTCACAATGAATGTAGCACACTTGGAATTTTTTATTTTTTTATTTTTTTGGAGGGGCGTATGTAAAAAAACTCTCCTTTTCCCTCCTCATCGCGGTATAATAATAAGACTTTGAGGGCGGGTTTATAAAGGCAAGGCAGGAGGCAAGTGTCATGTGGGGCTTCAGCTCGCCTCGCCGAGGAGTGGCGAGGCAGCAGGGCTGAGTGAAGACGAGGGTTTGGTCGGGGTCTTTCTCCCCCCCGCACATCCCACATCTGTCCCTCTGTCTGTCGGTCTGTCTGTCTGTCTGTCTGTCTGTCTGTCTCCTGGTCATCTGGAATGGTGCAAGCGAGCCCGGGGCGAAGCTGATCGCGAAGGCAAGGAAGAAATCCGCCCTGGCGCTTGCGGGGCAATGAAGCGGCACAAGCTGGCCGTGGCAGCTGGGTTCTGCCTGTCCTTCTTGCTGGGCACTTTGCTCAACCTCTTCTTCATCCCGGCTTTTGATCCCCTTCAGCAACACCGGCAGCAAAAGGCGGGCATCGCGCACTCGCTGGCGGGCTCGCCTCGGGACAGGTCGTGGGAGGAGGCGGCGGCCAGGAGAAGCAGCGGCCGTCACCGGCGCTGGGATTTAGCCCGGCAGACCCGAGAGCGCTACGAAGAGGTGCTGCGCTACCAACAGAGGCAGCAGCCCGGAGAAGCCGGCGGAGCGGCGGGAGACGCTGCTAAAGCCCGGCCGGCGATGCGACCTCTGGAGAGGCGGCTCATGGATCTGGCGCCCATTGACCGCAGCCTACGGGGGCTCCAGCTCAGTTCGGCCGGCCTCGTCGCCTCTGGGGAGCCCTGGGTCCCCGAAACCAAGCTGCAACTCTCTCTCGGGCCGCTTCGGTTGGGCTGCCGGGACATTAGCAACGTGACCGAGGTCCATTACCTGGGCTCCGGCTACACCAAAGCGGTCTACAAAGCGGTGCTCAACCAGAGCCTGGCGGTGGCCTTGAAGTCCGTCGATTTTGGGGGGCACGACATCGACAATTGCGTCAAGCTCTATGGGTCCCTGGCAGACTGTTACAGGCTGGCCTCCTATAAGATCGTCAAGGAGATGGTCCTTCTGCAGCGGTTGCGGCACCCCAACATCCTCCAGGTAAGTAGGGTGATCCCTGGTCTCTTGGGGGCTTCCGATGTGTGTAGACTTGCGCGGCCCAGGCGGCGAAAGATGGGTTTAGGATTCAAACTCCGAATGGGTTGCGTTTTCCCTTAAGCGGAATATTTTAGTTCGGGCGCACACAGAATACTTTGCAATACATTTGGAAGAAGAATTGGAAAAGGTGTGGGAGGAAGGCGAGGGCTGTTTTGTAATCAGCAGACGGAATGATTATTCGTAGCGATCACAAACGTATTTCAGTTCTGTTCGCTTCCACCTGACGGGTGGAAAAGAGGCAACGGGGCGTTCATTTCCGTAGTGTATCAGAATTACCAGGACGTGTTAAACTAGGCTTTACGGCTGGCCGCGTCCGATTTCTTGTTTAGTTGGGGGGACGAGATGTTGCAACCTATTGGGAAGTTGCTATAAAGTGAGCTGAACTTGGAAAGTAACGTAGGAGCGTGTTTCAAGCAGTTGAAATCAAGGCTAAATCTGGAACAAGATTTAGAACTGAAGAAGGCTGTTTTGGCTACCGAGGCTCTTGTCAGAGGTCAGATGCCCGAGAAAGAGTTTGCGGAAGGATGAATACTGTGGTGCCAACCTCATCATTTTAAGGCCACAATCCCAAGCACGTAGAACTTTAAAGCATGTATAGATTCCCATGCAATTTATTTCCATGTAGATTCCCAATTGTAATGGGGAATGACATCTCTATGAACAAAGCTGGAAATCTTATGCACACCCCTGGCAAGCAAATCCTGCTGAATTTTCTCCTGAGCAAGTGAGAAAATTGCATGAGGAACCTGGCCAAATAGTTATCTGCTTAAGTTATCTGTCTTTATTTTTAGACATGCATAGTTGAATGGTGCTAGGACGGACAGGGTGTTTGGGGACACTGTGTGAAATGTTTCCTGTAAATTAGAAGTATTTATTCAGTGATGAGAAAGCTGGTAAAACACATAGTCTGTGTAATTGGACAAAATATGTTGTCACTTGCAAACTCTTCAAATTGTGTGTGTGTGTTAGATACTTGTACATCAATTAGGTGTGGAATTTGAACCTAGCTATTGTAAATCTGGCAGGCCGTTCTGTGAATTCAAGACAGGAAAGTGCTGTCATTATGTAAATGTGCAAATGTTTACAGCAAAATGAAAATGAAATATGGACTACTCATCCAGCTGTTTCCTTCTGTCTGCATTCTGAACTGGTGTAGTTAGGCAAACCAATTCTTGGAATTTAATACTCTCCCAAATCATTATGAATCTTAAAAAATGAGATGAAAACTTTGTTGCATATTTTCTCTAAGGATTGAATAAGGCACAGGAACCCCTACAACTCTGGGTTCTGGACTAGAACTTGACCTTGTTTCATTAGAAATCAGAATTGCTTTTTAAAAAAAAAAGCTTGAGTAAAATTATGTCTTATTTTTTTTCCAAGGGCAAACCAAGGGCCATTTAACTCTGGTTTCCACATATTGAACGTGTATCATACTAATTTGAAGAGAAGTTCATTGGTCAATTTCATAACTGCTTAAGGACCAATGTATGAAATTAAATTTTGAGTGTTTTCAGTTTTAGCAGATTTGGAAATCATCCTACCCAGAAATGATGGATGAAAAAGCAAGGCAGATGTCAGAATGGGCAGAGGTGACTGGAGAGAGCGACAACTCTCCTCATGCTTCATAAACAGCAAGCAAAGCAACCAGAAGCCAAAGTTTTTGTTAGCAATCTTTTTTATTTTTAAACTCGGGGTGCTTATTTGTTATTAGGGGTAAATCACTCTTATCAAAAGTACAGACAAGTCAATCGATGGAGCTTGACAGCCAAAATTTCTTTCTTCCCCCTTTTCCTCCTCCTTCAAACTGAGTTTTATATGTTTTTAAAACAAAGGTAGTCTTTCAGATTCAAATTGACTTGCAAAGTCTCCTGCCTCTGGCATTGTCCAGAATGTCATTCATTGGAGGAAAAAAGCCTCCCCCTTTTCGTTTCCTCTTCCCACTTTCTTCTTTGACACTGTTAGACTTATGCCTGGGAGTAATCAGGGTATTGTTGTTTTTTGTTCCAAAGCCTCATCTTAAACCAATGCTCCATTCGGTTCTATCTTAGTCATCAGAATCGTTTTCTTACCTGGTCCAAATTTTCAGAAAAAGCATACTCAATAGGAAACGAGTTCTGTCCACATGGACTTAGGTGTCTCTAAATTCAATGGGTTTTTTTTTTTTTCATTCTCAATAAAAGCCCCTAGCTTAGAGGAGAACTTGATGAGTCTTTTCCCTCTCCTTCTCTGCTCTGGACTCCATTCTATTTCATCCTAAGTGATAACCTTCCTCCTAGAGCTGATTTTATGTGCTTCTACTTGGAGAAAATAATTTGATGGTGTTCTTCAGTAATCCCTGTACATGGATACTTCCTTGCTCACTGGAGAAGAAGGTGTGGGTTTCCTGTAAAAAAAACCAACCCATTTATATTTTGCCTTTGGCACTAGAAATTAAAAAAAGTGGATGAGAAGCTCTTTTAAGTATTTCTTGTAAGCTTGTCTTTCCAATCCTGATTCTCTCCCTTTCTTTTTTGAGTGACTTGGTAGCCATCTATATAGTTGCTTTCTTTCAACATCTACCTCTCTTGCCACTTCAATTGTAGCTTCCTTGATTATGTGCTTTCCACACACAAATATATCCCATCAATTATGGAATAATTCATTTAAATAGTATGAATCATATTTGCCTATGAACATTTGATTGTGCTTGTGAGAAAGCCAAAGCAAAGTATGACTTCCTTGACTGGGATATCCTATCCACAGGAGGAAAGATGATGGGAAAAAAAAAGAAAGGAATGTTACTGCTCCCAGTTGACTTAATTCTGCAAATCTTGGAGGAAATTGTAATGTGGATGTGTAAAATGCAATGGTTGTTAAAAATGTGAAGAAAATTGAAGCTGAGAGTTTTAGCTAATTATGCTTCCTGTCCCACACTTAGAATTTTTGGGTTTTTTTTTCCTGAGATCTTTGAAATAAATGTTTGAGAGGATGTGTGGAGTAAGGCAACACTGTGGCTTTCAGTTTTGTGAATCTGTAGTCAATCTACTTCATTGTCTGAAGTGGGGTTATGGTTTTCTTTGAAGTTGTCATGAACTCCATTTTTATTCCAGATAATTAGCTCTGGTTTCATTCTGCTTCATGATAGGAACCTGTAGCCCTTCAAAAATTCTAGATTCCTGTGTATTATTGAAATTTGTATTACAGCTTCTAATTTTGAAATCAGTTTGAAATGAAAGTCCTAGTCAAAGGAATCTCACTGAATCTGCTAAAATACTGAATCTGTTCTTTCCTCAGGGGGGAAAAAAAAGGTATTTTAGAAAGTGGCTGAATATTCTATTACTATTTCAGCTTTAAGCTGGGTGCTCAGTGATTTTTATAGAATGTATGAACGGATCCATCTGAATATCCCTCTAGAGTTCCCTGTTAGCCCTGCTGGCTGGGGAATTCTGGGAATTGAAATCTACAAGTGTTAAAGTTGCCAAAGTTGGATAGCCCTGCTCTAGACCAACATCACTGACATTTTTAACAATGGACAGCCAGATGAGTCTCAGAAATCCCTAAAATGACACAAAGACAGCAACAGATAACCAAAGGTGCTGTTCACTACTTCCTCCCCAGCAAGAGAAGGTTTTCCTGTTCAAGAAACAAAAAAATCTGATAAAAGCATTGTTTTAAATATTTTTTGATAACATAATTATGCAACAGCAGTAGCATTTAGCCTTTTATACATCTGCACAATGTTTTACAGTGCTCTCTGAGCATTTACTAATGTCAGCATATTGCCTCCAACAATCTGGGTCCTCATTTTAGACCTCGGAAGGATGGAAGGAAGGCCATGTCAACCTTGAGCTGATCAGAATCAAACTCCTGGAATGAGCAGTGAGAATACTGCACCACCATGAATCATGGTACCCTACCTGTGCATAAAGATAGGTAGACCTTGACTTACAACCATAGTTGAGTCCAACTGATTGGTTAAGTGAGACGTTTGTTAAGTGAGTTTTGCCATCGGACCTTTCCTGCCTCAGTTGTTAAGTGAATCACTGCTGTTGATAAGTTAGTAACCTGGTTGTTAAGTGAATTTAGCTTTCCCATTGACTTTGCTTGTCAGAAGGTTGCAAAAGGTGACCCCATGACCTTGGGACACAGCAATGGTCATAAGTATGAACCATTTTCCAAGCATCTGAAGTTTGATCACATGAGCACAGGGATGCTTCAAAGGTTGTAACTGAACAATTGTTATAAGTCACTTTTGTCAGTGCTGATATAACTTTGAACAGTCACTAAATGAACTGTTGTAAGTCAAGGATTACCTATAATTTCACAAGATTATCCACTAGATATCCCTGCCATCCTAGGCCAGTTAAAGAGCCAAATAAGTCCCAGCCTTCTCAATAGTGATCAGAGGATATTTTTTTAAAGTGTTGTGTCTAATTTTTTGTCAAAGGCTTTTTATTCATTTCATTTCCTGCAAAATTGGATTTTCACTTTTCTAATATTTGTTTGTGGGTTTTTTTGTTTAGGTATTTGTTTTTAAATGGTTAACTTCTATAAAGTTGCCCTAAGAAAATTTCTTTTGAAGATTGGGGGGAAATACTGGTATAAATATGACTTAGAGAGATTTATCTTAGTTTACTAAAAGTTTTCGCTCTACTTCCAAATATCTAAGACGGTAGATGTGGCCATTTCTTCTGTAACAAATTGCATGCAGTATGTGAAACCCCAATGCCATAATGAGAAATTTGGCTTTTTTTCTAAATTCTGAACTTAGTTTCTTTCCTTTCCATCTTGAAGGTAATAATGGCAGAATGACCTTCTACTTCCAGGCAACTAGCAATATGTGCCACTTCACTGATCTCTTTATATAAATTTCTGGGAATGCCTGAAACTCCATCCTTTGACACCCCCACCTTCTGGTTTCTGATTTAATGTTGACTTTGGAGGCGGGGATTGGGGACAGACAGGCTTTCGAAATAAACCCAGCCTGTTTAGGTGAATTTCCTAAAGCAAAGCTCTTAGTGTCCGGAGAAAGTGTAGAGAGCTTTCAAGAACAGAAGCTTATTTTCCTGTTGCTGCTTCCTTGAGTGCTGGAATACACTGGAGCCCACCCATTCTCCCGCTCTTCTCTCTGGTTCAGCAGCACATCCATCTACAGTGAGTGACGGGCTGCCAAGAGCCTCCAAAGTATTCGTGAATTAGTCTATTTATTCACGAATAGTGCCTTTTTCTGGAGTGGTGTCTAACCCTTAGCCAGAAATCAGACTTGTGCAGGACCGTTTAGCACTGTCAATTTGTAACTCCCTTTTTTTTTTTTTTGAGGAGGATTAGTTCTGGATGAATTCTTAAAAATTCAAGCTGTATCTCTTCCAGTCCAGTAAAAAGTATGTGGACTTCATAAGTGACAATCTAATATTCTTTTCCCATCTTTGATTCATTAGAAGGCTCTTCCCATTTTTTACTGTACTGATTCATGCTTTTGGAATTCCTAGGCTTGATTACTACAATAGAGTTTATCAGGGCAGCTGCTGAAAGCAACTCGGACGCTTCAACTGGGCACTTGAACAATGAGGGAGGCCCACCCAAACTATGGCTAGTTATAATAATATCAAATGGATCAGTATTTCTGAATCAACACCACTGAGCCAACTGATTTACTTTAAAAGCCAATAACCATTCAATATTTTGAATTTTCTACACATTCATATTTACTTGACCTTTGGTTTCTGTAATGCAGTTCAAAGGACAGAAAATAATCCAGGATGCAAGATGCAGTAGGAAGGAATTGTGGAGAGGTCTGAATTGGTCACTGGGTTGCCAAGCTGTTCAGGAGGTTTTTTTTTTTAATGTCCTAGTTGTACAGAATGATGGACAGCCATGAAAGTTGTTGGTGGACTTTGCTTAAAGTGGCGATTGGAAACCTGAACATCTTAAATACTTGTGTTCCTCCTGAAATAAGTCAGCTTGCCCACATAAATTGAGATACATCTACCATTTTAATGTGCATCTTTATTTGCTGGAAGTCAGAGCAACAAACCTGTCTACCTAGGAAAGGTAATAGCCATTGTTGCAAGAAATGTGTAAAGCTTCATGCAGGTTGAAAATACAGTTGCTCCATTCTCTTTACATGTGAAGAAAATCACATTGGCATGCTGTTGAACATTTCTAGAATGGAACTGATGTCAAAACAAAACAAAACAAAACACAAAACAAACCTTATCCAGCTATTTTTAATCCCAAAGATGTACCTATTGTCTGCATTTAGTAGACTCTCTACAGCCAGACACAACTGGACAGGGAAACTACCTTTCAAATGATTTTTGGAGGCAGCAAAATAATAAGTTACTCATTACACTAACAGTAATATCATGGATTTATGTTGTAGGATTGTTGCAAGGATTTCTGAGATCCTATATATCAGCACTTGAAATTCTTGACAGTGTTGGAGAATGTTATTTTTGATTAGTATGGTCAGTCTATCCTTGGGTATAAACTTAGATCTGGTAGATGGCTTGGGACAGAGTCTGAGGTTTAATTTTGGATCAGAGTGAGTGAACCAGCACAGATAGAGCAAAGGTTACTTATTCCATCTAGATTAGCCTTCCCCAAATTGATGCTCTTTTAGTTGAAGGAAATCTGCATATTTTCTATCCAGCATAGGATAACTAAAAATGATGAAAATTGTAGTGCAATGTATTTGAAGGTTACTGGATTGAGGAAAGGTGAGCAAAAGAGTCATTTTCCATAGGTGCCTTCTGTCATTCCTCAATCCATGGCAGGATGTTTGGGAAAGCTACTTTGATTTTTTTGTGTGGGGTTTCTTCTCTCATGGGAAGAACTAAGACAAATGCTTTAAAACACTGAAAAAACTCAGGTTCCTTTATTTAGAAGATCGTACTTGAGTATTTGTAGTTTAGACATAGATAAGGAAATTGTCAAGTTTTAGCAGTTGTCTCTTGGGGGAAATGGGAGAGAAAAATAGTCCGGATGTGAGTAAAATTTAATTGCATCAGGACTGCTACATGTTTTGCTTTTTTTGACAAGTACAGATAAACAGTTTAGGACAGAAGGATAAATGGGATTTCTACCAATATATACTACCACCTTAGTTAGGTTTATGACAAAAAAAGTTATATTAATCTTTTATAAATGTATTTAGGATTGTAGACTAAAGTTGTAATCTTAGATTCAGTTGCTAGAGGGCAACTCTTGTTGCACATACCTATGCTTATTCTTGACAAAGTTTATTTAGGATGACAGCTCCCCTAAAAGGGGATAAATAAGAATGAATTTTCTGCTTCTGAATATAATTTCCTGCAGTGTTGGATGACTGAAACATAAGCAGATGGAAGGCTGGTTTGAACATAGCAACTTATTTATAAGCAAATAGCTTTCCATACAGAGAAGTGTGGCAAACAACCCACAGAAGGCATTTCAACCTGATGATCCCATTTTGTCTTTACATTGTTTGGAATAATTGAATATAGTTTCTTATGATCTCCACAGGAATGGCTGCCACACATTTATTATATTCATATGGCTACCGATATTATATGGAATAACTCTGGGAGGGTTATAAATAACAAAAACAAAATTAAATACTGATAAAGGAGAATATTTGTAGCTCAGAGTTGGAATGAAGGGTTCTTGGTGTTCTCTGAGCTTGGTTTTCTTGCAGACATTTCATTACCCAAATTAGGTAACATCATCAGTGCACTACCTAGTCTGCAAGAAAACAAAAAAGCCAGAGAGCACCTAGGACCCCTAAAGTTAAATATTTCTCATTCCACCAAGTGCCAAACAGACTCATTACAAAAACTATATTTTTAAACTTTTTCAAATTTAGAAACTTCCCATCTCATCTCCCTCACAGAAGGGCACTGGGAGGTGTACAACATTTTGCAAGTAAAATATTAAAATATATAAACTGTATATAAAATTTAAATCAGTAAAGATGGATAAAATTCAAGTTGGATAAAGAAGGTGTGTGTGTGTGTGTGTGTGTTGGTGGTGGTGGTGTCATCCAGATCCCCATAGCCTCCAGGCATTTAAAATTGCCTGTTGAAGGTATTCTTCCTTTACTACAGGTTTTTTATGATTTTTATTTTTTTTTGCTTAGTAAAAATATCTTTTTTTTTTTTTTTAAACAAATTTTATTGATTTTATAGAACACAAACAAAACTAAAAGATCTTTTCTGAAGGTTGTCTGATCCCGGGTTGAAACTCTTTGCACAGACACAAATTCAAACATCATATTCACTTTATATATCCTTCCATATCTTATTATCATTTTCTTTTTTATATTAGATATATAAACCATTTTTATCAATTTTATATAAACAATGCACAAGGCATAACAGCTTATAAGTTCTTTTGTAAGAAAAAATAATAAAAGAAGAAAACCAATAGAACATAACAATCCCAAATTATAGTATCAATACTTTGTCTATTTAACTTCATATCTTATCCCAACTTCTCCTTTTCATCCAAATTATTTCTTATTAATTAAAAAATTTTTTTTTGCCTTTTTTCAATATACAACATCCAAAAAAAAAAAAAAAGCATAACAAAACCTTTATATATCCTTTCATATCTTATTACCATTTTCAATAATATTCTTTGTCTGTTCTATTTCCAACTATCCATTCATCTTTTTTCTTTTATTATACTTCTCCTATACACCAATTGGAGTAACGTCTATAACTCATTACCCTAACTTAAAAGTACTTCATATGACAATTTTTCTTGGGATTCTGTTTAAAAGATTCTAAAATTACACAATGAATTTTATACTCTAAATACACATATAAAAAACACAATCTTATGTACCCTCCAGAATCCCTCTTTTATCCTAAATTAAATTCACCCCTTGTCTCTGAATAAACTTTTTTTCTTTAGATCTTGCTTCCCCCCATTGAGGCTTCTCCTCCCCCCCTTTCTCTCTTGCTTATTCTTCTCCTTGCCCTTTTTACCCCTTTGTCTTTCCTCCTCCCTTTTCTTACTCCCTTTCCTTTGCTTTCTAACCTTGCCTCCACCTTTCCGCTCATTTTTCTCTTCTTTGGTTGTTTTTATAATTCTTAAAATCCCCTTTTTCTTATCCTTTTTCTCCTCCTCCCCGGAAAGAACCCATTGTTCATCAAAGATGGCTTCTTCTTCCTCTTCTTCTTTGTCCCAGTCCTTCTGCTGCGTAGTCAACTTTTCATAAGTACATAACGCCATTTCTAAGAATTGAAACAAAGTGCCCAAAGTATTTTCCTTTTTATATTTTTGATATTCAGTCTTTAGTTCATCCACAAGCGATGCCATTATGAAAAGAGAAACTTTTCCCAAAACAACCACAAGTATTTTTAATCAAAAATAATTCAAAAAAAAGTTCCAAAAATTAATACTTTTCTTCCTTCTTCTCTTTCTCTTTCTGGGGTTAATGTTTAATCAAAGAGGTCCAATTACCATATACCTTTCTTTGGGATTCTAGGCAATCTCCTCCTTTTTCAGCTTCTGCTCCAATTTTTTTTCCTCTCCCTTCCCACTTGCAATATCAATTTTAAATAATCAGAAATCCATACCTCCAACAAGGGTTTTCCAATTTCTTAAGTTTTTCAATGTCCAAAAATCCTTTTGTCCCTTAGCTTCAACTCTCAAAACAATTCACTTTCAATGTCCAATATGTCCAAACATTTCTGCTGTTTCCATGGGGTGGGAGAGTAAAGGAAAAAAAAAAATCCCTTTAACAGCTTTTCCGCCGCTTTCGATCTTCTTAGGGATACAATGTATCCTCCAACAATTCAAACAGCTCAGTTCCAACCAATTTGAAAGATGTTACTTGACCCGGCTCAGACAGCACTTTCACTCTTCTCACTTCCTCCAGCGCAATCTTACCCGGTTGCTGGCTTCTTTGTGGCGGCCATTGCTGACTGCCGCTCCACCGCCTTGGGAAAAAGGGGTTTTTCCGGAGAAGGAGGGGGTCTGCGACACCCCCAACCTCCTGTCCGACTCCCCTCTCTCTTCAGCTGTCCTTACAGGGCAGCCATATCCCCCTGACCCATCTGGATCGGGGGTACCTCGGCGGCTAGCACAGCAGGAATCGCGAGCTGTCGCGAATTCCTGCTGCCCCGAAGCCACGCGAAACCGGAACTGCTTAGTAAAAATATCTTGAAGGATTTGCTGTAGGAAAAAAAATTGTTTTGTTCCTTGTTTCATTATTTATTCTGTAGTTCACTTTGGGTTATTTTGGTATGTTTTCAATAAATATGTGATAAAAATAATGGAATATATATATATATATATATATATATATATATGTGTGTGTGTGTGTGTGTGTGTGTGTGTGTGTGTGTATATATATATATATATATATATATATATATATATATATATATATAAAAGTTTTCGGGGTACTTACATGTATGGCATTCAGCTTTGTTCGGGTATTTCCCACGTCATTGTAGCTGTGTTTTTAAAGTTGTAGCAACGTTTCGGCAGAATCTCCATCATCAGGTTTCTGTATAGTGTTCATATAGGTGAACACTATACAGAAACCTGATGATGGCAGATGAGATTCTGCCGAAACGTTGCTACAACTTTAAAAGCACAACTACAATGACGTGGGAAAATACCCAAACAAAGCTGAATGCCATACATGTAAGTACCCGCGAAAACTTAAGAAAACAAATATATATATATATTCATAGATTTTCAGAGGCACAGGTACGTAGGTCTAGGTATGTTTGGGTCTTTTCCCGTGTAAGATTAAGAGTGATCTTGGTGATGTTTCGATGAGGTCCCACTCAGGCTGATGCTTTCAGCTTCGTGCCAGTGCAAGCAGTGTGTGATCGGAGCTGCTGTCTCTCTATAAATACTGGTGGCGGGGGCTGGTGTGCTGGGCTGGTTGGCTTGGCTGCTTCCTCTTGATTGGTTGATGGAGTTGATGTTGGTATAATGGGCTGTGTGATGGCCTTGTGAGTTTTGTTGTGGAGATATCCTGGATCTTGTGCTGTAATCTCCTGGGTCATTTGTTTTGTAGTGATCTTTTTTCCATTCACCTCTTGTATTTTAACGGCTTGGGTAATGGGTTGTATGATGGGCTAGCAAGTTCTTTTGTTGTGGTATCCTGGGTCCTGCGTTGTAATCTCCTGGGTCGTTTGTGTTTTGATCTCTTTTCCATTAGCCTCCTGTGTAGTAACGGCTTGGGTAATGGGTTGTGTAATGACCTTGTGAGACTTATTGCTGTGGTATCCTTGGTCTTGTGCTGTGATATCCTGGGTCATTTGCTGTATTGCAACTTCTTGAGTTTTTGTGGGGTAATTTCCTGAGTTTTCTGATGTGATATCCTGAGTGGGTGGCCATGATGTAGCATTCTGGGTTTTAGTCTGGCTTTGAGTTTGGGATCTGGGTCTGTGTTCTTGGCGTGTGTCAGCTTGTTTGGTTTTGGGGTCGGGGGTGCGACAGCTGGCGAAGCAGCCATGGTCTGTTTTCTGGATGGTGGTTGTCCTTCATTTATAGGATGGGCTAGGGCCTGGATCTGATGAGGCGGGATTGGCGGTGGTGTCCCATGTTGTTTTGGGTCTGGTGGTGGTTTTCGTGACCTCACCGAAACATCGCCAAGATACTCTTAATCTTACACGGGAAAAGACCCAAACACACCTAGACCTATATATATATATGTGTGTGTGTGTGTGTGTATGGTATTCAGCTTGGAACTAGCACTGTATTCTTGTCAATCTAATATTTTATTGAGAAGAGCAGACTTTGACTAAGCTTATTATTCTTTCCAACTGTAAAATTGTTATGCTCTTCATTTAAACCTGGAGTCTCGCTTAACATTTCCTTCCACATATCATTATATAAGAAAGGAAATGCAGGTTAGAGATCTCTGTAAGTTTGTACTATGCATATTATTATCATGAAATCATAGCAACAGTGCAACCTTCTCCAATCCGGTTATCTATTTTTTTTCCCCTAGAAGGGCAGCACTTAAGGAAATAAATACCACAAGTCTCTAACTTTCTGTATTTTTTATAAGGGATTGCTTGAGCATCTGGAGCCTTCTTATAATTTCACCTTTGCACGCATGAAAGATTGCAGTAGTGCATCCTAGAAAGATCCTTTGCTTCAAGAGGCAGAGACTGCTTCTGAAGTCATAAAATATTATTTTATTCTAAGCACTCCATCTAATGTACAAACTGTTCCTTGCTGACCTCTTCTCTTAGACATCCATGTGACTCTGCAAGGGACATTTTCCTTGTAAATCTCTTCCAGATGACAGCTTGAAGTGTGTCTGTAAGATAACAGACTTATTCTTCTACTGTTTCAGTCCTTCCCAGTTCCTATCCTGCCAGTCATCACAGTCAGCTTTAGATTTTGTTTGTATTTTTAAATGCATTTTTCAAAACATTCTGCATGTAGTACATGTGGATGAAATGCTTCTGGTTAATTATAAAGTGGGTCATGATTAATTAAGGCAGTACTTTTGATTTTTAGGTAATAACCATGTCTATGGTAGAAAAACAATGCTTCCTCTCAAAACAGCTTTAAGTAGAAAAAGTGTGTTAAGTGCCCATTAGAAAGGGAAATGGCGAGAGGCAGGCAAAAATAATTGGCAGAAAATTTTCAGTCAGAAACGTTGCATTAAATATATATATACATATATATATATATATATATATATATATATATATATATATATATATATATGTGTGTGTGTGTGTGTGTGTGTGTGTGTGTGTGTGTGTGTATGTATGTATGTATGTATGTATGTATGTATGTATGTATGTCTGGCATTCAGTTTGTTCGGGTATTTTCCCACATCATAGTAGTGGTGTTTTTAAAGTTGTAGCAATGTTTCAGCAGAATCTCATCTGCCATCATCAGGCTTCTGTATAGTGTTAAATAATTTAAATCTGAAACCACTGTAAAAGTCTGACTCACAGACAAACACTATACAGAAGCCTGATGATGGCAGATGAGATTCTGCTGAAACGTTGCTACAACTTTAAAAGCACCACTACTATGATGTGGGAAAATACCCGAACAAAGCTGAATGCCAGATATATATATATATATATATACACTCACACACACACACACACTATTTGGCAAGGGGTAATTAGAATGAATGGATATCTAAATCATCAAAACAGATGAATAGAATAAATTAATCTCTAGAATTAAAACTGAGCACTCCTAAGGATCTCATTGACTTTGTGTGTATTATTTATTCACCCATTCATCTTGGATATGGCAAATTATTCACTGGGCATATCAGAAGAAAATTATTACCCACAAAACTGGGAAGGGTTAATTGCTGAAAAGTCAAAACCTATTTAACAAGAACAACACAAATCCCTGATTTTTTTTTGTTACAGTATCACTAGAAATAGTTTGGATAAGTTTGCTCTGTATAACACAAGAGGACAGTTTTGTGTAGTGGTTAAGACATGTGTTAGAAATTAGGAGTCCATGAGTTCTAATCTTGCCTTAGGTATGAAGCCTAGTGGGTGGCTTTATACCTATCACTCTCTCTTACTTCTAGGAGGAAGGCAAGGACAAGCCATTTCCTAAAATTTTGACAAGAGAACTGTGGTGACTGGGTCAGGTAATTGCCAGGAGGCAGCATGCCTCAAGCAAAATATAGCACAACGAAGAATTTGTTTGTCCCACCTCTTCCTTATTCTCTTTAGCAGGTGGGCATTTTAATGGGAGACATTTTGATAGCCAGGTTTAATGTTGCCGTGTTTGGAATGAAGGGAAATGGAAGAAGCAAAGTCAACTTCATAATCAGGGACCTTTGCAAAAGAGAGGTATCAAAGTCTGATTTATTTCTGAAATGTTATTTAATTCTGCTAATTGCTGTGCGGTTGCTCTCTATCAAGCCTGGTAAACTACCAGCAATGGCTTCTTTTTTTCTGTTTCTATGCAAGGTGTTTGCTTTCTTTTGTGGAAGTGGAGATAGGTGGGTGAAGAAGAGAAGGAGAGATTCCAGACCTTGCATTTTTGTTGGGAGATAAATAAGCATAGTTTAGTGTCAACACACCCTTGGCTACTATACATTGCTGTCTGGAAATGAAGGTGGAAAAATTCTTTCCTTCGGAACTGCAGTAGCAGAACTGCTAATTTCAAACAATGGATGCAATTGTAAAGAGATAATGGTGATGTTTGATTTACTGTAATCAAATATAATTATAAGCCTTGTCGGGCAGCACAAATGCTTAGACAGGCATAAACAGCTTGTCTTAAACGTTTCTTCTCATTTTGGGGGGAGCCAATTACAAGGAAACAATTACTAAGAAACAGTTTTGTTTTTCTATTGTGCCCTATTCATCTCATGGAAACTTTTCCATATGGAAATCTTTCTGGTGATTTTTTCCCCTTTCTTGATAGGAAATGCATTAAGGAGTAACTTGCTTCTAGGGAATGTTTAATGCTTCCATGATATTATCTTGCAACTGATATAAAACAATAGCTCTATCTTATAGAACTTAAATACAGGAAGAATAATATTAGTTAAAGATTAATTGCAAATTCATTATTATTTGTCTCACTTCAAGTCCATACTTATTCATGAATTTTACTGAGCAGCCAATATCATTCCCTCTCAATCTGATTTTCTTTTTGAATTTATAGTAACTGTAGTTGTTTTCTTCTTAGATATTCAGTGGAAGTAAATTAATATGTGGTCTACTTGAAGACAGATGAAAACCTTCTTGGTAATGTTTTTCAGAAGAGGTTTGCCATTGCCTCACTCAACACTATTTAATATTTTAAAATAAGTGATTATATGCTCACTAAACAACGCATGTACACCTTTTTGTTGTTTTATGTTGATTCATGATAACTCTTTAAAAATCGAGTTGTCTTGATGCATACAAATTATTTAAGGAGATGCATATATCCAAAGTGGTGTTTGGTGGAAGTTAGAGAGGTCAAAGCAGTGCCACCTTCTGGTGATTCATTGGAGGTGGCCATATGTTCCTTTTCTTGTGCAACTCATGGGATTTGAGGTGGGGGTGGGAGACAGGAGCCAGCCAAAAGAGCAGACAGATGCAGCTTGGTGAAGAAAGATAAATTATATAAAGTGCTTCTTTATTACAAGGACGTTTCCCAAAGGCCCAGATGTTATCCCGAGCTTTTAAGAGTGAAGAAAAGATCTGTTAGCAGGAATTCTGCTGCTGCTAGAAGCCAGAGCTGATACAACTGTAAACAAACCTTAACTATCCTTGTTTTAATTTTTTTAAATTTTTTTTGGAAACCTGTGTTGCTTTTGCTTCAACTGAGGCTCCCCCCTGCCATCTTCCTGTTGTGGGGCTGGCCATGGGGACCGCTGCCTCACATGCCCGTTTGTCATTATTATATCATTATTGTCATTATTAGATGAGTTGTGTGTCTCTTCTCTGAAGTGGCTGTAGCTCTCTAGATGCTAGAAACTATGGAGAGTGTGTGTGTGTTGGGGGAGTTTGATTAGTGTAAGGTGTGATAAGGAGGGGAATCCTTTTACCTAAGATAAAAGGTACACAATGTTGGCTAAAAAAAACCCCTCCACCATCCTTGCTCACTTTGAGAACTATCCTTCATGAGAAATAATCCAGGCTAATTTGTCTATTCCGACATGTATCATATAAATCACTCCTAAAGGCTCTGTTCTCAGTTGCTGCTTCTTTAATAGGAGCTGATGATTTGCAACCTCATCTATTTTCCTTAGGAAAACTCCCCGGAAAGGCCTGTTATGGAATCAATTGCTACTAATTTCGGTACTGTTTCCAAGCTACTGACATCTACCAAGCTACTGACATTTACAATGGAAGGCGGTTTTATGTGGGGAAAGGTCTTAAGATGTAGAGAACATGTCTATCTAAAAAGCAGACATAAATTGATTTAGTAGTTAGTCCAAATTTCACTTGAGCACAAAGGGAAGGTATAGCTTGGTGAGGAGAGCTAAGGAGATCTAACTCTGAATTCTATACTATCCATTACAAGGAATTCTTTGGAGGAAACTTTAACCAGTGAAAATTGCAATGTGTGATAAATAATGTTATTGCACACACATCATCTAAGCTCTGCTTTTCTGGACCCTACTTTCATTTCACAGGGTACACATAATAGAGATCATGCATTTATCATACATTTTCAGATGGTGAGCTCCTCCTTTCCTCTTTGTTTGCTCAAATAGCTTCTATGCTAAATTATACACAACCTAATAGTGAGGTGATCAGTATAATTGGAGTTGTACATAATCACTTCTCAAATTATATTGCTGAAATAATTTCCCTTACTTTCTCAACTTTATGTTTCTTCCTTAATTTAGTTTAGTTCAGTTTACTTTATTGTCATTGCACCTTGTACAATGAAATCAAACACCATCTTCAGTGCCCATCATGACCATGAAAATAAACACAAACATACATCCTTCACACTCCACACATTGGACCGGAAACCCCCGACACCACACCAACACTGCACTATACAGCAGAATTAAAAAGAGCTACTGCTCTGGGATAGAAGCTGTTTTTCAGCCTATTTGTCCTTGTTTTTATTATTCTGTACCGTCTGCCAGATGGTAATAATTAAAAAAAAAAGGGGGGGGGGTCCCAGGATGAGAGATGGATCTTTGAGAATGTTTTGAACTTTCTTAAGGCAGCGGGAGCTATAAATCTCTTCCAAAGAGGGGAGAGGGCAACCAATGATTTCTGGGCAATGACATTAACCCTCTGGAGTGCTTTCCTATCCGCCACTGTGCACTTGGCAAACCATACAGAGATGCAGTATGTTAAAATGCTTTCTATGGTGCAGCAGTAGAAGGTCACCATCAGTTTTTCATTCAGTTGTTTTCTGAGAAGTCTCAGTTAACAAGTCAATAATTTGATATCTGATCTTTGTTAAAATTAGTTCATGTCTGATGTGTGAATTTCAACATGCTTAAATGAAGATGATTTTTCCTAAAGCAATTAAAGTTGGACATAGCATCATTGCCTCAGTAGTTTCTAGATAGGCTTCAGGGTGACATGAAACCCAATGTGATATGATTTTAATTTAATTTAATCATGCTGCTACATTTTCTTTACAAAGTGGAACATCTTCCTAATGATAAGTAGCAACTGAAACCCAAAGACATTCAAAGTTTTTTAAGCTTTAGGAATATTGCAGTAGGACAGTTTCTCATTTGTTAAAACTGGTAGCCAAATTATATATTTTTGATGTTACAAAGGAGGAACACTATTCAATCCATGGAGACCAATCATATTAATAGCATTTAATCAATGTAATCTCAATTAAATTCAAATGTGGATTCTGCTGGCAGGGCCACTTTTTGGAATGTGACTCTGAGTTCCGGTTCCTTCTAAATGTCTAAATGATCTGCATGGCTCTGTCAAAGTTCTGCATCTTAAGGAACAATTCTGATGTTGGATTTTGTCAAACTTCTACTGCACATCTTTCACATTTCTTATTAAAAGCATAGTATTTGCAGTTGTAACAGCTTGAAAATTCTTGCAGTCTTATACTCATTTGTTCTTTGTCTTGGCTTTTCCTGCAATAGTAATAATTACAGACAGATGACAACGCAATCCTCAATAGAGTTTGCACTTCTTATATTTTCCAATTACTTGACATCCCCATCAATTTCTATCTTATTTCTGCTCTTTAGCTGAATAACCACATGATATTTCTCAGTTCTCTGTTTCAGAAATCAAACTAAATAGAATTTCTGAAAATACATGTTTCATACCAAATTATCTACAGCAAGGGTGTCAAACTTGATTTCATTGAGGGCCGCATCAGGATTGTGTTTGACCTTGGGGGCTGAGGTGGGTGTGGCCAGAGTGGGTGTGGTCAGCTCAATGTCACTTGTGTGATCAAATGCCGCTTTTGTTAGTAGTTTGTTTTGCTGGCACTTTGCTGGCCCTCCTGGCCTCCTATAGCCATCTGCCAGAGAAAACACAGATTGTTTTTGGCTCCATTTTTGGCTGTGACTGCCTCCTGCAGCCCTCTGCCAGCAAAAATGGAGCTTGGGAAGGCCACATGTGGTCCTTCCTAGACTGTTTTCACTGGCAGAGATAACGCAGGTTGGTCCTTTGCTGTTCCAGGACAGCCCGGCGAGCCAGATCTAAGCACCCCATGGACCGAATGTGGCCCATTGGCCTTGACTTTGACACTCCTGATCTACAGGTAGTCCTTGATATATGACCACAATTGGTATCAGAATTTCCATTGATAGACAAGGCAGTTGTTAAGTGAGTTGCACCTGATTTTGCAATCTTTTTCACCATAGTTTTTGAGCAAATTGCTGCAGCTGTTAATGAACGAAATGGCCAGTAAGCAAATCTGACTTCCTTCATTGATTTTGCTTGTCAGAAGCCAGCCCGGAAAGTTGTAAATGTTGATCACATGACCCTGGGATATGGCAACTATAGTAAATACATGCCAATTGCTAAGCATCCTAAATTTCATCACGTGATTGTGGGTAGATGTGACAGTTGTAAGTGTAAGGACTGGTTGTTAGTCACTTTTTTTTCAGTGCCATTGTAATTTCAAACAGTTGCTAAACAAATCAAGGACTACCAGTATTGCAGACTTTTAGTTTGTTTAATTACATTCCATGTGTACAATATCTAATTGTTAAAAATTGTAATTATTAAACTACAAAAAAGGCATTTAAATCAGAACATAATTTCATAGGAATTCCTGAAATACATTTTTCTTAAAGTATGTTTTTTTTGAAACACTTATATCTTTTGAAAAATTATAGATTATTGACACTACTGAGTTCTAACACTGAAGCTAGCGAACATTTTGTCAACATTTATATCTCCTCAGCCATAGGAAATAAGACAGCCATATATTCTTTCCCAGTTTCTCCTGCTCAGATCTTGTGCAATGGTTCAGAACTGTTGCTATTAACAAGGACATAATGGAAAACCCATCTGGAGTGAGAATGGGCAAGAGAAGTCTTGCATGTCTTGGCTCTTGTTGTATTAAAAATCTCAAAATAGTCCAATTTTGGATTAGGGAAGTTTTCTTTGGATAAACTAAATAGTATGCCTTTTACAAAATTAGCATTTGATACCTTAAAAATGTGTAGAGTGGTAGTGATGAAAGCACAATTAAGAAAAGTACAGTATATTCCCATAATAGATTCTTAATTTGAGCAAGGTTCCTGTATTAGCCGATAATTTTTGCAAATGTAGTTGCTGTATTCCTTCATTGATAATATCCAACCTAAGAAGACTCCTATACAGGAATTCTATGGCTCTGGTAGTTCTATGTTTTGCAAAATTTCAGTTGATTCCCAGGGCAGCTAACAAAGCAAAAAAGATAGACTATAAAAACTTAAAGCTTACTTTAAATTGATACTAAAATAAATTAATTATAATGGAAAGCCTGGCAAAATAGAGGTGTTTTTACAGATTTTTCTAAACAGAGAGAAAAGGAGCTGCATCAGAAATGATGAAATTGGAAATAGCAGAATTGTAGGCTTGTCTGTAAAACTGTATGTATTTCTCTCTCTCTCTCTCTCTCTCTGCATGTGGGGGAACCTGCAAAAAAGCAGAAGTAAACCACTTCTGTGCCTCTGCCAAGAAAAATCCGGGGACATGACCATATAGTTAGCAGGAGTTGAATTCAACTCGAGGGAATCTTTACTTTTTATTACCTGCTTACCTATCTTGGTGAATGTTCTCCTGCATAGAAACATTTTATTTTATAGGCTAACCTCTCTCCTGTTCTAAATATGCCAATTTTCTCTACACAGTAAGGTTTTTGTCCAGGTTTTCAACTGTATCACTGCGGGAGCTAAAAATTGATGGAATGAGGGAAAACTCCATCCAATAAATGGGTTTATAAGTCACATTTTCTATGTTTTCCTTTGCAGCTTCATGGATATTGTTACCAAGATAGCAATGACATCTCAGACACCTTGACTGCCATCACAGAACTAGGTTCACCACTGGAGATGATACAACTTTTGCAGACTTCATGGGAGGACAGGTTTCATGTAAGTACAATTACAAAGTTCTAATGGCACAGTTTTAATATGCACAAAATGAGTAAAAGTATTTTAACGTTTTGTTTGTTTCATTATGTAAAGAGAATCATTGTGCTACCTGGCACTTTTCAGCTGTAATAGTATTGGAGCTATCAGCATAAAATACCATTTTGGTTGGGAATTCTGGGGTTGAATCCCCTAAAAACTATTAGGACAGATTGATACAAAGCCAAAAATGAAGAGGGGATCCCTGGGGGAAATATCATTATAATGGTATCGATACTCATCTTTAATTGGTTCTGGGAGGCATGATGAGTACCGAAAACCAAAAACAGGTTTTTCCCATAAGGAATAATGAAGTGAATCACAAGGCAGCCAATACCAACAAGTTCTAGCTTTTGTGTTGAGTAGCAAACTAACGGTGACTACTGGGATAAAATTTTCACATCAAAATGTGTTGAGTACCAAATTTGATGAGCTCCCAAGCAGTTGAGTACCAAGGCAACACTGTACTAATTCCAAGTCAGTGTGAGGTAAGTGGAAAGTGACAGAGCTTGTAGACTATGCCAGGGTACTGACACCACGAGCATTTGCAGTGGGAGAAAGAGGAAAATGATGATGTGTGATAACGTCTTGCAAATAATTTACAAGTTACATATCTGCATAACTATGGCATTTGCATGATGATATCATCATTCATTACTGACCAAGACTTCAAAAGCTTCTTCAAGTGCCATATGGTGGCATTGGGTCTCATTGAATATATAGGTAGTCCTCAACTTACAAGAGTTCATTTAGTGACTGTTCAAAGTTACAATGGCACTTTAATAAATGACTTATGACCATTTTCATGCTTACGATGGTTGCAACATCCCCAGAACCACATGATCAAAATTCAGACATTTGACAACTGGCTTATATTTATGACAGTCCTGGTGTCATGTCATCCCCTTTTGGGACCTTCTGACAAGCAAAGTCAATGGGGAAGCCAGATTCAACAACCGTGTTACTAACTTAACAACTGCAGTGATTCACTTAACAAATGTGGCAAGTGGGGCTATAAAATGGGGCAAAACTTACTTAACAACTCTCTCATTTAGCAAAAGAAATTTTGAGCTTAGTTGTAGTCATAAGTCAAGGACTATCAGTAAAATGGGATACATTTTAAAGTGTGGCTTTTCTAGAACTTTAATATTGCAGCAGAACAGTTTGCAACTGGCAAATATTTTTAATGAGAGCAATGTAGAAACCAGTTCATTCCATGGCATTTCTGTGCCATATTATTTCCCAAATAGACTCTTTTGTAATGGAATTGTGTGGCTGCACCATGTGCCAGAGCCATCCAAAGGCAATCTGGAAGTGGACTTTGAAATGTATCTTGCGAGATCATGCTGGCACATTGCATAAAATCCAGAGATGGTATTCAGCAGGTTCTAAACAGTTCTGGAGAACTGGTAGCAGAAATTTTGAGTAGTTCGGAGAACCGGCAAATATCACCTCTATTCTCTGCCTCCCGAGTCCCAGCTGATCGGCTGGGTCTTCTTTGGTTGCCCTGCACAGGAGAACGGAGCTGGAAAGCAGGTTAGTGGGTGGAGAGGGAATGGGGATTTTACAGTATCCTTCCCCCAGATGTCGGGAGAGAATGGGGTTTTGCAGTAACCTTCCCCCAGGACTGGGGTGGGAATGGAGATTTCATAGTATCCTTCCCCTGTCGTGCCCGCCAAGCCATGCCACACCACGCCCACCAAGCCACACCACACCCACAGAATCAGTAGTAAAAAAAAATTGAATCCCACCACTGGTGAAATCAGTTTATAAGAAATTTGTAGCATGTGTGATATTAGCTTCATTTTCCACCCAGGACATCAGAGAGAACCAAATTTGTATGCCAAGGACCAATAAAAAATATTGAGCAAACTTTCCATGTGCACACTTGGCATTTATAGTTGTTGAATCTGTTTCTAATAATGAAGAAAGCTCAAGGCTTATTGTCATTTTCCATGGTCTCTAACAGATATTATTAGGATTGTTCTATTACGAAAGCCATGTGCGACAACTTGACTTTTCTGATTTCAGATATGCTTCAGCTTAGTTCAGCTTCTGCATTACCTGGCCCATTCTCCTCTTGGCTCTGTAACTCTATTGGATTTCCGACCTCGACAATTTGTGATTGTGGATGGAGAGCTCAAAGTGACAGATCTGGATGATGCAAGCAATGAGGAAACCTTCTGCACTAGCAACAGAGATTGTTTCATGGAATTTCCAGCAAGAAATTTCACTCTTCCTTGTTCTGTTGACGGCAAATGCCAAAGCATGAATGAGAAGAGAAATCTTTACAATGCATACAGGTACGGATCTAAATGGAAACCAATAATTTAACAAATCAAATTATTGTTTATATATTGAAACCGGAAAATAGATATTTCAGAGGAGGAGCCTTATGTTACAAGTTATTGTCCTGGAAGTTGATGAGCAGTCATATTCCAGAGACTAAAATAAGCTGGGCAGCCATCTGTGAAGGATTTGTGTTACTAGATTCCACAAAGTTGATCTTACACTGTGGAGAGGGCAGACTAGATGAATACATCTCTTGTTCGTGTGGCAAGGCTAGCATTTTAAGACTAGTAACAGACAAAGTGCTGGTTAATCTGTGAACCCAGCTTGGTACTGGAGATGCACATGTCTATAAGATGAAAGAACAGTGAAATATACATATCCTTCCATTTATGGCCAAAGTTTCAATAGATACCCAAAAAGATACAATCCCAGATTCAAAATTCTGACAGCTGGGTGTTGTCAGGTGAACACATTTTTGGCACTTGTCAGTTGGCCACTTCTATGGTTATTTGCAGCATTACATGATTTACAATGTTTTTTTTAGAAAAATGGAAATCAGAGTTTATTTCAAATTTCCAGAAAAAAGCGCTATTGTAGAAAATGGGTTTGCTTAATGACTGCCACAAAAATGTTGTACAATTGGGTTGGTCATGGGATAATCTACTTAATGATTGGCATGATTTATGATCATAATTCTGGGCTGGGCTTATTGTTGTAAGTCATAAGTTGACTTACCTGTATCATTTTTTATTTCTTTTCATACTTGAGGTATGAAAAGTGTTTAAAAGCTTTTGAAAGGAGACACTTGACTTGTCTCTGGAAATGTTTTTTTTCCCTTTTAATTAAAATAGTATAATAAAAATAATTCTTAAAGTGCTAAACAAAATCATAGAGATGAAGGAAAAAAGATACAGGGGAAAGAAAACAATTTGTACAAGAGCTTGCTATCTCCCTAAACAAAATGTTAACAATTAAAACATGCAATTATTGTTACTATGATTTTTTCCTTGATTAAACCATTTTCTGTTACTCTAGAAGGCTAGATTCAGATCTACTAGGTTTAAGTTACAATGTGATAAATTTCAGTTGAATATTGATATTTAACTTTGAGGAAGCATTACTTAGAAGGATGGTGAGGCCTTTTTCACTGAGATTTTATTTCAGAGATTGGCAAGCAGTTAGGGATACTGTTCCATTAGACTTCTTTTTTAAAAAAAGCCCAACGTGCAAAAAAAGTTGAAGAAAAATAGAAAAGTTAATAAATTAATAATAAAGAAAGATGCCTGGAACTTGCAACTTCTTGCCCATTTCTCCATTTATTTTAGTTGTATCTTTGGAGGAAGTTACCTTACCAAATCAGAGATTTGCTAATGCAGACAATTGGGACTGCCAGGATTCATTAGGTCACACTTTACAATTGCATTCCTTACCAATGGAAATTTCAGTCCTAATTGCTCTTGAATGTTACCAACCTGTCCAGAATATGTTTTTACTTTTTGCAAAGCGCAGAGATGTGATTATTGATTGATGGTGTGCCACTAAATTGCTGTCTACCCCTAGTGATCTTATGGATAAATTTTCTTCAAGTTGAATGTGCACATTACTGGAATTTTATTATTCATTGGTGTTCCTCAATAGCAATTACCAAACTATTACAAATCTAACACGTTTCATTATTTTGTAGGTTTTTCTTTACATATCTCCTGCCTCACAGTGCCCCCTCATCCTTGAAGCCATTGCTTGATGCAATAGTCAATGCTACTGGTAAGAACATACAAGGAATATTTCTGTATCAGGCCTCAAAAAATCTGCATGATTCTGCATTCATCACATGCCTCTGGATTGCACATATGATGAAATACTTCTTTTCTTGAATTCTAAACTACAGGTAGTCCTCAACTTACAACCACAATTGAGCCCAACATTTCTGTTGTTAAGTGAGTTTTGCTGCATTTTATGACCTTTCTTGCTGCAGTTGTTCAGTGAATCTCTTCCCCATTGACTTTGCTTGTTAGAAGGTTGCAAAAAGTGATCACCTGTCCTTGGGACATAGCAACAGTCATAAGTATGAACCATTGCCACGCACCTGAATTTTGATCACATAATCATGGGGATGCTGCAAAGATCACATGAAAAACCTTCATCAGTCACTTTTTTCAGTGCCAATGAAACTTTGAGTGGTCACTGAATGATCTGTTGCAAGTTGAAGACTACCTGTTCAGTACTGAATTTCTTTGGAAGACCTCCAATTACTTGATTTGGATGAAGATTTCCATTCTTCCCACACAGCTATTTTAGCCATTCTGAATGGCATTTTTCAACCTCCTAATGGTTCTATTCCCTTTTTGTTCTTTTGCATTTTGTACCACACCATATGAAAATGATACCTTTTGTTTGATTTATTTTATTTATTTATTTGATTTGTCAATCACTTACAAGGTAATAGGTACAAGTATAAACATAGCTATGAGTACATGAAATGGATATATATAAGAAAAATAAAAATAAACAATAGAACAGGGACGGTAGGCATGTTGGTGCACTTATGCATGCCCCTCACAGACCTTTTAGGGAAGGGGTGAGGTCAATAGCAGACAGTCTAAGGTTAAAGTTTTGGGGGTTTGGGGAAGAAAACACAGAGTCAGGTAGACTATTCCAGACATTGACCACACTGTTGCTGAAGTCGTATTTCCTGCAATCAAGTTTGGTGCGGTTAACCTTGAGTTTGTATCTATTGTGTGCTCTTGTATTGTTATGGTTGAAGCTGAAGTATTCATTGACAGGTAGGACATTGCAATGTATGATTTTATATACTATACTTAGATCGGACCAAAGGCAGCGTAGTTCTAGGTATTCTAGGTTTTCTAGAATTTCAAGTCTGGTGGCATAAGGTATTGTGCAACGGGTAGAGAAGTGGAGAACTCTTCTTGTGAAATATTTCTGGACTTTCTCAACTGTGTTAATATCAGATATGTAATGCAGGTTCCAGACTGATGAGCTGTATTCGAGTATTGGTCTAGCAAATGTTTTGTATGCTCTAGTTAGTAGTGTGATATTACCAGAGAAAAAGCTACATAGGATTAGGTTAACAACTCTTAATGCCTTTTTGGCTATGTAGTTACAGGGGGCTCTATTTTTGTTTGATTTCTTTCTGGTTGAATTTCAAGGTGGAAATGCAAACACGAGAAATTAAACTTCCACTGATGTCCCCATACCTTCTCCCCACTCCAGTCAGTTGTGCCTTTCTACATTTCCTGTAGTTTCCAAATGGACAGAGTTAATTTTCTTCTCTAAGTCATTTTTCCCCCATTTTCTTTTTATAGGAGAACTTCGGTGGGGAATAGATGAAACAGCCATTCATCTCGAAAGAGTTTTGTATATGTACAAGAGTGGCATGTATCGTAAGAACTCTACATGGCCACACAAATCAGGTATAGTAACAGTTTTTGAAATGGAGGAAATTTCTAGAATTTTATTTCTCAAACAATAAAATATGATCGAAGAATCTGAAAACCATTTTTAAACTGAAAGTGGGAAGGGGGAACAGAAAACCTCTTTAAAGTAGAACTTCATCTGGGGCACCATAGTCAATAGAAATGCAACTCCATGAAAGCTCTTGTCAATCTGAATCATCCCATAAATAAATGTTAACAAGATAAATCTTGGCTATGTTATAGAAGGACTGGATTCTTGAGCTTTCACCGTGCTTTAGCTGTAAAACTTTTTATAATGCCATGAATTATATTCCACTGTAGTGATACAGAAACAAAGCATATGTGTGTTTGCAGTACAGAAGGGGAGGTTTAATAGTTATGTTTGTTTAATAGTTTGTTTAATAGTTATGTTTGTTTCTAATCGTAAGTCACTGCATTATTAAAGTTGGTTTTCTGGAGACTCTGAGCTTTGAAATGATGCTGCATTCAAAATACTTCAGTGGGTTAGTGGTACTGACTACAAGGAACTAGGATAAATTATCAGCTGTAAATAGAGCTTGTAAATAAAGGATTATGCATGCTCACTTCCTTGAGTTATGTATAAACTAATAAGACAAATAAAAATCAAATCAAATCAATCAACCAAGCTTAGATTTTCAATCTAATTATTCTTTGAAAAATTATTAAAAATAGTTCCCCACAAAACCCATGCCAATCAATGTTTCATCTAGATCAGTGTTCCTAAAATTGCATTTTGTGGAAAACTGCTAATTTCCAAATCACAACAATATGCTCCTGACATGTTCTTAAAATCCAGGAAAAGATTTTTGGGATCTTTGAAACCATTTTTCCCATTGATAAATTCTGCATAAACCAATTATTTGTTTAGTGCTCCAAGTTCTGAAGTAGTTTAAAAAACACCAAATCAGGTCACCTTACTCGCTATATTTTTGGCTGAAAATGTAATGCTTGTTTAGAAGTAGGACAGATTTATTATTTTTTATTTCTTATGTTCATTCTGTCCTACATCAATTAGAGTGTGCATGAAAAACCCATATGATTTATTCCAAATATATGCATTTTTATATTCCCTTTTCATTATGTGCTATAGGTACTTTTATAAGATTTTCCCTTATATAATCTATAAATATAATGTATTTTATCTTACTAAGTTTTTGAACTATAAAAAATAGTTAATTTCTCTTAATCCTAAACCAATTGATTTTTCAAGATTTGAACATGAAAGGACAAGTAAAATAATGTAAAATAGCATATGGTATAAATTAAGCAAAATAAATAATTGTAAAATTGGCCACCGATTCTATTGTAAATATATTAGTGGTTAAGTTTATGCATATAAAGTTGTGACTTTTTAAAAAAGTGGCCAATTGTTATTCTGTTACATATAAAGGAAATTAATATGGGTACTATGTTATTCTACAAATAAGTTTAAAAGTTTTCATGTTTCTTTCTTTTTTGGGAATCTGACAGAAGCATTTAATTTTGTCAATCCAACAAACAAAAGCGAAGAAAATATATTAGAAGTTTGATACACTTTAGGCAACAACCTGAAAAAAACTGGGCAGATTTCCAACTTGTAGCTATTTTAAAAACACAGTCTGTTGCGGTGGTTGAAATAAATGGTCATTAGGACTGATTAAAGTCAGATTGAGAGTGATTCAAGCAAGTTAAAAGGAGGAAACCACTGGCCTGTTTTTCCTAATTTATATTACATTGGAGTCCAAGAATTTGACTGGTTAGTGTAAAATGGATTTGCTTACTATTCAGATGGTAAAGATAGTTTTTAGAAAGATTTGCTTTCTGTTCGATAGTCACTCTTTTAATAGTATGCTTTTTAAATAGGGCATTCATTCTGATATGTTTACTTTCTTACAGTAGCCACAAAGATTGAGTTAAAAATAGTTTTTATTTATTTTATTTATTTGTCAAGCATGTATTAAATAACAGATATAATTAGATATAATTAGAACATGATTATGATTACACGAGTAAAAGGGGACATTAAGACAGGGACGGTAGGCATGTTGGTGCACTTATGCATGTCCCTTACAGACCTCTTAGGAATGGAGTGAAGTCAACAGTAGACAGTCTAAGGTTAACGTTTGGGGGTTTGGGGAAGAAACCACAGAGTCAGGTAGTGCATTCCAGGCATGACAACTCTGTTGCTGAAGTCGTATTTTCTGCAATCAAGTTTGGAATGGTTTACCTTAAGTTTGTATCTATTGTGTGCTTGTGTGTTGTTGTGGTTGAAGCTGAAGTAGTCATTGACAGGTAGGACATGTAGCAGATAATTTTATGTACTACACTTAGGTCAGTTTAAGGAGCAGAGGAAGCAGAGCTAACAAAAAACATTTTGCCGGCCAAAATTGACAAGACTCCACCTTTCCATGCAAGCTGATAATTCCAGCATCCAAAATAAAGTAGAATTTTTCTCTGATTCTTGGGAAAGGGCAGAGCTCTCATAAGGACAGCAGGCTATCTTAAGGAACAACATTAAACTGCATGGCCTAAATAATTCTGCTTCCCAAAACATTTACTATTTCCAACATTTCAGTATCTGCTATGTTTTTTCTTTTTTAAATCACTTCCTTCTGCTTACTGCTAGGAATAGTTCAGAGGTGAAGGTTGTCAGGATTCTCTTAGATGAAACCAGAAATAAAAACTGCACAGGCAGTGATTCAAAGAAGCAGGTCTGTGTTAAGAAAACTTTTATTGTGAAAATTAGGAGAACTGTTAATAAAGAATCACAGTGATTGTCAAGCATAAAATGCAAGCCCTATTTATAGTAAAACCAAGGGCCAATTTTTGCTTCTTTTTCTCTCATTGGCATTGACCCTTAGAGTTTTAAGTGGAAGGAATGATTAAAGCTTGCTTCTTGTTCCTGTAACAGACCAGTCTGACCTCAGGCTGTTTGTTTCTGACATTGCCAGAATTATTTCTAAACAAGAATCTCTACAATTGCCTTTTTGTTTCCTTTATTAGCATTATAAGGCATGTGATTGCTTTGCAAAATGTAGCTCTATCCTAAACAATATCTAGTTCCTAGTAAATAGCAGATGAACAGGAAAATCTGTATCTGCATGATGACATTTATATTCCACTAGCAGCTCAGAGTTCAACTGTTGGTTCCTATATTCTCTGACCTTGGTCATTTTCCTACAGACTTTTCATAACTAAGGTGATATTATCTAGTTTGGTAGTGAAAGATTTGTAGAACACATCCACACTCAGAAAACACCAAAATCACACCACTCAGACTATTGGCCTTCACGGAAGCCATACATAATCAAATAAATATCAACAAGCAACTAGTCAAATCCTCCCTGAACTAACAATTTTCTAGTTTTCTCACCTCTAGAAGAACAATAAAAATGGAATGAATTCTCTAGTTTGAAAGTCTAATTACCAGTTTAGCATTTGTGAAAATCTCACCCAATAGTCTTATGAAAAACTTCAAATACACACAACTACATACAACATTTACAAAGTGAAGGAAAATACATGTGATAGCTATAACCTTAGCCACACATGTCTCACGTGCACATATAAAGGATATGCCATTTTTAGACAAAACTCATAAAGGGACCACTTATGCCAAATTCTAGAGGCCATATGAAGCAATGAATGCTTTTATGCTTAGGCACTTTTATTTTCTTTTTCATGATATTAAGTAAAACGTGAGCAGGGAATCTGTGAAGAAAGGGCTTCTTTTATTTAGCTGTGGGTCAAATTGAGGCTTAATGCATAAATTTTGGAACTTCTTCCCATTAACTCCTTTAATTCTGAACATATATTTAATCACATGCCCAAGATCAATTCTTCTGTGTATTTTGTAGCATAAATAAAGATATCTTCCATGGAGCTACAGAGGTACTCTTGCCATAAGCTTATAGTGATACTTAAGGGTTTATAATAAAGCTCTGGTTTCAAATGGGCTAATTCTTAAGGACCCCTTTCAACCAGCAGCTCTTCTATTTTCTAATAAATCTTGCATCAATCTCTACTATGTGTGTCAAGGTTGCTAGCATGTGCTGATGGGTTTATGTACCCCCTGGGTCTTCTCTTCCAGCCTGGGTAGCACATTTCAGGCAGTGTATGTTTCTTCCATTGGTTGGTTGCTTCTCTATTTAGCCTTTCAGTTGTGTTGTAGCCAGTCAAAGCAGAGCAACACTGAGCAGAGCACAAATAATACTGTGTTGCTTTCCTTCATTGGGTGTCCTGCCAAGTGTCAGCCAGTGTGGTCCAGTTGACAGAATGCTGGACTTTAACCTGAGTTCAGATCTCAGCTCAGCCATGAACTCAGTGGGTGGCCTTGAACATATAATTATAGTAGTGTGAAAGACCAAGGCTGGAAATCTTGGAGTGAGAAAAGGCCTGGGTTACCCAGCTGTTGTAAGAGATGGTCATACATACAGGGGGTGATGAGCATTGCAGATCGTCATATTTGCAGAGTATTTCATTAGGGAAGGCTGAATTAAAGGGTATACCCAACCCATTATTATTATATTGGGGCCTGAGGATTTACTGTTCAATGTGTTTTGTTTATAGAAAGTAATTTCAATACATTTTTTAGCTTTATTCAAATAGAATGAATACTATTAAAGAAACCACAACAGGCTTCAGATTGCTTCCATTTGTTTATGTGTGTGTGTGTGTGTGTGTGTGTGTGTGTGTGTTTTCACAAGTTTTCGTGGGTACTTACATGTATGGCATTCAGCTTTGTTCGGGTATTTTCCCACGTCATTGTAGTTGTGCTTTTAAAGTTGTAGCAATGTTTCAGCAGAATCTCATCTGCCATCATCAGGCTTCTGTATTGTTCTGTATTGTACAGACAGACACAATACAAAAGCCTGATGATGGCAGATGAGATTCTGCTGAAACGTTGCTACAATTTTAAAAGAACAACTACAATGACATTATAATTTTTTATAATAAAAGTAACAACATATTATTACTGGTAGCTCACTTCTGGACCTAAATGCTTACAGATGAATGGTCGCCCACAAGAAGGAATATTTTAATGTTTTGTTTTGCATAAAATTGCTAAATTGGCAAATCAATTTGATAAATAATAGGTAATGATGAGAATAGAATTCTGTCCTGCCTAAAAGTATCCTCGGTGAGTTGCTGTGGCTAAACTTATATATTGTTGTGGTTGTCTGCTGAAAGCCCTTTAAGGACTATTAAACCATGGCTTCCATCACCCCTAGCCAACATGGTCAATAATAAGGGAAGGTGGGTATTGTAATTGAGTGGCACATGTCTCAAAGGTGCTTTTTTCAAGAGGCAACTGGACTTTCTGTTTTTTCTTTGGAGACATTTTGCTTCTCATCCAAGAAACTTCTTCAGCTCTGAAGCTCTGAACTGAAGAAGCTTCTTGGATAAGAAGCGAAACATCAAAGAAAAACAAGAGAAGCCAGTTGTCTCTTGAAAAAAAGCATATTTGGGACACCCATGACCTGGATGACTGAGAATCTCCATAGACATTGAATGGCACATGGTGACTTGCATTATTAATCCCTCCTGGGGTAAATATATTTCAAGAACTGCACCCCTTATGTCAGCTTGACTAAGTTACAGTCATTTTCTTCTTTCAGAAAGGAATACTTTCTCTGTAGTCATTTAGTTTGAGAATTTTCAAAGAGCTGCTAAAAAGTCAGTATTTTTAAAGTTCACTTCTAATTGCATGTATGTTTGATGTTGGAGTTTAAACATCTCCTCCCTTTGTAGTGTTTCTGACTCTCCAGTTAACTTTTATTAAAATGTCTAATCCTCTTTTAATGAGATTATAGTTCTGAAGTTTTTGAATTTGCAATAAAATGGGTTTTGTTAGGACTAAATTGCAGTTTAGCAAAGTTTATATAAATACAATAAATCTTTTCGATCTTTACTTCATATTGGTTAAGTGGAGCATAATGGTCAGATCCCCCACAGAGCTATTTAAGAAGTCCTGCCCAGACTGAACCCTAATCTGTGCTAAATTCAGCTGCAAACTCTTGGCAGCTGCCTCTGAACCTCTTGTCCTACAGTGAGAATTTATTTTCTTCATATGTTTGAGCTGCCATCTCCTCTCAGCTGGAGGAATGTTAGCTTCCATCAGATCCATAAACAATGATCTTCAGGAGAAGTTTGGAATCTTGTGAATCTGCTACATGTTCAGTTAGCATTACTATATCCACTATTGAAACTCATGTGGAAATCTCTCCCTCCCTCTTGCTCTCTCCTTCCCTCCCTCTTGCCCATTTCTCTCTCACACACACAATTTCAACTTTGCTGAAGTCAAAATTCAGTATGTGGAACTGACAATTCTGCATTAATATTATAACCCTTTTTTCTTTTTCTTCTCCTTCTTCATCCTGTTCAACCTTTTCTTCTTTTTCTCATGAAAGGTCACAGTAGAAATGATATTTGGTAGTAGAAAGCATACTTTATGTATAATAGTTCTGATATTTAATTCCTGGCATATCTTCTAATCTGAAATCTGAACAGCTGTTGCCACTTATCATAAAATAGATCTAAAATAGGTTTTTATAGGAATATATATTTAATATATAGAACATATATGTGTATGTATATGGAGATTTTATATATATAAATAAATAATATATAAAATCTCCATACATATACCAGGCAATCAGAACTTCATTTTTTAATGTGTGCCAGTGTGCCAGGAAAAAGTGACAATAAAGGTTGTACCTTATCTCTTCTCATCTCATTGGCAGTGTAAAATAAATCAATATAAAGCCAACATAGGGAACATAATAATTAGCATAATTATTAAGATAAATAAGATAAAATATTACAATAAAATGATAATATTTAAATTAGCAATAAAAGGATCTTCACTTAATGTCAAAAGTACTATCATGATGGGAAAACCTCCATTTCTTATCCGGAGTGATGGTACAAAAAGGACATTCAAGGTTGCAAGAATGGCATATTGCCCTGAGGTCCTTCAACTTTGGACATTAGCAATACTTGCTTGCTCTTGTGGTTCCTGGTGACATTTTTTTCTGTCCAGAAAGTCAACTGACATTTATTTCACTTGGTGGAGGGCACTGAATTCCTCACAGAGAATGAATTCTGTGTGCTGCCCTCTCCTCACTGCTACATAGGCTGTAGAAGAAAAGAGAACAATTGTTGCAACGGGAGTGAATCCAAAACCTATGCCACTGCTGAAAATTTGTCAAAAACCTGATGGAAACAGTAGGTCTAGTTTGATGTCTCGGGTTTTCCACAAGCATTTCTCTCTGATTCAACTTTACGAGTTCTCATATTCAACAACTTCCTATCTCAAGGCTCGGTTAGAGTTGTCTTTCTAAACAGTTGTATATATTTTTGTGGAGTTGTGTTACTATTTACTAAATATGTTATGACAAAGTATTTATGCTAGTCCAGAGCCCAGAGACCTTTGGAGACCTGGACTCCAAAGGCATCTGACAGATGGGTGGTATTCCATACCCATGCAAGCTGCCAAGAACAGAAAGATGATTTGTGTGAATCGCATGAGCAGAGCATGTTCGGCAATACTCCAAATTTTATCTAGGCCACTGAATTCACTTTGTGGAGATTTCACATTAACCTATTCCTCAAAAAGGGAATGGCAGCAGGGTCCAGGTTGAGCTCTTGCAAATCAAAACAGATGTTAAGTATGAACTTCGCATTCTGAAAAATAGCAGAAATCCAAAAATTTATAATTTCTAAATGTTGAATCACAAAAATTTGGAAGGGATCTTAGTCCAACTTTCTATTCGGTGCAGGAATCTGCTACTTCAGCATTCTGTGAAGATGACCATTCAGCCTCTGTATAAACACATCTAGCTTTACTTCCTGAGACAAGTCTGTTCCACAACTGGACAACTTTAGGGAATTTTTCCACAGGTTCAACCAAAATCAAAATCTTGTTCCTTCTAATTTAAACTAACTGCTTCTCGATATATTTTGAATAACCGAACAAATCTGAACAGTTCTGCCCCATCTTCCATATCTTTCTGATCATGTATTCATACAGACCTTTTCCAGTTGAAACATACAAGTAATATACTTTCTTTTTCAGTTATTCCCTCTAAGTCCCTTGTTATCTTGGTTGCTTCACTCTGGACTTGCTATAGTTCTGTGATGGCGAACCTATGGCATCGCAAAGCCTTCTCCATCAGCATATGAGCTGTCACACCAGCTCACCTCTGCCGTATATGCACATATGCCTCCCACCGGCCAGCTGGTCTTCGGTTCTCTGCTGTACATGTGGGGGACATGTGCGGGGATATGCACACATGCGTGGGATGGGGGGGCATGTTTGGGGGCATGGCGCAAATGCACATGTGTGGGGATGCGTACGCATGTGTGGAGGGCGCATGCACAATACATTTTGTGGATGCACACACGCTTTGGGCACTTGGTGCCGAAAAGGTTAGCTATCACTGCTCTAGTTTGCCAATGCTCTTTCTGAAATGCAATGCCTCAAACCCAACACAATGCTCTAGATTCTGACCAATAAAAAATACAGAGGAATTATTACTTTTTAAAAATTTTAACATTACATCTCTGCTAATACTGTTCAATATTGCATTGAAGCAGAAACAGAATATAGTAGCATATTCAAGACTAAACATTTTTATAATTAGATGTATAGAGTAGATTTGATACTGCAGGAGGAAGGGATGGAAAAAACCCACAGTGAGATCAATTAAACAAATGTAATAAGTTACAAACCCATTCTCCCGGTTCATATTTTCTGAAATGGATTGGGATTTTTTAATATATATTTTTCTGTTTCATCCGTGCTGCCTTGAGGTTAGTGATGAGGTGTTCTGGATGGCTGAAATGTTGTTCCACTATCTTGTGATTATTTTGAACTGTAATATCTGGTTCATGTCTATTTATCACGCAAGTCTATTTATTTACAGAAGAATTTTTCATGTGTGCTGCTATCTAGTATGCCCCCTTTCATTTTATATTATGCATTTGACTTTTCTTATCAAAATGTAGACATTTACAGTTCTCTCTGTATCATATTGGCTAAGATCATTGTCTTATCTTGTCAAGATCATCCTAGATCTCATTTCATTTTTATGACAAATTTAAATGACCGGACATTGTCCTGTCCCCGAATCTATACTGCCTTGCTAAAAATGCTATTGCATTTTACTGCCTTGTTGTTAGAGGGAAAAATATTTAGGTCTGTGTGAAATGTGTGTTTTGTGTTAAGTTTGGAGTATGGGTGCAAATAACGGAGACGAGCCAGTAGAAACAGTGAACTTCAAACTCTTTATTTACATGGTGTGACAGCTCAAACTGGATGGCTGCTATAGCCTTCCTTATATAGGCAACTTATTAACTATTCAACCAATAGCAATCCGGGAGCGCTAGCTCCATTAACCAATGGGAATGGCCTGCTAATGGCCAATCAGATTCTCCTGAACGGACCAATCCGATCTTGCCATAAACAGCCAATCAGAAGTGCAGGGCCAGAACCCTGCACTTGACTTCAAGCTCAAGATAACTTTATTTAACATTTATTCATTCACAACACCCCTTTCCCCCGGCTTCTGCTTACGGGGCGCGGTAACATAGTCCTTGAAGTAGGACGGTTGTTTTATTAGTCTTTTTGATTTTCGCTGTGTGCCTGGCATTTGGCTGCACTCTTGTTGAGGTAGATCGTTGTTTGGTGAAAGAGGTGCCTCTGGTTCAGAGTTCGCGTTTTCGTTGTCACCAATATCTTCGGTAACTCCCTGAGGTGAACTCACTCCCATCCCTGGTTCCTGTTCCCGCGTTTCTGTTCCGCTATCATTCCCTTCGAAAAGATTTTCCTCCAGTTGAAATTCGTCTTCCTCTGTATCTCCCCCCCCTCAGTTTGGTTATAAGGGAGTTCGGAATGCGTGACTGCAGCCGCGATCGTAGTTGATCGATATGGCGTTTCCAAAGTCTATCGTCAGGACACTGTACACGGTATGATCTTGGGCCGGTTACGCGGATTACCGTCGCCTCTACCCACAACGGATCGCCCGATAAGTTTTTAGCGAATACTAAATCGCCTACCTGGAAGGTACGGCATCGGCCGCTGGATCCGAGTGGTTTTTCCAGTTCGTAGGCTGGGTGTAACCGGTCAAGGTGGGAGCGGAGCTTTCATCCCATTATAAGCTTGGTGGGAGTCTTGTTGGTGACGCTGTGAGGTGTGATGTGCTGCAGGAAAAGGATTCGATTGATTTTCTCGTCGATGTTGTCATAGTCTATTTTTTGTAGGGTTTTCTTGACAAATTGTACCATGCGCTCAGCCCTACCGTTGGCCGCAGGGTGCGCAGGTGAAGTGAGTGCATGTTGGATACCACGGTCAGCCAGGTACTGCTAAAAAGACAGCATGGTAAATCGGGGCCCATTGTCGGATACCAGAACATCTGGTAATCCGTGGGTTGCAAACAGTCTTTCTAGTCTTTTGATGATCGCTTCAGTGGTCGTGTTCCTCATTCGGTGAATCTCGAGCCAATTTGAATAGGCGGCGACGGTTAACAAGAATGTGTGGCCTTTGGTCGGCCCTGCAAAATCGAGATGGATACGGGACCAGGGTCCCCGTGGTGTCTCTCATTCAGTTGGGGTTGCCTTTGGTGGAGCGTTGCTTACTTCTTGGCATCTCTGGCAAGTTTTGATCCACGATTCGATTTGTCTGTCGATGCCTGGCCACCACGCATAGCTACGTGCGAGGCCCTTCATGCGCACAATGCCAGGGTGGCTATCGTGCAAGGTTCTTAGTAGTGCCTGTTGGAGTCGTTCTGGGATAACAACTCTATCGCCCCAGATGATACAGTCCTTTTGTGAGAACAACTCTGTTTGTCGACTTTTGAATGGTACGAAGTCGTCTGGTACTTGGTCCAATGGCCATCCGCATTCCACTCATGTGAGGACTCGTGCTAAGATGGGGTCGTGTTTTGTTTCTCTCGTGATATCATGGGCAGTTAATGGTGGCGTATGAAGTGTCTCGATCTGCAACGTTGTCATCGTTGATGCGGGATCGTTGATGGTTTGTAGGAGTGGTGCACAGCTCAATGCGTCGGCATGGGGAATGGCTTTACCGGGGTGGTATTGCAGCTGATAATTGTTTCCTGTCGATTGGCGAAAATTGGCCCCCTTCGAGGTCTGGCTGGGTCCGAGGAGACTTCTGCAGACCCGTCCGATATGGCCCCATTTTCCGCACTTGTGGCAGAGCGCATCGCAGAATTTGCAATCAGAATGGTAATGGTTGGCCCCGCAGCCAGCGCACGGTTGCTGGGACTTTGGGTAATGGTCCCGATCGGACCGCAGTCGATGGGCCTCTTCTTTGTCGCTGTCTGACGACGAAGAGAGGTCTTCATGGTGGGCCGTTGAGAGCTGTCCTTCCGACTTAGGTGAAAGTTCGCTGGCTGGTTGGTATGTCAGAGCGCGATTTCGGCATAGTTGAGCAGCCGACTTCTTGGTTGCTTCTGCTGCCGTAGCCTCAGCAATGGCATCGGCAAGGCTAATGTCACCCTTACCCATTATTTTGCTCTGCACGTTTAGAGTATCCAATCCTAGAACTACTCGGTCTCTCAAAGCCTCTTCTAGGTCAGCGAAATCGCAGAGGCCTCCCAAGTTTCGTAGGTCCACAACGAAATCGGCAACACTTTCTCCTTTACGCTGGTTCCTTTGGTAGAACTCGTGCCGTCTTACGAGCATTGGAACGGTCGGTGCATAGTGGGCCCTTAGTAGCGGTTCGAGGATGTCCCAGTCCATGGCCTTCACTTCGGCTGGTTTGGCTAGCGCCTTGGCCATCTTGAATACGGTCGGCTCACAGTGCGTCAGGAATACCACCCGTTTTTTCCCGGTTGTGGCATCCTTCAGATTATTTGTTTCAAAAACATTTGGAAACGGTCCATGTAGGACTCCCAGTTTTCTTGCGCTGGGTCGAATGGAGCGGGTGGTACTACACTGCCGGACATGGTTCTGCCGTTGTGCGTTTCAGCCACGTGCTTGGTTGTTTTCGCCGTTGTTCTAGTTGGCTCTGATGTCATCCAATCCCATCCTCGTCACCAGTGTTAAGTCTGGAGCATGGGTGCGAATAACGGAGACGAGCCGGTAGAAACAGTGAACTTCAAACTCTTTATTTACATGGTGTGACAGCTCAAACTGGAGGGCTGCTATAGCCTTCCTTATATAGGCAACTTATTAACTATTCAACCAATAGCAATCCAGGAGCGCTAGCCTGTTAATGGCCTGTTAATGGCCAATCAGATTCTCCTGAATGGACCAATCTGATCTTGCCATTAACAGCCTATCAGAAGTGCAGGGCCAGAACCCTGCACTTGACTTTAAGCTCAAGATAACTTTATTTAATATTTATTCATTCACAACATTTAGGGTTAGGGTTTCACACATATTTCACACATTTAATAAACAGGTGGAGTTCATCATGCATCCTAAATAATGAATCTATCATATGAATCAATATATTATTTATTAGATGTGAGCAGTTGTAGTCACATTTCTTAGTAGTAAGTACAGCTGTCCTGTAAGGATGTTACTTTCAGGTAAGTATAAAAGTGCAGACCAAAATAAGCTCTATGATTGTTCAATTCCAATTAAGGCTTTGTTATCAAACTTTCTCCAAAATATCAACAATCTTAAGTTTTATGGTTGTAGGCAAAATATTCTTAAACTGAAATGAAATGATTCACACAAAGTGCAAGGCTATAAAATAGGAAATCTATACTGTCCTAAACAAATACAATTAGAAATAATTATGTATAACACATTCTTGGGATGTCCTGTGGCTAAATAGAACTATTTATCCATGCTTGATGCATTCATTAGGGGAATTCTCAGACAGCTGGAAAAAAACACTGAGTTGTGAGCAAAACATGTGAATGAAAGAGAGGTATAAATGGAAGGGAGACCGAATCAAAGTAAATTCAGTGTCTGTGTAAACAAGATGTGCATGGGCAAGAATCAACTGTACTATTTTCTCCCATGTCTTTTTCTATGGAGCTCATCAGGTCACTGCCCTTGAACTAAACTGACAAAGAAAAATTGGCTTCATTAAGACTTTGCTTGTTTGTTACAAAATAGGCAGACCCCAGCTATGCTCTCCTGATTTTGAACAAGGACTGGGAATGTTTATGAAGTCCCACTCTGTTCTTCCCCTTTGCACGTGTGGGACTACATTCCCCAGAATTCCTAGTCAGCCTAATCATTGATTGGGACTGTTAGGGATAACATTGTTTACCCTAACTGGTTTAGGTAAAATAATAAATATGTTATCATGGTTTGTTAGTTAAAGTGTCTGTAACTTTAACTGTAAGAATGTAATTAAGGGAGTGGTTGTAAAAGCACCATAAAAGAAGCAAGGCACGGCAGCTTGCTCTCTCTGGCTTGATGATCCCTAATTACTGTATGGATTGAAGACTGCGTTTTTCCCCTACTGGAACGGGAGAGAGAAAGGACTGTTGATTTATCAACTGTGAGAGGACTGATTTATTGTAAGTGAACTGACATTGGATATTCTTCACGGACTTTGCTAATTGAATATCCTTGAATGGACTGACTAAAAACGAAACATAATGGACTGTTATTTTGACTATGCTATAAAACTCTAAGTGGAATAAACTATATTTTTGATAACACAAGCGTATCTGTTATTTTTACTGTATGTTAACTGACATACAAACTTATCTCACATATTTATCTGTATGCCTAACTGACTAACGCTGCACATTTTGTTTAGCTTGTCTCCTTAACTCTGGTTGGGGAACACAGGCTTAACAGGGACTTCTGGAATTTGCAATCTTAACACATATGAGTCACCAGGTTGGGGCTAATTTAAGAATAACAACAGCTGAATTTTTTGCTCATTGATGTGGATGATATTCACTCAGTCGGTCCACAAAGACCTCAATGAAATCAAAGACTTACTTTTCACAGGAAAAAGAAGTGGGATAGAATTAGGGGCACAGAGAGTTTCTTGGCAAACCTTGCTCACAATTTTTTTCTATCAAAGTGCATATAACAAAATATTCTTTTTGGCAAATATCTGGTGCAAGATTAAAAACACATACAAAGGCGGCATATTAAGGAAATGGAGAAGAGTGTTGGTAACATTTTTTCAGACACCGTCAAAGCTCAATTTCCCAGAAAGAATGCATTTTAAATGTGGTTTTTCTTTGCTTTTTTCCTAGATTATAAAAGAGTGCCTGAAGCTACAATAATCAATGAAAATTACAGATGCTGGCCATCCTACCATCATAAAGGATGTCTCCTTTCTGTATTTGATGTAAATGAGGCTACAGAGATATGTGAGAGTCATTCGCAATGCAAAGCTTTTGTTTTCATCAACCAAACAACTTGGACAGGTAATGGTTGGCAATTAAATAAGTTTTTTAATCCTAAACTAGCAAAATGAGAATGTTTGAAAAAAAAAAAAAAAAGAAGATTTGGCATATTCAGGCATCCACATAAGAAAATAATTAATCTGTTCATGATATTACAATCATCTCTGTGATTATTTGTACCTTGCTTTTAATATTCCTTGGAGACATTTGTTTATCAAGTAATTAGTAATCAGTTCACCAAGGATATAAATTCTACAAAGGGATTCCTTGTGACTAAAGCACATAGAATTGTCTGAAATAGGATCTATGAATGGCAAATTGTGCTTTCCATCATATTTTAGTTTGCAAAAAAATTGTTAACAGTATAATTCAAACTTATGAGGTGACCTTCTCTACTCTTTTTCTTGAGTTAGGCCTACAATTTTCAGAATTTCAGCTAGGATGGCCAATAGCTGTAGTGCCTTGAAATTCTGAGAAATATATTTTCAAAGCATTCTAGAAAAATCCATGTTGATCCAGGCTGCCTGAGGCTTTAGGGACAATGTATACAACAATAAGAGCAATAAAATTAATATCCAAAATGAAATAAAAATATCAGAAAAACTGAAACATTTTAAAATGGAAAAATAGTATATATATATATACTGTATATAGAAAAGATTAGCTCCAAACATAATTATAGAAGATATAAAACTATAAAAGTGAGTAAAACATTAATTGAGGGGGGGGGGGGGTAGGATTAGCCTGGGAGTCAAAATCAAGAAAGATCAGTGGTGGGTTTCAATTTTTTTTACTACTGGTTCTGTGGGCATTCTGTGTTGGGCGTGGCAGGGGAAGGACACTGTAAAACTCCAGTCAGAGGTGGTATTTGCCAGTTCTCCGAACTATTCAAACTTTCTGCTATCGGTTCTCCAGAACTGGTCAGAACCTGCTGAATACCACCTCTGAGAAAGATAGCTCAAAAAATATCTTTATGTGGGGCATTTTATGGATAGGAACTGCTAATGAGGAAGATCATCTCCTCATTAAATATATATCTGTCTTGGGAGTATCCAGAGGACAAGTTCTTGATGATGATAGGACTTGAGAGAAGGGATTTAGGGAAGCCACTCTCCTTTGTGTTAAGACTAAGCCTAGGCCCATCGGCTACAATAGTAATCCTGGAAAATACATTCCAACGCCTTTTCTTTATCAGTCTTGATGAGTTCCAAAGAGATTAGCATGTGTGTGCTGGATGACTGTTTCCAGCTGGATGCAATGTAGGCAGGATCTTCCTTTGACAAGTAGAGCATTCTGTTCTCATATCTCAGCACTCACAAATCCTAACAAATGTCACCTCACTCAAAGGGCAACCTTAAATGAACTCTGGAAACTTGACAAAGGTCACATCTGCTGCTATCAGTCTTGGCTGTTGAATTATATTATGAATGGTTTAATAGTAACTTTGAAATATGTTTCTGACCTATGAAGCAATTTACAAGAAATTAACCCAATGGAACATTTAACAATAATTAAATTACATATATGCAGAGTCAAAAGTCATGCAAAATAATCAACTGCAGCTTAGATACCATATTATCCCCATTTGAACCTGAAAATTAGACTTTGTATTTTAGTATTCTTTTTGGATGAACCTTTTATTAGAGCATTTTATCGCAATTTGTTTGGAGGTGCAATACTTGAAAGATAAGGTGAGAAGAATGGACACTCAGTTGTTAATTTCCTAATCTCTCCCCTATATATATACAGTATATATAACTAGATGGATAGATATGCATGTAGCAAATTGTCCTGCCATGATTGGTCATGTCACTAACTTTTGGGGTTGTACCAGGAATGGTGACAGTATTGCTATAATCAGATCATAAATGCCATGCTCCTCCACTTATTACAGTGTAATGGATTATTTCAACCAAGAGCTCTTCAGTATATATGGCAACATTGCTTAGTTAATAATATTATGCTTTCATTGGATTAGATCAAAATAATCAGGACTTTAATGGTATTTGTATGTCAGGAACCCTGGAATGTGTAGTTCTCATAGAGCAACCATGTGAATACGTATCATTTATTTATATTTATTGAATCCAAAGGCATTTACGATAAACATGTCTCACACTTCTCTTATAGATGGGCAATGGCTAGTCTTCATAGGAAGGCTATTGCTTTCTTGGAAGTAACCACTGAGAACACTTTATGTACACTTATGATCCTAATATACCTTGCAAAAGAAGAGACTGTAATTGGATAACTGCGGAGTTGGTTTTAGAATAAAATTTCTTGATACTTCCTAATCAATAGTAGTGGTAGTAGTAATAATAATACATTATTTATTGTTTGACAAGGTCGTCAACTTGTCTACTTCAAGATGGGATCTACTTCTATTGTGCCTGACCATGACAAGATAACATATGTGAAAGTGACCGGATGAAGCTTACGCAACCTATAAGCTCAATTCTGGGCAGGTTTACTCACACTACATCTACGTGCCTTACTTCATAGTAAGTGCACCTCGATTCAATTGGTCAATATGACAGCTGTTGGGTTGTTGTTTTTGAATGAAAATGGCTTTTGTGTGCAAAGAAACTGAGAACGGGGAAGAAACTGCACTCAATCTATAAAGCTCAAAACAATTATAAGAAGAGACCTTTATTACCTGAAGGAATGTGCAATATAATGACATTTTAAAAATGTGACTCTATATGAAGAAGCAGAATGAAATCCAAAATGTGACACACTGCGTGGCTAGCCTTACAGTGTTAGAAAGCAGCAGTATGCTTTTCTGACTAGAATTATACACCCTCTGTACAATTTTACTAAGGGTTGGCTGAAAATTCTTCCTTTTCATAAGAAGCTCAGGATTACTTATTCCAATATTTATGTGAGTAAGTATAATTAACGCAGCACTGTTAAATCTCTTGGAGACCAAACTTTCTGGAAGACAATCAGGACTTCTGTGATTGTATGAAACATTAAAAAGTGAATATCAGGGTGGTCCTTGAGTAAGGAATTTATTTGCTATCAGAATTGCCATCCATTTTTTAAAAATCTAGTGATTCTAGATTTTTCATTAAACCAGAAAAAATTGTCTATGAAAAAATATATGCTCAATTGCACAGTTGGCAGTAAATATTATCTTAAAAGAAACATAGTTTCATTTTAACTGGGGAAGAAATCAGAGGTGCAGTTTAGGCTTTCAGCCTTCAAATATGACTTTATGAGAGTGTATTCTCTCTTGAGGATATCAAGTATTACTTCACCAACTTATAGCATATCACAAGCTAATACTGCAACTCTGGTGACTCAATTTGCTGAATGAGGTTCTGAATTTTTTTTTTTTTTTGCTCAAGGCTCCCCTGGTAGCACCACTGGAAATAATGCCACTTTTAAAGTTGTATGTGTCATCTGGAGTTTTAATCTGATTGTGTAAAAAGTGTGCACTGTGTATCTGCTGCTCAGTTATTTTAAAAATGATTAATATGCTTTTAATCAGTCTAACTGGTTAATTGACTGAATTTTGCAATGATAGCACCTATACAATCATCCTAGTCTATGTCTAGTTTAATAATAAGCTAGAAGTTGCTCCTTATTGTGATGAAAATGAGATAACTTTACACTATAAGCCTATGAGTGTGAACATGCATTAGTAAGTGGGCAGGGCAATTGCTATCTCCAGCTCACACTCTGAACTGAAGCCATTTACTTTCCCATATGGGTGAATGTATCTCACACAGCTTCAGAAATTAAAAGTCCATTAGACATGGGGGCTAACCATAATCCTCTTAATAGGGGAAAAGGAAGGAGTATTAATAAGTTACAGAAGCTTCTGAAAATTGTAGTCTGTTTACTTTATCCCAAATGGACTTCATAGGAACCTCCAGCAATTGAGCCTATAAAGATCTATATAACTTCTCATGGGTTTCATTTTTGGTTAAATTGATCCAAGGTTATAGGAATGAATTGATCAAGTTATTCCTATCTAAATGCTAATTCAAAATTTTGTTTCTATATATTCCAGGGTCCTATTTTATCTAAAATGGAACACCATAGATTAAAACAAAATTTTGGACTGGAATTTAGCTATGTATCATGACTTGATCAATTCATTCCTATAGCCTTGCATCAATATTTAGAGTTGATTAGTATTAATTTGACGCAAGCTCAAAAGTTTTGAAATCTGAGATGAAAGTACACACTTTATGTGCTGCACACATAAGATGTTTAAAGAGTCTAGATTCTCATATTGATGCAATGAACTATCCAAGTTTCTGTCCAAGGGATACTACTGTGAAAGATATTATAAATTGCATTTGGTTCTAAAAATTGATGGAATTGTTCCCAGAGGAGGAAATAGAAATGATAACATCCTGCAATTAGACGTTCAGAATACTAGGAGAAAACCTTATTTGGGGCTAGTCACTTTTGTTTATCCAAAAGCAGAAAGAAATGTATCCCCTGCCACATCAAAATGGCAACTACCACTAATGAAAGCTGTATTTTTTTTCCAGAGTATTAACAGAAAAAGATAAATTTCTGCTGGTGATTGTTTTGAATTCTTAAGCTGTTGCTTACTAGCTTTAAAAAATAAAATGTTTTTAACAACAGCAAATGAATCCAAGCCTTAATAATGGAAAATTTGAAACAGGTGAAATTTACGGATGTAGATTATGCTTTCAATGAAAGCAAGCAAGAAAATGTTAAACATGACAAATGTCATGCTGTTACCTAGTTTGTACATCCAGGAAACTTTCTACTTTTGTTCTTAAATTGTTTATTTTTATATGAAAATAAAATGAAATGGATGAACTTCCTTCTGCTTTGGCTGTAACTTATTTATTTATTAAATTTATATGCAACACAATTCATTGTTAAATGACTCTGAGTGGCTTTTTGGATCCCTTTTATTGCTGCTACTCTAAAATACTGTGCTATCATAATGGAACAATGCTAGAGATGGTCATTGTCAAACCAAACAGGAAGCAGAACCTTGTGGTCTTCTATATGAGAGGCATTTGTTCAATCTGTGGATTGTTTTAAAACATAAACATGAATGTATAAAAGCTTGAAATGAGTTTCAAACTACAGGAGCAATACCTGAGTAAAATACTGGTTCCCTTTCTAAACATCAGGCCTTAGAGATTGGACTCTTTTGGGATTTTTAACAAAACTTTCCCCAGTTTGTATATCTGCCTCTCTCTGTGATTGTGTTTATTCATGTGGCCCATCTCTGTGATCAAGCATGTTGTGACACAACAGCTAGAGAGATAGCAATTCAAATATTCCTTTACAAATATTCCTTTACTCCGAAAATTCTAATAGATACTATAGGAATCAAAACCAGGGGTGGGATTCTACCATTTTGCACCTATTCGCTAGAACCGGTTGTTAACATTCTAAGCAGTTTGGAGAACCAGTTGTTAGAAGAAATTACTGGCCTAATCCTGTAAGGAAGGCAGGAAGGAAGCATTCTGGTGTTGCTTACAGAAACTGCCTCTCTGTTAGCCCTTATTACATTCTTGGCAAGACTAGACTTCCTGTTTCAGGAACTTCTTTGGAGTTTTTTTTCCCCCCTCCTTTGCTGGTACTTTGCTTGTGTGGAATGACCATTCAAAGTTACAATGGCACTGAAAAAAGTGACTTATGACCATTTTGCACACTTACAACTGTTGCAGCATCCCCACAGTCATGAGAGGCGAGGCGAGGAGATGCGTGCCTCAATGTGAGTGATATTGACTTGATCAGGCCCAGCCAATAACATGACCACCAAGCCACATCCACCCAGTCACATGACCACCAAGCCATGCCCACCAAGTAAGCCATGCCCACAGAACTGTTAAAAAATTTGAATTCCACCCCTGATCAAAACTATAGGATTATTGTGAGGACAGGGTTGGAGGAAATTCAATTAAGTAGCTTAGATTCTTTTTTAGAAAAGTTATTCCACACACATATACATATCTGTACATACATTTTGCTGGCCTCTCCATTTATTGTTCTCTCAAAAGATGCAATATTCCTATATCCAAATAGATTATGTTTGATAACATAGATCATGGTCCATTGCAGTTTGACATAAATTTATGGTTCCTCGCAGAATGGAACAACTTGCCTCAGCCAAATTATCACAGCCATCTCATCATGGCCATATCACTCTGCCCAATTCACCATGGCCATCTTGCCATGCCAACCCAGCTTAGCCATCTCTCTGGGGCCATCTTGCCACAACCATGGAACAACTAGCCATGGCCAACTTGCTGTGGGACAATTTCATGTGGGATAACTCAATGAGATAAATATTATTTGCCACTGTTTCTTTGACATTATTTCCATTCACAAAAATGGAAATAAAGTAGAAGAAACAGTGGTGGATAACATTGATCACACTGAGATATCCCACATGGAATTCTCCTGCAGTGAGTTGTTCCTACAGTGAGTTGGCCACTGCGAGCTGACCTGTGGCAAATTGCCTTGGTGAGATGGTCGTGGTGAGTTGTCCTAGACCCAATGTTTCAAAATTATTTGATTATTGATATAAAGTCTTCATTAGGTCACACTTTAAAAAAATAATTATAGTTTCTTATAGAATATGAATAGAAACCTATAGAATAAAATAGTTTGTTATAGAATATGAATAGAAACATACAGAAAAGACTGCACAATCAAAACTTGTTCAAACTTCTTTAAATCCAGTTTTCAGCTCAAAGGAACAAATGTTCCTTTGCAATGAAAATAGAAGAATAAAGAAAGGCACACAATGATTTCTATAGAAGGTTAGGTTTTGCATTCATAGGATTTCCTATGAGAAACAAAGGAATCTTTTCATGTGCTGAAAATTTCAAGGGGTTTGTATATTTCCTTGGCTTCTTCAAACAACTTTGTACATTTCTAAGGTAGAAAAATGAAAGAAGCTACCAACTTTGCTCTAAACAATGTTTACAGAAAGAACATTAATTATAGAATGGAATACAAAACTTAGCTCAACTCTAGCCTGCTTGGCAACTACAATAAACACTGAACTCCCCAGAATATAATGAAAAAAATACAATTAAATCTTAAGACCATAGACGGATACAATACAGAAGCCTGATGATGGCAGATATATATGTATGTATGTGTGTTATGGCTCCCCCTTCAAAGTTCCAACCAAACCAAACCAAAGGCAGCCGCCCCAAAACTCAAATCCAACAGAAAGGAGTCTTACAAGATTATATTCCACACGTCCTGTTTATCACAACAGTTCAGGCACAAATTCTCAAAGCTCCGAGCTCTGCCGAAAACCTCTGCATGTAATCAATCACTTTGTTCTTGACAAACTTCTCCCACACAGCTGTGTCCTTTTATAATCCTTGAAGCAACATGCTAATTACTAATTAGGCTCGCCCTCCCTTCTAACTGAGTTTGTTTCTGTAAACCACCTAGATGGGCGTGACAATCTCTCTAACAATTCAGACTCCAAAATCTCAGCAGGCTCCAGTCTTTCATCATCAGAGTCATCAGAGTCAAAAGTCACAGCAGGATCGATCCTTTCAGACACAATATATATATATATATATCCTTCCATGTGTGTGTATGTATGTATGTGTGTGTGTATAGTAGTATACAGTATGTATATGCAGGGTGGGCTTCAAAATTTTTAGCAAAGGGTTCTCTGCCCAGTTGGGTCGGTGTGGCCACGGTGGACATGGCTTAGTCATCTTCCTGCACCATGGTATTGGGGGGGGGGGCATTTTTACCCTCCCCGGACTCTGGAGTCTCTCTGGAAGCCAGAAATGGGTCCATTCCTGAGAACCCATTTTCCACTCTACCCAAGCCTCCGTGCGCACCCTGCACTTACTTGCATCCAAATCTGGGCTGCCTGGGGATTCCTGGGAAGGGTGGGGTGGGTTGGACCAGCCAGGAGTGGGATTTGGGGGGGTTCTCTGAACTGCACAGAATCTTAGCAAGGAGCTCTCTCGAACCTCTGCAAACCCCCAGCAGCCCACTCCTGTGTATATGTACTGTACATGTGTTTCTGTGTGAGATATACATACATACATACACACACACAGATACGCGCATAAGCATGGTCATAAGATTAGTTCATTTACTTGTCCTTTTTATGCTTAATTTTAATAAAACTTAAATAAGTAAGGTAGTAATATTTTGGCACAAACAAACATGGAAGATTACCTAACATGTACTTTCAGGAAGGAATAAGTTGTGAATAGGCCGATGAAAATATATACCAAATATATTTAACTATCAACAGTTAACATCTATAGCTTCTTGGGGCAATTATAACTTGTTTGTTATGTTGCTTCTTATAGTGCAAGCGTATCAAAGAATAAATGGTTTCAAAACAATTGCCTTGACAATGCTAATGGAAGAGCAGTTTTGGTGGAAGTAAGAAGCTAAATTGTGTGTGATTTATAATCTGTGAAATGAGGGCTTTTTTCCCCCCTCTCTCCCCAACATCTTTCAGGAGCTATAGTGGAGACCCATCAGTTACAGTTGCACTCAAAGGAAACTGAAAGTTCTTATCTAAAGTGAATCTATTGGCTGTCCTATAAAATATGGGCAGCTCATTGATGGGACAAAAGGAAGTAGCTTGGCAATCTGAGGATTTATTACAGAACTCCTTAGAATTTGGATAACTTTGAGAATGCCTACAGTAGTAAAAGAGTACCACTCTCAAAGATGGGAAGGAAGAGCAGGACGTCTCCTTGTCAGATAGAATCAGATGTGTACTAGCTAGGATTTCTTTTCTTTTCTTTTTCTTTCTATGGTTTTGTGGGAAACAAAAAACAATTGCTGACTTTGACATGAACAAGTGTCTATGTTTCTGGTGAAATTAATTCTGATGAAGGATCATTAAGCCTCTCAAAGAATGTTTCATATGGAATAAATATTAGATTTCTTATGTTGCTTTGTTTTTGTTGTAAATGTGGATTTAAGTTTGGAAAGAATTTAATTTTTGAAATTAAATATTATAATTAAGGATCTCAGTATGATGTTGAACTATATTCCTAAAACATGGAATTTATGTTTTAATGAAAAGTGTTGGCTCTTTCAAGGCCAGTCTATGTAATTAGAAAGAAAGTCATTCTCCTAATTTGAAGGAATGGATCCTAGATATGAGTTTGTAATCTGTCTTTTAAAAATCTCTGTTCTAAACATGAGAAAACAAAATGGCATATTGCTATATAGCCCTAGATTTAATAATAAAAATATAATTTTATGTAGATTGTTGTATTTACCATATAGCTCTCTCTCTTAGTTAATCTTGTTCTTATATTGAATTTATTTTAGACATTTTAACATATTTGGGGTTTTTTCCACTGTAATTGTTTAATATAGATTCCTTTTTAGGTATGTTCACAAATAAAATTGAGGAGAAAAAGGGCCTCCAACCCAAAGAGAGGTATATTAAGAACAGTTAGGAAAAAAACAAGTAGAGAGTATTAGCTTCTGGAAGGCATCTGTCTATCAATCAATCAGAATAGACCTGGAAGGTACCTTGGAGGTCTTCTAGTCAAACCCCCGGATTATACCATTTCAGACAAGTGACTGTCCAGTTTCTTCTTAAAAATCTCTACTGGTAAAGCACCCACAACTTCTGAAGGCAAGCTGTTCCACTGGTTAACTGTCCTCACAGTTACATAGAATCATACATCATTTAGCTCATTGGCTGCTTTCCTCAGTCTAAAACGTATTTAGCAAAGAAGCTGTAATAGTTGTTTTTTCATTATGGATACCCACAATACCATTTTCTCTCTTCCTTTCCACCATCCAAGATTTGAGTGTTATGCACCATCCAAGATTTGAGTGTTCAACTGGACCAGACAATAAGAGGAAGATAGATACAACTGGATGGGGGAATACCTGAGGGCTAATTACTTGTAGCAGCAAGTAGGTGTGAATAGACAAAAGCTCAATTATTAAATGGAAAACTCAATTGGAGAAATTTGACAGAATTTGGTCATGGAAACTTGGACATACATGTCTGTAGCTCATGAGCTGTAGATTGTCCTCTGTTGTCTAAAAGCTTAGGATTCAGCCATTATACTTGAAGTTAAGGGGCTGCCACAAAAAAGAGGGAGTCAAGCTATTCTCTAAAGCAGGGGTCTCCAACCATGGGCAACTTTAAGACTTGTGGCTGAAGAACTCTGAGAGTTGAAGTCCACAAATCTTAAAGTTGTTCAAGGTTAGAGATCCCTGCTCTAAAGCACCTGAGGGCAGGACAAGAAGCAATGGGTGGAAACTAATCAAGGAGAGAAACAACTTAAAACTAAGGAGAAATTTCCTGACAGAGCAATTAATCAGTGGAACAACTTGCCTCCAGAAGTTGTGAATGCTCCAACACTGGAAGTTTTAAAAAATATATTGGATAACCATTTGTCTGAAGTGGTGTCGGGTTTCCTGTCTAGACACAGGGCTGGACTAGAAGACCTCCAAGGTCCCTTCCAACTCCGTTATTCTGTTCTGTTCTGTTCTATTCTATTCTAAATAAATCTGTATCTGGTCAGTGACAGATGGAAGATGGTGACAATAGAATATTTATAATACATGTGGGAAGATATGCATAATATAAACATCCCAAATAAACATATAATAAATTAAGTAATGCAAAAGAAAAGAAAAGAAAACCAATGTTGTGACACAACCATGAGATGGGATTGATGGGTAAGGATGAGATTGGAAGGCATTTGGGGAAATTTTAAAAGAAAAAAAATCCTGAACAAAGAGAGACAGGGTAAAGCTTTTAGGGTTTGGTTGAAAGGCTTTGTATGATGCACTATTGTGCTATGTTGTACCTTACTGCCAGAATATCAGAGTGTCTCCCAATAACTGAAGTAGTCAACTAAGTGACCCTCATATCAAATAATAGGCTTTACAAAAGAGCATCTTTGATTCCTTCTTTCCCTTTGCTTCTCCACTATGAAATTCTGATGGAGCAGAAGATGGGCTGATCAGCACTGCTGTTCCAGCTTCTCTCCTTACCATGTTTCCATCCTTATTTGTCTACAACCAAGGCCTCCAAACTTGGCAACTTTAAGACTTGTGGACTTCAACTTCCAGAAGGAAGCTCCCTTTGTATAAATGAGGCAGATCATTCCAGCAGTGTAGAACATTGCACATGTCTTAGTCATAATGGCAGAAGACAAGTATTCATGCATGCCTGACCAACGATGAGCTTTCGAAAATACATCTGCCATAAGCTGCAAATAGATTTAATTCTGCTGTGATCTGTAAATGGAATAGGGGAACAAACATTGGCAAAAGAAGAAATACACCAGCCAGGTCTGAACAAAGCCATACTCGATTGAGCTAAACTGGTTATGGCTACATGACAGAAATAATATGCAAAATTCCACTCAGAGACTCAAGAAAGGATTAATTTTTAATTCCCTAAAGCCAAATCAAGACACAATAAACATATTGTTTCAGATCCCAACCCAATTGTTCTTTCCTTCCTTCCTTCCTTCCTTCCTTCCTTCCTTCCTTCCTTCCTTCCTTCCTTCCTTCCTTCCTTCCTTCTTTCTTTCTTTCTTTCTTTCTTTCTTTCTTTCTTTCTTTCTTTCTCTTTCTTTTTAAAAGTTTTTATTTTTTTAAACAAACATACAGATACAAAACATTTCTTTCTTTCTTTCTTTCTTTCTTTCTTTCTTTCTTTCTTTCTTTCTTTCTTTCTTTCTTTCTTTCTTTCTTTCCTTCCTTCCTTCCTTCCTTCCTTCCTTCCTTCCTTCCTTCCTTCCTTCCTTCCTTCCTTCCTTCCTTCCTTCCATCTTTTCCTTCCTTCCCCCTTCCTTCCTTCCTTTCTTTCTTTTTAAAAGAGTTTTTATTTTTTAAAAACATACACATACAAAACATAAAAACATAAAACCATCTTCCATTTTATATACATACAGTGTGTCAGTTGGTTACGAATCTTTTGTGTTTTCCTTTTGTAGTCATTTACTTACAATTTATATCAATTTTCACATTGTCAAATTAACATATGCTTGTATATTTATCAGTTATTAATCATCCATGACTAAACTATTTATTCCATCATTTTATGCGAGATGTTCAAAGTTTTATCTTAAAATTTATGTTATGCTTTCAACCAATGGTTATATACGTCTATATTATGTCTTATATCAATCTATTAAATTTCTATGACAAAATTATCTAGTCTATTACATTATCATGTCTTTTTGTCCAACCATTGATAAAGCAAATTCCATATCATATAAAATTGTTTATCTTCTTGTTCTCTAATTTCAAATGTCAATTTACTCATTTCAGCACAGTCCATAATTTTCTTAATAACTTCTTCCTGCTTAGGTATTTTATCATTTTTCCAATTCTTAGCAAATACAATCCTAGCCATTGTTAGTACATTTACAATCAAATATTTCAACTTTTTGTTGTATATTTCTGGTATAATTTCCAATAAAAAGACCTTTGGTTTAAAGTCTATATGATGTTTTATCATTTTTTCCAACCATGTGTCGATTTTAGTCCAATATTTCTTTGCATCCGAGCATGTCCACCATATATGAACCAGGTATCTGATGACACTTCCAACATTTATCCGATTTATTCTTAAACATTCTCGCAAGTCTCATCATGGGTAGATGCCACCTGTAAAACATCTTATACAAATTTTCTTTATATGCAGTTGACATTGTCATTTTATAATTTTGAGACCACAATTTTTGCCATTTTTCTAAATCAATCCCATATCCAAAATTTTCCCCCAAGCAATCATCATTTCTTTAACTTGTTCCTCCTCCAATTTAAATTCTAAGTGTCCATGTAGTTTTTTAATTACCTTTTCATCCGTACCCATGACTTATCTAAGTCAGTCAACTTATCATAAATACCTTCTGCTTTAACATCTTTGTCAAATCTAGATTATATTTGCAAATATGAAAACCAATTCATTTTTACACCTTGTTCTTCCAATGCTTGCATAGATTTAAGTTCACCCTTTTCATTCAATATCTCACCATATCTAACTGTTTGTTCCTTTTTATATATTATTGGATAAGAAAAAGTTTCAATGGTAGATATCCATAGTTGAATTTTTAAATAATACTGTGTTTTTATCTTCTCTCAATTCAAAAACAATGCAACTCAAATATAATGTCTTCTAAAATACCCCTGTGTTTTAGTTCCCTTGTACCAAAGAAAGGCATGCCATCTCAACAGCAAGTCATGCCCTTCTACGGTCAATAGTCTATTGTTCCTTAATATTTTCCATTCCTTTACCCACATCAAATTTGTTGCTTGGTAATACAATTCCCAGTTAGGCAAGGCAAACCCTCCTCTTATTCTTGCATCATGTAACAATTTTAATTTTATTCTTGCTTTTTTGCCCTAACAAATATATTTCAACACAATTCCATTTAAATCTTCAAAAAACTCCTTCCCTAGTAGGATTGGAATTGTCTGGAATAAATATAAAAGTCTATGCAATACATTCATCTTAATTGTAGATATTCTCCCAATCAATGATAATTGTAAGTTTCCCCATTTTGTCAAATCTGTCGCAATCTGCTGTTTGAGTTTAAAATAATTATCTTCCTTCAGTGTATTACATCTTGATGTAATATATATCCTTAAATACTTAACCTTGTTTGTGACCTGTATTTCTAAAACTTCTTCCAACTCTTTCTTTCGTCTTGTTAACATATTCTTTGTTAATATGTTTGTTTTATCTTTGTTTATTTTCAAACCTGCTACTTTTCCATATTCTTCTATTTTTTCTATTAATTTAGGTGCTGTTTCCAATTGGTCTTCTAATATAAATACCAGGTCATCTGCAAAAGCTTGCAATTTATACTCTTCCTTTTGGATTTTCATTCCTTTTATTTCTTTATCTTCTCTAATATTCCTATTCAACACTTCCAATGTTAACACAAACAGCAGAGGCAACATTGGACAACCTTGCCTTGTCCCTTTTCTTATATCTATAGATTCTGTTAGTTTTCCATTTACTATAACTTTTGCAGTTTGTTCATAATATATCGTTTCAATGTCTTGAATAAATTTTTTTACCAAAACCCATTTGTTCTAATTGCAATAACACAAATTGGCAACTCACATTGTCGTAGGCTTTTTGTGCATCTAAAAACATCAAAGCCATTTGCTTCTCAGGATGTGCCTCGTAGTATTCCAGAGTATCCAAAATAATTCTCACATTGTCTTTGATTTGTCTCTTTGGCATGAATCCATTTTGATCAATATGGATAAAGTTATTTAAGTATCTTTTTAGTCTTTCTGCCAAGATTGAAGCAAAGATGTTATAGTCTGAATTTAATAGGGATATAGGTCTGTAATTTTTAATGTGCTGCAGGTCTGTACCCTCCTTTGGTATAAGTGTAATGTATGCTTCTGTCCATGTTTTGGGTATTGTTTTCTTTAACATAACTTCATTCATAACTTCTAACAGATGAAGATTCAGTATTTCCTGAAAGGTCTTATAAAATTCCTCTGGTAAGCCATCTGGACCTGGTGCTTTTCCAACATTCTGTTTTTTTTTTTTTTATAAAGCTTCTGTTAATTCCATCATTGTTATATTCCCTTCTAGCATTGTTTCAACATCTTTAGGTATCTGAGATAAATTTGCTTTCTGTAAATATTGCTAAACTTTTTCTTCTTGAATATTCTCTTGAAAATACAATTTCCCATAGTAATCTTGTATAATTTTTTTCTTCTCCTCATTTCCATAACATGTATGTCCTTCTTCATTATTCTCTCTCCTTTCTCAATTTATAGGCTAGCCATCTGCTTGGTTTCTTTGCATCTTCAAAGTTATTCTGTTTAGCTTTTTTAATTTTTTGTGCTAGTTCCTCTTTTTTCATTAGTCCCATTTTATGTTTAATTATATCCATTTTATTTTTAATGTCTTTTTTTTGCGGGGACTTCTGTAAATCTTTTTCCAGTTTTTTATAATCATCCTCTAATATTTTGAAAGTCTTTTTCTGTTTTATATTTCTTTTCCTTGTATAGTCTATTATCAAGCCTCTTGTATAGGTCTTCATCATGTCCCAGAGGTTCTGTAGAGATGTATCCTCTTTTCTGTTTTCTTTAAAGAAAAAAGCAAGTTCTTTTTCTATTTTCTGTTTAAAGTCTTTTTCTTTTAATATCGTATTATTTAAGGTCCATCTGGATCTCCTCTTGTATCCTCTCCAAGTAACTGTCACTGGGTTATGATCTGCCCAAGTGCTTGTTTCTATTTTGATCTCTCATATACTAGCCAGTAGTTCTGCTGACATCCATATCATGTCTATTATAAACCATGAAGCATGTCTGTTTGAATAAAAGGTGTATTGCTTACTCTCCACATTTCTCTCCTTCCAAGCATCTTTTAAGTTGAATTCTTCTGTTATTTGAAAGAAGGATTTTGGCAATATCTTTCTAGCTTTCTTTGTTGATTTCTGCGTTTTGTAATCCAACCAATCATTAACTATTCCATTAAGATCTCCCATCATACAAATATTAACATAGTCCAATTCAATTATTTTCATATGTAATTTCCTGTAAAATTCTTCTTGGTTATCATTCAGAGCATAAATTGCAATTAAAAGTGTTTTAACATTATTGTCCATTATTTCCACCATCAAAATCCTTCCATTGTCATCTGAGTAAATTAATTCAGCCGAAATTGTAGCTTTAATATATAAAAACACACCTCTTTTTTTAGTTTGTGCCAGCGATGTAAATAATTTCCCTAATTTTTTTTGTTTCAATATATATTTATGTTGTTTTTTGATATGTACTTCTTGTGGGTAAATTATATCAAATTTTAATTTTTTGAATTTGTGAAATACTTTCCTTCTTTTAGTAGCCAAATTAAGTCCATTTATGTTAATCATAATCAATTTTCTTTCCTCCATTTTAGGCTTTGTGAGGGGTTTTTATTGCTCTCCTAGGTCTTAATTCTCATTGCTCTCTGGGTATACCACCCACTGTACCTTCTTCTTTTTCTTTTTCAGTTACTGCTATACACTCCTCTTGAAATTCAATTAATGACTCTTCCTTTCTTGCTTCTTCCTCCCCTCCTCTAAAATATTCTAAGTTGAATAACTCAGCTTTTGCAACTGTGTCAATTCTGTATCTTTGTTCCTGCCAGGTGAACAAGAGGCCTTATGGCATCAGCCATCTGTAGTTTACTCCTCTTTTAAGTAACTCTTTGGTCAAAAATAAGTAGTCTCTTCTCATCTCTCTTACTCTTCTTGGTACCTGTTTCAGCACCATAATTTCTTTATCTTTATATTTTAAAGTTTTCTCTCTTGCCACCTGCAATATCTGTGTCTGGATAATCTTTTTAGTGAATCTGATATGAACTTCTCTTGATAGTCTATTTCTCATTGCATATCTTGTATAAACATGGAACACTTCATCCATCCCATCCATCATCTTCTCTTTGGGTATCTCCAACACTTCTGCCAGTATTTCTGTCATTATTTCAGCAAGATTTTCACCTTTTCTTTCTTTTACATTTTGAAATCTTAAGTAGAATTCTGATCTATCAATTTCCCATCCTAATGGTTTGCACCTGCCCTTCTCGATATCACTCAATTGAGTATCAATATCTCCAATTTTCTTGTCCCTTTCTTCTTCTTCTTCAATTTTTTAAAATCCATCTTCATATTTCATCATCATCTGTTGAATATTTTCTATTTTCTCATCTGTCTTTTCAGTTCTTTGCTCAATATTCTCCATTCTCTTTTCAATCTTCTGAATTCCTTGCATAATCATCTATAATGTCACTTCCTTCTCTTTCTCCTGTTGTAAGATTGTCTGTATTGACCTTTGTCCTCCAGATGGTGAAGAGGCTATTGATATTGAGGAAGTTGGGGCTGTTGTCTTTCTGCTCATCTTGTAGTGCTTACCTGTAGAGAGAGAGAGAGAAAAAAGAAAAAAATGGAACGCAGGCAGGTAATTGCCACTCCAAAAAATAAAAAGGGAAAAAGAAAAATCTTCAGACACTTATGTACTTTAATCCAATTATTTCTCTTAATAAAAGAGAGAAAAGGAAGAGGATAAAAAAAGTAAAAAAGTTACATTCTAGTTTCTTGAATAAAAGGTTGAAATCCAAATATAAAAATCCAGCTTGGGTGGGGGTGGGGTGGAGTAAAAAAGGACATGAAAAATAACCTAAAGTTAAGCCAGTCACTGCCATTGAGTATCCAAGGCTCTATTAATAAATCAACTCAATTTTTCTAGTTCCAGTATTTTCAAGGTCACTTCAATCTTCTTTCTTTTAACTTCCACTCGAAGCTCTAATTATTTATAGTTTCACAGATGGGCACCTGCATAAACAATCTGCCATGCTCATCCCACTATCTTTTCCAGTGCAAAGATCAGAGTCCTTGAGTATAGCACAACTACATAAACAAACAGAGGAAAGAAAGAAACACTATATCCAAGCTTCTAGATGACAGTGCTACTTTTTTCCCTTCATTTTCACTCCCCCCTCATGTATCCAATACCAGGAACAAAATGAGAAAATGAAATCCTTCCTTATTTGAGTAAAACTCAAATCCAAAAGAAGAGTCTTAATCAAAACAGACTTTCGAAAAATTATTAAAAAAAATAAAAACAAAGATGGAAAATTTAAAAGAAACCAGTCCAGTTTAAAATTCAGTAGCTTTACCAAATTCAAGGTTCCAATAAAAAGGGGAAAAAATATTTCACTTTAACTAGCTTAATTTCTCTGCTTAAATTCTTTTCTCTTCACTTTTAATTTCACTTTAAATCTTTCAGGGTGTTCTCTTCAAGCAATAATAAGTAAAAGTTCATCTCACCAAACTGACACACTTTCCTTCAATCTCTTCCATTCCAGAGCTGTCCCAGTTTCAGCAGCTTAAATGTCTGCCTCTCCGCCGCCGGCAAAAGGGCTTTTCCTGGATCAACCAGGGACTTTGCAATATCCCTGGGATTGACAGGACATGCCCTAATCAATCACCATTTGTACAGGACAGTTTAGGTCCGTCGGGACCATCCCCCAGTGGAGATATCGACGGCGATCTTGGAGGATCAAGATTGCGCATCGTATTGCTGCGATGCCAACTCCGCACTCCCAGACTTCTCCTTCCTTCCTTCTTTCCTTCTTCTGTATACATTCACTCAGTTCCTGAATTGTGCTGCTTCTCTTAGCCCTCATCTTTGGATACTTTCTGTATGACAATAAAATCTTACAGAGGCCTGAGTTTTTTTAAAAAAAATTAAATGCTCAAAAGCTCCCTTCACCAATTCATGTTTTATTTCACTACCCTAAAACTGCAGAGACCATTTCCTTTATTCACTTATTTCTGCTTACACAGGACTGAGTCATGACATATATGCTGCTGAAGTATTAGTTGATACCTCCTTCAGGTTCAGAAGTCACTGAATTCCACCTGAATATGGACAACAGAACAGTATTTTCCCTTCCTGGGAAGGGAGGAAGCTAACTTAGGAAGCATATAATAGGCCACATGAATTAATACAGTTATGCCCTAGGACCCTACCCTTCAGTTTTTGCCATTGGAGGCAGCTAACTCACTTTTCCAAATGGGAAGACAGATCCAGATAGAATCATATATACTGCAACTGTTCTTTGGAACAAGGAAATTCATTACATTCTAGTCTAGTTTTTATATTTCTAAATTTGGAAAATGTACAGAAATATGGATAAAAGTTATATATTAGGAAATTTGCCATTGTTCAAAATACAGCTGCTTTCCCGAAGTGAAAAACTAACATGTTTAATACCAAAGCTTGTGTGCATGTTATAGTATAGCATGCATTAGTTCCAGAAATATAACTTCCCAAACTGGATACTTTGATCTTTCTTAAGGACCAACCTTGCTAAACTTATTGATCTCTACATTCCAGTGGTGGGATTAAAAAAAATTTCACTACTGGTTCTGTGGGCATGGCCTGGTGGACATGATGTGGCTTGGTGGGCATGGCAAGGGAAGGTTACTTTAAAATCCCCATTCCCTCCCTACCAAGGAGAAGGTTACTGTAAAATCTCTATTCCCATCCCACTAACCTTTCCAGGTCCGTTCTCCTGTGCAGGGCAACAAAAGAAGACCCAGCCAATCAGCTGGGACTTGGGAGGCAGAGAATAGATGGGGGCAGGGCCTTGCTGGTTCTTCGAACTACTCAAAATCTCCACTACTGGTTCTCCAGAACTGGTCAGAACCTGCTGAAAACCACTTCTGCTACATTCCCATTGTTCCAAGCCATTAATTATGAAACTTGGAGTTCAACTACGGAAGGACTTAAGTTAGAAGAACCTGAATTAGAATATAAGTACAACTACAAGATCCACATTGATGGGTTTTTACTACAGAAGTCTCCTCTTATTTGATTACTGACATATTACAATAAAATGAGAAAAAGTATACAACAACTTCTGCTCACAAATACAATATCTGGGGAGGACCATGTTCCATGTTCTATATTGCTCTATCTGACACCTGTGCTCGATCAAGGATAAGGAGGATTGCAGTTCAATCTATATCAAGGATGGCATGCTGGGATGTCATTTTAAGATTAAACATACTTTGGTGTGTGTGTGGACATATAGCTATTCTGTTACCCAGAAGACAGAAGAGCTGGAAATTCCCAAAAGGATCTTTTAGTCTATTGAGAAGAAATCAGTTTGTGGTGGCTATTTTCTTTATTACTGTCAATAGAATCCAGAAAGATGGGTAATTTAGTCAATTAGTTAGTCCCTGCTCAATGCAGGAATTTGATTTAAGATATTCCCAGGAGATAGGTCTCTAGCCTCTGTTTATGGTATTCATAGACTGTTGCTTTCATCAGAATGTCCCAAAGGCAGAGGTTGTATTCAGCAGGTTCCGCCCAGTTCTGGAGAACCAGTAGTGGAAATTTTGAGTAGTTCAGAGAACTGGCAAATACCACCTCTGACTGGCCCCACCCCCATATACTCTCTGCCTCCCAAGTCCCAGCTAATTGTCTGGGTCTTCTTTTGTTGCCTTGCACAGGAGAACAGAGCTGGAAAGCAGGTTAGTGGGGTGGGGAGGGAATGGGATTTTGCAGTAACCTCCCTCAGGAGTGGGGAGGGAGTGGGGATTTTACAATATCCTTCCCCTGCCACACCCCAAGCCATGCCCAGCAAGCCACACCATGCCTACTAGGCCACTCCCACAGAATCAGAAGTAAAAATTTTTGAACCCTACCACTGCAAAGGTGCTTTTTCAAGAGGCAACTGAACTTTCTGGTTTTCTGTGAAGATGTTTCACTTCTCATCCAAGAAGCAACTTCAGCATTTCTGAAGAAATGAAACACCTTCAAAGAAAAACCAGAAATACAGCTGCCTCTTGAAAAAGTACTTTTGGGGTAACCATGACCTGGATGACTGAAAATCTCCATAGATTTTCATCAACATGCCTAAAAAGCATCATGCTGCATGCTCTGGCTAGTTAGGGGACATGAGCAATGTTACAAATGCACATACAAAAGGGGGAAAGTCTTCCTCATGTTGGAAGGATACTGCTGTCACCAGAGTCACCTGTTGACCTCTTCATCTGCAGTCATCCATTACTACTTCCTATTCTGGAATGCATCCAATTAAGAAGAGCCCATTGTGGTAAGAAGTGGGCATGGCCAGTCCCGATGAGCTCTACCCATTGATCACCTACTTCAGCAAATGTCAGAAGTTGTGTGTTGGCCTTAGCACTGCACCAGTGGAATTCCTGTGTCCATATGCATGGCAAGATTCAACTACTCTTTAGTGAAACTAGAAATGGTTGGGAGTGAGAGTAGTGTATACTCTTTGGAATGTGCACTGTGCACAGGAAATTCATCTGGGCATATTTTTCTCCCACATATTTATATTTGCATCACTTCTGAATGAATTTAATGTGCTGTCTTTATGTCTCAAATTCATTCAATCTTAGGTTGATCAGATTTCATGCTGCTGTCAAGTAGACCATGTAGGATTGGAAAGAGGGAAGCCGGTGGTGCAATAGAGGGAGAGAAAGAGAGAAAAAGCAGTGGAAAAGAAAATGGCAAATTTGCTGTGTTTAACACATTACAGACCATCTGTATTTTATTCAATAGCATTATATATTTGGTGAAAATATAAAACAGCTTTATGAGTCAGTGAACGCATGGCAATCACTTGAATATCTGTAATGGAAAACATGCTTTAGACTGGAAGTTGCAAAGGGAAATCAAATATTTGAAGTGTCAAAGTTGGACAAGTATAAAATATGCCTGACACCATAGCTATTTTAGCCAAAAGGAATAAATCATCATTTCAGGAAAGAAAACCCTAACAAGCTCTTGGCTGCAACCCTCATTTTCCTATGTTCAAATAAAATTATATACAACCTGATAATTTAACCAGACTTGTCAATGGGATTTGATTGAATCCACAGGCTTCAGCTTATGGGTAGAAAAATTCATTATGTTATCTGAAAAATGTGTTCAAACACCTAAGGTCTTTAATTAAAATCAATAAACTAAGAACTCGTAAAAAAAACCCCATGCTTTCATCCTAAGCATGAAAAAATGTGATGTTCTACTATGGTGTGGTTGATTGTTGCAGGTGAAAGTAGATAAATCAATGAAATAAATTTATTTGGGTAGTATTTCTAATTGGGAGGGGAAGAGAACAAATGCTATTAAATAGGCAGTACTCAACTTCTATTGGGTTAAGAACTAAATATTGCCTTGAATGGTATGTCAGGACTCATTTCTGCAAAGTGTGTGAAATCATCAGAAAAGTGTAAAGTGAAAAATGAATAAATAAATCTCCCTCTGCCCTCTCCGTCCTCCCCACCTCTGGAATAAAGTTTATTATTGTTAAAAATTATATGATGATGATGATGATGATGGCACAATGTTTAGAATGCAGTACTGCAGGCTACTTCTGCTGATTTCCGGCTGCCTGCAATTTGGCAGATCGAATCTCACCAGGCTCAAGGTTGACTCAGCCTTCCATCCTTCTGAGGTGGGTAAAATGAGGACCCAAATTGTTGGTGGCAACATGCTGACTCTGTGAACCACTTAGAGAGGGCAGTAAAAGCACTGTGAAGCACTTTATAACTCTATCACTATTGCTAATATTTACCAGCAAACCTGGTATTGAAATGTGAATCAAGTCCAGACATTTTTACTTTGAAGGTCTCAGATAAAATGCCAAGGAAGACCTCTGCTAGTTAACTTAAAAAAATCAATGCCAAAATAATGTGAGGTGGCTGCCAAACAAGAAGATGCTACCTAGTCCCAAACATGGAAACTGAAGCATCCAGAATCAGGAATCTGGATTCTTTCTATTATGAGCTGAGCTGACATTTTTCAAGATAGTTTTTCTCACATGAATACACACACCAGAATGGATGGATGTAGATACACATTTTAATATATAATTCTTGGTTCCTAATACAAGAAGAGGAGGAGGAGGAAGGGATAACTTTGAAGGGTTTTTTTTTCTTGAAGAGACTTCAACTGACTGGAAAAGATTGTTGGTGAAGTTGCAAAGGTTAGGAAAAGAAAATTAGACATAAAAGTACAAAAATAGAACAGAAATCTGGGAAGAAGAAGTTCAAATCATCCCAGTTCACCAAATGAACTGATTTGATGAGTAAATGAGGATGGGAAATTCCTTCTACAGTTTCTAAGATATTTTATGTACTGAGGTTAGCATTAAAGGTACCGTACTGAAGTCTATGTAGTTCTTACTTGCATGATCTTGTCCAGCTGTATGAGGTTTAATAATGACAGCCTCCTAGAATAAGAAAGGAATGTCATGCTAGGAGAGAAAAATATCCTTGAGCCAGGATAAGAGAATAATGAAACAACTGTTCGTGACTCATAAATGAAAGAGGAAGGAATATAACAGACATTTCAAGATACTTCTAATGCCATCAATACATTGATATGGCGAAACTTTCCCTTTAGCTTATTCCTAATATGCTTGTCCTTAGAATCATTTTAGTGATATTTACTATGAACTGAAAAATGCGAAAACAATCTTACTCCCTTCTTATGTTTCTTATAGTTATATTAGGAAAAAAATACTTTAATTTTTAATCCTATATCTTCCCCCATACATTTCAGAAAGTATGTAATATTTTCTTGAATCTCATTTTTCACCTTCCTAAATTTTTCTAAAATTTGTTTTGTGGCAGATATACTAGGACATTGAAGGAGATAAAAATAATAGAAAATAAAGAAAAATAAACCCTCTCTGCCATGTTTTAATTTATATTACTTTTTAAAAATAAAAACTAAGGTCCAAAAACAATTGCCTCATTTTCAATGAAATCTTATTTATATGTTTTCAGCACTGAACAACTAACAGTTGCTGCTGGTAGTAAAAGAAAAAAATATTTTTATTTTTGTGTTTTCTGTATTAAATATAATAAATACTTTTAAATTAGACTTGGAACGGTCTGTCCTTTATAAAGTCTAATGGAAGACTCTCCTTTGTTAAGTACAGGGGTGGGATTCAAAATTTTTAACAACTGGTTCTGTGTGCATGTGTTAGGTGGTGGGCATGGCTTGGTGGTCATGTGACTGGGTGGACATGGCTTGGTGGTCATGTTATTGGCTGGGTGTGGCCAACTCAATATCACTCATAGCAAGGCACTCATCTCCTCACCTGGTCTCTCATGACTGTGGAGATGCTGCAACAGCCGTAAGTGTGAAAAATGGTTAAAAGTCACTTTTTTCAGTGCCATTGTAACTTTGAATGGTCACTCCATACAAACAAAGTACCAGCAAAGGAGGAGGAAAAAACTCCAGAGAAGTTACTGAGACAGGAAGTCTAGTCCTGCCAAAAATGTAATAAGGGTAACGGAGAGGCAATTTCTGTAAGCAACACCAGAATGTTTCCTTCCTGCCTTCCTTACAGGATTAGGCCAGTAATTTCTTCTAACAACCAGTTCTCCAGACTGCTTAGAATGTTAACAACCGGTTCTATCAAATAGGTGCAAACTGGCAGAATCCCACTCCTGGTTAAGTAGGATACCAAAACTTCAGTCTTTAATTGCCTACCTGAGTCTAGAGCATGGATGTCAAACTCAAGGCTCATGAGCTGGATCTGGCCCATGGGGTTCTTAAATCTGGCCCATGGGGCCAGCCTGGAAATAGTAAAGGACTGGCCCACAGTGCCTCTGGCAGCCAAAATGAAGTGCACGGGGTCATGTGCACCCACCATGCCGTGTTTTTGACCTGGACAGCCTTCTACAGCACTTTGCTGGCCCAAACAGGCCTTGAGGGGGCCACACACAGCCCCCGCATGCCCCAATTTTTGCCTAGATGGCCCACAGCAGCACTCTGCTGGCCAAAATAGGGGCCTATACTGGCCAGCTGAGTGCTGCAAAAGGCATCTGTCATGTCTCCCCACCCCAGCCGGCCTGCAGAGGAGAACTACAATGCTGATCCAGCCCTCAAAGAAATCCAGTTTGACACCCCTGGTATAGAGCATCAACTCTGCAGTTATTAGAGAGAGGCAACTTCCAGTGAATCTGCCCCATATTCTGCTCCACTTTACCATACACTTCCCAAGGATGTGTGAGGGGTTCCCCCTAGGGACTCTTAGTGATACTTGACTAAGAATCTCAAATGATCAAAAGTTTAGGTTTCCCATAACCAAATACCTCCTTGTTTAATTTGGAAGTCAAAGGATATAAACTATATTCCAGACTATCAATATTAAATAGTTTAGAATCTGAGACCATCTCTGTACGTAAGAAGTCCTGAAAGAATATTTGTGTTCTTCCTGTAAGCATTTGGTTAAACACTGTGGGAAATAGATGGTGCCTTAGCAGAAGTCTTCTCTGTTCTTATGAGAAATATGCCCCTCCAATTAATCCAGATCAAACACGACTCATTCAGATTCCAGATCTTACAGTGAGAATGAATCAATTAGATCGATGAAGCCTGCAACAAAACATTGACTTGAAGAGCCGGCAGCCATGCCTTTCCTTCCAAAACTCAATTCCTTCTTTTTATGTTTCACCTCTGCTAGTTAATTAGCCTTTTATATTTACTAGGAATATTCAAATCTTATGAGCTGTTAAGGAATCCAGCCCCCTACTTTCTCTGCAAATAGTTTTATACCTCTTGAGACTGAATCTATTAATACTTCTCTTTTGTGTATGGGTGGTACAATTTTGGCTACATGAACAATTGCACCTATAGAAGGAACTCTGGAAACAATGAAGATAATGAAACTAGGATAATGGTTTGGATAATGATTCCAAGCCTATAATTTATTTAAATATAAATAAATTGATGCCATGAAAAATAAAGTATTTCTTAAACAGCCCAAACTTTCTATGTAAGGACAGTAGTGAAATTATTTTGTAGGTACAAATAGAATTACCCAAGTTGGAATTTGCCAAAACATTTACTCCCACTTCTGGCTAAATTTTTAAAATAATTACAAGTTTTCAAAGAAAAGGTAACCCAGGAATGAGAAATACTGTTATTATTTCCCTGCTAGGCCCTAAGAAAATTTTGGGTTGTTCATAGCAATAGGAAGGACATCTTCCTTGAAATGCCACTTCTTTCATTAGAAGCTGACTGAGGCTGCTTTTCAGTTTAAAGCATATTATTTGTCATTTCAAAACTTGAAAGGAAAAAACTTTTCACCATAATTTTTCTGTAATGTCCAGAACCCCATGATAATGCTCCAGGGAGAATAAGTATTCAAACACAGTACTTCCATGTTCCCTATAAAAATCCCACTAATAGTCACAGACTTAGCCAATACCTAGGGAATTGTGAAATCCTATTTATTTGAAGGACAGATTGTTAGAGCCAGGCCTCTTATTAGGTACAATAAAGAATTAACTTCAAGCAATAGATGCAGGGAAGCTGAGAAGGGTAAACTGGGAAGGCAATACTGGGTGGCTTGCAAGTACAGAGGGGAAGCATACTCTTCTATAAGTTGCCTATGCAGCCATCTGCAAATATAGAAAAGATAGCATCCCCGGTCATAGGTGAGGGAGAGTTAGCCATTTATGAGGAAAAAAATAGCAGATTATTGAGCAAAGGTAAGCAACAAACTACAGAACTGAATGAAGTTAATGCATGCTTTCTCTTTGTAAACGGATTTCTTTCTGGGGAACATTGTTGAAAGAGTGTTTGGTTTGCAGCTGATGAGACTTCTGGAGGAAATAAATTACCTTAGAGTCTGGACCAAGGATCTTCAAACTTGGCAAGTTTAAGACTTGTGGACTTCAACTCTCAAAATTTCCAAGCTAAAATGACTGGAGGAGGAATTCTAACAAGTCTTAAAGCTGTCAAGCTTGATGACCCCTGACTAGACTCATCTCAGTCAGATTTCAGGCTGGGATTTTGGGCTGGTTGTTGATCCATTCTTGTGCTTCTTCTTTTGGTGGCTGTCCATACCACTGACCATTGAGATAGCTCTGTGGGCTGCAGCTTGGGGGTACCACTCTACAGTATCTGAGTATTCCAGTTGATGCTGGTGTGAGAAGAGATTGGTGCCTAGTCTCCGACCCCCCCCCCCCTTGTGGGGTTCTTTGGGGATCTATTCTGGCTCTCTTCTACATGAAATTGAGGGTAAGGTAATCTACTGGTTTGGAGTTCTGTACCATTAGTATGCTGTTGGTACCCAATTACTCAATATCTTTTGATCCCAGGATAGACAAATGAAGCTGCTGAGGTCCTGTCCCAATGCCAGGAGGCTGTGAGGTTGGGGAATAATCTTCTGATTCAATCCTATCAAGATTAAGTGCCTTTTAATGTTAGGGCCACCCAAATCTGAGGATATGCTACTTTTGACCAAAGTCATCTTTGGGATCCCACTTTTTTTTTTTTTAATTAAAGACATGCAATTCAGGAGTATTTCTGGACTCACAATTTTCAATGCTATCAAACATGATATTCTTCTGAAACAGCTATGGGGGCTACAGTGGTTCTCTTCCTTTCCCAAGACTAATTCCAGTTAATGTTGATTGAGGGAAAGAGGTCACCTCTAGGCCTCTTTTTTGTGGAGTGCCTTGGATTTGGAAAATATATGACCTGGGCTATCTGCTTTAAAAAACAAACAAACAAAAAACCTTATATCCTAAACTTTGGTTAGCAGTAATGTATATCTGCCTAGAGTCACTTCTTGGCTGTACAAATTTGATATATAAACAAACAGACAAATAAATATCCAATGAGAAAAAAATGTCAAAATGGCAGCCACAACAATGTGATCAAAGCTTTCCCTGTTTTTTATGTGTAGTGCAGATGAAGAACAGGCATAGCTTCAGTGTTACCATAATCACTGGACAACCCTGGACATTTACTTTCAAATGTTCTTTTGCTCATTGTCTCTTTTTCTTTTTATATATTTATATTTTGCCCCCCCCCAACACACACAGTTTGTGTATTCTCTCTATGTATATATAAACAAACTCTTTGTATATTCTGCAGTGTGAGTCTGGAAAATACTAAATTGCAATCTTTAATTGGCTCAGATTATAGATTAATCAGCTAATGCTCTAGCAATCAGTGGGGTTCATTTTTAATTGGTAAGGTTGTTAATTAAGACCAAATGAGGTTTATTTGTGGAAATTGTTTTGATTTCCTCATGTTAATGTAAAAGAGAAATATTAAAATAGAAAGATTGTTTTCCTTTTAATCAAAGAATAACTTTTCTTATTTAAATTGTACTTCTTTATGGTGTAGTTAGTATTTTAAAATGTTCCTTTTGATGAGATGAACAATTATTTAAAGGTTTACTGTGCTTCAGCCACACAATTAATCAACATCTATACTAATACGGGGAGGGGGGGAGGAAATAGTTGCATTATGTACCTTCATAAAAATGCCACATTTATAAATAAACTCATCAGTGCAGGAGTACCTCTGTTATGCTTAAGAATTATTTTGTGAATAGCTATTATCTATAGATAATTATCACCATGTGTACCATCTGCATTTCATTTCCCTTTAACCTTACTGTTTACACCTCTCCTACTTAACCATTAGTATATATCAGGGAACTCAATTGGAGGGGGGCTAAAGGTCATACTTGATCTTTCAGTGACATGCCAGTATCTATATTTTATAATATGGTACACGATGAAAAAGTTGGAGCAAGGTGGAACTAAATTTTATTTAATATTAACATGGATTAATTATGGCAATTAATTACATTAGAATATGATTACTCCACATGATCTTTAATATTTTCCCCTTTCTATTAGAATAATAATTGTAATTTATTGGCAACTTTTGGATAGACTTTCTGGGACTGTGTGTCCTCCTTAGGAGTGCACATTTCTTATTTATATGGATGCTCCCATTTAGGATTACACTTGATATAATCTTGAAAAGTTTATTTCATGATAAATCTTTGGTTTTTAAGATGCCACAATGTTCTTTGTTGTTACCGCTAATTGTACTGTCAGACTCTTTTCTTCTCTCCACACGGGGCAGACCTTCTTGGTGGTATTCCTCCCCCTCTTACTAGTTCTGTCTTTTCTCTTTATGTCCTAGTGTATTTCTCCAGTGGCTGATTTGGGCATGTTCAAAGAAACTTTTTCTTAAAGATGTATTCACATACTGGAAGATAAGCATGCCAGATGAGACAAATCCATCCTAAGGGTGGCATACCAATTAATCAAAGGGATTACTGCTGAGGCAATTATCATCTTTGCAACCCTTCACTGCTCTGGCCCTTTGTTTGCTGGAGGTGAATGGACTTAGGCAGCACATGCTGTTCCCACTGCCGGATGCATTCTGGAAGAAGCTTTCACTAATTTGGAGTTTCTTCTTTCTCATTCAGAAAATTCTACAAAGGACTTGTAGGAATGCATTCCACCCAAAAGCTGTAAATCAGCTCACTATCAAGAAAATCTTCAAATAATCTTTGGCAGTCAAAAATATGGAATTCTTTGGAGGTTTGAAAAAATTAATGAGGAACGGATGTGGAATGGATGCAGCATGTTAGCATGTCTACGTGACTCGTTAAAAGATGTGTCCTTGCTTCCCTGGTCTCTTTTTGTGGGATTTAATTGAGACATAGGAAACCAAGAAGAATAAAAGCTGCTGGAGACCAAAAGGTTCCCATGATGCTGAAAAAGGATACAGAGAAGAGCAATGAAAGATGATAAGCTAAATTCTATGAAAACTCAAACATATCTCCTGTCCCTTTATTTTTACCCCTTTGCCATCATTTCATTTCATTGTTTTCATTTCATTTTTTTTTACTTTGTACAGCCACTTATTTGATAAATGACAAAAGAACAATAAAAATATCGGCATAAAAATGTAATACCTGGGGAAACATTTATAATTACTTCAAAAAAATCCTAAACAGTACCTCACCTAATTCTTGGCCCAATTCTTGAAGAAAAAGCCACAGTTTAATGTCTTACAAAAGAGCATTATAGCTGGGGCTTTTCAAATCTAAGGTGGTATGCCGTTTTGTTTTGGAAAAACTATAGTTTATGAATGATCTTCAGTGATGCTTTATCTAGAGCAGGGGTTGCCAACCTTTTGGATCCCAGCACCACCAAACTCATAATTTTAAATCCCCTGGACCACTAATATGAATTTTGACTGATGGTAGCTTGCTGACATTGGTGGAAAAGTTGGTCCCATATTCCAGAACTGCAGTAGTCACAGGACTGGCCCTTTGGTCATACTGGAGCAGCTGCTTCTCCATCTGGGTGCACCGGCCTGCCATGGACTGGAGGAGCTCTTCTGGGATGACCAAAGGGCCAGTCCTGTGACTACTTCAGCTCTGGAATATGGGACCGACTTTCCCACCAACGTCAGCAAGCCACCCCAGGGCGAATTTCCCTTCTTCACCCTTGGTCTTACCTTCCAGTTCCAGCTCGTGTGGCTCTACTCAAGGTAAGATTTGCACTTGTCTGAAGGGTAGGGACCAGCAGGTGGGTGGGCTGTGTGGGTGGCACAGCCTTGTACAGCCTAGATTAATTGCTTTGGGGGGACATTTCTCTGCAGACCACCAAAATTTTCTTGTGGACCACCAGTGGTCCCCGGCTCACCAGCTGGCAACCACTGATCTAGAGCACATAACAATAATCTAGATGTGAGATGACTAAGGCACAGTGACCTTAGCAGGGCCTCTCAGTCCAGGAAAAAGAAGTTGTATTTATGCCAAAGTCCTCTGTTACTTGTTCTCCAAACAGAAGTCAAGAGTATAAGAGGACCCCCAATTTTTATACAAGCTCCATCTCAGACAGTGTAACCACACCCAGAATCAGTGATGGGAAATCACCAGATTTGGAGGCTAAAACCTATAGCCATTCAGTCTTGCTTGGTCTCTCTCCCCCTGTTCCCCACCAATTTAAGTCCTTACCAGCTCTCAGACACTCTTGGATATCTTCACCAGCAACTTCTCATAGATTTTAAAAAGAAGTGGGAAAAGAGCCCTTTTAGACTTCACAAAGCAGAATCTTAGAGCTAGGTTTCTCCCTTCCACCAGCCCTGATTGCAATCCTTCCCAGAGAAAGGAGAAAAGCCATCATAACATTGTGCTCCTTACTCCTAACCCTGGGGTACAATGACCAACAGTACTGAATCCCTCTGAGAGATCAAGGAGGGTCAGGATGGATAAGAATAAATGAGATGGAATCCATGACTGCTGGCAAAACATAGGAAACCCCTTTCAAACTAATAAAAAACTCAAATAACTTAAAATAAAACAAAATAAAATAAAAGTAATGACTGAATTTGTTACTAGAAAAGACATCCAGCATGATTTCTCAGAAATTCGTAATTCATACTCAGTCAACTCATGATCAGAAAAGAATTAATGTTTTCCAACAAGTTTTCCATTTAGCATTTACTTAAAAAGAAGCAACAGGTACACTATGCCTTACCCTGGAAAGAAGATGCAGCTCACCTAAATTATTTTTTTTACCATATTTTTTCATTATTCCTTTATCAGTCACATGCATTAGTTTGTCCTTTAGATGTACTTTTCAAAGTCTTGCATCAGTGAACAAGTACAATACCTCCTCCATAAGAAAACACTCTCTAGCACTCATATGCACTCAGAGCTGAATCAGCAAAATTTAACCCACAAAACACAGAGCTCGCTCCCCCCTCCCCCCAACAAAGTAAAACCTTCAGTCTTGGTTTTTTAAATGCTTTCTGAAAGCTGAACAGTATTGTACAATAGCATGCATCAAAGATTACCAAATCACACCCTGTGAACATAGAAGCACTGTTTTATAAATGCATTCTGAAGATCAACTTCAGCACAACATGCATAGTGCGCAGACACAAAACACTAAAACTCAGCAAATCAATCAAGCCAATACAGCATTAATAGTCTTTGTACAACTGCTACAATTAGACATAATGGACATATCTATGCGTTATTTCCTGAAAAAGAGCACATAGGCAGTTTCTCCAAAAGAACTGTGGGTCCAAATTATTTCCACAAAACAAATAATAGTAGTAGCAATAATAGTAGTCATAATACAACAATTTATCTTTCAGGATGGCAGGTAGGTACATGGTTTATGAGAATATGCATTTGATAATGGCTTTCCCAGTGGTGGGATTCAGCCAGTTCGCACCACTTTGGGAGAACCGGTTGTTAACTTTCTGAGCAATTTGGTGAACTGGTTGTTGGAAGAAATCAGCAGGGCAAACAACCAGTTGTTAAATTATTTGAATCCCACCACTGGGCTTTCCCCTCAACACCCTGCTTTACTCACCCCATTCACTCTCAGCCAAAGGCAGTAAAGTCATACTGGTACCTGTTGCTGCACCACTGTTAGGGATAACATTGGTTACCTAACTTAGTTTGGGTAAAAATAATATATAAACTATGTTAGTGAGTTTAAGTGTGTGTATCACTTTAACTGCAAAACATGTATTTTGGGTGCGGTTGTAAAATCACCATAAGAGGGAGCAAGAGAGCTCACTGTTAGCTGGCTTTTACTGTAGTAGCTGACAATGTTGGATTGATGGTGATAACTGCGTGTGTTTCCCTGCTGTTGCTGAAACGAAGAAAAGGGGTTTGATTTTCTTCATATCTCTGACTGCAAAAGAGTTATATTGCTGGACTGATTATATGTAAGTTTACTGACTTCTATTTTCAACACTGGACTTTGCAACTGATTAACCCCTGGATGGACTGAACTAGTTTATGACATATGGACTGTTTTGACTATGCTATAACTCTTGCTGGAATAAAAAACTATTTAACTGGCACAGTGTATCTGTCTTACTGAGTGTAAACTACAACAACGTTTATCTTACATCATTTGCCTGCCTGCTAGATTGCCATTGCACCTTCTGCTAGGGTGTGTATCCCTAACAACCAAGTTTCTAGCCTAGAAACTGGTTGAAAAAAGTAATTCCAGATCTATACTTCAAAACAATGCCAAGTCACAGTTCTTGCAATAGCCAGAATCCTTAAAATAACAGCACTTGAAATGACTAAATTTTGTTGTAAGGTTGGAATGCAATATTTTCAAATTTGAACATTTTATATAACCTTCTAATAACTGGGAATGGATCATCAAACTGAATGTTTAGGGTAGAAAAATGTAGTCCTTTTAGGTAACTCGAGTGTCTTCATTAGAAGTTGTACAACATTGGGAAGATTGTAACAGGACCCTTGCTGACAAGAGGCTGATGTGAAGACATCATTTCTTACCTTGATAGATTCTCAAGCACCACAGATGGAAATGCTTGTGATCTATCAATGTTATTTCCCATTGCCAGATTGTGCCCAAATGTAATATGCAATCAATTTAGCTCCAAATGCAATGATCTCCCTTGCCTCCCTGTTTCTTTTGGTGTGCCAGAGAAGATAAATGAAATGAAAGCCAAGGAGCAGTATGGAAAGGTGCTGGGGTTGGGAGTAGAGGGAAGTTGATTCATAATACCACACGTGGGCAAACCCAAGGGTACTTTAATGAATGCAAAAGTCAAAGGGGAAAACACAGGAGACAGTGCCCCAACTCTTGCCAAATGAGAAAAGGAGGAGGACTAAAATCCATCAAAGTGAAAAGAACTATTTGGTTTAAGAACAGAAATTGTATTTAATTTGGAGGACATGGAATTAGAAAAATTATGTGGTGAAAGACAGATGAATAGGCAAAAAGTGGTAGGTAAAGGGAAAACTGACTTGTTGATTCATTTCTTATTTATGCATTTCTTATACCTGTATTTCTTATACCAGCTGAAGTTCTCTGCCAAAAAGTAGTTACTTAGACAGTTTACTTACACGTCATTGTTTTAGTTAAGGTGAAATAAGGTGGCCATTTAGGAACAGTCAAAACAAAGACATTTCTTTCCACCTTCACCCCACCCCCCCAAAAATCAGATTTTTTTTTTGCACATGAAAAATTCAGATTTAGATACAAAGATTTGACATTAAAATCCATCTGTTTAGGCTTTAGAACCCAAATAGAAAGCCAAGAAGGAAAAAAGCCACCAGATGCCTCCTGTGTGCCATCTGCTATCCAGCTGCTTTCTGCTGATGGTCAGCTTCATAGCCCTATTCTCATTTCTTAGAGTTGTTCATCTTTAAAACCAAAAATGGACTGGACAGCTCTCAAATGCAGAAGAGAATGTGGCATAGGACATATGGCCACCATTAAGACCATGATCTATTTTCCCTGAAACATGGTCAATGTACTATCATCCTTCTCTGAAAAATCTACTGATCTGCCATGCTATCTAGAGAGTGTTCTGTGACTGGAGAAAGATAAGAGTCCTTAATGTAATTCTTATACTCCATCCATTATTCTCTCTCCTCCCCACTAACCCCAGTGGATGGGTCAAAACATACACTCTTCAGCTTTCTAAAAATAGCAGCTAAAAGAGAAATGATAAAAGCTGAAAAGATTGGAACTCCCGTTCTTCCTTTAAATAAAAGTGCTACATGTAGAAGAAAATGAATCCAGATTGTTTAAAAACAAACTCTAAACTTTTAGATTAAGCCTTTCAAAACTCATTCTCCTGTAAAACAGAAGTCGGCAACTTTTCTGGGCTGGATAAAAAAACATTTTATTTAATGATAAACATGTAGCTAAATATTGATATAGTTAATATAAATTCCCTTCAGATAGGCATTTACTAATTTTCTATTCTATCATATTAACAAAATTACTTCACAAATTTGAAGGTCTCTGAGGGCTACACTAAAATTTTAAGGCTGGCTTGCTTGGTAAAGTTAGCTTTAGAATGGGTCCTCATAACTTTTGAATTCTCCAACCTGAAACTTTTCAGTTGTGTTCAATCATATGCACTATGTTCATTTTTTATATAATGCTTCCAAAGGAACAAAGTTCTGCAGAAATCAGGGGTCCCATCATTCATTCTGCCAACCTTGGTGGCACCAATGCATACATATAATTTACAGCTTCCTCATTTATAGTGTGGCAAATGATTCCCTGCACCTGGTTGGTGAATTCAAACTGCTGCAATTGCAAACTTCTGGATCCAAGGGATTTATTGCTGAGCATGACTTATTGCACTGCAAAGTGAAGAAAAATTCTGCTCCTTAATCATCTTTTGACGGAGAAGAACAGATACCCAGTAGAAACTACATGAGGAACTGATTGTGTAGTAAGATAAGCTTACATTTTATGTCCTATGCTTTTGCTGCCATGATTTCTGCAAGGGCAAATTATAATATGTTCTCACCACCACAAAGACTTTGACAGTGAAGAGAAACAGCAATGGGATAAACTGAACCTTGTAACTATAATTTACTTCAGATTTTAAAAGCTATTTTAGTTTGTTCCTTATCGAGTCACCTTCATATCCCTCTAACCACAGCATGAACATGCTGCGGTAATTGTTTTTTATGCCACATCTTCATGATTTGGCCTTTGTCTGATCCCAGCACATTGTTGTCAGTTGTTCTTGTTTCGAAGTTGCATTTTTCATTTGTCCCAGTTAAATGATGCCAAGGACACTATCCAGCATGATTATTCATTATCTGGTCTGTGGTCAAGAGCTAGGATTGCTTCAGATCCTATTGACACTGATGTGGAAATGTCCTGTCCTTAATCACTGGTCACTGCTCTCCCTGGCCATTTTGTTTTAGGCTTTAGGAAAAATTAGATATATGACTTCCTTAGTGATATCTGTCCATGTATAATGTGGATGATGCTTTCCAAAGAATTACACCAGTCTCACAGGGGGAGTGTATTTTGGAAATAAAACTAGTCCTGTGGGCCACTGAAGTTCAATTTCAGCCTTGGTATAGTGCATTTTAGCCTATATCTAAGGGGGTTTTTGTGTGTGTGTGTGTGTGCATGCTACATTGGTTACTTCCAAGTGTTGCCAAAGAGAATCATTCACTGCAAGTACTGTTAGCTTTACTGACAGATCAGAGGTATAGAAGAGGGGTATGGATTGAAGGATGGAGAAAGGGAAGTAGGAGGAGGAGGGAATATTCAATAATAAATGCAAAATCTTATTGCATGTTGCCCCAGAGTGGCTGTGACAGAGTGGTACGGAGTAGTCAAAACTCTAGGAAGTCACCAACGCTTCTTCAGTACATTGGGAACATTTTCCCCTGTTTTATCTCATACCTCTTTTCCTCTTTCAAAAGAGCCTTAGACCAGGATTAGAAATAGCCAGACTGTTTCTAAAGGATCTTCCAAAATAAAGGCTAAGTCATCAGCGAAGGCTTGCAGTTTAAATTCTTCCTTTTTAATTTTCATTCCTTTTATGCTTTTATCATCTCTAATATTTCTATTCAATACTTCCAAAGTCAATACAAATAGCAAAGGAGATAGGGGACATCCTTGTCTTGTGCCTTTTCTTATATTAATAAAGTCTGTAAGTTCTCCCTCCACCATTACCTTTGCTGTCTGCTTATTATATATGGCTTCTATTGCTTGAATAAATTTTCTAGCAAAACCCATCTGTTCCAATAGTAATAACATAAAGCTCCAGTTCACATTATCAAATGCCTTTTGAGCATCTAGGAATATCAAAGCCATTTGCTTTTCAGGATGTGCCTCATAGTATTCCAAAGTATTCAGGATTACTCTCATATTGTCTCTAATTTGTCTCTTTGGCAGAAATCCATTTGGGTCTGGATGAATGAAATTATTTAAATATTTTTAAGTCTTTCTGCTAAAATTGAAGCAAATATTTTATAGTCTGCATTTAATAAAGAAATAGGTCTATAGTTCTTAATTTGCAGTGGATCAGCCCCTTCTTTTGGAATAAGTGTAATATAAGTCTCTGACCATGTTTTGGGTATCATCTTCATTCATAACTTCTAACAATGGAATGCTCAATGATTCTTGTAATGTTTTATAGAATTCTGCCGGAAGCCCATCTGGACCTGGTGCTTTCCCATTATTTTGTTTCTTAAGTGCTTCAGTTAATTCCATCATTGTTATATTGCTTTCTAGCATTTCTTCAGTCTCTTTAGATATCTTAGGTAGGTTAGCATTCTATACATACTGTTTGACTTTTTCCTCATCAATATTCCCTTGTTTATATAGTTGCCCATAGAAGTCTCGAATAATTTCCTTTTTCTCCTTATTACCATAACAAACTTGGCCTTGGTCATCTATTAACTGCAATATTTTTCTTGATTCTTTCTCCTTTCTCAATTTATATGCTAGCCATCTACCTGGTTTATTTGCATCTTCAAAATAATTCTGTTTAGCATTTCTGATTTTCTGTGCCAGTTCTTCTTTCTCTATTAATTCCATTTTATGTTTAATTATGTCCAATTTCAATTTAATATCCTTTTTCTGTGGCATTTTCTGTAATTCTTTTTCAAGTCTTTTATATCATCTTCCAAGGCTTTGGTGGCTTGCCTTTTCCTAATATTCTTTTTTCTTATATAATCTATTATCAAACCTCTAGCATATGCCTTCATTGTATCCCAAACATTCTGCATTGAAGTATCTTCTTTTTTATTTTCCCTAAAGAAAAAAGCCAATTCTTTCTCCATCCATTGTGTAAAATCTTTTTCCTTTAAGATAGTATTGTTTAATGTCCATCTCAATCCTTTTTTTGTCCCTTCCATTTAATTGTCATTGGGCTATGATCTGCCCAAGTACTTGTTTCAATATTTGTTTCTTGAATATTAGATATTAATTCTGTTGAGATCCAAATCATATCCAATCTGGACCATGATAAATGTCTATTTGAAAAAAAAGTATATTGTTTAGTTTTAACATTTCTTTCTCTCCAAATGTCTTTTAGGGTTAATTGTTCTGTCATTTTAAAAAAGGATTTAGGGAGAATCTTTCTATTTTGCTTTGTTGTTGTTGCTATATAGTCCAGTTTATTGTCCACAATTCCATTAAAGTCTCCCATCATAATTATATTAACATAGTCCAGTCCAGTTATTTTCATGTGTAGTTTTTTATAGAATTCTTCTTGTTTATCATTCGGAGCATAAATTACAATCAAGAGTATTTTTATATTGTTGTCCATTATTTCCATCATTAATACTCTTCCATCTTCATCAGTATGAATCAATTTTGCTGGGATGGCCTCTTTAATGTATAGAACCACTCCTCTTTTCTTACATTGAGTCAAAAAAGTAAATATTTTCCCCAATTTTGGCTGTATTAACAATTGTTCATGTTGTTTTTTAATATGTACTTCTTGTAGACAAATTATGTCAAATTTTAATTTCCCTAATTTTTGAAAGGTTTTCCTTCTTTTAACAGCTGAATTAAGTCCATTTATATTCATTGTAATCATTTTTTCTTCTTCCATGATTATATTTTATAGTTAGGTTTGGCAGCTCTCATAGATTTTGGTTCACGTTGTTCTTTGATATCCACCTGTCCACCTTCTGTGCCTTCTTCTTTTTCAGTCCCAGTTGTTCCTCTTGAAACTCAGTTAATGAGACCTCTTTCTCTGCCTCTTCTTCCAAAAAATTATGCGTGGAAAAGTTCTGCTTTCTCAATTGAATCAATTCTATGTCTCTGTTCTTGCCAGGTAAACATTAATCCTTCTGGAATCAGCCATCTATAATTCACCTCCTTTTTCAATAATATTTTGGTCAGGAATCAATATTCTCTTGTCATCTCTCTCACTCTTCTGGGTATTTGTTTTAAAACCACGATCTCTTTGCCTTTGTATTTCAACGTCTTCTCTCTTACCGCTTGTAATATTTGTGTTTTGATGGATTTTTTTGGTAAATCTGATATGGACTTCCCTTGGTAAGTTATTTCTCATCGCATATCTTGTAAAAACTCGGTATACCTCATCTACTCCATCCATCATCTTTTCCTCTGTAATTTCCAAAGCATCCGCCAAAATTTCTATCATTATTGCAGCCAAATTTTGTCCTTTTTCTTCTTCTATATTTTGAAATCTGAGATAGAATTCTGACCTCTCCATCTCCCACCTCAGCATCCCACTTTTATCTTGTTCAACCACTGTTAATCTGCTGTCAATATTTCCAATCTCCTCCTCTCTTTGTTTACCTTCTTCTTCAATTTTTTGGAATCTCTCATCATACTTCACCATCATTTGTTGAATATTTTCCACTTTTTCATCAGTCTTCTCTGTTCTTTGTTCAATAGTATCTGATTTTATCTTGAGATCTTGGATTCCTTGCATAATCATCTGTAAGGTCACTTTTTCTTGTTCTTTATCTTGCTTCAACATTGTCTGAATTAAACGTTGTCCTCCAGATGGCGGGGAGGCAGAAGTAGAGGTAGAGACGCCAGAAGGTATGAGTTTCCTGCTCATTTTAGACGATTCAAGACCTTCACATTCTTTTTAAATTTTAATCCAACTGATAGAATAGCCAATTATAATCCAAAATGGAAAAATCCAACAGTAAAAAGCCCAATGGTAAAAAGGAAAAAGGAAAAAGAGAAAAAGAAAATTCTTCAGGTTCTTCTAGACCCTAATCCAATTATGAAATAATCCACAATAAAAAATGAAAAATAGAAAGAAGAAAAAAGCCCAAAGATAATAATTAAAAAAAAGAACAAAAGAAAGGAAAAAAAATGTCTTCAGGTTCTTCACACCTTAATCCAGTAAGGAAATCTCAATAATAAAAAAGAAAAAGAAGAATAGTCCAAAAACATGGATGGAAAAAGCAAAAAATCCCAGTGGATAGAAGGAAAAGAAAAGAAAAATAAAAAAATTCTGAGGCTTTCCCTTTAAAATAAAAAGCAAAAATAAGAATATTACTAAAATTGAAGTTTACAGAGAAGCTGGGAAGGAGGGGTAACACAACTGAAAAAAGATAAGAAAACACACTGCACTTTGTTTAGTTGTCCAAGGCTCCTATTATGACTCTCTTCTCCACAAGCTTCAAAGCCAAGCCTCAAGTGTTAAGAAGTTGATAGAAGTCCAGAAGAGCACCTGTAATAATATTCTGCTGTACTCTTCCCTCTATCTTATCAAATTGAATGTCCTTGAGAAGGAGTCTTTCACAGTTCTCTCCAATTTAAATAAAATATTTTCCAGCCTCAAGTTGGCAGTGTTACAAAATTTCTTAATTCACTCTCCCCCCCCACCAGAAAAACATAGTTTAAGTTGAGAAAAAAGAAAAGATATTTACATGTGTGTGTGTGTGTGTGTGTGTGTGTGTATGTATATATATATGGCATTCAGCTTTGTTCGGGTATTTTCCCACATCATAGTAGTGGTGCTTTTAAAGTTGTAGCAATGTTTCAGCAGAATCTCATCTGCCATCATCAGGCTTCTGTATAGTGTTCGTCTGTGAGTTAGACTTTTACAGTGGTTTCAGATTTAAATTTGGAGCAGCCTATTGCTGTGCCAGAATGGTTTTTTTCTTCATCCTGATTGGTTGAGAGTCTTGGTCTGTGTTTATTGGTTTTGGAGTTTGCTGTGTTCTGCTTCTAATATCTTCTGTCTGTTTTTTTGGCTCTTTTTGTATCTTGATTGGCTGGCAACATTGTGTTACTTTATTGGAGGCCTTTAGTGCAGCTTGGCTTTGGGTAAATGGATGGCTATCATAAGTTAGGAAGCTGGGTTTCATCTGGGTGCCTGGTTGGGGTGTGTTTGAGCTGTAGGTATCAGGGGGGATCTGTTTGTGCCCAGGTGTTTGCCTGGCTTGTGCTGTGGAGATTTTTTTGTTTGTGAGTGCAGGCTTCCAAATGATTGACAGCCTGGTGGAATCATCTCTTCTGTTCATGCTTTCTGGTCTTTTTTCAATCTCTATGGCTTCTCTGATGATTCTGTGGCTGGGATTTTCTATAGTGGCTAGGGTTTTGGTGCCATTGAAGTTGATGCTATGACCTGTGGCTTCCATGTGTTGGACTAGTGAGGAAGTGTGTTCCAGCTTTTTGACTGCATTTTTGTGTTCATCCAGGCAGATGCTTATTCTTCTATTGGTCTGTCCAATGTATGTGGCTGGGCATGATGCACAGGGGACTTCGTATATGCCTTGGTTTTCCAGGTCAATTTTGTCTTTGGGGTTTCTGAGGATGGCTGCTATTTTTCTGTCTGTTTTGAAGGGAGTCTTGGATATCCCTTGCACTGCCTGTCCCACCACATACATCGGACAAACTAACAGAAGAATAAGTGCACACATTGAAGAACACAAGAACTCAATCAAAAAGGAAGAACCGACCTCTTCTCTGGTCCAACACCTCAAAGCCACAGGACATGAGATTGACTTTAAAAATACCAGAACTATCGCCAAAATCGAACACTTTAGCAGCAGAATAATCAGAGAAGCCATAGAGATAGAAAAATGCCCACACAGCATGAATAAACGAGATGATACCTCCTGCCTACCAGCCATTTGGAAACCCACCTTCATGAACAGACAAGTACCTAACATGAAGAATGACACCAGACCCACACCCCTGAGAGCCACACAAGATGCCACCACCACACTTCCATGTAGAAAGCAGACTCACACTCACACAGAAGATGAGAATGACCACAGACCAGAAGCTGCACTGCAGCTGCATCACTACCCACTTCAAACCCCTCTGAGCCATACATGAAACGAACTGACCCCCACCATGAAGTTGCAGCACGACCACGAACTTGAAGCCAAACAGCAAGATCACAGCTCACCAGCTCAAATCCCCCAGCAACTAAGACTAACCTGAGCACAACCAAGCCCCCATCTGAACAGAACATGCCTCCAGCCAATCAGAACACAGCCAACCCCCCAAACAATCAGAACACAGCCAAACCCCCAACCAATGAGAACACACCCCCACCCAATCAGAACACAGCCAAGCCCCCACCCAATCAAGTCACTAGCAGTTAAAAGCAGTTAAAAGGAAGAAGCAGCTGCAAGTTAAAAGGAAGAAGCACTAGCAAGTTAGCAGTTAAAAGGAAGAAGCAGCTGCAAGCTCACATCACTCTGAGAAGCACAAGGCTGAAGACCAAGCCTGAAGAGACTTCATCGAAACGTTGCCTAGATACTTCCAATCTTACGTGGGAGAAAACCCGAATAACCAAAGATCCATATATATATGAGTGAATAGTGAAACCACGTCAAAACTTACAAGCAGATCTTCTTGCTCCACGTGTAGATCTTTGATCATTTCCAAGAAGTGGTATGAGATTTGTACATGAGAAGCTGCTGTTTCAGCATGGGGCTGTAGCTCTTTTGCTAGGTGTTTAGCTAGGTTTTGTAGTGGTGCTCCTCTGGAACTGACTATGGGTCTGAGAGGTATGCCTTCTTTGTGTATTTTTGGGAGGCCGTATAGTTTGGGGCATCTGGAAGATTTCTCTCTGGGTATGATCGTGTGTTGGATCTCTTTGCTTATGTGGCTGGTTATAATTTTCTTCTTGGTTAATTTTTCCAGATATGTGGTTGGGTCTGTGTTTATGGGTTTGTATGTGGAGTCTTGGAGTAGGTCTGTCAATTTTGTTTCAAAGTCTTTTCCGTCCATTACTACAGTGGCATTCCCTTTATCTACTGGGAGGATGATTATGCTGCTGTCTCTTTTCAGGGTTTGTAGTGCTTTAATTTTATTTTGCTGCAAGTTGCTTTTGGGTGGTTTGCTTGTGCATAGGATGTTGGTAACTTGGTGTCTTATTTTATCAGCTTCATCTGTATGTAATTTAATTAGGCTGGATTCTATTGCACATATGATGGATTCTGTAGGGATTTTTTGGGGTGCTATAGCATAATTGAATCCTTTGGTTAGGACTTCTGTTTCTGTTTTGGTGAGTTCTCTGTTGGAAACATTGTACACTAATTGTTTCAGGTGTTGTTGTGAGTTGTTGGGGGTTTTCTTGTCATGTTCTAATTTCTTTAATTTTTTCAAGAGCTTTTCCTGTTTGTAAGTGTTTGCAGATTCAACTTGCAACTTGGAGAGCTGAATCTGCAAGCACTTATAAACATAGCACCCCAAAAAATCCCCACAGAATCCATCATATGTGCAGTAGAATCCAGCCTAACTAAATTAAATACAGATGAAGCTGATAAAATAAGACACCAAGTTACTAAGTTACGTGGTTTCACTATTCACTCAAGTCCCGATAAAAGAGACCCTTGAAATCATCAAAAATAAATACCAACCAGCTAAACACCTCATGGAACTAACAGAACACTGCTTAGCCAACACATATTTCATATACAAAGGACAAAGATACAAACAAATTGAAGGAGCCCCATGGGATCACTACTGTCACCTGTCATTGCAAACCTGTTCATGGAAGAATTCGAATCCAGAGCCCTGGCCAATGCCATCCTCAAACCCAAACTATGGTTAAGATATATCGATGACACATTCGTGATTTGGCCCCATGGACAAGAAAACCTAAACAATTTCCTAACACACCTAAACAGCGCACACCCCAAAATCAAGTTCACCATGGAAACAGAAACAAACAAACAACTACCATTCCTAGATGTACTAATCTACAAAAAAACAGATGGCACACTAGGACACACCATATACCAGAAGAAAACACACACCAACCGCTACCTCAACGCCCAATCCCACCACCACCCAGCACAGTTAAACTCCGTGGCTAAAACACTAATTACTAAAACCAAAAGCCTGGCAGACAAGACACACATTAAGACTGAACTATGCACCCTGACTAAAATATTGACAGCCAACGGCTTCCACAAAAGCAAATCACCAACTTGATCCACAAAAACACACTGAGACATAATAGAGACCCAGAAGATGAACAGACCCATGGAACAGCTGTCCTGCCCTACATAAGAGGCACTACAGACAAAATTAGTGAGATACTATACAGACACCACATCAAGACTGCCTTCAAAACAGACAGAAAAATAGCAGCCATCCTCAAAGACAAAACCCCAAAGACAAAATTGACCTGGAAAACCAAGGATATACGAATCCCCTGTGCATCATGCCGGCCACATACATTGGACAGACCAATAGAAGAATAAGCACCCACCTGGATGAACACAAAAATGCAGTCAAAAAGCTGGAACACATTTCCTCAGTAGTCCAACACATGGAAGCCACAGGTCATAGCATCAACTTCAATGGCACCAAAACCCTAGCCACTATAGAAAATCCCAGCCACAGAATCATCAGATAAGCCATAGAGATTGAAAAAAGACCAGAAAGCATGAACAGAAGAGATGATTCCACCAGGCTGTCAATCATTTGGAAGCCTGCACTCACAAACAAAAAAATCTCCACAGCACAAGCCAGGCAAACACCTGGGCACAAACAGATCCCCCCTGATACCTACAGCTCAAACACACCCCAACCAGGCACCCAGATGAAACCCAGCTTCCTAACTAATGATAGCCATCCATTTACCTGAAGCCAAGCTGCACTAAAGGCCTCCAATAAAGTAACACAATGTTGCCAGCCAATCAAGATACAAAAAGAGCCCCCCCCCCCAAAAAAGACAGAAGATATTAGAAGCAGAACACAAGCAAACTCCAAGACCATTAAACACAGACTAAGACTCTCAACCAATCAGGATTAAAAAGAAAAACCATTCTGGCACAGCAATAGGCTGCCCCAAATTTAAATCTGAAACCACTGTAAAAGTCTAACTCACAGACGAACACTATACAGAAGCCTAATGATGGCAGATGAGATTCTGCTGAAACGTTGCTACAACTTTAAAAGCACCACGTGGGAAAATACCCGAACAAAGCTGAATGCCATACATGTAAGTACCCGGGAAAACTTAAGAAAACACACACACACACAGCACACACACACACACACATACACACATATATAAATAACTAAAGGGAGCCTCTAGCCTAAAAAAAAAATTAAGAAATCAAAAAGGAGCATAAGAAGTAAATATATATATGAAAGAAAATTCAGTCCAGTTAACTGCAAAGTCACGCTAAAGTCCAGTAAAAAAAAAAAAGTAAGAGAAAGAAATAAACACCAAGCCTCAATTTGACGTCCCTTTAAAAAACGCCGCTCATACAGTTTTGTCAAAAAATTTCACAGGTTTCTTCTCATATTCAGAGTGTCCTTTCAAGTCTCAGCAAATTAGTAAAAAAAAGAAAATTCTCACCCAGCTGACACACTTTCACTTTCAGCCTCTTCCTTTCCGGAGCTGTCCCAACTTCAGCAGCTATGGGGGCTGCCTCTCCGCTGCCGGCAAAAGGACTTCTCCCAGATCAACCAGGGACTTTGCAGTGTCCCTGGGATCCACAGAGTATGCCCTTCATGATCACCATCTCTACGGGATGGTTTAGGTCCGTTGGGTCTGTTGGGACCACCAGGGACAAAGATATCAGCTGCAATCTCAGAGCCCCGAGATTGCAGCTGTATCGCCGTGACGTAGCTCCGCCTTCCAGCAGCCGCGACGTAGCTCCAAATTTATTGGAAAAGATAGAGATATATAGTGAGGTGGCTGGATTGAAAATAAATAAAGACAAAACAAAGATCTTGACAAAGAACATGCTACTAAGACAAAGAGAAGAACTGGCAGACCTGTTGAAAATCCAAGTCACGAATAAGGTCAAGTATCTGGGGATATACTTGACATCAAGATGTAGTACATTAAAAGAGAATAATTATATTAAACTTAAACAACAGATAGCTTTAGATTTGAAGAAATGGGAAAACTTACAATTGTCATTAATAGGGAGAATCTCAAGAATCAAGATGAATGTTTTACCCAGAATCTTATTTTTGTTTCAAACAATACCAATTAGGCTCGGAAAAGACTATTTTGAGGACTTAAATAAAATTATGCTGAAGTATATATGGCAAGGTAAGAAAGTGAGAATAAAGCTAAAGCTTTTGTAAGATGCTAGAATTAGAGGAGGTTTTGGCCTGCCTAATTGGGAATTGTACTACCAAGCTGCAAATTTGATGTGGGTCAAAGAATGGATAACATTAAGAAAGACTAGATTGTTGACACTAGAAGGTCATGATTTGCTGTTGGGTTGGCACGCTTTTGTATGGTATAAGGGAACTAAAACACAGGGTTATTTTAGAAGACATTATATACGGGAGTCTTTGTGGTTAAACTGGGAGAAGATAAAAAGACAATGTTATTTGAAAATTCCAGTTTGGTTATTGACTATTGAAGCATTTTCCTATCCTATAATTTATAAGAAGGAACAAACAGTTAGATATGGGGAAATATTGGATGAAAAGGGTGAACTTAAATCGATACAAAATTTAGAGGAACAAGGTATAAAGATGAATTGGTTTTCATATGCACAAATACATTCAAGGTATGATGAAGATTGTAAAACAGAGGGATTTTATGATAAACAGACTGATCTAGATAAGATCTTGACGGGTACTGATGAGAAGGTGATTAAAAAAATTATATGGTTATTTACTGGGAATTAAGCTAGAGGAAGAACAAGTTAAAGAAACTATGATTGTTTGGGGGAAGAATTTTGGATATGGGATCGATTTAGAGAAATGGCAAAAATTATGGTTGCAAAATTATAAAATGACAATGTCAACAGCTTATAAAGAAAATTTGTAAAAAATGTTTTATAGATGGCACTTTCCCCCGACGAGGATAGCAAGAATGTTCAAGAATAAATCTGAAAAATGCTGGAAATGTCATCAGATACCTGGCTTCTATTACTATATGTGATGGACCTGTGAGGATGCTAAAAAATATTGGACTAAAATTTGCATGTAGTTGGAAAAAATGACAAAGAAACGGATAGATTTGAAACCGGAGTTTTTTTAATTGGGAATCTTACCAGATACATACAGTAAAGACTTGAAATATCTGATTGTAAATGTATTAACAGCAGCTAGGATTGTATTTGCTAAAAATTGGAAGAATGAGAAAATACCATTGCAGGAAGAAATTATTAAGAAAATATTGGAATGTGCTGAGATGAGTAGATTGACATTTGAAATTAGAGAGCAAGAGGATAAACAATTTTATGAAATTTGGGACTTTTTCTATCAATGGTTGGATGACAAAATACAATAATAGAATATTTAGAATGTTAGACAGCAAGGAATATCTTTGTTTTTTCTTTCTCTTTTGTTACTTAACATCATATCTATAAAGTGTTTTAGGATAGATCTGGTATGATTATGTGATTTGTTATAGAATAAACCACTTAAAGTATAGTTATCTCATAAAGTATGAATGAAAAAAATTATAGTCAAATGATTTTCTAATTGCGATACTAGGATATATAAGTTTGGATTGACAATATGAGTTATTATGTAATGTAACTGTAATTGAGACTACGAAATGAATGCACAAAACTGATGAACCAACCGACACATTGTATGTATGTATGTATATATATATATATATATATATATATATATATATATATATATATATATATATGGAAGAGAGCTGATGTTTTTATGTTTTGTTTTTTTTGTTTTTTTGTTTTTTAAATCAATAAAATTGTTTTTTTTAAAAAAAGAAATAGCCAGACTGATGTGTCACAGAGAGGGAGCACTGCTGTGCCTGCTACCTGCTAGCCAGCACCCATCTACAATCACCCCTCCCCTCCCCATCATTTGTTAAGAAGCAGTGTTTTTTCCTGATGGCAGGAGACAATTGGTAAACAGGAAAAGATAGCCAAAGGAAGCTACCAATTGTTTTCCTTAGATCATCCTGCAACCAGACTGGAAGAACGGTATCATGTACTCACCTCATTACCGAGACAACATAGGGTTTGGCTGGCAACACATTTTTTCACCATCTCAAAGACTAGCAGATTGAACTTTTAACATGAAGAGCTCTCTGTTACCTTTGAAGATTTTTAAAACCCACTCTCCCATCCAAAGAAAATAAGATATATAGTTGTGAGTCAAAAGCCATAACCACCCTTTGATTTAACGCAGGGGCAGGAGGGATACTACAGTATCATAAAGAAAACAGGATTTGTTCTATTACTGTTGATGTTTACTTTGTTGCTAAAGTGTTATTGATTGATCATGGTTATATAGAGACATTCAGTAAGTGTTATATCTCAGAGGTAGAGCATATGCTTGACTTCGAAAGGAAATCTCCCTGACATTTCCAGATATGGCTTGGAGAAAGTGCTTGGTCAGCTAGCATGCTTTGAACACCAGCAGCTGGGGAGCAATAGTGGAAGAGGGATATTATACTTCTTTTCAAATATGATAACTTCCTGAATGTCCTGGATTGGCCACAGAAGTCCAGAATCATGGACTAGATGAGATGTTACCAGATCCAGGAGGAATCTTCTGAAACATTGAATACAGCCTAGCTTCCCCAATCTACCATCCTCCAGATACATTGGACTGCTATTCCTACCAGCCTTGGCTACTGGATAACTATTGGATTGTTATTCATATGATCTAATAGTATGGCCATTGGAAAGCAGCAAGTCTGAGAAAGATACTGAAAAGTCTTCCCTTCTGGGGAAGCAAAAAAGTTGGACTTTACCTGCTTTGCACATATATTGTCAGGTTCATTGCATCAAAATGTACACACATCTGGATAGATAAACAGCTGCTTCAAATTAACATTCTTTATTGCCCTGAATGGAACTCTATTGATTGATCTTAGCATTTGAATAGTCAAATGCTTCTTTTTTCAGTTTAAAGGATACGTATCAGTTAATTTGTATCTTATAATGAAATGTTTGTACTATGAATAACTTCCATAGGCCAGGACTTAATAGAATATGATAATATATCACAAAATAAATGCAATCTAAAATGCTAGAGATAAATAATAGCTTTGGGGAAAATCAATTTTGTGGATCTTGAGATTTGATTGGATACATTCCAGCCCAGTACCTTACTTGATGGCACTGAACTACTCCTTATCACATCCCTTCTAGTTTTGGAGGACAATAATTGTTCAAGTATTGGCTTTGTTATAACAAAACTGCTTGTTCCTGATGTTGAATATATACAAGGAGACATCAACAGATCAATGGCTTCCTGTGATGATCCAGGGTGGGGTACAAAATAAACAGAGTCACAAAAAACAGGTGAAGCCCCTTTTATTCCTTCACTTTGCTTCCAAGCTCCAAATATCCTTGACTGGAGACAAAAAACTCCCACACAAACAGTTACAAGAAGAAGGAAATGCCATTTAAATTATAAAGAGTAAAAAACAACACAAATCAGACAAGATAAGGGCTGAAAGACTGTCCACAGATATCAGAACACACACTGGGAAGGACGCCAAACTCAGAGAGGAACAATAAATTAGAGATATTTCCATGCTTTGTTTCCAGCACTTGCTCGTACGCATGTTTGTCCTCTTATCCAGTTGTCACAGTTGCAGCCCATGAAGAGGATCAAGACCCTCTCCTCCCCATTAGACCACATCTCTCCCTTATCCTTTCCTCTCTGAATGCCCTAGGATGGGGAGGGGATGGGCCTGGGTCTTCCTCTTGACTGCTTAGCTGGCCTCTGCCCTTCCCCAGCCTCCTCCACAAGCTCCGGAGCCACACTTCCACTCCCTGTCATCTGTTCCTCCTCTCCCTCAGAGTCAGTCTCCACCAGGGGCATGACACTTCTGTTGTAGAGCATTTTGTTTTTATAATGGTCAACCACAAGTCTTTGGACAGGATGGCCAAAAGTACTATAGTGCATGCTCAGCACTATTTCCCCAGGAAATAATATCGTAAGGAAAAGTCAATGCTGGAACTAAAATATAGGCATTACAATGAGTCTTACTTATTATATTATTTTATAGCAGCACTTGAAGAATCCTTAAAGGAGACAAATATTGCAAACCAAGAATAACAACTAATATTTTGATGGCTATCTTCAGAATAGAATAATTTGGGTAACCTGAAGGGCTCAAGTTCTATAGCATAGTTTGAAAGGGACTGAAGTAGCAATCATTTTGCCAGATTCTATTAGCATTGAATCTTGGACTTGCTACTTCTAGGCTGGCAACTCACCCAAAGTGATCTTATGTTAAATGGAATCATTCTGTTGATGACTACCAATGTCTTCATTTGTCTTTCTCAGCCTCCCATTCATAAGTTGCATGGGTTTGTTGATGACTGATTGTATGTGAATTTGTAAAATTTTTATTTTCAAAAACAGAAGCATCTAACAATGCAAAAGATTATATTGAAATGCCATTTGGTCTTCTCTTGTTAACTACTGCTGAAAGGATGACAGTTCCATGTTGATAACTCCATGAGTGCTGGCTTTGGATCTAGGATAGAGAATTGTCTAAAAGTAACAAAATTACTTTATAAAGGGCAGTTAGTAGGGAAAAGGAAAAAGAGAGACAAAAAGTCAAAAATATTATAAAGTTTTTTGCAGCAAATATGGAACATTTCAGGACAGCTAGGAAGGAGTAAATTTAATAAAGATTATTGTATTATCCATTCCAACAGTTTCATTCCACAAAATTGAATCAGAAGTCAAGAGTTAGAAGTCATTGGCAACCTCTACAGCTAAAGAAAGTGACCTCTGGATTATAGAAGGTGACCTCTAGATTTACCTCTAATCAGAGGTAAATTGATATTAAGAGCAGAGAGAAAAATTGTTCTACCCCTTTCTTTTCTTATTTTCCTCAAACATCTCTAGAAATTCCTCCTTCTGATTCAGGTAGGTATTTATATAGAAACCAGACTTGCTTCATCCTGATCCAACCTGGCTCTATCCCCACCTACAAGACTCTCTTCCCTATGAGGATTATCTCAGTCTTCCTAATTTAAACTTCAAGGCACTTTTTTAATATTCATTGAGCTGGAGCCATTACTGAAAACACCATGTTCCTAGCAATTGTACACCAACTGTTGTTTAAAACACATTAAAAGTTTATATAGCAAAGAAGGCAGTTCTTCTGGGATTGTATTCATCATTACCTCAAATAGCTGAACATGTAACTGGAAGTTATTGTTTTGAAACCTAAAATACTGGAAGCCTATTTAATTCCTACACAAATGGCCAGCATTCTTTTTGAAATCTGAAATATGTGGACTGGATGTATGCAGAAAATTTCAAACAATAAATTGCTATAATAATTGAGATGTTGGAGTATTGTCCCCATACAACGACTTTACAGTTTCTGTCAAAATAAATTGACACATCTTAATGACGATGGATGCTCACCAAAGACTAAAGTAATATATAAGTTGCCCAGATTCATGTAGAAAGACAGTGTGCCTCTGTGTGTGTGTGCATGAGGGTATGTATGCATGTCTGTGTGAGAAAGCAGTGTTCTCAAATATCATGAAACTCATACTCAAATATTTACATATTTATACTTTCAAGTTCACCTCTGAACAAATTATTTGGTCTCATTTACAAATGTGTCTTTGAGGCCTAGGAATGACAGATGAGCTTTAATGGGAAGTAACAGCAAAGAAGTGAAACTGACAAACTGCTGTACTTGACTGCCATATCAAAAAGCTCCAGCTGCTCTGAATTCAGCCACTGTCACCCATCTTGAGTGGAGAAAGAAGATAGCCCTTTCTGAATCTGGAGTCAAGTAGCATGTCTGTGATGAGGACAATCTGGTTGCTGAATATACATAATGTGCATTGGGATTTCACTAGCAGTTCACCCCTGATGTGAATGAACTGCAGGAAGATGTGCGATCCTAAAAATGACTCAAACACCCAAACCTCCCTACTCTCCACATATCACATATCACTTCTTCATTCTAAGCAGGTCCATTGAAATTGTCAATCCATTGTATTGTGAGATATTGGATTAAAATAATGCAAACAAAACATGCTACCCTTTTATATACGAATGCAATACAGAAGCCTGATCATGAGATTCTGCCGAAATGTTGCTACAACTTTAAAAGCACAACTATAATGACATGGGGAAAATACCCGAACAAAGCTGAATACCATACATGTAAGTACCTGCGAAAACCTAAGAACACACACACACACACACACACACACACACACACATATATACCGTGTTTCTCATATAATAAGGCTGGATCTTATTTTTTTTTTTGAGCCCCGAAAAAATGGCTAGGTTGTCTTTTTGGGGGTGACTTAATTCCCCACACCCTTGCATCTTCAGGCGGGCGGGCGGCGACAGCTTGGATGTTGACCTTGGCATTGGTGGGGCATTTTGTATCGGGGTCAATGCAGGCAGCACCATATCTGGGTATGCAACAAAAGTACTTCCTAACGGAAAGCCCCCCCACCATTCCCCCCCATTTCGCATGTTTTAATATAGGCCTTAATTTGGGGGGAGGGGCTTAATTTCATTTCATGCCTATAAAACATGCTGTGACTTCCTATTGGGGGAGGCCATATTGTTGGAGAAACAGGGTATATATATATATATATATATATAAATATAAACCCGAATAACCAAAGATCCACATACAAATACCCGCAAGAACCTCAGAAAACAAATTTATATATATTTCTTTTCTGAGGTTCTCGCGGGTATTTGTATGTGGATCTTTGGTTATTTGGGTTTTCTCCCGCGTAAGATTGGAAGTATCTAGGCAACGCTTTGATGAAGTCTCATTCATCATGATGAATGAGATGATGAATGAGACTTCATCGAAATGTTGCCTAAATACTTCCAATCTTGCGTGGGAGAAAACCCGAATAACCAAAGATATATATATATATATATGTGGATCTTTGGTTATTCGGGTTTTCTCCCGCGTAAGATTGGAAAGCCACAAAACCTCAAAGCCACAGGACATGAGATTGACTTTAAAAATACCAGAACTATCGCCAAAACCGAACACTTCAGCAGCAGAATCATCAGAGAAGCCATAGAGATAGAAAAACACCCACACAGCATGAATAAACGAGATGATACCTCCTGCCTACCAGCCATTTGGAAACCCGCCCTCATGAACAGACGAGTACCTAACATGAAGAATGACACCAGACCCATACCCCTGAGAGCCACACAAGATGCCACCACCACACTTCCACGTAGAAAGCAGACTCACACCCACACAGAAGATGAAACACGACCACGGACCAGAAGCCACACTGCAGCTGCATCACTACCCACTTCAAACCCCTCTGAGCCATACATGAAGTGAACTGACCCCCACCATGAAGATGCAGCATGACCATGAACTCGAAGCCAAACAGCAAGATCACAGCTCACCAGCTCAAACCCTCCAGCAACTAAGACTAACCTGAGCACAATCAAGCCCCCACCTGAACAGAACATGCCTCCAGCCAATCAGAACACAGCCAACCCCCCAACCAATCAGAACATAGCCAAGCCCCCACCCAATCAAGTCACACCCCCACTAGCAGTTAAAAGGAAGAAGCAGCTGCAAGCTCACATCACTCTGAGAAGCACAGAGCTGAAGACCAAGCCTGAAGATGATGAATGAGACTTCATCGAAACATTGCCTAGATACTTCCAATCTTATGCGGGAGAAAACCCGAATAACCAAAGATCCACATACAAATACCCGCGAGAACCTCAGAATATATATATAGACTGAATATATATAGAGATTGAAAAAAGACCAGAAAGCATGAACAGAAGAGATGATTCCACCAGGCTGTCAATCATTTGGAAGCCTGCACTCACAAACAAAAAAATCTCCACACCACAAGCCAGGCAAACACCTGGGTACAAACAGATCGCCCCTGATACCTCCATCTCAAACACACCCCAACCAGGCACCCAGATGAAACCCAGCTTCCTAACTAATGATAGCCGTCCATTTACCCGAAGCCAAGCTGCACTAAAGGCCTCCAATAAAGTAACACAATGTTGCCAGCCAATCAAGATACAAAAAGAGCCAAAAAAACAGACAGAAGATATTAGAAGCAGAACACAGCAAAGTCCAAGACCAATAAACACAGACCAAGACTCTCAACCAATCAGGAGGAAGAAAAAACCATTCTGACACAGCAATAGGCTGCCCCAAATTTAAATCTGAAACCACTGTTAAAGTCTAACTCACAGACGAACACTATACAGAAGCCTGATGATGGTAGATGAGATTCTGCTGAAACGTTGCTACAACTTTAAAAGCACCACTACTATGACGTGGGAAAATACCCGAACAAAGCTGAATGCCAGACATGTAAGTACCCATGAAAACTTAAGAATATATATATAATGCCTGCACATTAAAGCTCATGAATTTTAAATGCATGTAGAATTTAAATATTAACAATGATACAGGACTTTCTAAATTTTCTTTTGTCATCAAGGATGAGCAATATGAGTTACACAGGCTACATGAAACTGTCAAGTCCCCATTTGTGTCTCACAGAATCTCCTAGAGTGGGCAAGGTTGAAATTTTCAAATCCATTATTGGCCTTAAGTCTCCCAAGTCTTTTTGGCCAAACTCACTCCAGTCCTGTCATATTTTCATAGGCATCTTGGATTTTTCAGGATAGAAAAGCAAATGTTGGTCTCTAGATTGAAAACATTGTTCACTTCTGCTTTATATGGATCCTCAACTATTCTGACAGATTCCAATATATGTTGGATTGGCATTATGTCCAACATGCTTCCTAGTATATTGTTGTTTCGTCCCCTCCAGATGGCAAAAGTTCTTTCTGTATATTTTTGCATTGCCAGTCATGTCATTTGGATGGCAGGAGAAAATGTTCCACAAATTTTGTAGAGATGGAGGTGCTTTGAGAACTGGGCCACATCTTAAAAGCAGAGAGGAAGTGTGATCATTTATAGGCGTATCAGTGGAATAGGAAAAGAGTATTAAAAAATCAAGATGGCAGCTATGAACAAAGTCCTATTCTTTCTATGGATGGGGTTGTAACTGCCATCTTGATTTTTTTTGATATCTTTTTTTCAGACTTCCTTGATCAATTCACATTCTCCGCATCTCATCCTTTTTCAATGTATGGAAGGATGGTTCATATGAAGTTTTATGTTGTATTGGGTCTCCTTGGAACCATGCTAAGCTTGGCTATCTATTCTGTCTAAGCTCAACTGACTTTTACTTGGATGAGTCAGAAAATATAGCAGTCTGCCTTGAGTAAGGTCAAGAGAAAATAGATTCCATTGATTGCAATAGATTTAACTCTATGACTAAAATAAACCCTTTCTGTTATGTATGTAAATAGTTTAAATAAAAGCAAGCTTGGGGTAAAGTGCAGGGTTCTGGCCCTGCACTTCTGATTGGGTGTTAAGCGGCTCGATCGGATTGGTTGGGTTCAGAGAATCCGATTGGCCCTGAACGAAGGACTCTTATTGGTTCTGGAGCTAGCGTCTTACAGCTCCCTATTGGTTATTTCACATTAAGGTCACCTATATAAGGCAGAGTTGTTGTTGTTCACTCTCTTAAGTCACTATGTAATAAAGAGCTGAAAGTTCACCAACTAAGATTGTCTCCAGTCATTTCACCCATGCCTGAAACTATATCACTGGTGACGAGGGTGGGATTTGGAGACATCTGATCTTAAGGAACCGGGAAGAAAAACAGAGCACATGCCAAGACGACGCCACCAACGGAAACCATGTCCAGCGGCATCGTACCACCCGCTCCATTCGATCTGAACCAAGAGGATTGGGAATCCTACATGGATCACTTCCAAATGTTCCTTGAAACAAATAACCTGAAGGACGCCACACCAGCCAAGAAGCGGGCGCTGTTCCTGACGTACTGCAGCCCGGCTGTCTTTAAAATGGCAAAGGCACTCGCAAAACCTCGAGAAGTTAAAGCAATGAGCTGGGATGACCTCGAACCTCTCCTGAGAGACCATTACACAACAACTGTACCTACACTCGTGAGAAGCCAGCGAAAAGGAGAGAGTGTGGCTGACTTCATGGCAGACCTCCGACACTTGGGAGGCTTCTGCGGATTCGCAGACTTCGATGAAGCCGCTTAATTCTGGGATTAGATGCGCTGGGCATGCAAAGCAAGCTGATGGTGAAAGGCGACATCGACCTTGCTGATGCCATCGCCGAAGCCACTGCTGCTGAGGCGACCAAAAAGTCTGCGGCACAACTACGGCGAAGCCGAAACCCAATGACCCCACAGACAGGCGACCTTTTATCCAAGTCAGAAGAGCAGCTTGTTACGACGCACCATGAGGACCTCTCTTCGTCGTCAGACAGCGACGAAGAAGGGGTCCATCGACTGCGGTTCGACCAGGTCCCTCGCTCTAAACCCTCACGCCCTTGCGCTGGTTGCGGGGCAAACCACCCCAGGGCAGATTGCAAATTCCGTGATGCGATCTGTCATGAGTGCGGAAAACGAGGCCACATCAGTCGAGTCTGTCGCAGTCTATCGGGACCAAGTCAGGCCTCAAGGGGGACCAGCTCTCGCCAATCGACAGGAAACCGTCCTGTAAGGCGAGATCCAGCAAACCACTTCTACAGATATCGAGCGTTGCAGAAAGAAGAGGCCCATCATACTATCACTATAGGTCACGCCTCAGCCATGGACGCTAAGAAGATTCGAGTCACAGTGGCCATAGAGAACCAACCTTGCCACATGGAGGTCGATTCCGGATCGTCCCTCTCGATGGTGTCGTGGAAGACATTAAAGCAACTCATTCCTACCATCCAATGCCAAGACCTTCGAATGCAACGTCTCATCCTTAAAGACTACCAAGGGAATTGGATCCCTGTGGTTGGGTCTTGTCGAGTCCGCGTCTCGTTTAAAAAGCATACGGCATACTTACCTCTAACGATCATCAATAGGGACAGGCCTAGTTTGTTGGGCCTCCAATGGTTCGCACCACTCGGCATCGAAGTAGCCGGCGTGAACTGAGTCGGTGATTGCGAGTGGGAGGAGGACCTTATTACTGAATTCAGCGATGTCTTCACAGATCATCTGGGCGAGTATAAGGGGACTCCAATTTCATTTAGCCTCAACCCTAAGTTCGCCCCGATCCGTTTAAAGCCCCGTCGAGTTCCGTTCGCCCTTAAGGCCAAGATAGATGAACAACTTGACAAACTAATTAAACAAGGGGTACTGCAACCCATTGATCATTCTCCATGGGAAACTCCTATTGTAACCCCCATTAAACCAGATGGGTCAATCCGAATCTGTGGGGACTACCGGGCCACTCTAAACCGCGCCCTCCAGCAGAACGCGTATCCAGTGCCGGTGGTACAGCACCTCCTTCATTCCCTGGGAGGCGGAAAGGTTTTTGCTAAGTTAGATTTAGCTCAAGCCTATCAACAATTGCCCGTGGACGATAAAACAGCCCAAGCTCAAATGATAGTAACGCACAGAGGTGCTTTTAAATGTACCCGATTGCAATTCGGGGTAACTGTAGCCCTGGGAATATTCCAAAGTTTAATGGAACGATTATCGCAGGGAATCAAGGGCGTGGTTCCGTATTTTGATGACCTGTTAATTGCAGCTCCTAGTAAAAAAATTCTACAGAATCGTTTAAAATGTGTTCTTAAGAAATTCCAAGAAGCGGGATTGAAAGTAAAAAAGGATAAATGTCATCTGTATACAGACAGTGTTGAATTTCTAGGTTATCGCATTGATAGTCAGGATATCCACCCTACTGAGAGTAAATTAAGGGCGATAAAAAATGCTCCCAGACCCCGTAACAAAACAGATCTCCAGGCATTTTTAGGCCTTATTAATTTCTATAATGTGTTTTTACCACATAAGGCGACTGTGGCTGAACCGTTACACCGGTTATTAGATAAGAAAGCATTATGGGTTTGGGGTTACCGGGAGGAAAAAGCGTTTTGAAATGTAAAAGATTTACTTACATCTGATTCTGTACTCATGCAATATAATGAAACATTACCATTGGTTATAACTTGTGATGCCTCACCGTTTGGGGTGGGCGCTATTTTGAGCCATGTGCTGCCTAATGGAAATGAGGCCCCTGTTGCATACTTTTCGAAGACTCTTTCTCAGGCAGAACGTAACTATGGACAAATAGATAAGGAAGCTCTTGCAATTGTGGCAGCCATAAAAAAATTCCATGAGTATGTATATGGAAGGACATTTACCATTGTAACTGACCACAAACCTTTACTGGGGATAATCGCTGGGGACAAACCAACTCCCTATATATTGTCCCCAAGAATGACTCGATTCCCCTATGAGCAAACTGAGGGGGGGGGGGGAGGAATGAAAGAAGACAACATTCCAGGGAACCTGTTCCAAGAGAACGATGAATCTAGTGAAACTCAGGAAATGGAGCAGGAGGAAGAATCGTACACTCCAAGAGAATCCGATTGGCCCTTAACGAAGGACTCTTATTGGTTCTGGAGCTAGCGTCTTACAGCTCCCTATTGGTTATTTCACATTAAGGTCACCTATATAAGGCAGAGTTGTTGTTGTTCACTCTCTTAAGTCACTATGTAATAAAGAGCTGAAAGTTCACCAGCTAAGATTGTCTCCAGTCATTTCACCCATGCCTGAAACTATATCACTTTCAAACCCTAAATTAAGGTTGGGAGTAGGAAAAATGGTATATTCCTTTTATTTATTATACATATAAACATTTTATCCAAGCAGCTTATACAGGAATCATACTTCATAAAACACATTAAACCATCTTCAAATTGCTCACAGCCAATAGTTTGTCACACAGTCATTCTATTAGCATAGTTGGTTTCCATGAGCCACAATAAATGCAAGAAATCCTGAACTCCATGACACCCCCATATGTGGATCATTGAACATCTGCTTAGCATTCCCTCTCAAATTTGGAATCCTGTACTTTTCCATAGATAATATTTGTAGTGATAAGGGCTAAAACAGTGTTTGAGTTTCAAATATAAAGAAAAGCTATATTAGACCAGAACAGTCATCTGTTTCCCCGATGGGCAATCTGATCAACTTAAAGAAATCATGAGGATATCATCTCACCCAGTAAAGCGCAAAGCATGGTAAATAGCTTGATTATGAAGTTAGATATGGTCATTATTACTATTAACTGATAATCTTAATCATGATGGATTCATCTAATACTCTTTGATTGTAAGATTGCATTCCTATATCTATGTGCAGAACCGCAGATTAAGCCTCCGTGAATTTAGTGGAATTTATTTCATATTAGTCATCACATGGATTGTATAATATAATCATGTCTACACCCTTACAGACAAGGCCAGAGATCCAGATAATTCAGCATCTACTTTTGGTAAATTTAGGAATCCATGTTTGTAGTCCTGGTAGCAGGGCAATAGCGTTTCCCCATTGTAGCTCTGTAATAACTGCACTTTAAGAAAAGATGCTGGAATTCATCAGGTTTATTTATTTATCAAATTTATATGGACACCATCACAAGATGTGATTCTGGGTGAATGACAGCAAAAAGGTATAAAACAATCAATATGTTAAGCACAGTCATATTAAAACATTTTTTTAAGAAATTTGATCAGTAATGGAGCAGATCAAGTGTAGGAGGAATGGCAGAACCTGAAGACAGAGTTTAAAAAACAGGGATCAGCCTAGAATCCCTACATAGTCATAAGTGAAGTCCAGTCTCCCTTGAATTCTGCTGACCTTATCTAACTTCAAGCAAGTGTTAATCATTAGTTGAGAAACTGCTTGTGCACAGGCTTGATTAGCAATAAATCAATAAATCAATTTAATTCAACCTTCACTTGTGGACCTGATTTTTCACATCTGACCAAAAACTTAAAACTGCCCTAAGATTTTTGGAAGATTTAGAAACCAGTATTCATTGGTGTCTTCCTAAATGTGTTCCTGGGATCAAGACTTCCAAATACTACCCATGCATGCTAACAAGAATTCGAGAATTATATTTATTTATTGTAATGAATGTTCTAACGTTTGTGAAGAAATACTGTGCATCTGGAATCTTACCGCACAATTGAAATAAGATAATGGAAAGTTCCACTGTCAGGGAAGTTCATTTTCACAGTAAGAAAAGAAATAAACACAATCCTACTTTTAAATATTTGTGCTACAGGCATTCATATACGATATAGTAGTCTTCTAACCTTGGTGTAGCTATTTTCAAATATAGAACGTATACAACACGAGGGGCTGCATGGTTGTTTGCTCTTCATGTTTGAAATGCACATGTAATTGTACATGTGGTGCACATATGTCAAGAATAGCCATATTTTTATGAATCATTTGTATATGCCTTGGCCAGACTTCTGTGTTTAAATAATTGTGGAAGCAACATAATAAATCTGTATTTAGAGATTGTTTTTGTTCAGACATAGGATGTATAGGTTTTTCTTTTTTAAAAAAAACCTACCCTTCTCACAATAAATAACAGTGTCCACACTGTTGGAATGCACACCACACCTTGGTAAAGTCTTTTGGTCCTTTTCTGGTGTGGAAATAAAAACCCTAAAATACAAGAATGATGGCAATTCAACATTGTCTTATTTTCTCCAAAGTCATGGGATGAAGATGCTATTCATTACATAGATATAAAAACAAGACTGCCTTTTTGGCTGGAAGATTTAATCTGGGGTTGTTTTTAATGATTAATATAGTAATGCCATATTAAGTAGAATAGTCCATGCATTGCAATTGCATTCCTTCAAGGAGTGTAGCCTGGGTGAGTATTTGTGTCCTTTGAAACAGGTTTCAATAAAATATTTGTAAATAATATCTAAGGGTGGGATAGAGGCTTGTGGGGGAGGAGGTCTTCTTTCCAATAGAAGGCCTTGAAATATTACCTTCTTGAAGTGATGCCTGTCTTATCCAACAGGATAAAAACTGTTTTGTTTCAGGAATAATAGCTGGAAGAAAGGTAACTGAAGGAAGAAAGAAGATTGAAAAAGGTTGTTTTTCTACAGTGCTGGTGGTCCTGACCTGGATCTGACCATTGCCATGATTGTTTTTTTTTTTTTAATGATTGTTAAGATGTAAAATATATTTTAGCATGATATGTCATTTGGTACTAAAGCTGTTTTCAGATGGAGGGATAATATGTATTTTTTATTTAGTGTTCTTTTTGTTGCTTATTGATTCATTACTTCAATTTATTTGGATGACTACCTCAAACACATGAATTCAAAGCAGCTAAGAATTAAACACTCAGAGAAACACACACACACACAAACATATGAATATCTACATACACACACATATATATGTGTATGTATCTCCTCATATCTCATATATATTTCTCAACTTACAACCAGTTGCTTAATGACATGATCTCCCCAAAGTTACTTGCAACCTATTTTTGTAATTATGATAGCCACACATACACACACTGAGATCACACGATCACATTTTGGGGACCTGGTAACCACTTCGCCTTTACAGCTATTTGCAATGTCCCATAGGTATGTGATTATGATTTATTGATTTGCAACAGTTTTTTTTGCCTGTTTCTGGTGTTTATTTCCAGTTAGCAGCAAAAAAACATTTATTCAGGAAAATAGATTCATTTAATAATTGATGCAACAATTGTTGCATTCATAATGTCTGGTTGTAGCTTTGACCTACCCTAAAAGACGGGACCTGGATCATACCTCTTTTGCTATTGGAAAGGAATGGTATAGCTAGATAGCTTTTCTCTTTTTAAAGGATTTTCTCTAGAAAGTAAATGGAGAGAAGTCATAACTGAAACAGTTGAAAGAATTCTAAATTTTCATTGCTTTTTAGGCATCTACTGTATTTTTCAGAGTATAAGATGCACTTTTTCCACCCCCAGAATTGGGTGGAAATGTCTGTGTGTCTTATACATTGAATGTTGCCGAAGCCCCACCCACATGCCTGCCCCCACCCTTTGGCCTCCCAGCAATTTGCCTCCTTGCAGCAAACAGCCTGGTCAGCTTCAGTACAGCCTGATTGAGCACAAGCAGCTGATTGTCAATTGGATCTGCTTCCTGACGACCAGCTGTTTCAGGCTGCAGGGATTGTCATTGCCTATTGCCATCTCCCCACCCCACATCCCATTTTTGGTCTCTATACCCTCCTTTTTGGCCTCCCCATTTTCTTCCTGTTCCAATCCCCGCTGCCCAGAACAGGCCGAAAATGGAGCACAGGGAAGCTGAAATGGGGCGTGAGGCATTTGAAAACAAGATACAGATGCCAAGAATGGGGCGCAAGGAGGTGGCAATAGGCTATGATAATCCCTGCAGCCTGAAACAGCTGATCGCGGGTGGCCAATCCAACCAACAATCAGCTGCTTGTGTTAATCAGGATGCACTGAAACTGAAATAGGCTGTTTGCTGCAAGGAGGCAAATTGCTGGGAGGCAGAGGCAGATTCCCCCCCCCCTGTTTTCCTCCCCAAAAGCTAGGTGCATCTTATACTTTGGAGCCCTTATACTCTGAAAAATACAGTTTGGCGCATCATATATTGGTAGAAAGATTATGCCAAGAATCCCAGCACAAAGATTTGTTAAATTAGTTATATGAACTTCTAGTGAAATACTGTATATTGAATCAAAACATGATTGAATAATAAAAACCTAATCCAGAACATTTAGTGCAATTCTTTCTGTTAAGTTCTGCGCATGGGCGCAAGGAACGGAGACGAGATGGTGAACAATGAACTTCAACTCTTTATTAATCATTCTGAACAGAGCAAAAACCTAGGGCAGCAGCAGCCTTTTTATAGGCAAGCTGCTGATCTAGTAACCAATGAGAAACGTGGAGTGTTAACCCCTTTAACCAATGAGAGTGGCTCGTTAACAGCCAATCAGATTCTCCTGAACGGACCAATCCGATATTGCTATTATCGGCCAATCAGAAGTGCAGGATTAGAACCCTGCTATTTCTAAAGGTTTGATAAAACTTTATTTAAGCGTTTTATTAGTTCATAACACTTTCCCTATCCTTTTGGATTCTTTCAGATGCCACAACAGGTGGGACAATGATATGGTGATATCAGAAAAAAGGGGAGAGTTATGATTTTGAGGGAGTTGTATTTTGAGAGATATGTATTAAGGCAATCCTCTTGCTTCTCTGTGAATTATATCTGAAAGAGGACTCCCAACCTATTATGATTATCCTCTCTCTCCATCAAGATATGGTATGATTTCAGTGCCTTAGAGGATCACCAAAGGGCTTTGGGGGCTACTTATTGCTACTTTAAATGCCTTCTTTTGTGTAGCTGATCAAATTTCCTTGGGAGTCCTTCTGTTGTCTAGTTTTCAGTGGCTCCCCTCCTAGCTTCTTTATAGTACCTCCCCTCATCTTCCTTCTTGCCGGTGCATTTTTCTGCATCCCAATGAACTTTAAGAAGGCTGTCCTAAGAAGGAGTGAACAGATTCTGCAGCAGGAATCCAACCCGGAGAGTAGAGTGTGTATTAGCATACGGGCATAGTTACTACAGTTTGTTGCATGACAGGAAGCTGCAGAAAAGTATACTGCCCCTGGCCTGTCTACAGAGAACAGGAAGGGATTCAACAACGTATACAATAGATGAAAAGGAAAGTGATTTGGTTTCTGGTATAAGTCTCAGGATATTGTCAGACATCCAGCAAAGAGGTCAAGAGAAGTAGATTGTGTATACTTTCTATTTATGTATCTAAACATTTAAATCATGCATCTGTCCTGTAATGATATTGCAGAAAAGGAAATAAAGATTTCTTTCTTGTTTTATTGTCATGTATGATACAGAAGTATCTACCCATCTGGTGATCCAAATCACTTTGGGTAATGAGACAGGTGGCATATAAATTTAATAAATAATCAATTAAGTAAGCAATGTGAGGCCACAGTGTTTCCTGTCATGTTGAGATAAGACATAATTAAAATCTCAAGTATGCTCTAACATAGGCGTAACAGAGTCCAAAAGATAAAGACAACCATCTAGCTTTTTAAAAAGGCATTTTAAAAAAACACATATAAATGCCTGAAGCTCTCCATTTAGCCCATGGCTGTTTAAAAATGCTAAAATACATCTGGCAGCTATCAAATGCTGACCAGCTTGAAAGAATACAGTGTTTGATGCTGCCTTCAGAATAATGGAGTCCTTACTTTTCGAGTATATCTTGAGCAGAGCTCTCCTAGCATACATTATGAAGACTTGAAATTAGTGAGTTAAACTATTAGGTGTAACAATGTGTCATATACTGCAAGAAGCAGTCCTAATAAAATCCTTAGGAATAGATCTGACTACTGTGCTTTCCTGGGGGTGGGATGTTGAGAAAGAGAGTGGGGGGAGAGGGGGAGGGAGGAGTAGGGAGAGGAAGACAGAGATGAGAGAAAGAGAGGGGGGAGAGAATTTGAATATGAATATTTGTCAGATAGAAGAAGGCTTCTGGTCAAAGGCTAGCCAAATTGTTAGAAGAAATATTGTAAAAACTGGGGAGTCAGCTTAGAAAAATAAATGCATCAGAGCAGTGTAGTTCTTAAGCCCATGGTTTTTATCAAGTAACATAAATGGCTACTTAATCAAACCATTGTTTGATATGAAAATATTCTAGGCAAGGGTTGCTTCCTCCCTTTAATTTTCAGTTGGCTTTGATGTATGGTCTCCATGAAACTGTGGCCAGATGTCATCTTTTGATTTGTTTTTTGTGTCAGGATTAGAAATGAATTCATATAATAATTGTTTCTAAGCGTACAAAAGGGAAATAGTAGCTTAATCTTGACTCCATCCATGGTAATGGTAGACTGTCAGTATGGCTTACTTGCTAGCTCATGCCTTTTCGGCAACATCTAGTGAAGGAGATGGAATGTGACCCCGTGAAAGTATTTCCTGTACTTCATGTTCCTGTTGCCTAGGGAAATATTGCCATAGAAGATTGTTCTATTTAAGAATGTGATATTAATCAGAAGTTGGTAGCATCTTACTTGTTGGGAAGGTTATTTGATATTACTATTTTCACCAAGGGCAAAGCTTAATTATGCAGGAGGCTGTTCATCGTGTTACTGAATTTAAGTTGAAGAGTTCTTGGTGCTTCAAAACTCCTACAAGCCAGTTTCTTTGCAACTGAACGTTTTGCAATGGAATATCAGGGCTCCAACAAATATGCCCTCATTCAAATCAAAAATCTCTAGTCGCATCTCAGAAAAATAAATTGGTTTATTAGAAATTGCTATGTTGGTGCGTGACTGGGTGCAGCCGATATTAAATCACATCATACATTTTCCCCTTGACCCTGGTCTTTCCTCCACCCCCTGGATGTGACTTCTCCAATGGGACACATCCATCTTCAAGAGTCATCCATCATGCTCTCTAATAATCTTCTTATGCTCTGACAACTTTGGGCTGCCAAGGTGATTATCTAGGCATTTCAATAATGCCTTGTTTTCCCCCACTCCCTTTTTCTGGCAGCTAAAAAGAACAAAGGAGTATCTTTTTAGTTGACACTGAAATAGTTGCATATTCTTCATAAAAAGAGGAAATAATTATTGCTCAAAAAGAAAACAACAACAACAGAGGACATAGGTGGAGGTCAAATATTCATATATCAATTAAAATTGCAGCAGTTTAAGCAATATAATGCTATTTCCACAGCTTGAAAGATTGGCCAAGTAAGAAAGACTGAATATTTAACTTTTAGCAGCTTTTCAAACTGAAGATATCATCCAATAGAGGGCTGTCCTTTCATAACTCTTTAAAAAGAGGACTATATTTTTAAAAACTATGTGACATGGCTACACATAAAGCTGTGCCTCAGCACAATAAATGAGATTAAGAAAGTACAGTACAAATAGTCCTCACTTAATGATGGTTATTGGAACCAGCAAGTCAATTGCTAAGTGACATGATGGCACAATGGTTAGAATACAATATATTGCAGGCCAATTCTCTTGACTGCCAGGGGCTCAATCCTCACCAGCTCAAAGTTAATTCAGCTTCCCATCCTTTCCCGATTAGTAAAATTATGATCCAGATTGTTGGGGACAATATGCTGACTCTGTTAATTGCTTAAGAGGGCTATAAAGCACTGTGAAGTGGTATAAAAGTCTAAGTATCATTGCTATTGCTAAATGACATGGTCAAAAAATACAATGTCATGTCACCATGCCAACTTAGGACATTAGGAAAAGTCTACATGGCTTTCCCACCAACTTTACTTGTCAGAAGATGGCAGTGAAGGTGTCAGTTGCCAATTGTCCAAACTGCAATCATGCGACCATGGGGATCTGCAGTGGCTGCAACAAGGGTCATAGATCATCCTTGTTCCATGCCATCATTACTTCAAATTGAATATACTACTTATATATTCAAAGAAATTTGATTGCATTTAAACACAGTTCAAAGGAGTGCACAGTCTTTATGAAACAGTGGATTAATTTTGTTTCTACTTGCAAAAATATATTTCTTCTGCCACATTTTTTGTATTATTTAAGTAGCGACCATTACTAAAATTTAAATTTTAGTAAATAACAAGTAAATAAATATGTTGCAGACAAATGCAAATACTAAGGTAGTCTCTTATGAAGTTCTGTGTATAACTAAAGAAATCATAATTTCACTATCTGTCTAGACAAAACACCAGATGACTATAAAAGAGACCAGATGTCAAGTGTTTTGGCCACATCTTTATACAATAGGAAGTAAAAGTCTTTAATTCACATTATTCATATCAGCCTCACATCCTGAATCAGCACACAGTAACATGCAAATATTTAGGTTCTGAATCTTGTTGGAAACCTGGAAGAACATTATATGGACCTTGCTGAAGTGTTATAAGTGCCATCTTTTTTAACCCCATTGCCCCAAAGCAATTACATTCTATCTTTAAACTTTTATCCTGCAAAGTTGCATGAATAATTGGAGAAGGATAGATTTGATAGACAGCTATATTTCATCTTTATCCTTCCCACACTGAAAAACCTACATTTGGACAGAGTGAAGGTTTGGATCATGAATGAAAAACCTGTCTCTATCGTCTTACTCAATCTGGTTGGAAGGTTGTATTCTAGGTAGCAGAGTTATGGATTGTTGGCTGGTGGCATCCCACCTCTCTGAAATGTGCTTCCTTTTGAGTATGGCACCAATCATGACAAAGCAGGGCAGAGGCAGGGGTATGTCTATTGTCATTTGTTAGACTTTGGTGGCAACTAGGGGTCCTATTCTGGACATCGTCAGATATGAAACTTTTTGTGAGGTCAGGAGTCAGTGTGGATTGCTGCTCACATACTTTCCTCTCAGCAGTGTGGCAGCACACCAACCTACTCTCTGGACCCTGTACTCTGGGCTTCCCGTAGAATTCCAGAGGCTTAGGGAACTGGGAGACTTCAATCTGCATGTGTTAAAGTGGTTCTCCTCTTTCCTTCACAAGTGGTTCCAGTCAATGTTGGTGGAGGAAGAAAGGCTGAGCTATAAGCCCCTGAAATGCAGGGTACCTCATTGCTTGAACCTTTAACCTCCACTTTTTAACATCTTAATGAAACCACTGGGGGAGATCATCTGTCAGTGTAGGGTGTGATTTTATCAGTATGAGGATGTTACCCAGTTATTTATCTCCAATCCTAACCAATCAGGCTGATGCTGTGGCAATGCTATAAGAGTATGGATGGGGAGGAACTGGCTTCAGTTCAACCATGGCAAGACAAAGTGCTTTGGCCTGCAGATCTAGATGAAATGTCACCTCTGATTCTGGACAGAGTGCTCAGAGTGCCCTAGATTGAGCTGATGTGCCATTTAGTGGTTCTTTTAGACTCATGGCTCCTACTTAAGGAGCAAATGGCAGCTATGGCTAGCGGGGAGGGAGGGGCTTTGACAGATTCATCTAGACCACCAGTTGCACTTGTTTCTGGACTAGAAGGCCTTGTTCATGGTAACTCCTGCCTTGGTCACTTCCCATTAGTCTACTTCAATACCATTTCCTTGTGGCTGCCTTTGAAGGCCACCCAAAAGCTACAAGAGGTCCAAAATGCAGCAGTGTGCATAGTGATGAGTGCTTAGGTTTAACCATGTAACAACTGTGCAGTACGAGCTGCAGTGGCTTCCAGTTTCCTTACCAGTGACATTCAAAGTGCTGGATAGTACAGGGCCCGATTATCTGATTATCTTATGCCTTCTCTCCCTGAGGGCATCTATCCATCCTAATAGTTCAGAAAAGGTTGGCACACTCCTAGTCCCTCCCCTTAAACATTGCCATCTTATGGAATCTAGGAAACATGTCTTTTCTGTTAAGTCCTGAGTATGGGCGCAAGGAACGGAGACAAGACATCGAACTGTGACTTCAACTCTTTATGAGTGACTTCAGAACAGAGCAAAATACTTGGGCAGCAGCAGCTCTTTTATAGAGCTGGCTGCTGTCAAAACAACCAATGATTTGAGTTTACTACTCTAACAAGCGTCCAATCAGAGAGACCCGCTGTCAGCCAATCAGATTGGCCAGAAACGACCAATCATGACTCGCTGTTCACGGGCCAATGAGAAGTGCAGGATTATGAGCCTGCTGTTAAAGTAAAGCTATTAGGGTTGTTACTGACACATTGGCTTAGTCCATAACACTCCTCCCCACTAGGTTCTGTCTGAGGGGTGGGGTGATGTATTCTGTAAGTAGGCAGATCGCTTCACCTGTCTGCTTGATCTGCGCTGTTCCACCGGTTTCTGTCCTGGCTCCAGTTCCGTTGGGCTGCTTGCTGAGCTGGGTGGTGAAAATGGTCCCGCTGTTTCGTTGAGTGGCTCTGGGCTGTCCTCTCTGCTCTCACCAATGCTGTCATCCGGGTTCCCTGGATCTGTTTCCATCGGGGTGCTGTCACGCGGCGAGGCAATTTCCCGGCTCAGTTCTCCTTCTGGCAGTGAGTATCCCATGGTTGGTTGTGTAGACTGCTGGGTTCTGATTGTTAAGTTATCTGTTATTTCTTTTTCAGCCCCCTTGATGTCCTTCCCCACCCCAGTTTGAGATTCAGGGAATGAGATGGGAGTAGGTGTTAGTCTGGATCAAAGCTGGTCTATGTGGCGCTTCCACATTTTGCCATCTGCAGTTTGTAGATGATAGGATCGGGATCCCGTAAGTTGCGTTATGGTAGCGGGAACCCACAATGGGTCACCGGAGAAGTTTTTCGCAAAAACAGGGTCGCCTACCTGGAATGATCGACACTTGCTGCTGGATCCCAGGGGTTGTTCAGGTGCGTAAGCAGGGTGGAGGCGATCGAGATGTGAGTGAAGTTTTCAGCCCATCAGGAGTTCAGTTTGTGGTGCTGCTTGGAGTAATATGTTGGAGGAGAAGCATCCTGGTTATCTTGTCATCAATGTCACCCTGGTCCATTTTGTGTAAGGTCTTCTTTACAAATTGAACCATTCGCTCAGCCCTACTGTTGGCTGCAGGGTGAGCTGGCGATGTTAAGGCATGGCAGATGCCCCAGTCTGCTAGGTACTGTTCGAATGCCAGGGCAGTGAATTGAGGGCCATTATTGGAAACCAGGACATCCGGCAATCCGTGGGTAGCGAATAGCTTATTCAGTTTTTTAATGACCGCCTCCGTAGTGGTGGTCACAGGTAACCGTTAAGGGTAGAGTCTCGTTGTATTGTATCAATACAGCATCAGAAGTTAAGAGGTCTTTTACTTGTTGAAATGCTCATTCTTCACACCGTCCCCAGACCCAGGAAGCTCGTTGTTCCATTGGTGGTTCAGGCGGTCCCAATTTCCAGGTGGTTTGCCTGTCTCCTGGCAGAGGTTATTCTCCCTCCGGCTTGGACTGGACTCTCACTTGCTTCTGCAGACCTTTGCGATGTGGCCTCTTTTCCCACAGCAATGGCAGAGTGCGTTGAGGAATTTGCAGTCTGATCGCGGGTGGTTTGCCCCGCAACCAGCACATTGGCACGGAAATCTCTGGTTCCTTTGCTCTCATTCCGAGTGGAGCCTTTTGACCTCCTCTTCCTCACTGTCTGAGGATGACTTGAGGTCTTCATGATGGGAGGTAATAGTGTGCCTCTCAGAGGAAGGCAGACTATCACTAACGAGTTGGCGGTACGGTGTGTTCGCTCGGCGCATTCGAGCGGCTGACTTCCTGGTTGCTTCTGCAGCAGTAGCGTCGGCGATGACATCTGCAAGGCTGATGTCTCCTTTTGCCATGATCTTGCTCTGCACTGTATGGTCATCTAATCCCATAATTATTCGGTCTCTCATGGCTTCCTCGAGGTTTGCAAAACCACAGAGTCCTCCCAGGTTCCGGAGGTCGGCTACGAAGTCCCCAACGCTCTCATTCTTCCATTGGTCCCTCTGGTAAAACTCGTGTCTTCATATCAGTGTAGGTACTGCGGGTGAGTAATGGGCCCAGAGGATCGGCACAAGGTTGTCCCAATCCATGGTCTTCACTTCCGCCGGTTTGGCAAGTGCCTTAGCCATTTTAAAAACAGCGGGGCCGCAGTGGGTCAGGAACACCGCTCATTTCTTTCCAGGCATAGCATCTTTCAGATTGTTGGTCTCCAGGAACATCTGGAAGCGGTCCATATACGAGTCCCAGTCTTCGTTTGCCGGGTCAAATGGAGCGGGTGGTATGGCGCCGCTGGTCATTCTGCTGTTTGTTGCGTGCGCTCTCAGCCATGTGCTCTGTCTTGTTTGATGAGTATTTAGTCAGCTCTATCTTCTCCGCATCCCATCCTCGTCGCCAGTGTTAAGTTCTGGGCATGGGCGCAAGGAACGGAGACGAGACATCGGACTGTGACTTCAACTCTTTATTAGTGACTTCAGAACAGAGCAAAATACTTGGGCAGCAGCAGCTCTTTTATAGAGCTGGCTGCTGTCAAAACAACCAATGATTTGAGTTTACCGCTCTAACAAGCGTCCAATCAGAGAGACCCGCTGTCAGCCAATCAGATCGACCAGAAACGACCAATCACGACTTGCTGTTTGCAGGCCAATGAGAAGTGCAGGATTACGAGCCTGCTGTTAAAGTAAAGCTATTAGGGTTGTTACTGACGCGTTGGCTTAGTCCATAACATTTTCCACTGTGTATTCTTCCCACTGGGGTCTGATAAGCCATCCACTCTATTAACTTTCCAAAACAGCATTGACGGTCTGGCTTTTTTCCCAAGCACTCAAGATAGGGTGAGATTGATGAGAGGACTTAGTGATGGACTATATGTGAAAGTTTACTTGGTACTAGGTTTTAATGTTTGTGATTTTAACAGATAAATACAATTTAAATAAATGAGCAAGCTTCCAAGGTTGAGAAACCCTGGGCTAGTTATTTCTAAAGGAAGTGAGAATTTGGGATCTGTAGAAAGATGTCTTAAAAACAAAATCTATTTCAGCCCTCCTCTTATCTCTGTTCTTGATACCTTACTAAGTCTGAGCTGCAGTCTCAACTGCCCTAATTTGTCTTTTCTGCCAGAACACTTTGTTAGTAGTCTGTCTAGCTGTCTTTTTATCTTTTGTAGCCAAAGGGGGAAAAATAACCTCAAAGAGGAAACAGGTCAGGCCACTGGTACTTTCTTTAACTCTTAGCAAAATCACAGAATTAGTTAAAGAGAGTATATTAGGAAGGTTCACTTTAGGTTATGAACCTCTGTCATAACATTTTCCTGTCAGTGCAAAATTTGATCTAAATAGACATGTGCATGTATATACCATACCAAGATCAACCTTACAGTGAACTCAAATTTCCCCAAACATTGCCAGGACACAGTGTTTTCCAATCTTGGCAACTATAAGATATAAGATTTCTATTCCCAGAATTCCTTAGCCAGAATGGTCATAATATATCCAAGTGCCCAAAGCACAAATTTTCATATATTTGCTTTCCAAGGGAGACTGCACAATGCGAATTACTGAACGAGCAGAACAGTACACCAATTTAATAATAGTGTCTATACAAGCTCAGCACAAGACTTTCTCATTGAAGTCTGAACAGCAGATCTGAAAGTCTGTCTGAGGCATAACCATATTTTCAGAGGTATCTTCCTGGTTTACTTGTCCTCAAATGTAGGCCAGATGTCAAGATCCAATAATTCTCCTAGATATAGAACTACAATGGTGTTGAGAAAGACCTTATTACTCAGGGAAGACAGGTGTTGCTTTGTGTCTCAAGCAACAGTGAAACAAAATTATTTTGCCATATGGCTCAATATTGCTTTGACCAGGTGCATGCATAGCTTTGTGCATTTGGCAGTTAGTCTACAACCAACCAGCATGTATTTAAGAAAGAAAATATGTTTTGAAGCACTGCAGCACATTCAAAGAGAACTCTGTGTTTTGGAGCAAACATTTCTGCTGCTGATTAAAGCTTTTTCATGTATACCATGACTCACATGCTTCCACAAGAACATATGAATCAGGCCAAAGGAAAGCTAAAATGCAAAATTAAACAATTTCTTTTGAGCACTCAAGTTGTACAATCTCATGAAAGGAGTGCCTTGCTTCCCTCAGTAGATGCCTGGATGCTCCAGGGACAGCCACACGAAGAACAGGACTACAATAATATCTTGTGTTTCCCAAGAATTGGTATTCAGCAGTCCTCTGCCTCTGAACCTAGAGCTCCTTAGTGAGCTCTTCTCACAAGGCCTCTTTTTAGGACATTTAAATATTTTGATATCATATTTTGCTGTTTTCCAGCACTAGATAATTCTTTTTTAAAAAGGAACCAAGTACAGAATTCCATGTGTCTTTGCATCCATGATTTATTTAAAAGCTTGGCTATTGGGAATTTTTTTTAGTCTTCTTTTTGAAAATGTAGATTAAAAAAGGGTAGCATATATTTTTGTAATAAACCATAGCATGGTAATCAATACAAATGCATTTTAAAAGTATTTATATATTTTATATATTATATAATATAGTCAAATATATAAAGAGCTGTGATGGCATGGCACATTGGTTAGAATGCAGAACTGCAGATTAATTCTGCCGACTGCCTGCAGTTCGATTGCCACCGTTCAAGGTTGACTCAGCCTTCCATTGGCTGGGGCCAATATGCTGACTCTGTAACCTGCTTAGAGACGGCTGTGAAGCACTATAAAGTGGTATACAAATTTAAGTGCTATTGCTATGTAATATATAAATATAGCAAGAATTGAATTTACTGTATCCTCTTTCAGCAATATTTCCAGAATGGTAGAAAGGTTACATAATTCAGCTTTAATGTTCTTGATGCTCTTCCTTGGTTATAATAGTTAAAATGGCTCCTATTTTTTCCCTCCTCACCAATGAGAGATTGAGGAAAAAGTAAAAGTTCAGTGGGTAATAGATCCTACATTTAATTATCATCTACTCCAAATTGGCCTGGAAAGATTTCTGTCTGAACCTTTAGGGAGCTAATACTGAATAGCTAATCAATGCTATAGGAAGCAGGAAGGGGCAGTGTGTGCCTAGGACTGTTACTGAGTGTATTAAGTGCCCTCCACTCCCAGAAGTTGCCCAGATTGCTCTCTGAAATGTAGTAGCAAAATTGCTTGTTTTTTATCAGTATAATTGTTTTCATTTAATTTTCTTTAAAAAGTCCCAGAAAAGATATACCATATTTTTTGCACGATAAAATGCTCCAGACCACAGACCACCTAGCTTTTGAGGAAGAAAACAAGAAAAAAAAATCTGCCTCTGCCTCCCAGGAATTTGCCTCTTTGCAGCAAAGAGCAAACAGCCTGGTCAGCTTCAGCATAGCCTGATTTAGCATGAGCAGCTGATTGGCAGTTGTATCAGCCTCTCAGAATGTTGATGATCAGCTGTTCCAGGCTGTGGGGGAATCACTGCTGCCCATCGCCACTGTCATTGCCGATTACTACTGCTGCCCATTGCCACCTCTGTGCATACCATTTTTGGCCTCCACACACCTTGTTTCCAGCCTCCACATATCCTGTTTTCGGCCTCCACGCATCTTGTTTTTGGCCCATTCCAGGCACCAGGGATTGCTGCCACCTGTTGAGGTAATTCCTCGTTAGGAGAATGAGTGCATACAGGGAGACATATTTGAGAGTAGTGTTTGAATAATACACACACAGCACACAGGTACACTGTACAGTAAATGTAGGTTTTTACTTCCATAAAGGTTTAAGCAAAGTTCAAAATAGGCAGTCCAAAGTTATGTAAAGGTTACATAACCAAGATTAACTAAACCCCCTACCAATAACAAATTAAATTTCAGTTTAGGTACATATAATATAGTTAAATATTCGTTTATACAAGAATAATATGCAGTATCTTCACCTGATGCATTCATCTTCCATCCATTTGCCAATGATACATGTTGTTTACTCGTGGACATCTTTACAAACCTTTTTCTCTCTTTAGTAATGCACTGCAATGCTCCACTATGAACAACCCATAAATCATGGTTTACAGTTGAATTGCTAGACATAGCTAAACTAACATTCTTCTTAGCCTTCTGGTGTTAACTAGTATCCTATTGTTTTCCTTTCTTGCAGAATTTAGCTATATGTCCCCTAGCCCCACAAGAAAAACATTTCCTAACAGTATAGGCAGTTGAAGACAAATCTTCTTCTTGTGGTTGTTCCTTCCTCAGTTGGTCCCTATCCAACCATCTTCTTGCTTCTTCTAACAACCTTCTGGTTATGTCAGTCAATGTCAGTTTATCTCTGGGCAGGACTTCCAGTGAAGATACATAGTCATCATAACTTTCATCCAATGAGGAAAGAATGATGTAAATTTGATGCAGCTCTGAAAATATCAGTTCTTTTCATATAGCTCCTGAAAAGTTCTTTTCATGAAGTTCAAATGAACTGACATATCTCCACCTTTCAGAAGACATGCTCTAAACAATTTATGTATAAGATGTATGTGTGCACCTACACTGTCACAAACATAAATCCTCTTCAAATTCTCCCAACACCTAGCAGCAGACTCTTCTCCACGAATATGGACTAGCTGCTGGTCACTCAGTGTTAGTCCAATTATACAAAGAGCTCGTTCGTTGTTCTGTTTGAAGTCAGCAAGCTTCTTGGCATCATCCTCATTATCTGGATCCCAAGCATTTACATTCGGTGGGTCTTGAACTACATTCCATAAACCTTCTCTATGCAGAAGTAGACTGCACTTCATAGACCAGGAAACATAGTTTGTTCCATCCAACCGGGTTATCAGTGATAGACTTGTTGAAGTGACTTGTGCCATCTTTACCAGGATAGTAACCCACAATTAAACAGTAAACAGCTGTCTGTATACAGTACTGTGCATTCACACCAACTCTCAGTTATCTGAGCCTGGTATGGCCTGGGCCCATAACCAGTGTTGATGTAATTCCTTGTTAGGAGAATGAGCGCACACAGGGAGATGTATTTGAGTGTTTGAATAATACACACACAGCACACAGGTACACTGTACAGTAAATGTAGGTTTTTACTTCCATAAAGGTTTAAGCAAAGTTCAAAATAGGCAGTCCAAAGTCATTCACAGGTAAGATCAGTCAGTTTTTAGTCCAGAGATAATCCAATAACAAAGTCCAGTATCAAAAACAGTTCAGTATCAGACTTACATCAAATCCTGGAACAGTCAATTAGGAGGAATGCAATATTCTCAACAAAAGGAAAAAGAGAGACTCACTGAGACACACTCTGTTCTGAGACTAAGACTAAGACTAAACAACCCAAGTTTCTGGCTCCATCTTATGGCCGTTTGAGAAACCACATCTAATTACAATTTTAGCATTCCCTTAAAGAGACAGTATTAAAATGTCTATCCTGGTTTATATATTTCCAACCCAAATAGCTGTTAGGTAGGTTACATTCCTAACACCACTGATCGTTGCCACTGATCACCACTGATCAACACCACCAAATGCCAGTGGCAATGATGGGCAGCGCTGATCCCTGCAGTCTGGAACAGTTGATTGGTGGTATTCCAGGAAGTCGATCCAACTGCCAATCAGCTGCTCATGCTAAATCAGGCTGTGCTGAAACTGGCCAGGCTGTTTGCTCCTTTGCTGCAAGGAGGCAAATTGCTGGGAGGCAGAGGCTGAAGAGTAGGGGCCAGCGGGTGGGCAGGGCCAGGAAACTGTAGACCAATCAGGCTAACATCAATACCCGGGAAGATATTGGAAAAGATAATAAAAAACAGATCTGCCAACATCTAAAAAATGTAAAGTAATAAGTAGCAGTCAGCACGGATTTGTTAAGAACAGATCATGCCAAACCAATCTTATTTCATCAAAGTGACTAAATTAGTAGAACAGCAAAATACTGTGGACATATTTAGATTTCAGCAAGGCATTCGACAAGTAGACCATAACCTACTTTTTAGTAAGTTAGAAAAAAATGGAATAGATAGTACCACCACTAGATGGACTTGCAACTGGCTGACAAACTGTATTCAATGAGTAGTGCCTTAATGGGGTCTAAATCTACATGGAGGGAAGTAAGCAGTGGGGTGCCACAAGGTTCTGTCTTAGGGCCAGTACTCTTCAATATCTTCATTAACAACTTAGATGAGGGAACAGAAAGGGAACTTACCAATTTGCAGATGATACTAAGCTGGCAGGAATAGCTAACACCCAAGAAGATAGGCACAAGATCCAGATGGATCTTGACAGACTAGAACATTGGGCCATATCTAACAATGTAGAGAAAAGTAAAGGCAAGAAAAACCAAAAGTACACATATAGACTGGGTGAAATCAGGCTCAATAGCAGTAACTGTGAGAGGGATCTTGGAGTCTTAGTGGACAACCAGCTAAATATGAGCCAGCAGTATGCAGCCGCCACCAAAAAAAGCTAATGCAATCCTAAATTGTATTAACAGAGGGATACAATCAAGATTAAGGGAGGCACTAATACCACTCTATAAAGCCTTAATAAGGCCACACCTAGAGTATTGCATCCAGTTTTGGTTACCACATTATAAAAAAGATGTTGAGACTCTAGAAAAAGTACAGAGAAGAGCAGCCAGGATGATTAGGGGACTGACTGGAGGCTAAAACATAATTGCAGGAACTGGGCTTGGCTAGCTAGTAAAGAGAAGGACCAGGGGAGACATGATAGTGGTCTTCCAATATTTGAAGGGCTGCTACAGGGAGGAAGGGGTCAAGCTATTTTCTAGAGAAAATAGGAGAAACTTCCTGACAGTGAGAACAATCAACCAATGGAACAGCTTGCCCTCGGAAGTTGTGGGAGCACCATCACTTGAGACTTTTAAGAAGAGATTGGACTGCCATTTGTCAGAAATGGTGTAGGGTTTCCCACTTGGATGGGGGGTTGAACTAGATGAGCTACAAGGTCCCTTCCAACTCTGATTATCTGTTATCTGGTAACATTCACTCTATAAGTTGCACAGACATTTCTACCCACTTTTTTGTGGGGAAAAAGTATGTCTTCTAGAGCAAAAAATATGGTAACTATTTTTCCTTTAAATACCAGTCCCATTCCTCAAAATGTATTTTCGAATAGGGAAATGTTTTTTGACCTATGTTGATGTCAGAGAATCATTTTAAATTACCTCCTATGGCCTTAAGATGCTGATTCAACCATAATTAATTTCTAGAAAAATGGACCAGCTCTTCGGGCTTTTCTTATGGTCACTTCCCCATGCATTCTGTTGAGGTGGCAGACAAGTACAGCAGTATGAATTGTGCTCTCTTGATGGTTGAAACATATTCTGCCTCTACTTTGGTATGTGACATATTAAGGACTGTGTTGATGGCTTTCCTTAGTTATGTTGCCCCTGCCACAATCTCAATAGACTGGGAAAACCCACCTTAATCTTTCTCCTTAATGCATGATGGACTGAATGTAGGTGGTTGCAGATGGATGTTTTAGTCACCTTTCAAGCTGCCTGAGTGACAGGTTACTGACATGAAGGTGATCCATGCTGCTGAGCTGCTATTTATGCTAACCTTGTATCTAATATTAACTTGGCTAACAGGAGAGTGGAGCAAAGGAGAAGTGCAGACAGAAACAGAAAAGACCAAACTTCTTCTTGATGCTTTGAGAGGGCTTTTCCCCACTTCATCCAGCACTTCTCCTTCACCCAATTTCCTTCTCAGATGGGCTATTTTGGGGGCTAGGTGCTGCAAAATGGCACTAGATGAACATCCAGAAATAGACTGAGTGAGAAGTCACCAATGCTGTGGATGAGTGTGAGGAAATGTTCTTCCTCCCACATCACTTCCTGCTTCTCAGCAGGTATAACTTGACTATTTCAACCCAATTCCAACAAATTCCAATGCATTGCAAAATCATGACAATAACGGCAGTTATCATGACAATAACGGCAGGAATTAGCCAGGGGAGTAGATGAAGTAATAATAAAGTAGAAAGTATGGCCACATGAACCACTTGTTGATAAAAAGCAGTGGAAAACCCCATGATGCCTTTAGAACACAAGTAACTATAAAAGCTGGCAGAATCTTCTTTCAGTTGGGTTAAATTAACAAGAGCACTAGGCCTTTCCCTCCCCTTCTCTTCAAAGACAAGCCTGGCTCCCTTTCAAATATTTAAGCCTAGCTCTTTTTCCAAACATTTAAATACAGATCTAGCCAAAGAGTTTTAAGCCTGTGTATAAAATGGAGTTCCTATAATGCTAAAAGGGCCAGTCAGGCATTATGCAGTCAGAAGCTTCTGTGGGAGCCAGTATCTTGTCTCTCCTGTGCATCAAGCCAAACAGATTATTAAAAGCAGTGCCCAAGTACCAAAGAAGCCAACTTTGAAATAATCTGCTGCCTTGCCATTTAAGACTTTAACTAGCACCTTGAATTGCCTTTGGGAAGCCAACTTAAATTTAATCCAATATAAGTCATACGTTACTATAATTATCTTAAAGTAACTGATATAAATTCAGAGCAGAAATGAATTGTCAAGAAAGAGAAGACAGGATGCTTGTGACACGATGTAAAGAGCTCCAAGCTTTTGATGGACAGACAGAAAAGGCAAGGTCTGGATGACTTTTCCTTAACCTCTTGCCATTTTTTTCCTTAACCTCACATCCATTTTTTTTTTTGCCACTGTTTTTCCTATTTTGAGGGGCAGCTGTCCCACAAGCAGAAATCTCTGATGATGGAACAGCTGCTAATGCTCAATGATGTGGGTAAAAATTAAGTGGATCAGGACCATATTTTATGTATGTGAAAACAATATAAAAAACTCTTGCAAATACTAAAGAGAGGCTATATATACACACAAAATTTCTCTAACTAAAGCCTAATATTTTCTCCTTGGAATGTTCTCAAATATTTCCTTAGCGTGCGTGCAGCTTATCAAACTGCATTTATTTTGTTAAATATTATCAAAGCTCTCTCCTTTCACAGTGTTTTACAAAGCAGAGTTAATACACAAGGACAAACTATTCCCCATTGCCCTTCATTATTCCCTATTAACTGACTCATTGTCAATTTACAACATTTGGAGCTGTTTAAATCTCTTCTAACTGGCATTTTTTAAAATCTTCACCCACAGTACATTTATTAATGGAAAAATGGCAGACATGAAATATGTAGTAAATCCTCATGTGTTAGCCAGCTGCTTGGAAGAATGAATAGGGTGTAGGTTGCATATAACATTTTCAAAAAGAGCTGGATGTAATGTAGAAACTCAAGGTTTATTTTCAAGTATTATGCAAGTGCTACTTTGGGAAATTAGCTAAGCCTTAGATTTCAGAAAATTGCTTTCAGCAGATAATTTACTTAATTAATTAAGTTTAGTTTTGGCTTCTGAGTTAATCATTGACATGCCACTGGATACACCACTATTTTTTGATTGTTGATTTTTAATCTTTGGCTTCCTTTGAAGGAAGTTGCTATTCCATCTTACAACAATCTGATGTGCTAATGGATTCAGTGTGTTTTACTTGTTCAAAAGTTTCCACATTTATTCTAGATCATTAGTAGCATTTATAAAGAAAGAAAAGAAAGAGAGAGAGTAGGCATTCCACATACATGGGGTCTAGGACAACTCATTGTGGCTGATTAGACCTCACCAATTCGGCTCAGGACAAACCGCCCTGGCTAATTTACCACAGGGCAATTTGCCCTGGAGAATTCAGCTGCAGTGAGATGGCCAAGGTGAGACACCCATAGCAAATCAGCTATGGTAAGTTGTCCCATTCTGACATGCATAACAGAACACTGACTTTCTCTTTTCTGTTGAAGACACAGACAATTTGTATAGAGATCAGGGCTGCCTAGTGTTAAGTCTGGAGCATGGGTGCAAATGATGGAGACGAGCCGGTAGAAACAGTGAACTTCAAACTCTTTATTTACATATTGTGACAGCTCAACTCGAGGGCTGCTATAGCCTTCCTTATATAGGCAACTTGTTAACTCTTCAACCAATAGCAAACCTGGAGCACTAGCTCTGTTAACCAATGGGAATGGCCTGTTAATGGCCAATCAGATGCTCCTGAACGGACCAATCCGATCCTGCCAATAACAGCCAATCAGAAGTGCAGGGCCAGAACCCTGCACTTGACTTCAAGCTCAATGATAACTTTATTGGTATTATTCATTCACAACACCCCTTTCCCCCAGCTTCTGCCCACGGGGCGCGGTTACATAGTCCTTAAGGTAGGACGGCTGTTTTACTAGTCTTTTCGAGTTTCGCAAAGTGCCTGGTGGTTGGCTGCACTTCTGCTGAGGTAGATCATTGTTTAGCGGTAGGGGTGCCTCTGGTTCCGAGTTCGCATTCCCGTTGTCACCAATATCACTGGCCATTCCCTGAGGTGCACTCACTCCGGTCCCTGGTTCCTGTTCCTGCGTTTCAGTTCCATTATCAGTCTCTTTGAAAAGGTTTCCCTCTAATAGTAATTCGCTTTCCTCTGTATCTCCCCCCCCCCTCAGTTTGGTCAAAAGGGAGTTCGGAAGTGCGAGATGGTAGCCGTGATTGTAGTTGATCTATGTGACGCTTCCAAAGTCTTTCTTCAGGGCACTGAACGAGGTATGATCTTGGGCCGGTTATGCGGATTACAATCGCCTCTACCCACAGTGGATCACCTGATAAGTTTTTAGTGAATACTAAATCGCCTTCCTGGAAGGTACGGCATCGGCCGCTGGATCCGAGTGGCTTTTCTGGTTTGTAGGCTGGGTGTAACCGATCGAGGTGGGAGCAGAGCTTTCGTCCCATTAGCAGCTCGGCGGGAGTTTTGTTGGTGACGCTGTGAGGTGTGATGTGCTGCAGGAAATGGATACGGTTGATTTTCTCGTCAATGTTGTCGTAGTCTATCTTTTGGAGAGTCTTTTTGACGAATTGTACCATGCGTTCAGCCCTACCGTTGGCTGCAGGGTGTGCAGGCGAAGTGAGTGCATGTCGAATACCGTGGTCAGCCAGGTACTGCTCAAAAGACAGCGCGGTAAATTGAGGCCCGTTGTCGGATACCAGAACGTCTGGTAATCCATGGGTTGCAAAAAGTCTTTCCAGTCTTTTGATGACCGCGTCAGTGGTCGTGTGGCTCATTCAGTGAATCTCGAGCCAATTCGAGTAGGCATCAACGGTTAGCAAAAACGTGTGGCCTTTGGTTGGCCCAGCAAAGTCCAGATGGATGCAGGACCAGGGTCCCCGCGGCGTCTCCCATTCGGTTGGGGTTGCCTTTGGTGGAGCGTTGCTTACTTCTTGGCATCTCTTGCAAGTTTTAACCCATGATTCAATTTGTCTGTCGATGCCTGGCCACCATGCGTAGCTACGTGCGAGGCCCTTCATATGCACGATGCCAGGGTGGCCATCGTGCAAGGTTCTTAGCAGTGTCTGTTGGAGTCGTTCTGGGATAACGACTCTATCGCCCCAGATGACACAGCCCTTCTGCGAGAACAACTCTGTTTGATGACTTTTGAATGGTGCAAAGTCATCTGGTACTTGGTCCAATGGCCTTCCGCGTTCCACCCACGTGAGGACTCGCGCCAAGATGGGGTCGCGTTTTGTTTCTCTCGCGATGTCACGGGCAGTTAATGGCGGTGTGTGGAGTGTCTCGATCTGCAACGCTGTCATCGTTGGTGCAGGATTGTTGATAGTTTCAGGGAGCGGTGTACGGCTCAGTGCGTCGGCGTGGGGAATGGCTTTACCGGGACAATATTGTAGCCGATAATTGTAGGCATCCAAGAATTCTGACCATCGGGTCATTCTGGAAGAAAGTATGTAGGGAATTGGCTTGTCCCCAGCAATGATCCCCAGCAATGGTTTGTGGTCAGTTACAATGGTGAAAACCCGGCCGTACACGTACTCATGAAATCTTTTAACAGCTGATACAATCGCCAGGGCTTCTTTATCGATTTGGCTGTAATTTCACTCAGTTTTCGAGAGCTTCTTTGAGAAGTAAGCAACAGGGGCTTCGTTACCATTAGGTAACACTTGGCTCAAAATGGCGCCCACTCCAAAAGGCGATGCATCACATGTTACGTTTATTGGCAAAGTTTCATTGTACTGCATTAGTACGGCGTCCGAAGTCAGTGGTTTTTTTACATTACGGAATGCCTGCTCTTCTTTGTGACCCCATACCCAGATTGCTTTTTTATCTAATAGACGATGTAAAGGTTCAGCGACAGTCGCCTTGTGCGGCAAGAATACATTATAGAAATTGATGAGGCCTAAGAACACCTGGAGGTCGGTCTTGTTCTGGGGCCTGGGAGCATTTTTTATTGCTCTCAATTTGCTATTCAGTAGGGTGAATACCCTGTCAATTAGGTACCTTAAGAATTCAACACGATCGGTACACATTTTGTACTTATTTTTTTTGACTTTCAGGCCTGCTTCCTGAAATTTTCGTAATACCAGTCTTAAACGCTCCCGTAAGATTTTTTGAGTGGGGGCAGCAATGAGCACATCGTCGAAATAGGGGACAACGCCCTTGATCCCCTGCAAAAGTCTCTCCATTTGGCTCTGAAAGATCCCTGGGGCTACACTGACTCCGAATTGAAGCCGCGTACACTTAAAGGCAAAATCCTATCTAAATCAGTCAATTTATCATAAAATCCTTCTATTTTAGAATCTTTAAGGTACCTTGCATGTATTTGCACATTCATGACTTCTAACAGTGGGATGCTTAATGATTCTTGTAATGTTTTATAAAATTCTTCCAGGAAGCCATCTGGTCCTGGTGCTTTTCCATTGTTCTGTCTGTTGAGTGCTTCAGTTAATTCCATCATTGTTATAGCACTTTCTAACATTTTCCAAGTTTCATCAGATATCTTAGGTAGATTAGCATTTTGTAAATACTGTTTAATTTTTTCCTCATCAAGATCCTCTTGTTTATATAATTGTCCATAAAAATCTCAAATGATTGCCTTTTTCTCCTTATTACCATAACAAATTTGACCATGATCATCTATTAACTGTGATATTTTCCTTGATTCTTTCTCTTTTCTCAACTTATATGCTAACCATCTACCTGGCCTATTTGCATCTTCAAAATAGTTCTGTTTAGCACTTCTAATTTTTTGTGCCAGTTCTTCTTTCTTTGCTTGATCCATTTTATGTTTAATTATGTCCATTTTAAGTTTGATATCTTTTTTCTGTGGCATCTTCTGTAATTCTTTTTCCAGTTTTTTATGATCATCTTCTAGAGCTTTAATCATTTGCCTCTTCCTAATGTTCTTTTTCTTTATATAGTCAATTATTAATCCTCTTGCATAAAGCAGTTTTCAATGTGCCAAATAAGTGTCAATTTGCTTTAAGGCACAGAGATTCAGAATGAGATCCTAAGGAATCTGCTTTAGAAATTAAGCTTTAAGGCCAATAAAACTTAATCTCATTTTTTAAATTTAATTTGGACTTTAATTCTATTTCTGCCTACTATTCACCTCTGCCAAAGGATATGTTTCTTCAAATTGTTTCTAGAGTGGATGGTATTCAAAAATTGTTTATTAGTTCATCTAGATTAATGTCTTTCATTAAATCATAATATATTGCCTCATATACTGCCCATGGTTTTCACTTTCAGCACTAGTAAGGAGCTCAGGAGGTATTTATCAAGAACACAGCTGATGATTTACTGTTCAGGTGCTGCTGAATTCCTTCAGGAGCTATCCTTTCAACCTCTGACCATAAATTCTATATTACAAAATTGGCAGACTTTAAAGTACCTTGTTGTTATTTAATGCAAAATGCAAAATAAAAAATCCTGAACTGAAAAGACCTACATATTTAAGGGGCAGAAATCAGTTTTATTTTAGACATATGATCAAAATGTAGAAAATAAAATGATTAACCTTTGAGGAATGCATGGAAGAATAATCATATTTTCTAATAAATAGCATGGTATATGCCATTCCAAACAAATGCACAAGTCCTTGTGTTTTGTAATAGCCAGAGGCGCTTTTCTCAAAGTCTTTAAAAGCAGCTGCATTTTCCAGACTAACATAGGTACTTTGGACAGTATCCCAGTCATCTTTGCATGCAGGTATACACATAGCCACATGCGGGCTGTGGGAGGCAGAAGGAGTGATGCTTTTGAAAGATTTGCACTGATCCTACATATAGTTATCCTAGGAGACAATGTTATCCTAAGACAAGTCCAGTTTTTAATTATCCAAGATTATAGCTGGAATTCCATCACCACTGTGAAAGTAGCACTTTTAAAATGACGCCTTTAGAGAATATGGTGGGGTTACTTAACTCTGGAATTTCTCAGCTAGCAGCTTACAGGGTACCATTTTGGTGGTTACAGATCATCTGCCAGAAGTCAAGAAGGTTGTGTTCTCCTTTCCCTATCCTTCGCCTTCAAGTTCTTGGGTTGGTCATGGAGAGGAATGTTTGACTCAGAGGAGAGTTGGTACTGTTGCCTACCCTGCTTTTGTTGGGAAGAGAGACCCACTCATAGAACTGCACCCTGCTTCACCCACTTGGGGCAATACAGGTCCTCGACTTAGAAAGCTTCATTGGGTAACTGTTCAAGTTACAACAGCACTGAAAAAAGTGACTTATGACCTCTTTTCAGAGTTACAACCTTTGCAGCATCCCCGTGATCACGTGATGCTTAGCAACTGGTTCATATTTATGACTGTTGCTGTGTCCCAGAGTCATGTGATCACCTTTTGCAACCTTCTGACAAGTAAAATCAATAGGGAAGCCAGATTCACTCAACAACCAGGTTATTAATTTATCAGCTGTGGTAAGATTCACTTAACAACTATGGTAAGAAAAGCAGTAAAATAGGAGAAAACTCGCTTAACAAACATTTCACTTAACAACAGAAATTTTGGGCTCAATTGTGGCCGTAAGTCGAGGACTACTTTTAAATGCTTATTTTGTAAGGTTGTGGGGTGCAGAGAGGCAATTGCCAGTGACAAAAGGCAACTATTGGGCATACCAACAGAATATGGTTGCTTGATTAAATTAGGCACATGATATTTTAAGCTTCAAGGAAAGAGCTTTATCATCAAGATGGTATCCTTTCAATGTTAATTCCTTTTCAGATGGATAAATTATAGCACACAGCAAAAGAGATAGACCTGTCTTAGCAGTTTATGCCCTTTACCATTTCTCTCCCTGAAAGGAAAGTCTGGAAGAGGAAGAAGTTATTTTCCTATATAGCTAGAATTTCTGTTTGAGGGAGTTTTCTTCACCAGAGATAATTCTCTACTAGGGAAATAAGTGGTTTGAAGACCAGGCCTCTTTGGAGGGTTGGAGGAGTTTTACATGTTTGAGTGAAAAAAATTCAGTAACAGTTCCTTTTACTTGCTGTTAGTCAACAGCTTGAGCTTTCTGTTTCCCCCCTTTTCTTACAGCCATTAAGCTTATTCACCTCTGAATCTAAAACTACTCACTCCCTGAGAATGAGGCTTACTTCCCAAGGAGACCAGTGTTGTTCCTCCACCATACCATCTAATGACAAGTGATAGCAAAATGGCTGTCAGAGAATAGCAATAGCATTTAGACTTATATACCACTTTACAGTGCTTTTCAGCACCTCTCTAAGCAGTTTACAGAGTCAGCCTATTGCCCCCAACAATCTGGGTCCTCATTTTACCCATCTTGGAAGGATGAAAGGCTGAGTCAACCTTAAATTATAAGGTATGTTACTGAAAGTAAGCTTCCTTGCAAGTGTTGCCTTCCCTGGGCCACCAGATCTTCCACTGCTCCTTCTGCTTCCTCTGCAGCTATCTAATTAGTTCCAAACAGGGGACAGTAAGCATAAAAAACCAAGAGAATCTTTAATTATGTCCATTAATTGATTTACAATTTAATGTATTAAGGTCACCTGCTCATTGGCAACTTTATCCAGTTTATAATGATCAAAGTCAGAAATAAAACTTTAAAACCCGCTAATGGAAAGATAATCATAGCAAGGGAGGAAACAATGGAATGTGAATTAAGATATCATGTAATTCATGCAAATTATTGATGGTGTAATGTGACAATTCGTGCCTCACATGTTCCTCCATGGTCATCCATGAAAGCAAACTTCCATCTCCAAGCAGCAACAAAACAAAAAGATCTCTTGCCTCAGTTTGTGGAGTAGCAATTAGCACAGCATTGGTATTATTATTAGTTATAAAAACAACATCTAATTCTGCCATATAAACAAGTGAGCTCAAGTGACCACATGACCAAAATGTAATATCCAGAGCTTGGATTGGGTGGTTGCAGCTGCCATATTTACTTTCTTAATCTTCCTTGAGAAGTCCCCTGACCCAAAAGCAGTGTACCAGAAATAAAATGGGTTTATTTCTTTATCCATTTTTAAAACTGCTCATCTCCCTTACAGAAGTGATTGTCTCAAAGATAACCAGAGCACTGTACATCATACAGGTTTGTCTTCCTCTCTCAGACTCTCACCAATAGAATCAGATTCAGAATGGCTTTTCACACCTGCTGTTTTGTTTCAGCACTTCTACCGTATGGTTCTTTCAGCCATTTTATGACCATAGCAGCTCTATTACTGCTGGACTAGACAGAAAAATAAGCAATAATTTAAAAGGTTCACTGGGACAATACTCTAGTACAGTCTCTAGGAATAGGACAGAGCTTGGCTTGAAATGATGGTACTTTATTCTGAATACAGAACAGATCAATACATGTTTTGTTTTGGGTGTGGAACACCATAAACAGTAGGTTTCCTGTAGGAGAGATCTTAATACTGGAAACAATTTTTTGTGACTCAATTTACTTGTCTATCTATGAACAGGACCAACAGGAGATATGTCTTTACTCTCTCTTTTTCAGTCAGGGGTGGAAAACCTAGACCAGCCAAACCTGGCTTGGTTTCTGTCCTTGGACAGATGAGATGATGTCAGTGACCAGGGCTGATAGGGAATGCAACTGGAAGAGTGTGTGCTTGGTATTGTTCCAAAGTAATGCTGAGCATGATTGGATCAGGCTTGATGGTCATGATCCTGTTTCTCATCTGTGTCTAATCTACAATGCTGTTAGAATTGCAGTCTGAAACTGTATCGGTTTTGCCGGGTACATGAATTGGACTGCAGCCAGAAGCTCTGGTAATCTTAGTTTAATCTTCCTATTGAGTGAAGATGGACAAAAGGACTGTGGCTACTGGGCCACACTTGTTTCTTACTTTTAAAATTAACCATTGCAAAGTACTAATGGAATAAATTCAACCCAAATACAGCAACCTTGAAATTAGAGAAGGCCCACACACAGTGCTATTCTTAATGAAACATGCACAATTCCACCAAATCCCTAAGAATTTGGCAATGCTTGTGCAGTGACTGCAAATCTGTTCTTTGCACAACTATTACATGCAATAATATTAAACATAATTACCTTGAACCATCAGGGTAGATCATGCAACAGGTGTTTCAGTATGTTATTATGTTCATTTTTAATGAACCAGAATATTGAATGTTCCTGTTGAAGCCAATGTTTTTGTTGGCAGGAAACTTTGGCTAAGTCTGCTGGCTAAATCTGTTTAGAAAATGGAGCATTAGGATGATTATATAAGAAACAGATTGTGTGTGTGCAAGGATATTATGAAAACCCGAGTAAATCTATTTTTATTCAGAAAACTCCGGTTATTAAACAGATTAGAAGAATAATCTGTCTAAGTATCATCTGCTAAGTAAGTGGTATCTTAGGCAAAATTGGGGAAATGGTGCCGCCAGCTCAAGTTGGCTGTTTCCCCAATTTTGTTTGAGCAGAAAGCCTGCCAGAACTGCCCCATCTTATTTCAAGGCCTTGCATCCCACAGGGAAAGTACTTTTAGAAGGGGAAATCCTCCCCCTCAGGGCGGCTTGCGGCTTCCTGTTTCCTGCAGTTGATGAGGAACTTGTGGAGACAGATGCTGGAGATCCAAATTCAGCAGGAACCCTTGTTAAAAAAGGTAGTTCTGAACCTAAGGAAGGATTTTGAAAGAAGGCTGAGTAATTAGTAGCTGAGCATACCACTGAAAAGAATAACAAAAGCTCATAATATCATTGCCTTGGATGCAGAGTATGAACTTTGCCCAGCTGTCATTGACCGGCATTCATTATATTATAGAAGCAAAACCCATTTTTGATTAAGGAGTACATTGGATAAAAATTCTCCCCCTTACCCAACCTGAGAGAGACAGAGTGAGAGAGTTCCACTTGTTTTCAAAAAACAGATTTGTTTAAGTAAGTGAGAAATAGTCACTGGACTTTTTGTGAAAATCCTTTCCTTTCTTTATCTCTCACTATTTGTTGTAGTAGTCAAAATATAGATGCTGCAATCTCCAACAAACAGATCTGACTAACTAGACCACTGGGCAGAATCATCATGCTTTGCCAGACTTATCAGTCTGAAGTCTGCTCAGGCTGGCTGGCTGACTCTTCTTTTAAACAGCTTCCTTTGCCAGGGGACTCTACTTCAGACAAACTAGAAATGGAGGATGTTGGTGATGGGAATTCACAATTCTTTTCCAGATAGTATACTCCCATTCGTTATCTTATTTTGTGATAGGAGGGAGACCAGTGTAAAGAAAATCTGGCTCCAGGAAACTGCTGTAGTGTTAGGGCTAAATTCCCAGGCTATTAAAAAAGGTCCATGACACACATTAAGACAAGCATGTCTGGTGTAATGCTATGTGAACAAAACCTTGAGAAATGGGTCAAAAAGATGCTTTCTAGGCAGAGGTGGAATTCAGCAGGTTCTGACTGGTATTGCTTCTTTTATTGAGTCCCTGGTGAGAAAATTAGAGGTGGTATTCAGCAGGTTCTGATCAGTTCTGGAGAATCGGTAGCGGAAATTTGGAGTAGTTTGGAGAACCAGCAAATACCATCTCTGACTGGTCCCATCTGTATCTATTCTCTGCCTCCTGAGTCCCAGCTGATCAACTGGGTCTTGTTTTGTTGCCCTGCACAGGAGAACAGAGCTGGAAAGCAGGTTAGCGGGGTGGGGAGGGAATGGAGATTTTACAGTATCCTTCCCCTGCCATGCCCACCAAGCCATGCCCACCAAGCCAAGCCTTGCCCACTAAGCCAAGCCACACCTACCAAGCCATGCCCACAGAACCAGTAGTAAAAAAAAATCGAGTACCATCACTGTTTCTAGGTAATGGTCAGATGGAAGAGGGGATAGCCATGGACACAAAGAAAGGCTAAGGAGGGACTCTCCCAAGCATTTCAGAGATGGCAGGAGATTGGTACCTCCAGACTTGCAAGATTTTGTTAACGTAGCCTTACAATAAAGTAGAATTAGCTCATCTTGGTAGTGTTTCCAGTCCAATCTACCTGGGAAGGCTGACATCAATTTTGCAAATCTGAAAGTACAGGTAGTCCTCAACATACCGCCACAATTGACTTCCAAAATTTATGTTGCTAAGTGAGAAATTTGTTAAGTGAATTTTGCCCCATTTTATGGCCTTCATTGCCACATTTGTTAAGTGAATCACTGCAGTTGTAAATTAGTAACATGGTTAAGTCAATCTGGTTCCCCCATTGACTTTGCTTGTCAGCAGGTCGTAGAAAGGGATCACCTGATCTGAGGACACTGCAACCTTCAGAAATGTGAGTCAGCTGTCAAACCTCTGAATGCAAATCACGTGACCATAGGGATGCTGAAATGGTCATAAGTGTGAAAAATAGTCATAACTCCAGTGCCATTGTAATTTCAAATGGTTACTAAGTGAACTGTTGTAAGTTGAGCATCATCTGTATAAATCTCCTGCTGTCTCCTTTGCAGTATGAGAAATTAGCGAGGGCCCTTTCTGAGCTTTCTTTCTTCCCATTATACAGCTGAGTGCCTGCCCCCTCTTATCTGTTACATAGGCAACATCCCTTTACCCCTTTTCTCAAGGTCTTTCTCACATACCATTACAACTGTGTATATCGTATTTGCTTGCCTTAACTTTTTATGAAGCTGTAGCCAACAGGTCATCTGCTAAACTTGATGCAACTCAAAAGTGATATAGTTTGCTGATCCTGTTTTATATTTGGCTCTTATGATCAGCTTAATAACTTGCCATTCATCTTATATACTTTCCTCGGTGGCACAGTGGTTAGAGTGCAGTACTGCAGGCTACTTCTGCTGCAGCCAGCTGCCTGTAATTTGGCAGATCAATCCCACCAGGCTCAAGGTTGACTTAGCCTTCCATCCTTCCGAGGTGGGTAAAATGAGGACCCAAATTGTTGGGGGCAATATGCTGACTCTGTGAACCATTTAGAGAGGGATATAAACCACTATAAAGCAGTATATAAGTCTAAGAGCTACTGCTATTTCCTGTCCCTCTTTTCTGTCATAATTGTCAGTTTTTTGTTTTCGGCTTTTTGTTCTCCTGTCAAAATCTGTGTCATTTTGTTGTTGATGCCTTTTGTTCTTCATAGACTTCTTTTGATATACTTTAATTTAGTTTTAGGCAGCTGTAAGATGTTTGTTTCCTTTATCCATTGTGGTTGGTAGATCGCATGCCAGACAGTTAAAGTATACAAGCTTTGTGATCAATGCCCACATTTTTTTTTGTGGTGATGACTCATATTCTGAGCATGACCTGCTTAAAAACCAACTTTAGTGCATCATTCCTTTCATTTTTTTCCCCAGGACCTGAATATCTGTTAGAGTTTAATTCTTTGATTTTACATGGATTTTATCAAATATGTATGTTGGCTAGAACCTATCAAGTTAAAAATAATTTTAATCTTTCATCCAATATTTTTCTTTATTCTTTCTTCAGACACAAACTGAGCAATGTGGTATATGCAGTTCAAGGCAGTGAGCCCATGTGCAGATCTGTTCATTGGGGAAACAAAACAATCACTTCATCATTTCATGACACAATATAAGAGAACAAACTCATCAGGACTAGAGTCAGTAGTCCATCTGCATTTAAAAGATACAGGGCACTTTTTTGAAGACAGCAAAATCCACATTTTGAACAGAGGAGAACCACTGGTTGAGGGGTCAAATAAGCCATCTATATCAAAATTGAACAGTCCTTTCTCAACAGAGGAGGAGGGATACAAATCTACAACACAGTCTTTTCAACAGTTCAACAGGTTTCAAACCAATTTGCACTACTGAGGTGACCCTGATGTTACAGATAAACCTCCAGGTGATCTTATTGACTTGCTAAAAGAAGGAAAATGACCAACTGTCTACAAGGAGCATAAATCCTTTCACTCCCCACCATCCAGTCAGAGCTGAAGAAGCTTCTTGGATGAGAAGTGAAACATCTTCAAAGAAAAAAAACAGAAAGTCCAGTTGCCTCCTGAAAAAAGCACCTTTGGGACAAGCTGGATGACTGAGACTCCCCGTAGACATTTCTTCTTTGGTTTTTCTATTAACTTGTACCTTTAGAATATACATATTGAAGAATGTAAACATAGGCTTTGGAATGAGGGAGGGAACAATGAACCATTACAGGTAGTCCTTGACTTATGATCACAACTAAGTCTGGAATTTTGATTATGTCACTGTGGTTGTAAGTTGAGTCACCACATAACCAGACTCAATTTTATAACCATTTCTATTATGACTGTTAACTGAGTTAGCAAAATGAGTTAAGTGAGTTGCAAAAATGTTGTAAAATGTACTCTGTGATTGCAGGATACTGCAACTAGCTGTAAATGCAAACCAGTTGTCAAGCACAGTGGTGGGATTCAATTCATGGCAGGGAAAAGATACTGTAAAATCTCCAGTCAGAGGTAGTATTTACCGGTTCTCTGAACTATTCAAAATTTCCGCTACTGGTTCTCCAGAACTGGTCAGAACCTGCTAAATACCACATCTGGTCAAGCATCCAAAATGGGATTATGTGACAAGGGTGATGCAATAGTCATAACTTTGAAGAATTACTATCATTAAGTGATTGGTTGTAAGTCAAGGACTACCTGTAAGGGAGAAGAAAATATTACTGTGTCTTGGGAAAGAGCAAAGTGCGAGAAAAATGCTTGGTATAAGATATGGTGTGCAATTGGCAGGAACAAGTGGTTCAGAAAATTCTTATATTTGTGAAACAACAATGCTCCCTGCATGATTTAATTACAATATTGGTCTGAAAATTTGCATTAAATATAAACATTTTGGCTGGTTGTGAAGAACATGTTAAATCACAGATTGACCCAGCATGTTTTAATTTATCATGTTATCCAAATGGAAATAATCAAATGAAGATTCATTACTAACATTATGTTGATGATTAAGTCAGAAGTCATTTCAAGCTTCCTAAATTAAAGTGGGGGGAGGGGGAGAGAATCCATTGTCCCTTCAGAGTAAATACAGAGAGCTTTGATCCTACAACTCTCTTGTTGAGAGGCAAAAACTTTCATACAAAACATTTCTTTCTATAAATCCTTGGTTTGAAAGCAGTCTCACTTTCAGACAAAATCTCATTTAAGATCCTTCCAAAGTACAGTTGTGGAATGCAGTTTTTTTATTTAAAAAAGTGCTTATCAATCAATTGCTGACACCAGCTCAACTGATAGCTACTTCAAGGAGTTAAATAAATTAGTTTTTTAAAGAATGGATGGTTTGGAAGGGGTAAAAAATAGATGACCACTGTTAGTTGAATAATATTCTCAACAAGAGCTAACACTATAAATTGTGTTAAGTATTTCCTGCAGCATTGAATTATGGGATAATGGGAAAAGGTAAAGACAGTTTTGCTAAGTTCTCTAATGATTCTTTTTTATATATGTGTTAAATGACTGGTGACTGATAACGAGAATTTAAAGTGTAACTCTGCTCTTGAGCTATATTTCAATTGGCTCCATGTATGTTTTTGGTTGAAAAGGCTGCCTTTGAAAGCTTGGACTAATAATATTTCTCTCTGGACATGCCCAACTGCGGCTGGTTTGGGGTATTGGGTTGTACTCATCCATCAGATCTGAATTCTACAAGCCATAAGAAGTTACCATGCATTTAGATACATTGATTATGGCTGGAATCCAAAGAGCTACTTTAAGTTGCTTTTAAAAATGAAGGCTTGCATTCATCAATGTTTCTTTATTAAAAATGTTCTTATACCATAGAACCTTAAAAAAAAAGTTTTGCAGATCCCAAGGCTTTATTATTTATTTAATTTTTATGTCTTATCTTTCTTCTAGAAAGGACCCCAGAATGGCTTACCATATGAAGAAAATCCATTGAGTTATTACTATTTACATCTATGCCTTATATTTCTTGTAAGATATATGAATATAATTTCCTCCCCCTCAAAAAAAACCCCACTGCATCTTCACTAGAACCATAGGTGGGATAAACCCAAGAGCATTCAGTAGAGTACATTGAGTAGAGGCTGAATCCAATTCTTCCAATCTTTAAGATATAAAAAGTTGGCATACATTAGATGTCTGATTTCCGTTCCCTGAATTCTCAGCAATAGCAAATTCTTGGAGTTGCAATCTAGATATCTGGCAGAAGCCAAGACTGGATTGGCAAACAACCAGGTTCTAAATCTTAGCAGATATCCGGTAAAGGAGGCAAGCATATTACTTGTTATTTAAGAAACATCCACATTCAATGGCAATGGATCAATAACTGCAAAAATAAAAAATAGGGTTATATGGCTTGTGAACTGTACACTGCAGGTTGCCCACCTGTTCCATAGGCAATGGGATTACTGGTGCTTATCTGCTGCAAAACATTCTGGTACTCATTTTGGTACAAAAGTATTCCAGTTGCCTACCAACAACATCATGCAACATCATGCTATCAGCATGGGGTTTTGGTGGTACAGTGGTAACAATGCAGTCCTGAAAGCTAATTATGCTGACTGTCGACTTTGAGCTGTTTGGCAGTTTGGTAGTTTGAAGCTCAAAGTTGACTCAGCCTTCCATCCTTCCAAGGTCATTAAAAGGAGGACCAGATTGTTGGGAGCATTATGCTGACTCTATAAATCACTTAAAGAGGGCTGTAAACAGGGGTGGGATTCAAACTTTTTAACAACCAGTTCTGTGGGCGTGGCTTAGTTGGTGGGCATGGCTTGGTGGTCATGTAACTGGCTGGGTGTGGCCAACTCAATATCACTCACATCGAGGCATGCATCTCCTTGCCTTGCCTCTCATGACTGTGGGGATGCTGCAATAGTCGTAAGTGTGAAAAATGGTCATAAGTCACTTTTTTCAGTGCCATTGTAACTTTGAATGGTCACTGTTATGGACTAAGCCAATGTAGCGATACAACCCTAAACAGCTTTACTTTACAGTAGGCTTGTAATCCTGCACTTCTCATTGGCCCGCAAATAGCGAGTCGTGATTGGTTGTTTTTGGCCAGTATGATTGGCTGTTAATGGGGCCCCCTGATTGGATGCTTGTGAAAGTGGTAAACTCAAATCATTAGTTTTTTTGACAGCAGCCAGCTCTATAAAAGAGCTGCTGCTGCCCAAGTATTTGCCCTGTTCTTATTTTACAATAAAGAGTTGAAATCACCGTATGATGTCTCGTCTCCGTTCCTTGCGCCCATGCTCAGGACTTAACACTGGCGATGAGGATGGGATGCAGAGACGATAGAGCTGACTAAGTACACATCAAACAAGACAGAGCACATGGCTGAAGAGCGCATGCAACAAACGGTAAGATGACCAGCGGCGCCATACCACCCGCTCCATTCGACCCAGCAACCAAAGACTGGGACTCGTATATAGATCGCTTCCAGATGTTCCTGGAGACCAACAGTTTAAAAGATGCTACGCCTGGCAAGAAACGAGTGGTGTTCCTGACTCATTGTGGCCCCGCCGTTTTCAAAATGGCTAAAGCACTGGCAAAACTGGCGGAAGTGAAGACCATGGATTGGGAAACCCTTGCCCCAATCCTCCGGGCCCATTACGCACCCGCAGTAATTACACTGATACGAAGAAACGAATTTTACCAGAGGGACCAACAGAAGAATGAGAGCATTGGAAATTTCGTAGCTGACCTCCAGAACCTAGGAGGCCTTTGTGGTTTTGCAAACTTAGAGGAAGCCCTAAGAGACCACATAGTTCTGGGATTAAATGCACCACACGTGTAGAGTAAAATCATGGCAAAAGGCAACATCAGCCTTACAGATGTCATCACCGACGCTACTGCCGCAGAAGCAACCAGGAAGTCAGCCGCTCGAATCCACCGAGCGAATGCACCGCTTTGCCAACTCGCTAATGATAGCCCACTCGCCACTGAGAGGCACGTTACCACTACCCACCATGAAGACCTCGAGTCATCCTCAGACAGTGAGGAAGAGGAGGTCAACCGGCTCCGCTCGGAACGAGAGCAAAGGAACCAGAGACGTCCGCACCAATGTGCTGGTTGCGGGGCAAACCACCCACGATTTGACTGCAAATTCCTCGACGCACTCTGCTGTACTTGCGGAAAAAGAGGCCACATTGCAAAAGTCTGCAGAAGCAAGCGAGAGTCCAGTCCCAACCGAAGGGAGAACAATCTCCGTCAGGAGACAGGCAAACCTCCTGAGAACCAGGACCATCTGAACCACCAATGGAACAACCACTACTACTACAGAAATCGAGCACCTGCCTCTTCAACGAGACGAGAAGAGGCCCACCAAACCATTATTATCGGTCACGCTTTGTCATTCGATGCAAGAAAGATCCGCGTAAGGGTTACTATTGAGAATCGACCGTGCGTGATGGAAGTCGATTCGGGATCATCCCTATTGATGGTATCCTGGAAAACCCTCGAACAGCTGATCCCTGCCATCTGCCGCCAGGACCTCAGCATGCAACGAATGATCCTGAAAGACTACCAGGGAAATAGAATTCCAGTTGTTGGTTCCAGCCATGTCCAAGTATCCTTCAAGGACCGCACAGCGATGCTTCCCCTGACTGTCGTCGATCGTGACCGACCCAGCTTGTTAGGGTTACAGTGGTTCACCCCACTCGAAATTGAACTAGCAGGCATACACCAAACCAGAAGTGACGACTGGGAAGAGGCTCTCATCCAGGAATTCCAGGACGTGTTCACAGGAACATTAGGCAAGTACAAAGGGACCCCTATATCATTTAATCTCAGCCCCGATGTAGCTCCCATTCAGCTTAAACCTCGTCAGGTGCCTTTTGCCCTAAAGCCGAAGATCAACGAGCAGCTAGATAAACTGATAGCCCAGTGTGTATTGGAACCGATTGACCATGCCTGCTGGGAAACTCCAATAGTAACGCCCATGAAGCCAGATGGTTCGTTAAGAATTTGTGGGGATGACCGGGCCACCCTAAATCATGCTCTTCAACAGAGCACTTACCCAGTACCGGTGGTTCAACACCTTCTTCATTCCCTGGGTGGTGGAAAAATATTTGTGAAACTGGACTTAGCTCAGGCGTACCAGCAACTACCTGTAGACGCAACAACTGCAGAAGCCCAGACAATAGTTACACATAGAGATGCCTTCAAGTGCAATAGACTCCAATTCGGAGTAAGCGTGGCACCTGGCATATTCCAAAGTTTAATGGAGAGACTATTACAAAGCATAAAAGGCATCATGCCTTATTTTGATGATGTCTTAATAGCTGCCCCCACTAAAGAATTATTAGTACAATGACTCAGAAAAGTTCTTCAGAAATTTAAAGACGCTGGTCTGAAGGTAAAAAGGGACAAGTGTCAACTTTGTACAGAGAAAGTGGAGTTCCTGGGATACCTTCTCGACAAACAGGGAATCCACCCCACTGAAAAAAAACTAACCGCAATTAAAAATGCCCCGAGACCTAGGAATAAGACAGACCTCCAAGCTTTCCTGGGACTCATTAACTTTTATAACATCTTCTTGCCCCAGAAGGTGACCGTAGCCAAGCCCCTACATAGACTTCTAGATAAAAAGGCTCCCTGGGTCTGGGGATGGCGTGAAGAAAGGGCATTCCAACAAGATAAAGACCTGTTAACCTCCGATGCTGTATTAATGCAATACGAAATTCTACCTTTGACGGTTACCTGTGACGCCTCACCATTTGGAGCCATTTTAAGCCATGTCCTACCAAATGGAAGTGAGGCGCCTATTGCATTCTTTTCGAGAACTTTGTCTAAAACCGAAAGGAACTATAGTCAACTTGATAAAGAGGCTCTCTCTATTGTATCTGCAATTAAACATTTCCATGAACATGTGTATGGGAGACCCTTTACCATAATTACAGACCACAAGCTGCTACTTGGTATTTGCAGGAAACAAACCAACTCCCCATATCTTGTCACCAAGAATGACACGTTGGTCAGAATTTTTAGCTGCCTACAATTACCGATTGCAACACTGCCCGGGGAAAACCATTCCCCACGCTGACGCTTTGAGCCGCTCTCCACTACCAGATATCATAGAGGACCCTGCTCCAACTTAGTCGTATTGCAAATCAAAACCCTCAAATCACCGCCGCTGACCGCTCGAGACATCGCCTCGAGGACCCTGTTTTGGAACGAGTCCTCAGCTGGGTAAAGCGGGCTTGGCCGGTCAGCGCAACCAATGACACATTCAAGCCATTTAGGAATCGTCAAACAGAGCTGTTCTCGCAGAAAGGCTGCATAGTGTGGGGAGACAGAGTCATAGTCCCGGAGAAATTGCAATATAGGATATTGAAAATGTTGCACGATGGACATCCAGGTATCGTGCGAATGAAGGCATTGGCCAGGAGTTACACATGGTGGCCTGGCTTAGACAAACAGATAGAGACCTGGGTAGCAAAATGCAGAAAATGCCAGGAGACTCGCTCCACTCCTTCAAAAACTCCCCCAACTCAGTGGGAAACGCCTCAAGGTCCTTGGTCCCGTATCCACATCGATTTTGCGGGACCCACAAGAGGACACACTATTCAAACTGGCTCGAAGTCCACAAGATGAAAAGCCCCACCACAGAGGCAGTCACTAAAAAGCTGAATAAGCCATTTGCTACCCACAGATTTCTGGATGTCCTGGTCTCCGATAATGGCCCCCAATTCACTGCCCCGCCATTCGAACAGTACCTGGCAGATCAGGGCATCCGCCATGTCTTAACATCGCCAGCTCACCCTGCGGCCAACGGTAGGGCTGAGCAAATGGTTCAATTTGTAAAACAGACCTTGCACAAAATGGACCATGGCGACATTGACGACAAAATAAACCGGATGCTTCTCCTCCAATACATAACCCCAAACAGTACCATGAACAAAACCCCAGCTGAACTCCTGATGGGCCAGAAACTTCGCTCGGATCTCGATCGCCTCCACCCAAACTACACGCCGGAATAACCTCAGGGATCCAGCAGCAAGTGTCGGGCATTCCAGGAAGGTGACCTCGTGTTTGCAAAAAACTTCTTGGGCGACCCATTGTGGGTCCCCGCAACCATAACGCAACTTACAGGATCCCAATCCTATTGCCTACAAACTGAGATCCTACCTAGATTAGCATCTAGTCCTATCTCAGCCCCAGAAAGGGGGGGGGAAAGGAACATTGAGGAGGCTGAAGAAGAAATGATAATCGAAACCTATACAACCAACCAGGGGATACTCACTGTTATGTTTGGAGCATGGGCGAGAAAGAATGGAAATGAGCCTCTGGAATGGTGAACTTCAACTCTTTATTTACATGGTGACAGCTCAAACTCAATGGCAGTTATAGCCTTCCTTATATAGGCAACCCAATAACTACTTAACCAATAACAATCTATGAGCACTAGCTCCCTTAACCAATGTGGCCAATCAGATCCCCTGGAACGGGCCAATCCGATCCTGCCATTAACAGCCAATCAGAAGTGCAGGGCCAGAACCCTGCACTTGACTCCAAGCTCAAGATAACTTTATTAAACCTTATGCATTCACAACACTCACCATCAGAAGGAGAACCGAGCCAGGGAATGGTCTCACCGCGTGACAACACTGTGATGGAAACAGATCCAGGGAACCCAGAAGACAGCACTGGCGTAAGCAGGGAAAGCAGCCCAGGGCCACAATTTTCACCATCCAACCCAGCTAGCAGCCCACCAGAACCAGAACCAGGACAGAAACTGGTGGAACACCGCAGGTCAAGCAGACAGGTGAAGCGACCTGCCTATTTATGAGAATACGTCACCCCACCCCTCAGACGGAATCTAGGGGGGAGGGGTGTTATGGACTAAGCTAACGCAGCGATACAACCCTAAACAGCTTTACTTTACAGCAGGCTTGTAATCCTGCACTTCTCATTGGCCCGCAAATAGCGAGTCATGATTGGTCATTTTTGGCCAGTCTGATTGGCTGATTGGACGCTTGTGAAAGTGGTAAACTCAAATCATTGGTTGTTTTGACAGCAGCCAGCTCTATAAAAGCGCTGCCACTGCCCAAGTATTTGCTCTCTTCTTATTTTACAATTAGGAGTTGAAGTCACCGTATGATGTCTCGTCTCTGTTCCTTGCGGCCATGCTCAGAACTTAACAGTCACTCCACACAAGCAAAGTACCAGCAAAGAAGGAAAAAAAAAACCCTCCAGAGACAGGAAATCTAGTCCTGCAAAGAATGTAATAAGGGTTAATGGAGAGGCAGTTTCGGTAAGCAACACCAGAATGTTTCCTTCCTGCCTTCCTTATAGGATTAGGCCAGTAATTTCTTCTAACAACCAGTTCTCTGAACTGCTTAGAATGTTAACAACCGGTTCTAGCAAATAGGTGTGAACCTATAGCATCCCACCCCTGGCTGTAAAGCACTGTGAAGGAGTAAATAAGTCTAAGTGCCCTTTGCTATTCCTTTGGGCAAACTCTCTGGCATCAAAATGTGCTGGATCTGTAGTTTTCAGATGCTTAACATTCCAATCACCTAAGGAAGAGAAGGAGATAGAGAAGTGTGTTAGTTGCAGAAGTGTATGACCAAAAGGAAGAGAGCTGATATGTTTGCTATTAGCAAAGGATTTCCTGATAACATCCAGTGTTTCCTCAAAGGTCATAGATAGGATGTTTCTTGATGCAAAACTCTTTTTGTTACATTAAGAATAACAATAAACAATAAATTCAGGCATCCCAGTTTTGCCACTGTATTTCAGGGGCAATGTAGAGATGTCTGCAAAAATATAATTGGGGATGGGGGAATCGTGACCTCTGAATTACAGGTTTACAAAGAGATGAACTGTTTTAAGAAAACAATAGCTTTCTGCTTAGTGGGTCACATTTTTCATTTGCAAGCGGTCTGTTTCTTTGTGAGGCTGTCAGAGTAAAGTTAAACTCTGGAAAGTAATCTTACAGATTTAGAGAATGTCAAAATCCTACAGTCCATCCTCTCTGAAATCAAAGCGCTCATATTTAATCCCTCCCTCCCCCCAAATACTATAATGAGGCTTGGGAAAAAATTAAGCTGGGCCATGATCTTTATTTTGGAAACGAAAGTATGGCAAGGGGTATAGAAAAAGACTTTGTAATATTCACAGAGAAAAGCAAACATGCAAAAAATGAAAGCAGTTGGACTAACTCTAGCTTCTGAATACTCTTCAAGTGTAGCTCCATGCAGAGAGCTCCATCACAATAGTCCAAATTTGCAATAATCCAAAATACATGTGATCTATTAAACATGTTTCCTCCTTTGTTCATTCCAGGAATGCTAAACTAGGACAACCAATCCTTTTGCAGCTGGGGATATTTTTCTAAATAGGAAACACCCATTTCTAAGCCCTTTTCTCTTATTTTTAAGGGGCAATGGGATGTGGTGAAGGAAGAAACTGTTCTTGATTACAAAAGTTCATTACTCCTTATTTTTTCAATTTCCCACTGGCCCCATGTTCTAGGACTATAACTCTTTCTCCAGTTCCTTGTTAGTTTTTTTGACTTTGAACATAATTTCTTCCAAACTTTGTTGGGGGGAGGGGGAGTTGAAGTTCTGAGGAATTCTGCTTTTTTGGCTTTTATTTCTGCAAAGGCGGCTTTTGCCATTTCTGGAGAAAGGGGATGTCTTCTGTTTTCTACCAGTTTTTATAGCACTGCATTATGAAATAATAGGATTGCAGGGAGAAGCCACATGGAGTTAGGCTGTTTTCTATTCTGCTACCAAATCTGTACTTTCTTTAGCAGGGAATTCATATTGTCCCAGACAAAGCAAAAGGTGCTGTAATGTCATCAGGTCTGGGGTTGCCAGAGGACTGGCGAGATCTTGGCATATTATTATTGCTTTTAATAACTATTTTCTGCTATGTCTTGTGATTTTTTTAGATTTTAAAATAATGACTCTTTTTATATGTTTACCATTTTGTGATTTTGTTGTGTGCTACCCAGATGTTTCATAAGATGATTGGCCATATAAATTGGATATATAAATAATTATAAATGAATGAATGGTGAGGATGGCAATTTAACAACACTGACTGATAGCAAGGAGCTCTGTTAATGTATGTCAGTTCTTTAAAAAGCATTGGATTTTCAATTATTTTAGCCAAAGTCCACAGCCACTTAAATTAAGGTAGTTATTCCCTACCTAATCCATTCCAAAGCCATAAGCCCAAGCCAGAAGAAGCATACTGTGGTTACTTTCAATACATCATCTAACTCAGATTCTATCAGATCAGATAGGATGGGTGGGTGTGGTTCCAGGGTAGGACTTTCCTTAAAGGATGTGGTTTAAAGACTGTGGCTTCCCTTAAAGAATGTAATATAATGGGATATAGGCACTTTTCAATACATAGGGCACTTTTCAATAGCAGTCCCTCCTGAGAAACACTTATTTCCTCAGATATGGTAGCCCACTACCTCTCTAGGCTTCTGGAAAACTGCTTCATCCCTCATGCTGCGGAATTAGGTGAAATTGCAGTTCAGTTATTGTTTTATATATATAAGAATATATAACATATATATTCGTATATGCATACACACATGTTATATATGGAAGATGGGCAACCATTCTAAATGAATAAAAATTAAATATTTTTAATTTTTAAAATATTAATTGTTCTGGTGCTGGATGATCTCTTTCCTTTTGGCTCAATACCGAAGATATCAATATACCTCTGCCTGATGGCCCCATAAACCCACAGGATGTTAAACCAACTGAGAGTGGTATAACTCACTGCCAAATGATTCTATTTTTTAAACATCTGCAATGATCTGGCTAGGGAATTCTCTATTCCTTTCATTTATTGTTCCTCTACATTATTTTGTTCTTCTTGCATTTCCTCCCAAAGCCCAGCTTAACAAGCAGTAATTCTAGCACCAGGCTCCATAATCAGTTTCTTACCCCTTTTTCCTTTCTGCCCTGTGAACATTGTTGATGCACATATGTATATTCATAAAACATTCCCAACAGGATAGGCTAGCATTATTTATTTTAAACACTTTTATCCTGACTTTTAGGACATGAAACCTACTAAAAGAATTTATAAAATAGAAAATCACACAATACTACTACTAATATGACAATAAAATGAATAGCAAATGCCTTTTATTATTATGGAAGTTACCAGCCTTAACCATATCCATATTATAGGTTGCATTCCCTGCTAATTTTAGTCATTTGTGGTGCAATTTGTCCAGAATATCAGAAAGGTAACCAAAACACAGTCAATATATGCCAGTCAAGCCCATGCTATTCTATGCAAGCTAGAATCTCTGATTTGGAGCCTACCTTATAAGTTATAAACTGTTTCTTGCCTTTCCCAATACATAGGAATTTATACTCTCAGGTAAGATTGCCTTTCATTTGATATACTGACTTTATTTTTTTTTCCCCTTATCATTTCTTATTCTTTTCCTTTACTTTGCATAATGTTGCTGATCCTCGATGTAAGTAGCCTGAAAGCTATGCATGCAGATTAATGAAACACCTGTTCGGAATTAAAATCAGATATAGTTTCAGAGCAATAAAATCAAATAAAAGAACTGACAAATAAATTGAATTCGGTAGATCTTTGGGTCTACTTCATTTTTAAAATAGGGCACCCTCCTTCTTTAAGCTAAACAAAGCCACCTCTTTTAAATTTTCAAACTTTCCTCACAGGAGCAGGTTCCCCAAATCTTTATTCTCCTTTGTCATGTTTCTAATGGACTGAATCCCCTTTGGAAATCAGATCATGTCATTCTTAACTTCCAAATCCAGATTATAAATTCAGATAAGGAATTTTCATAAAGGGTTTGCCTTTTGAGCTTCACATTCTGTGTTCATGAATCACAATCTGGGCATTATAGAAATTCATGCTCTGAATGAACCCACTGGCCATGGTTTCCTGACCATTGTGATACACTGTACAATTTCTGAAATAGGCAAAGTTTTACTTTTTAAAAAGAAGACATCTGGAAACTCTAGGGCTATTCTAAGCAAGAATGCTGGCAAGCAGAGTAGACTTCTCTCAGTAACTCTCAAACAATACTGCTTGTTTATTCAAACAAATTAAAAAAATGGAAAGCTTCCTCCTGTAACCGGGGTTGTAAAATAAATATTTAACTTTTGAAAGTTCTGAATCCATCTTTCCAAAGGACCTGTATTGTGGTGTATCTGGGGCCTTCCTAAATTATTCAAACAGAGCAGCCACCATACATTTGCTTTGTTAAAACTAGGAACTTGCAACAAGTTCTAATGTGTTTTGCCACTTGAAGATTTCTCAGCAAAAATGCCCTGTGGACTGCAGTATCCATACATAAACCTTTTCCTTCATTTGAACATTCCACTTCTGAACCAATTTTGTCATAACATCCCCATCAGAGCCTCTTTTCATTTATCCTGCCAAAGTAAAAATGGACTCTCTCCACCCTCCATCTAGGCTGCTAGAGTAAACATCTATTAATTTTCTCAGATCATGAAATCTTCAGCTCCTGAAGACTGAATATGCCTGCACAGTATGTAGCTCTGCCTTGAATCAACTCAACAGAAAGTGTCCAAATATTTGGTTGGTAATGGAGAAAATGGATGCAAGTGATCCATGGCCCTTATGCACAACATCAAAGTCTTCAGAGACAAGCAGCTATTATCAAGTCAATGACTAATAACGGTACAAGAGGTCAGCTATTCCATCAAGAGATCATGATGATTTTAAGTTCACAGTGATTTGTGGAAATGAAAAAATACTTTAAAAACTCACAAAGAATGTTTAAAAACAATATAAATGCAGTATTCTATGCATAGGACTTTAGGATATCAATTGGGTCATAAGTTACTAAATGAAGACTGCTCATAGGAACAAGAAAAAAAAATAGAATCTCATCTCAACAGAATATTTTGAATTGTTTTGTAGTATACAGACAGAATTGGTCACTGTCTTCAATGATCCATGTTGGGGCTTGGGTGGGAGGGGGGAGTATGTCTGTCCTACTCCTACTGAAACTTTTGGAGGTTTTGATGCCATCAAGCCTAGTATCTTGCTATCTTTCTGGACCACCTATGGGACTTGGAAATCATAGGCATTGTTTTGCAATGTTTCCATATCTCTCCCAGTTGGCAGTTTCAATCTGCGATAAGAGGGCCATAGAAATTGGCCTGGTGGCCTCTGAGATGTAGAATGTTGCAGAGCTTTGTTTTCTCTCCTCTGCTCTTTAACATCCATATGAAACCATGGGGTGAGGTCAGATGATTGTTCAGGATTCAGTATCACCAATACACTCATGACCCACAATTCTACATTGCTTCCCAAGCTGTAAGGGAGATGCCCTCATAGTGCCTGGAGGCTACAAAATCTCCTAAAAAATAGGAGAGGCAGAAAAGAAAAAAGAAAAACAAAATAGTAAAGAAAAACAAAAGAAATACTGTATATAAATGATTTCCCCTTTCATTGCAATAAATATAAACAATTTTAGTAATTTATTTTCTCTTAAAATACAACAAATAATGTTTTCTTCCCATATTTCATTTCTTATTGATAAATAGTTTCTGAAAGCCTGATTTATTCATTCATGTTTAGCAAAAGTCCATAAAAAATTACCAGAAATAACAACTGATATTATCTATTTTAAGCTTGATGAAATAAACTCACTTTATATTCCTTCTTTTTACTTTTAACAATATTGATCCATAGTCCTTTCAAATAATGTATGAGAATTTGATTTCTTTTAATTTTTTTTCATTTCCCCTTTCTGCAAAATTATTCAATTTAGAAAAACTCTTTTGTAAATCCAATATAGGAAAATTATCCAGATTATTTTAGTTGGTTGGTTGTGTATCTCTTTTAATTATTGAGAGACCGGCCATTTATGTATTTATTTATGGTGGGATTTGCATTTGCTTTATATAGGATGATCAGAAGTGTTATAGGAAATGAGAAATCAAAATCCAGTCATTTACAAGCACTATAAGAATTTTTAGCATAAATATAGCAATGAAATTTAGCTTTAGAAATGTGCCACAGTAGCAATAAATCAGGGTAAAACTACAGACAATAATAGAATGAAACTGAAGGCTTGATTGTGGTTGCCTAAGAGCAAGCTATTTGAACAAATGCAATCAAAACTAGAATAGAAAAATCATCAAATGTTTTGAAATGTGAATTTTACAAAGAAGCAGAAGAAACAGTAAATTATACATTCAGCTTGTGCAAGAAGATTATAAACAATTACATAAAACTATTGCCAAAGCAATTTACTGGGACATCTGTAAAAATCATCATATGCCAGCAATGAAAAATTTGTCAGAATATAAAAGTTGAAAAAGGAGTAAAAAATGAGCAGGTTAAAATATTGTGAGACTTTCAAATACAAAACAATAAAGTCTTGGCTCATAATACACCAGATTTAGATGTGCTTGAAAAGATGAAACTGTGGATACCTGATGTGGCAATAGCAGGGCATAGTGAAATAGAAGGTAAAGAACTGGAGGAAATCACAATGCATCAAGACTTGAAAATCAAAGCTGAAAGATTATGACACAAACTGGCAGCAATTTTTCCCCTGGTTATCAGCATAGTTGGGCTGTACCAAAAAAATTTGGGAAGTTATTTAGAAAATCTGCACATTGATAATATTACCACCTGTCAATTAAAAAGACCACACATATAATACCCAGATACTTTACAAGATCTTAGGTTCTTGAGAAGAATTTGATGTTTAAGAAGTCTAATACCACAATAACAATGTGATTTCACATTGTTGTAATAGTAATATTAATAGCAATAGCAGCAGCAGCTATGGAGAGGAAAGAGCTTCTAGCAGGAAACCAAAAGAAGGAAGTGGAAAAAGGTAGCCAAAAAGAACAGCAAGCATAAAGGGGAGAAAGGAGAGTCCAATTTCTCTTGTGGCATAAGGTTGCAGGAAAAGCACTCCGTAATACATCAACTGTGCTATTTTTAATTAAAAAGCAGTTTAACAGGGTTTAAAGCACCATTGCAGACCAGCACCACCCCTAGTGATTATTCATGTGACTAGCTTGATGCTGTACATGAACAGCCTAGGGAGCCAAAAGGATCATGGGGAACTAGCAAACTCAGAGTGAACATTTTCCATGTATATCCTGATCTCTTTGGTTTGCATTGTTCTTCGGGGGTAGAGGCCACTCAGCTGATATCCCTAGATAGGCAATGGCATGTCTCTGTTGTGATCTGCTGAGAAGTTGGGAACACAGCCAAGGTTCACTGGATTTCTTATTCTCCCATCTGGCTCGTTTTCTGAGATTGCAGGCAGCTAAGTAACTAACTGGTGTAAACTACATTGAGGCCCTTGCCCACTGGGATCCAGATCTGGGGCAACTATGCAACTGTATTGTTTCACAAGAACAAATCAAAGCCTTCCAAAGGATGACTGTTTCTTCTACTAAGTTTATTACAGAGTTTCAAAGTTTGGTAGTATCAGAACTAAAACCAAAAGACAATATTACTATGTTTATGGGGATGGGCGTTATAAAGCTTGGGGTTAGTGGAAAATTCACCACCGGGGGTGGTGGTATAAACCTCTTTAATTTTAGTATTGCATTGCACTGCATTATATTATATTGCATTACACCTTTATTTATTTTTTTAAAGCTATAGTTGGCTTTTGACTGCTGGCTTTAAATCAGCTGTCAAAAGATACATTCAAACACATTCTTGCATCCTATGTACAGGTAGTCCTCAACTTACAGCAGTTCATTAAGGATTGTTCAAAGTTACAATGCCACTGAAAAAAATGTGACTTATGACTGTTTTTCACAGTGATGACCTTTGCAGCATCCCTGTGGTCATGTGATCAAAATTCAGATGTGTCCCAAAGTCATGTGATCACCCTTTGTAACCTTATCACCAGCAAAGTCAATGGGGAAACCAGGTTCACTTAACAACCGGGTTACTAACTCAGCTTCAGTGATTCACTTAACAACTGTAGTAAGAAAGGTCATAAAGTGGGGCAAAACTCCCTTAACAAATGTCTCACTTCACAACGGAAATTTTGGGCTCATTTATGGTCATAAGTCAAGGACTACCTGTACTCCTAGACTACCACTATTTAGAGTTCCATGGAGAAGCACATTTATTACATAATAATCAACATTATTATTACATGTATGTAAATATATGTGTCCGGCACCCCTGCACACTAGGATGTGTCAAACATTTTCTCAAATACTTGCAAAGCAAAGAAATATATAATCAGAATGTTCTGCTCCTCTTCTAATGACATCCAAAAGAAATTTAGCTATTTAGCCTTTTCTCTTTCTGTGGCTTAGTATTTAGATTCCCAATAGCAGGAACAAATGAACACAATCCAAGGAAAATAAGCAACGATTTTCACTTATCTATGCTTGATCTTACAAAGCCAGATTCTTCAGAATTTCTGGTTTTTCTTTCTGCAGCTGAGCTAGCTGTTGATTATTGTTTTGTGTCTCTACAGCTGGAAATTTTCTGTCTATGAATTTAACAGCTGGTTCCAGATTTTTATCAACACAATATGAAGGTTCAGCTTTTGGGTCTCCACAAGCCTTCTTAAGCCTGATCTTATATGAATCACACATCTGATTTGGAGGGTAAGAAGAGTTTTGTTCTCCAACTCTTTGTTAAACGTACTGTACTTAACAATAGTATAATTGTAACTGCAATCTTCATGGAGAATATCTATCTATGTGGTCGCTAGGAGCTGAAAATAACTTGATGGCACATATCAATTAATCAGTCTGGGTGGTCCTTATTTTTGTCTGCTGTATATGAATCTTTCCCTAAACATTAATCTAGATAAAATTGGAGAAATAATGCAGGATTGGCCATTTCCATTACTTTTGCACATAGCTGAAAAATGTTTTTCACGTTATATGTAAAAGAGTGGAAGCATTGTTTTAAATATTTTTGTTTGGGACCTTTATCCATTGAGACAAAAACTGTAGATTTTTTTTTGTACTTGAAGATGTTCCATGTAAGCACATGTAAATGATCTTGGAAATCCACTGTATTACACAATGTATAACAGTATTCTCATTTGTTTCCTTTGTCAGAAGACTCAAGAGTCGTCTCATGCGGGAAAGATTAAATGCGTGTGTGATTTTATAAAACAATGACATCTTGTTTTCAAAGTTCTGCATAGTTATTAGAGAGTATTCTAGTTTAACTACTGCTCCCAAGGACAACTGTTTAGTTTAAGTGCCGTTTAATGTTCTCCTAAATGGTTCTGCTGTTTGGTGTACAATATATCTTCTATATTAGATCTTTAATCCTGAACATTTTTGCATCAACAAGGGAGTCAAAACAACTTCACCCTATGGAGAGTCTCTCTTTCTCTCTCCTTTTCATTTTAAATAAGCATATGAAATACATCAAAGTCTTACTTTGGTCTCTTTGAATAGAAGCAGAAGCCTGGCTTTTTACTATGAAATGTTTCAAAGTCTTTCTTCTAGTTTATTTTATCAGAGTCCATATATATCATATATTCAGCAGAAACTATAACATAATAACAGTTGGAAAAGACCCTGGAAATCTTCTAGTCCAACCACTCTGCTCAAGAAGGAAATCCTATACAATTCTGGCAAATGGCTGTTCAATCTCTTCTAACCCCCCCCCCCCCACACACACACACAAATTCTGAAGGCAAGACATTCCACTGGTTATTGTTCTCACTTGTTCTCTCCTTGGTTCTAGACTGATTCTCTCCTTGATTAGTTTTCATCCATTGCTTCTTGACTTGCTTTATGGTGCTTTGGAAAATAGGTTTATCCCAGGGGTGGGATTCTACCGGTTCTGTCTGGATCTGCAGAACTGGTAGTTCTGAAGGCAGCAGACATAGAACTATGCAAATCATAAATCACTGAACCAGTAATTACACCAGTCGGATCCCACCCCCGGTTTATCCCCTCTGCTTTGTGGCAACCCCTCAAATATTGGAACATTGCTATCATGTCACTGGTAGTCCTTCTTTATAGTAAGTTAGACATACCCAATTCCTGCGACCATTCATTTTATGTTTTAGTTTCCAGTATCCTAATCATCTCTGTTGCTCTTTTCTGCACTCTTTCCACAGTCTCAACATCTTTTTTCTTTCATGGTGAGTACAGTATTCCAAGTGTTATCTTACCACTGCAGTATGAAGTGGCGTTAATTCTTCACATGATCTTGGTACTATCTCTCTGGTGATGCACTGGCTTTTTTGGCAGCTGCAGCACACTGCTGGCTCATACTTAAATGATTATCCACTAGGGTAATCTTTTATCTGACTCACAGTTAGTGCTGTTGAGCCAGGCACCACTTATTCTACACCACTGCATTTTTGTTGCTTAAGTGCCTTAGTTTTCTTGCCACTAAATTTGATTTTGTTGCATTGGTTCAAGATTGGCTTTCTGAACTTTTAAGTGTTGACTGTTCACCCCAGCTTGCCATCTTAAATTTGTTGAGTTCCCTTTATATCACTTCATCTAAATCATTTATAAAGATATTGAAGAATATTGGGCCTAAGATAGAATTTTGGGGTACCCAGTGCATACTTCTCTCCATGCAGATCTAAATTCTGTGGAGGACTACGTGTTGAGTGCAGTTGGTCAACCAGTTACAAATCCATCTGGTGGTGATGCTGTCTATCCCACATTTTTTATCTTATGAAAAAGTACTGTATATTGTGGTCTACTTTCTCAAATGCCTTACTGAAGTCCAAATATACTATATCCACAGCATTTTCCTGGTCCACTAATTTAATCATTTTGTCAAATAATGCAATAAGATTTGTGTGGCATGGTCTGTTTTTGACAAACCCATATTGGCTTCCAGTAAATGCTTTGTTTGTTTCTAGATATTTACAGATTCATTGCTTAATTGTCTTTTCCAGGATCTTTCTATGTGTAAATGTCAGGCTGATTGGTCTGCCAGTTTCCTAGATCCATTTTTGAAGATGAGAACTGCATCAGCTCTTTTCCAGTCATCTGATAGTTCCCCACTGCTCTAGAATCTTTGAAAGATATGATTCAGTGGCTCTGAGATCATGTTTGCTAGCTCCTTCAGAACTCTGGAATATAATCCATCTGGTCATGGTGATTTGAACTCATCTAGAGTGAATAGGTATTGTCTTACTATTTCCTTGTCAATTTTGACTTGCATTCCTAACCAGTCTTTTATACTACTGTTTTTGATAGGCTATTTTTGCTTTTCTGTAAAAACAGATACAAAGAATGAATTAAGCAGTTCTACATTTTCTCTGCTGCTCCTCATCTTCTTGCTCTTTTCTCCCATTAGTGGACAGATTGTTTCCTTGACCTTTTTTGTTGTTGTTTATATATGTTGAAAGAATCCTTTAAAATTATTTCTGATATTTATTGCAAGTTCATATTGAAACTGAAACCCTCAATTGCTATGCTATACTTTTTTTAAAATAAAGAGAGATACTATTATATAGAAATAATTATGGTCAGTACTCTCCATGCCTAGTTTGATTTGGGCTACAAACCAAGAAAATGGTTGCTTTCTGCAGAAGCATTTTCCTAAAGCACTCATCATTTTGTATAAAGTTCCCATATATACATTGCTTCAGTAGTTATTTGTAGATCAGTTTTTTTAAAGCACAGATTTAAAGATAAGGTAAATTTAACTTCAACTGGTTATTTATTTCTGGTTGTAGGTAAATGTAGTTTTCTGTAGCTCCTGCTGACAAGCAGTTTTATGTGGCCATATTTGTTACCATTTTTATTACCAGGAAGAAGTATTTTAGAAGTACTGCCATTTTCTTGTAGAGCTAGTCAAGACTGAGAATCACTTATTTATTACTTGTCCCTCTACTTCAGTATTACTCCTTTCCACCCTCCTCGATATCAATGGCCTATCAGCCGGGGCATTTTAGACATGGGTACAGAGCTCATTCAGCACAGGATTAGATTCCTATTTTACACATATTCAGAAAATCCTCAACTTGACAGGTAACAGATAGAACATTGTGAGAAGAAGTGTCAGGTCTAATGGTTAACACACCAGATTAAAAACCAGGAGACTATGAGTTCTAGTGCCACTTAAGGCATGAAAACTAGCTAGATAACTTGGGTCAGTCACTCTCTTTCTATCCAATCCACTTCTCAGGATTGTTGTTGTGGGAAAAATAGGAGGAGGCAGGAATATTAGATATGTTCACTGTGAATTATTTATCACAGTAATAAAGGTGAGATATAAATAAATCTCACACAACATGTATGTCCTCCTTATCCCTCTTCACACTTGGAGAATTCTGAGATGATATAATGTTGGCTGCAAGAAAGGGTGGCAGAAATCAAGTCTCTTTCCTTCATCGGACAAAACATAAGTTGTGAGATGAATAAGAAATACATGATATCAGTAGAAGGAAAGAGGAACGTATTCAATCATGCTCATATGTTGCTAGAAGTGGTGTTCCAAAAGGGGACCCTGCATTTAAGCCTTGGCATATACTCTGCCTGTTGCTTGAAAGAACATTCTATATCCTTTCAGATCTGTTTAGCATCTTGCCCGGTGGTCATCTCCACAGTATTCATAAATGAATATTTAAAAAACCCAGATGTTGGACTGGGTTCAGCTGAAAAAATATTTTCTCTCCCAGGGTGTGGTCAGGAAGAGTTGCTAAATTATATGAGAAAGATATGCATGTAATCAAGTATAGCTGTAGACCATTTAGAAAAAAGGAGGCACTGTACATACAAGATAATGAATCCATCTGTCTTAGTTTCAATTTTGATTTTTCAGCCTGGATTCCATCAAGGCAGAGACAGCGCAAGCTATTGCTACATATATTCCCAGGCTCAATCAATGTGTGGATAATGAAAACAGTGGGAAAGACTAAGGGGCCAACATGGCCCCTTTTCAGAAGTACTACAGGCAGTCCTTGACTTACGACCATAATTGACCCCAAATTTCTGTTGCTAAGTGACACATTTGTGTTAAGTGAGTGAGTGAATCACTGCAGTCGTTAAGTTAGGGACACAGTTGTTAAGTGAATCTGGCTTCCCCATTGACTTTGCTTGTCAAAAGGTTGCAAAAGGGGATCACATGACCCCAAGAGATTGCAACCATCATAAATGTGAACCAGCTCCAAGCATCTGCATTTTGATCATGTAATCATGAGGATGCTACAACAGTCATAAGTGTGAAAAATGATCAAAAGTCACTTTTTCCAGTGCTGTTGCAACTTTGCATGGTCACTCAATGAACTGTTGTGAGGCGAGGACCACTTGTATTTCTATTTTCCTTGCAGATATGCCAAATACATTGTATTTTAAAAAATAACCAAAAAACTTCTGGGTTCTCCCTTGGACCTACCATCTGTTTTAACACATATTAAAATGAACGCTCTCAACTGTATTTGGGAATGACTACACATTTAGTACACTGGCCTCAGAGTATATTGCCTCCAGCAACCAGCTATTACATCCTACTAAGGCAAAAACAGTGTTGGAATCAAACCTTTGCCCTTCCTGAATGTCTCTCCACTCTCCCTCAAAGAGTAGCACAGTTCATTGTTTGCCAATTCAACGACCTGTCACTTTTGATTTCTCTGTGGTGCAGACATTTCCTTCAACATTCCTTGTAGCTTCTGATTACTGTTTCCATTGGCATTAATTGTAACTCGCAAGACTAACAAAGAGTCGAATAAGTGTACATCTCCCCAGAGCTGGGTAATTTTCAACAGATGTTTTTGTCACTTACTTGCAAACCAGATTTAATTTTCCCCAACCAGTTCAACAGCAAGGAAAGCCAAGATTAGGACATTTCAGAATGTACTTCCAAATCCAATTACATATTTGTACAGAACACTGCAATAAATGCCTCTAAATGCTTGCTACAAGATTAGAAAGGGAAGGTTCCAACAATGCCTCCAAATACTTTCCACAAAATTTGAAAAGGAAAGAATGAGGGGAAAAAAATAAAAGAATGCAAAACTACATATGTTTAAGATTAATGTGTAGACTATTATGTATTAAACTTCTTTAGCTACAATTCTAAATATTTTCATGGGCTACCATTTCACACAAAAGTATGGAATTGTGCCCTGGGCCTTGTGAAATGGAAAGAGATGGATTTGAAGGAATAATACTTATATCCCTAATATAAAATAAAATCCTAGATCAAATGTATGAAATAAATATATTTTATTTCCTACCAATTTTTTTTCAAGGAAATATGTTATTCGATTAGTAAATTAGAACATATTGGTATCAGTTGGATGTATAAAAGCATTCTCATTCAATCCATGAGCTGTGAGAAAATTATGTTGGCATAAGTTGTGCTGTCCTCTTTGCCAGTCCCTATCACAGAACTGAAGCAAGTGATTGATGTTATCATTCAGATTTAATATGGGACAGTATTAAGGGAAATAACTGGTGCATTTCCATAGCTTAATCCCACCTGTTTTACTTCCCTAAAATTGCAACATTATTGCATTTCCCCCCTCTTTTTTTGCAAGTGAAAATAATCAATGCTTGAACTATAATCTGCACACCATTAAAATGATGCAATGGATCCAGGATACCTCTGTCCTGAGATAAAAGTTTCTGCATCCAGCTTTAGGTATGGGATGTAGTACTTATGCATTATGGAGTGCGGTTTTTGTAGATGGTAGAGAATGAATCTCACTGTCATGATAGAGCTTCAGATAATATTGCTGCTTTCCTACTTGTTAGCATTTTTTTCACTTATCATTTGGGTGTTGTGCTGCTGCTGGTTCACCTAAATATGAAGTCATAGTAGTTTTGTCTATTTTTTATTTATCAGCGCCTGCCTTTGCCCTATTAGGAGATGGTGATATAGGCACATGAAGTAATGGGAGATGTGCACTAAATCATAACCCATAATACACAGGGCACTAACTTCAGGTTGTTAAGGTTGAGATTTTATCACTGTCAACATCCTCAAATGAAGCAACTACACAGATCCTGGTAAGAAACAGCAGTCAGAGGGAAGAGCAGGCCACTGGTAACGGCAATTTTGGGCCTGTGTTGGGTTCCCTAGATTCCATTAGCACAGCACATTCCCCAAAACCAGCATTACTCTTGAAGCAGGAACTGTATCACCATGCTTCAAACATAGTTCTGAAACTCTGCAGAGTACTTACTGATTCTTCTGTATCCTCACAAGGCTGAAAGATGAGGTGCAAATTCTTTACTTTTTCCACCAGGCTTGTTCCTATTACTGTCCAGTAGTGTATTAACCATCAAGCAGACTAAGTATATGCTTAGGGCACCAGGCCCAAAGGGGCACCACAAAGTTAAGAATATGGCTTCATTTATACAGTATTTGTCAGTGCTTAGGGCACCACTGAGCCTTAATCTGCCACTGTCATGCCCCATGGAGGACTCCCATGGGATTTACTTCCAGAGCACCAGAGGAATTAGACAACCCAAAATGACATGGTAAGACAGAGATTCAATTTGCTGACCAGTATTTTCTATCATTCACTGGGATCATCGAATAGGGTATGTGCCAATATTTTTATGAAATCTTCCTACCATACCAATATATCATCCATAACTTCTCTCTTGGGTCATGGAATGAGCAACATGACAGCTATGTGTCTGTCTTTAGCAGAATTCATTTCAAACAAAGATCAAAGGAACTCATTTCTCACACAACCCTGACACTGTACTACAGGGGAACAATGGAGAAAGGCAAATGAGATCAGAGATGCTTTTCTGGCTCAGTCACCAGTGTCTGTAATGAGACACCATCCTGAAGGATGTCAGCTGTTTCCTGAAGTGTCAGTCCTCTTTAACAGTAAGCTTGAACTGCTTCCACCTTTTTTTCCACTCATGATTCATTTTGGTATTCATTATGTTTCATTCATTATTCATTTTGATATGCACAGAATGTATCCCAAAAGTAAGAAGGGATAATCAGTCTGTCCTGGACTTGACCGTTCTTCCATGCTGTGTAAAAATAGTCAGGAAAAACATTTCCAGGTTTACCCAGGAGAGGGAAAATATGTAGAAATGCCTAAAGTCAAATGCATTTAAGAAATTAGAATCAACAAGAGAAGGTGAAGGGAAATGAAAATCACCCCTCTAAGAATATATGGGATGATAGGACTTAAATGACTGACAGATGCAACACATCTGGAGTCTACCTACTTATGGGAGAAAAGGAGACTCTTTGAAAACTTTCCCCCAACTTTGAGATAACAGTGGAATGCTACATTTTCCAAGAGGTAACTGTGACAGGGATCTTGGAGTCTTAGTGGACAACCAGCTAAATATGAGCCAGCAGTGTGCAGCAGCAGCCAAAAAAAGCTAATGAAATCCTAAGTTGTATTAACAGAGGGATACAGATAAGATCAAGGGAAGTACTAATACCACTCTATAAAGCCTTAGTAAGACCACACCTAGAGTACTGCATCCAGTTTTGGTCACCACATTATAAAAAAGATGTTGAGACTCTAGAAAAAGTACAGAGAAGAGCAATCAGGATGATTAGGGGACTGGAGGCTAAAACATATGAAGAACAGTTACAGGAACTGGGCATGGCTAGTCTAGTGAAGAGAAGGATCGGGGAGACATGATAGCGGCTGCCACAGAGAGGAAGCTATTTTTTAAAGAGCCTGTAGGCCAGACAAGAAATAATGGATGGAAACTGAACAAGGAGAGATTTAACCTGGAAATAAGGAGAAACTTTCTGACAATGAGAACAATCAACCAATGGAACAGCTTGCCCTCGGAAGTTGTGGGAGCGCCGTCAGTTGAGACTTCCAAGAAGAGATTGGACTGCCAATGGTGTAGGGTCCCCTGCTTGGGTGGGGGGTTGGACTAGATGAACTATAAGGTCCCTTCCAACTCTGATTATCTGTTATCTGTTATTATTAGCACTAATAACTACACATGCACCAGATCTACAGTTGTAATTATTTTAATCAGATTTAGATTTCCAATTATTTAGGGTTTTTTCCAATAAGATGGGTATTTAGAGCACAGAAAGGCTGAACAGTCATGAAAATGGATTGGCAGAAACCCTTTAGTGAATCACACAGAAATAGATATAATATTTAAAAGAAAATCAGACTTTGATAATGTAGCTTCTCCTTTTCTTTTTCTTGACATCTCTTAAAAGTGAAACAATGAACTATTACTTGGAGTGCAGAACAGAAAATTTCTACAATGACAAGATCCTTGCACTCCTTAGTGGAAGTTACCCATCTCCTAAGAAGCACACGCAGGAAGCGCTGTCTCAAACTGCATTTCTTCCAAGAAGTGATAATCTTGTGGGAAACATTTTCATACAGGACAGGTTCATTTAATTACCTTTGAAAATTACACCCTTTATATCTAATGTAGTAATTTATAGTATAAGTATTTTAATAGTATTAGACTACAAGAAGCTAGAATTAGAATGTTCATTTCAGCTTATGCTTCCTCTCATACATGTTCTTCTCTTTATATTCTATGTAGCTTTTTCCATTTTTTTATCCATCGAAGCTAATAACTCAATAAATAGGAACATGTGGTAGTTCTGACTTTTGTTGTCTGCTGAGTTGCATGCAAAACCCTGAGTTCTGATTGAACTTATGCCTAGAATTGCTGTTAAATGAACTCTCTGAATGTAGCTTTGTGGTGTGCCCTCTATTCACAAGTTCAGTGCTGTGTTATTTGTGCACAATAGATATTCTGGAACCAGGGATGGTATGATACATTACCTGTCAGATTGTTCAGTCCAGAGCACATATGGAGTTCTGGATTGCCTGAAAGAACTCACAAGATCTCTTGTACATTTCCTGGGGGCCTCATACATGAAGACAAGTCTCTGATAGATGCTGCAGTGAACTCAGTCTCAGCAGATAACTCCTGGAGTAGTTCCTGCTGAACCTTCTGTGACTGCCCCATCATTTTCTCCAGTGGTGGAATTCAAAATTTTTTGCTACTGGTTCTGTGGGTGTGGCTTGATGGGCGTGGCAGGGGAAGGATATTGTAAAGTCTCCATTCCCTCCTCACTCCTGAGGGAAGGTTACTGCAAAATCCCCATTCCCTCTCCATCCCATTAACCTGCTTTCCAGCTCCGTTGTCCTGTGCAGGGCAACAAAAGAAGATCCAGCCAATCAGCTGGGACTTGGGAGGCAGAGAATAGATGGTGTCAGAGTCAATCAGAGGTAGTATTTGCCAGTTCTCTGAACTACTCAAAATTTCTGCTACCAGTTCTCCAGAACTGGTCAGAACCTGCTGAATACCCTCTTATTTTCTTACCAGGGGCTCAATTAAGGAAGCAATCGCAGTCTTAATGCTGGAGACATAGCAGAAAGCTCTGGAACAGCTTCCACTAAAAAGGATGGAAACGTGCATAAAGGGAGCAAGATAAAAAGCCATGTTGAGTGGAACTAGTTTAGAGCATAGGGTAATCCAAGTAGTCAGGGCCTTATGTAGGGATAAGACACTCTAAATAATATTTGGTCTCCCTAAATTGATAGAAAGGAACAAGTAGGAATACAGTAGGAATACAGTACTTCCTAACAGGTTGTTACATGCATGACACAGGAACTGAGAATTTTCTTTCTTCAGTAAATGGCAGCAGCAGCCCTATTTTATGGTTGCTGCTTTCCCTTTTCTCTTGCTATTACCTGCTTGCAAGCATAACTCTGCTTTCATCTAGAATGGGTTGTTGACATAATCCATAAACATATTTCATATTGAGACCATATAAGGAAAGAAGGTGAGTCTTGAGTCTTCAGTAAAGAAGAGAAAAGGGATGTGTGTGTGTGTGTGTGTGTGTGTGTGTATTATAGTCATATCCTAGAAGGGGAGTCATAACAGACCTTAAACATGTTTGGCAAGCAAGATTTTTGCATTTTGATAGCATTCAGAGTGCTATTAAACAAGGATTTGGACATTGCAGAGTACTTTTCATTGAAGATGATTTTTTTTCACAAAAATGTTAAATTTAAGTGCTTGTGACAGATGGAAATTTCAGCAGATTTTGTCAGCAGAATTGGCACATAAGGTACAAGTATGAATATTAAAGAAGTTTAAATATATTCAACCTTTTTATCATAGGAGAGGCACTTACATAAGTTTGGTTCTCGTTAGGATGACAAATTATTGAAGGCCAAGATATTATGAATATAGATATTAGATAATATATAGAGATCCACAGCTCATCTCCATGAAGTGTTTCCAAAATACATTTTCAAATATTCATTCTATGGCACAAATTAATTACCTATCTTCCAAATTAATATTATTCAAAAGCTGCAAGTTCTATTGTTTTGGTTTTTTACAAAGATACACAAAAAGGCTTACTCATTCTCCTAATTCATCAAAAGTCATTCAATTCATAAATAGTAATCTCAGAACTGTAATCAATTCCATCTATATTCCCCCACCTCATAAAAAAATATGGGACAAGCTGACTGGAGGTCTTGAGGAAAAATTAACCTTGACAAATGTATAATAATATTTTACATAAACATATTTCAAGATCTTGGTCTGTTTCCATCCAAAACCTACTAATTGCAATAGAACTTATCTCCAAATAAACACATTTTAAAAATGCAGCCTTAAAAAGCAACAGGAAATTCCCATGAAGTCAGATTACTTGTAAAAGGTAGAAGTCAGATTACTTTTAAAAGGCAATATCTGGGTAAATTTCATATCTCAGATGTTCAAAAGAAAATATCCAGAATATTTGCTCTCTAAAAGGCACATGAAAGAATAAACAATTGTTAGTAGGTGCCTGGTGTACTTCTTTCTCCCATAAAACATCCTGGCCAATAAAAAGTCAACTTTCCAAACTGTTTTGGTTATCCTCATGGGTCCAATACTTTTATAGCAATTCTTTGTTTTTCTTTTTGGATTAACTTTGCCGTTATTCCACTGTGTAGTTTTGAACAGAAAACAGGTTGATTTATAACCCATGGAAGGCCATGGATGGGTGAAATATGCTTTAATATGTCAGAAAGTTCTTGAGTGTTCAAAGAAACATTTCTTATACAAACACAGCCAATGGTTAAGAAATTTTTCCCAGCCATCCTCACAAAACGCCTTCTCAATCCTTATAAATTGTCTGTCTTTGGACAATTTATTGCATCATTGTACATATTTTGCCTTTTTATCCTTGTGATGTTGCATGAAGGTGTATAAGGGGCATAGTTTCAGCATGTGCCCTCTATCCTGCAGATCTCTAAATATCATTGGTATATTTTGCAGTGCTTTATGTATTTGCAAGATAAAGAAGAGCCGTGGTGACACAGTGGTTAGAATGCAGGCTAACTCTGCCCATTGACAGCAGTTTGATCCTGACCAGCTTAAAATTGACTCAGCCTTCCATCCTTCCAAGGTCAGTAAAATGAGGACCCAGACTGATGGGAGCAATATGCTGACTCTGTAAATGCTTAAATGAGTCTGTCACCAGCACCTCTATAACTGTCTGGTTTGGTTCTGCAACCCAACAAGACAGACACAGACCTCAGAGAGTAATTGGGAATGCAGAAAAAACAATTACTACCAACCTGCTTTCAGTCAAGGACCTGTATACTGTCAGAAAGAGGGCTGTGAAAATACTTACAGACCCCTCACATCCCAGACATAAACTGTTTCAACTCCTTCCCTCAAAACGATGCTATACAGCACTGCACACCAGAACAACTAGACACAAGAACAGTTTTTCCTTGAACACCATCACTCTGCTAAACAAATAATTCCCTCAACACTGTCCAACTATTTACTAAGTCTGCACTACTATTACTATTAATCTTCTCATCACTCCTTATTACCCATCCCCTCCCACTTGTGACTGTATGTGTCAGCCTCAAGATATCTTCCATATTTCATACCTTCTGCATCCTAACTATTGCATCTTCTTTGCTGCCATGCTATACTATTTCTTTCGGCTGTCATTAGCAACGGGGGGAGGGGGGAACTTGGAGGGGAAGAGAACTGGAGGTGTTTTGCATTCCTTGGCTGTGGGTAGCAAGGGGAGGGGGCATATGATTTCTTGTTTTTAACTTTCCATTTCTTGGCTAGCTTCTATCCCCTTTTGCACAGCTGCGAACTTTATCAAAATATGTCAAGGTCAACAGACAGAGACCTCATCACCACCTGAAGATGGTCACATGATCATATTCAGAACTTTTAATTGGAAGAATTATTTGGACTTTGGGGGGTGGGAACAATTCCACTCCTTTGTATATGTGATCTGCGCACCAATTTCTCAGATTCGGAATTAAATCTGTAGCTTTCACTTTATTTTCCAGTAAAAGGATAACTTTGCTCTAACCGATGGAGTCTGAGTATTTCTTTCTTGGATTTTGAAGGGAGCACACACTGACATTATTCCGAATCTCAGCATCAACCCACCTGGAGAAAATATCCACTTTTCTTCCGAGGGGGTTTCATCTCATGTCGTCTCCAGCCAGCGATGAAGATGACCAGGGAGCTGCGGGGGGGGGGGGGGGGGGGCAGTCGATGCTGCTACCAGAGATGCTGGCTGCTGACCTGCTAGCCAACCTGACTCTGGAAGAAACCCCAGATGAGATGCCCAGATGGTCGTTGGGGGTTGGTTGGAGAGACCCTGAAGACCCCCCCTCCTGGGATCACTGTAAGTCAAAGAAGTGCAAGGGAATGGCTGTGGCAAGAGAGGGAGGAGATGGAATGCAGGCTGGATCAAGCCGGGAAATTCCTTATGGACGTTTCTGAGAAGCCTGGCATGGATCCAAGGTATGAGGGCGAAGGGGGAGCGAGTTCAACCTAGGGAAGTCAAGCTGCCCCCATCCCCCTAGCCCAGCCTACACCAGCGCCACTGCCCACCACCACCCGGAGAGCCCCAGCAATAGGTGTGATTCCTGGAAGACGCCACCTGCACCCGTTAGATGTGAAGTTTGGAGGAAATCGCAAGGATTTGGGTTTTTTCCTGGTACAAGTCGGGAGCTACATGGCAGAATATGAAAGGGAATTCACCTCTGAAGCAGCCAAAGTAAGATGTGTTACCAGAACCCTGGAGGGGATGGCAGCAGATTGGGTGGTGACTTTGTACAATGATAACTCCCCCCAATTGCGGAGCCTCGATGTTTTCATGACTGCATTGAGGAGGAGGTTTGAGGACCCTCTGGCAGAGAGAAGGGCCAGGATCAAAATGAAAACCATAACTCAAGGGGGGAGATTGGTTGCTGACTACACCCAAGAGTTCAGACAGCTGGCATACCACATCCAAGGCTGGTCCCAAGGGGCCCTGATAGAAGCCTACAAAGATGGATTAAATGAAGATATTTACCACATGTGCATCTCCAGAGTGGATCCATATGATTTGCAGTTGTGGTACTTGCTAGCGGAAGAAGTGGAAATAGATCTAAACCGAAGCAGACCCAGAGGAGGCCCCGTATGGAGCAAACCGCTCCCCCCACGTCTCCGAGAGACCCCTAACCTTCGTAAAGGGGGAGTGATGGCAAGAGCCAAATTCACTGCCTGTTTTCGTTGTGGGAAGGAGGGCCACCAGATTGCGGATTGCCGAGTCAAGCTGGATCCAAAGGGAGTGCAGGGCCCAGGGAAGAAGCCCGAACCCCCCCAACCAAGCCTCGTGAAACTGGGCTAAAGATAGGGGAGGTTGTGGAGGTCGCCCCTCCAGCGGGAGAGGAGCTGGGACCTCCGACTCCCCTCGACAAGAGCGAGACCGACTCGGAAGATGACGTCCCGGTAAGTCCTAACCAAGGGCCCATGACCATCCCAGTAAAGTTAAGGGTGCCCACCTCAGGGACTGAGGGGGAGATGTTGGCCTTATTGAACTCGGGGTGCACGAGGTGCATAATTAACATGAAGGTAGTCAAGGGTATGGGCATCGGACTGAGAACTTTAAGAACGCCCATATCCTTTTGCCAACTGGATGGATCTCAGGTGGGAGGTTGCCCTGCATGTTTTATAATGGAACCCCTAGAGATGACCATGGGAAACCACCATGAAACCCTGTGTTTTATTGTGGCCCCTGGGATGGAACAGCCCCTAATATTGGGATTGCCCTGAGTCCGGAAGTGGAATCCCCATGCGAACTGGAGAGAGGGGTGGATACGGATCCGCACCGATCAGTGACCCGAAGGGGAGGAGCAATCCCACCTGGAAGGGGAGGAGAAATCCCATCCAAAGCTTCAAAGCCCGGCTGAGACAGTTTCCACAGGTGCAGAGCGCGTAGAGGGGGAGGAGAAAATCCTGAAGGAGTACTGGGACTTAAGAGAGATGTTTAGCAAAGAGGCCTTGGATGAGCTCCCCCCTCATCGGTCCACCGATTTTAGTATTGAATTTCTGCCGGGGGTGACACTCCCAAAACCGAAGCTGTATTCGATGACACCATGGGAGCTGGAGGAATTGAGATTGTTTATTGACAAGAACTTGAAACGTGGTTTCATCCAACCTGCTAGACCTCGGGTGGCAGCCCTTGTGTTGTTCCACGAGAAGGATGGCTCCAAACGCTTGGTGGTTGACTACCGAAACCTGAATGCAGTGTCCGTGGAGAACGTGTACCCCCTCCCTCTGATGAAGGACATGTTAGCCTGGCCCCCTGGCCAAGGGGAAGATTTTCATGAAGTTGGACTTGAGAGAGGCGTATTACCGAATCCGAATCAAAGAGGGAGATGAGTGGAAGACTGCATTCAACTGCCCGATGGGTTGTTTCCAGCTCAATGTTTTCCCTTTTGGCCTACAGGGGGTACCAGCCGTTTTCATGCAAATCAAGTGCTCCATGAACATTTACACAAGGGGGTTCTGGTCTACCTTGATGATATACTTATCTACACGGAGACTAGAGACGAACATGTGAAACTGGTATGCTCTGTGCTGCACAAACTGCGGGCCACCAGATTTTACGCCAAACTGTCCAAATGTGAGTTTCATCAAGAAAAAATCGACTACTTGAGATATCGTATCTCACCCGAGGGCATTGAGATGGACCCAGAGAAGGTGCGAGCTGTATTTGACTGGGCCCCACCGAGAACCCGAAAACAGCTTCAAAGTTTCCTTGGATTTGCTAACTTTTACCAGCAATTCATCCCGTCTTTTGCTAAAATAGCCATGCCCATCACCAACCTCCTAAAGACCAAGGGGGAAATGAAAACAAAGCCCAGCCAACCGTTGAATTGGTCCATGGAGTGCCAAGCCGCTTTTGAAAAGCTAAAAAGACTATTTGCTGCAGAACCAGTGCTGAAACACCCAGATATGAACACCCCTTTCGTGATCCAACCTGATGCGAGTGATGGGGGCGGTCTTACTTCAATTAAACGAGAAGGGGACACTACAACCGTGCGCTTACACCTCCCGTAAATTAACTGACACTGAAAGGAGATGGGCTGCTTGGGAGAAGGAAGCTTTTGCAGTCCGTTGGGCCTGACTTACTTGGAGGCACTTTTTGGAAGGAGCGAAGCACCCATTTGAGTTATGGACTGACCATAAGAATCTGGACGCCTTAAAAACACCTCAGAATTTATACCCTAAGCAGGTTAGGTAGGCTCAGTATTTCAAGCAATTCAATTTCTCTCTGTAATACATCCCAGGAGGAAAAATTTTTATGGCAGATGCTTTGTCTAGAATGCCTCAATACAACAGTGTTCGTAAAGAAGTGATAAGGCCGATCGTGTCAACCACACAGTTGGCTGCCCCAGTGGTTACCAGGATGCAAAAGAGGAAACAAGACAGGGATCTGTCCAGTGACCTGATGGAACATTTCAAGGAGGCCTTGAAAACGGATGAGTGGTTCTTGGCAAATGCGAATAACTGCATCGTTCGCAATGGTTTAGCCTGGATAGGTACAAAATTGTACGTGTTAGGGATACACACCCTAGCAGAACATGCAACGGCAGTCTAGCAGGCAGGCAAATTATGTGAGATATACATTGTTGTAGTTTACACTCAGTAAGACAGATACACTGTGCCAGTTAAATAGTTTTTTATTCCAGCAAGAGTTATAGCATAGTCAAAATGGTCCATATGTCATAAACTAGTTCAGTCCATCCAGGGATTAATCAGTTGCAAAGTCCAGTGTCGAAAACAGAGGTCAGTAAACTTACAAATAATCAGTCCAGCAATATATCTCCTTTGCAGTCAGAGATATGAAGAAAATCACACCTTTTCTTCGTTTCAGCAACAGCAGGGAAAACACGCGGTTATCACCATCACTCCAACATTGTCAGCTACTACAGTGAAAGCCAGCTAACAGTGAGCTCTCTTGCTCCCTCTTATGGTGATTTTACAACCGCACCCAAAATACATGTTTTGCAGTTAAAGTGATACTTACGCTTAAACTCACTAACATAGTTTATATATTATTTTTACCCAAACTAAGTTAGGTAACCAATGTTATCCCTAACATTCTCCCCTTTGGGGTAATATAATAATATATATATCTATTTACAATTTCAACCCATAGTTTTCACAATTTTCTTTGTGCTTGACTGCAACTTGGGCTTTTGTAAATCCATCTGCAATGTTTTCTTCAGTCATGCAATATTCCAATCTCATTAAACCATTTTTTACAGATTGTCTTACATTCAAATATCTTAGGTCAGTATGTTTAGATCTAGTTTTTACAGCAATATTTGTAGCCAACCGTATGGCTGCTTGATTGTCCTCATAAACTACAATGGCATCTTTAACAGTTACTCCCATATCTAACAATTACTGTTTATACAGAATTAAGTCAGTACATAATAAAGATAGACATGAAAATTCTGCTTCCATTGTGGACATACTTATGTGTTGCTGTCTAATTGACCTCAACCAATCAGTGTTTTACCTAATAGTATAGCCATACCCGAAGTTGATTTTCTAATTTTTATATCTGTTGCAAAACTTGCATCAGCATATGCACTTAAAATTAAATCATCTTTTGGCTCTAAATACAATGCATAGTGCATTGTCTTTTAAAGATACCTTTATATACGCTTTAGCGCTTGCCAATGTCTTTCATTGAATCTTGCCAATTGATTAATGCTATAGGCAATGTCTGGCCTTGACCAATTACTTATATATGTTAAACTACCTATTAATGATTGATAAATAGTCTTATCAATTTTTGAACTTTGAACATCAGTATGACAAAATTCCTGACTCATTGGAGTTTTTGCCGGATTACAAAGTTCCATTTTATACATTTTAAGCAATTGGTAAATTTTATCTTCTTGTGATATCTTATATCCACTATTGGTTTTGTTTATTGTCAATCCTAGATATTGTCTTATTTCTCCTAATTGCTTTAATTTTATCCTCTTACTTAATAATGATATTATCTCAGTAGCTTCATTATTAGTCTTAGTAATTAAAGCAATATCATCTGTAACAACAATAATAATGACACCGTATCATTTGTCTCTCTTTTAAATAAACATGGATCAACTAAACCAGCTTTAAATCCTATATTGTTTAACTCTTTTACAATATATTGGTTCGATTCATAACCAGATTGTTTCAATCCATAGAGACTTTTATTCAGTTTCCAACAGTCATTATTATTTTTATCATCCTTTATACCTACTGGTTTTCTTAAATATATAGTGTGCTGCAATGGTGCATGAAGATAGGCAGTTTCTACATCTAAATGATTTATGATATAGTTTTTCTTAGCTGCCCACACTAAAGCTGCTCTCAAGGTTGTTGCCTTTAAATTTGGTGCAAATACTTCATCATAATCACATGCAGTTTGATTAAATTCTTGAGCTACCAACCTAGCCTTATGGGTAACAGTCCCATTTTTACCAGTTTTTAACTTAAATATCCATTTACAACCAATGGACTTTTCACCTGGAGGTAATTTGGCATTTTCATAAACTTTCATTTCTTTTAATGAATTTAATTCTTTCTCCATTGCTCTATGCCAATTTTCTTGTTCCTTTGCAGGATACGTTCTAAGTTCTTCAACAGTAGTTGGAACTTTACTAACTTGGCAAACTATACTTGATTGATACCTGTCAGGTGGTCTCGTTACACATGTAGAACGTCTAGGTATTACAGGGCTTACAGGTGGACTTCCATGTTCTACCTGTTCCTGATTATCTATTTCTTCCTGTTTTGGTATTTCTTCCTGTTCTGGTCCTATATGCTCTTTCTGTACTTCCTCTTTAATTGGACTCTTCTTATTACTGATTTTTTCTTTTGGTCTTTTGTAGGTTTCTATAATTACTTCCTTCCTTGAATCTTGTTCCAGTTTTTCCCATCCTACATGTTCTAGGAATTGGGCACTAGCACTACAGTAAACTCTAGATGTTCTTTTTTTCCCAGAATCTGTATCATTTGTGATTAGTTTCATAACCTACAAAGAATAACTTTTTAGCCCTATGTTGCCCCTTATGTCTCAGTTGTGTAGGAATATGCACCCATGCTGGTGCTCCAAATGTGTGCATATAACTTAAGTCAGGTTTTCTACCATGCCACCATGTGAATGGTAATTCACCTGTTGTTGAGTTAACAACATTATTCAATATATGATTACCACACATTATTGCTTCTCCCCACAAAGTTTCAGGTAATCCTGAATCTGACAGCATAGTACGAGCCATTGCTTGAATTGTTTGGCCTCGTCTTTCTATAAAGGCATTATGCTGTGGCCTATATGGTGCAGAATTTTTATGTTCAACACCTGCCATCTTCAGTTTATTTTGGAATTTATTGTTTATAAATTCTGTACCATTATCAGTGATAAGAGTTACTAATTTCCTTTTAGTTTTTCTTTCTGCGAATTTAAGCCAATTAAAGAAATTTTGATATGTTTCCGTTTTGCTTTTCATTAGATAACAGAAACCATATCTGGAATAATGGTCCATTATACTTAGTATATAACAAGCACCTCCCACACTTGGTTTTTTAGGACCTATAATATCAGCAAATACGACCTCTAGAGGCTCCTTTGTTTTAAATCCATTAACTCTATTTGCTGGTATTTCCTTACTTTTTTCTTGACTACAGGTATTGCAGTGCAAATACTTACTGCAAGGCTTCAGTTTTATATCCTTAGATAGTTCTACTGTTTGTTTAAGCATTTTAAAATTTATATACCCCAAACATCTGTGTAACAAATGTATGCACTCATTGTGAGGTTTAACATTATTATAAACTGTGTTAGCCATCTCTGAATGATCATCATTTAACACATACAATTCACCTTTTAAAGTTGCAGTCACTTTCTTTTTCAATTATGCAATTGTCTCCCCTAAAGGTAATTACATAACCTAGTTTAACCAAAACTCTAACCGAAAGCAAATTAAACTTAAGTTGTGGTACATATAACATTTTTACATTTTCTCTTATGCAAGAACAATATGATATACCTTGACCTTTAGCTTTCAGTTTCCATTCATTAGCTAATGATATCTGCTGTGAACTCATGGACATCTTAATAAATCTTTTCTTATCTTTCGTTATACAGTGCGATGCTCCACTATCTACAACCCATAAATTACTATTCACAGTTTCGTTGCTATACATGGCTAACTCTATGCATTTTTTATCCTTTTGATGCCTTTTATCTTTCTGGCTGGCATTTTGGCTTTTTCCTTTCTTGCAGAATCTAGCCAAATATCCTTTTCCTCCACAATTAAAACATTTTCTAATTGCATACGCTGACGAAGATATTTTCTCTTCTTCACATTGTGGTTGCTCCCTTCTGAGTTTATCCCTTTCAAGCCTTCTCCTGGCTTCTTCAATTAATCTGCCAGTAATGTCAGTTAATGTGAGGTTATCTTTTGGCAGAACCTCAAGTGAAGTTACGAAGTCATCATAGCTAATATCTAAAGAAGATAAAATTATATAAACTTGGTGTAGTTCTGTGAAGATGAGTTCTTTTTCATGCAGTTCCTGAAAAATTCTCTTCATTATGTTTATGTGACTCAGCATATCTCCATTCTTTTGAAGACGTGTTCTGAACAGCTTCCGTGTAAGATTTATATGTGTTCCTACACTTCTTCTCCTTGAATATGTACAAGCTGCTCATCACAGAGTGTCAGTCCTTTTATACAGAGAGCTTGCTCATTCTTCAGTTTATATTCTTGTATTTTCTGGGCATCATTCTCATCCTCCGGATCCCATGCATCTACTTCTGGTGGGTTTTGAATTATACTCCACAAACCTTCTCTGCGTAGAAGTAGGTTACATTTCATAGACCATGAAACATAGTTTGTTCCATCCAGTTTGGATATTTGAGACAAACTTTGTAAATTGACTTGTGCCATCTTATCTGGATATTAAACTGTAATTAATAAAAACACAGCTGTCTGTTTACAGTATTGTGTAACTACACAAACTCTCACTTTAATCTAAGCCTGTTATATCCCGGTTAGTCTGACTGTGCACCTGGGCCCATAACCAGTGTTAGGGATACACACCCTAGCAGAACGTGCAACGGCAGTCTAGCAGGCAGGCAAATTATGTGAGATAAACGTTGTTGTAGTTTACACTCTGTCAGACAGATACACTGTGCTAGTTAAATAGTTTTTTTTTTTATTCCAGCAAGAGTTATAGCATAGTCAAAACAGTCCATATGTCATAAACTAGTTCAGTCCATCCAGGGATTAATCAGTTGTAAAGTCCAGTGTCAAAAATAGAGGTCAGTAAACTTACAAATAATCAGTCCAGCAATATATCTCTTTTGTAGTCAGAGATATGAAGAAAATCAAACCCCTTTTCTTCGTTTCAGCAACAGCAGGGAAAACATGCAGTTATCACCATCAATCCAACATTGTCAGCTACTACAGTAAAAGCCAGCTAACAGTGAGCTCTCTTGCTCCCTCTTATGGTGATTTTACAACTGCACCCAAAATACATGTTTTGCAGTTAAAGTGATACTTACACTTAAACTCACTAACATAGTTCATATATTATTTTTACCCAAACTAAGTTAGGTAACCAATGTTATCCCTAACATTACATACCACAAACCCTGAGAAGCCAAGTGTTACAACAAACTCATGACTCCAAGGCAGCTGGTCATTTTGGATTTGTGAAGACCCTACATCTGGTGAAACGGCAGTTCTGGTGGCCTTCATTGAAAAAGGACATTGAAACCTATGTAGCGAGCTATCCAGTTTGTGCCTCAGCAAAAAGACCTCCTGGTAAACCACCAGGTCTGCTGCAAGATGTGGCTAGGCCAACTGCTCCTTGGAGGGAAATTTCCATGGACTTTATAGTGGACTTACCCGAGAGCACCGGGCACACAATCATCTGGGTGGTGACCGACTTGTTCTCCAAACAAGCACATTTCATACCTTGCTCCAAGATTCCCTCAATGAAGTTGCTGGCCAGATTGTTCATTATACATGTCTATAGGCTGCATGGTGTCCCTGAGCGTGTAGTTTCTGACCGAGGGGTCCAATTTACTTCGAACTTCTGGAGGGAATTTTTGAAGTTAATAGGCTCCGCCCAGGGCCTAAGCTCCACCCACCATCCCCAAACGAATGGGGCCTGCAAGAGGACTAACAGGGTGCTGGAGCAATATCTCAGTAACTATCAGCAATATCTCATAAACTATCAGCAGGACAACTGGGCGGATCTACTGCCATTTTTGGAGGTGGCATATAACAACTCTGTCCACAGCAGTACTGGATTTATCCCCTTGAAAGTGGCAACGGGGCAAGATTTTGTGCCCATACCTGAACTTCCTTGTGAAAGACCCAATGTGCAGTCATTGGACGACTGGATATCTCAACTTCAACTCAATTGGCTGATTGCTCATAAAGCTTTGGACGAGGCGCACCAGTCTCATAAGAAATTTGCTGACAGGAGGAGAGCCCCACAGAAGTCCTACCAAGTGGGCGACAAAGTGTTCCTCTCAACTAAATTTTTGCAGACCACCCAGAAATCAAAGAAATTGGGTCCTAAGTATGTGGGCTCTTTCCCTATTGAGAGAATTGTAAATCCTGTGATTGTTCAGTTGACTCTACCAAAGACTCTTCATCGTATTCATCCGGTTTGCCACGTGAGCTTGTTAAAATCCGAACATACCTGTAATTGAGACCGACCCAGACTGATCTCTCCGTACCATTGTTGATTGAGGGTGAACAACATTTTGAGATTAAAGAGATTTTAGACTCTCGGAAATGGAGGGGTTGTCTCCAATATCTTGTAGCTTGAAACATTTTCCTCCATCCTATGCTGAGTGGGTAAAGAAAGACATTAGGGCTCCTGAACACTATCATTAAGTGTTGTACCTTATGATTCTTGACTCTTGACGTATGTATCTTTTCTTTTATGTACACTGAGAGCATTTGCACCAAGACAATTCTATTCTATTCTATTCTATTCTATTCTATTCTATTCTATTCTATTCTATTCTATTCTATTCTTAGAGAGTGTTGTAAAGCACTATGAAGTGGTGTACAGGTCTAAGTGCTATTGCTAGAGCCATAAAAGTTACCACACATTCCATTTTTGTGTGTGGGTGTGGGTGTCTGCAAATGTGTTCTGCAAATTAGAATACAACCATATTTTAGCCTTCTCTTCTTTTTGCTGTGGCAGTGATGCAAAACAAACAAGGAGTGGTTCAACCTTCATTTCCTGCACAGAGATGGCTGGGTCCTCTTTCCTATTTTTCTGTGCACAGTAAGACTTTTCAAAGGGCACATGGCAGATATTCTAACTTATTTTTTAAAAATGGATGAAGCAATTAGCATAAGTAAATTACTGTTAAAGCTTATTAGCTGTTCAAATGAGTGATTTATTTTCAAGCAGGATGCAATTTCACAAAGACTTTTAGCATAGTATCTTTCACATCTCCATGAAGAAAGTTAAAATCTTGCACTACATAAAGTGTTTAAGGGGTGGGTAAAAATCAAGGTGGTCATTGTGATTTTGTGTTAAAAACCCATTTATGTAAAACAAAAATCCAGGGATTTAATCATTTGATGGTACTACCTTCTTGATTTTTTGGACATCTGCCCCTGCCCTGCCACAGGTACTCTTCATTAAGATAAAATTTTATTTTAACATCAATAGAGGCTGAAGACATGGATTGTGAGACCAATCACATTGCACCTCTCATGTGTCCTGCAAATCCATAGTTGTCATTTGAAAAGGGATAGAATCTTAGGGAATTTGGTCTTGCTTACAGGTTCCTTTAATGCATTATTTGTTTCTTTGGAAGGAACAATTCTTTATGTTAGGAAGTGGGTTTTTTTTCCCCAAAGAACAGCACACATGCTCTGCTCTGGGAAAACAAAGTATTGCTGGATGAAGCAACTTGTATTATTTATATGTGAAAAATATCATCATCCTTTTTTGTGCAGATGGCTGTCATTCTCTATAAACAGAAGCTCTTGCTAGTAAAACAGTACGGGAGTTAATCTCCCAAAAATGGTTTACACAGCTGCATGTTGGCAGAGACACAATTTTTTCTCTTTTTGGCAACTTTAATAAAACTAGGGATTTCATTTTAGGATATCGGGGGAGAGTTCCAACATCACACAATGCTTACTGATATTTTATGTAACTTGCATGACTGGAGCTGAGCCAGGTTTACTCACCAGTAACACTGGAAAAAGCTCTGAATTTTTTTCTATTCTAAACTGAGCTCTGTGGAATATTGTGGCCCAAGCAATGGCCCATTATGGCTAATCCATCATTGTTATAGACCTGAATGTTTGACCTATAGGGAGTAAAATCACTATTTCATTCCCTTGAAATTTGGGTTGCTTGACTTGTCTAAAAAGTCATAATAAAGAAAAATGCATTTTTAAAGACAGTCTTGACAGCCATGAAGTAGGAAATACTTCTGTGGATTTCCATATTGTAGGTTATCCCAGTTGTGTAAACTAATGAAAAGCCACTTACATTTAAATACCTGTAATTCCCGTCCATTATTGTGCCCCCAGTGCCAATAAATTCGCATGAGTGTGTCCTTCCAAGTGTATCCTCACAATCTGAAAAGTGGCAAATAAATTATTTTGTAGAGACACATTTTCATACAAAAGATGAGAAACCCATTCAATGTTTTGTAAATCTTCATTCAGTTGAATCTTGTGAACCAATAGGAAGACAATTAAATAAAACAGAGCTCAATACACTAGAGATAAATTCTACTCTCACCTCCATTTTTATTTCACTGGATAATGAATTGCGCAGAATCCTGTGATTTACTACTTCTCCACAGGAGATATGTTATTCAGTACAGTTTTGGCACTCCAGGCGATGAAGATTTTTTTGTTCTTGTTTTTTTTTTTTTTTTAAAAAGCACTTTTACAATATTATACAATATTTACAATATTATTATCACATTTAAAAATAAATAAATAACAGGCTAGACAAAGACTGTTGTAGAGAACACAGCTATCTGTTGGCTGCAGAAAGTTACAAACCTGTCACCTAGACTAAGTCTCTATTTCTACTAATAGTCTCTATTTTTACTAAAAGGTGCTACTGGTTTTTCTGTTCATAGAATCACTGTTATGGACTAAGCCAACGCAGCGATACAACCCTAAACAACTTTACTTTACAGTAGGCTTGTAATCCTGCACTTCTCATTGGCCTGAAAATAGCGAGTCGTGATTGGTCGTTTTTGGCCAGTTTGATTGGCTGTTAACGGGCCCCCCTGATTGGACGCCTGTGAAAGCGGTAGACTCAAACCACTGGTTATTTTGAAAGCAGCCAGCTCTATAAAAGAGCTGCTGCTGCCCAAGTATTTTGCTCTGTTCTTCTTGATATTAAAGAGTTGAAATTACTGTTCAATGTCTCGTCTCCGTTCCTTGCGCCCATGCCCAGGACTTAACACTGATGATGAAGGTGGGATACAGAGACGATAGAGCTGACTAAGTATGCATCGAACAAGACAGAGCACATGGCAAAAGAGCACACGCAACAAACAGCAAGATGACCAGCGGCGCCATACCACCCGCTCCGTTCATCCCAGCAACCGAAGACTGGAACTCGTATATAGATCGCTTCCAGATCTTCCCGGAGACCAACAATTTAAAAGATGCTATGCCTGGCATGAAATGAGCGGTGTTCTTGACTCATTGCAACTCCGCCATTTTCAAAATGGCTAAAGCACTAGCAAAACCGGCGGAAGTGAAGACCATGGATTAGGATGCCCTCGCCCAAATCCTCCGGGCCCATTACGCACCCGCAGTACCTACACTGATACGAAGACACAAATTTTACCAGAGGGACCAATAGAAGGATGGGAGCATTGGAAATTTTGTAGCCGACCTCTGGAACCTAGGAGGCCTTTGTGGTTTTGCAAACTTAGAGGAAGCCCTAAGAGACAGCATAGTTCTGGGATTAAATGCACCACATGTGCAGAGTAAGCTGATGGTGAAAGGTGACATCAGCCTTACAGATGTCATCACTGCCGCTACTGCCGCAGAAGCAACCAGGAAGTCAGCCGCTCGAATGCGCCGAGCGAACGCACGGCTTCACCAACTCGCCAACGAGAGCCCATTCGCTACTGAGAAGCATGCTACCACTACCCACCACAAAGACCTCAAGTCATCCTCAGACAGTGAGGAAGAGGAGGTCAACCGGCTCCGCTCAGAATGAGAGCAAAGGAATCAGAGATGTCCGTGCCAATGTGCTGGTTGCGGAGCAAACCACCCGCGATCGGACTGCAAATTCCTCGACGCACTCTTCCGAACTTGCAGAAAAAGAGGCCATATTGCGAAGGTCTGCAGAAGCAAATGAGAGTCCAGTCCCAACCGAAGGGAGAACAACCTCCATCGGAAAGGCAAACCTCCTGAGAACCGAGACCGTCTGAACCACCAATGGAACAACCACTACTACTACAGAAACCCAGCACCTGCCTCTTCAACGAGATGAGAAGAGGCCCACCAAACCATTATTATCGGCCACGCTTCATCGTTCGATGCAAGAAAGATCCGCGTAAGGGTTACTATTGAGAATCGACCGTGCGTGATGGAAGTCGATTCGGGATCATCCCTATTGATGGTATCCTGGAAAACCCTCAAACAGCTGATCCCTGCCATCTGCCGCCAGGACCTCAGCATGCAACGAATGATCCTGAAAGACTACCAGGGAAACAGAAATCCAGTTGTCGGTTCCATCCAAGTCCAAGTATCCTTCAAGGACCGCACAGCAACGCTTCCCGTGACTGTCGTCGATCGTGACCGACCCAGCTTGTTAGGATTACAGTGGTTTGCCCCATTCGGGATTGAACTAGCCAGCATACACCAAACCAGAAGCGATGACTGGGAAGAGGCTCTCATCCAGGAATTCCAGGACGTGTTCACAGGAACATTAGGCAAGTACAAGGGGACCCCTATATCATTTAATCTCAGCCCCGATGTAGCTCCCATTCGTCTTAAGCCTCGTCGGGTACCTTTTGCCTTAAAACTGAAGATCAACGAGCAGTTAGATAAACTGATAGCCCAGGGCGTATTGGAACCGATTGACCATGCCCGCTGGGAAACCCCGATATTAACGCCTATGAAGCCAGATGGTTTGTAAAGAATTTGTGGGGATTACCGGGCCACCCTAAATCATGCTCTTCAACAGAGCACTTACCCAGTACCGGTGGTTCAACACCTTCTTCATTCCCTGGGTGGTGGAAAAATATTTGCGAAATTGGACTTAGCTCAGGCGTACCAGCAACTACCTGTAGACGCAACAACTGGAGAAGCCCAGACAATAGTTACACATAGAGGCACTTTCAAGTGCAATAGACTCCAATTCGGAGTAAGCGTGGCGCCGGGCATTTTCCAAAGTTTAATGGAGAGACTATTACAAGGCATAAAAGGCGTCGTGCCTTATTTTGATGACGTCCTAATAGCTGCCCCCACTAAAGAGTTATTAGTACAATGACTCAGAAAAGTTCTTCAGAAATTTAAAGACGCTGGTCTGAAGGTAAAAAGGGACAAGTGTCAACTTTGTACGGAAAGAGTGGAGTTCCTGGGATACCTTCTCAACAGACAGGGAATCCACCCCACCGAAAAAAAACTAACTGCAATCAAAAATGCCCCGAGACCTAGGAATAAGACAGACCTCCAAGCCTTCCTGGGACTCATTAACTTTTATAACATCTTCTTGCCCCAGAAAGCAACCGTAGCCAAGCCCCTACATAGACTTCTTGATAAAAAGGATTCCTGGGTCTGGGGACGGCGTCAAGAAAAAGCGTTCCAAGGGGTAAAAGACCTGTTAACCTCCGATGCTATATTAATGCAATACAATGAGACTCTACATTTGAAGGTTACCTGTGATGCCTCACCATTTGGAGTGGGAGCCATTTTAAGCCTACCAAATGGAAATGAGGCACCTATTGCGTTCTTTTCGAGAACTTTGTCTAAAACCGAAAGGAACTATAGTCAATTTGATAAAGAGGCTCTCGCTATTGTATCCGCAATTAAACGTTTCCATGAATATGTATATGGGAGACCCTTTACCATAATTACATACCACAAGCCGCTCCTTGGTATTTTGGCAGGAAACAAACCAACTTCCCACATCTTATCACCAAGAATGACATGTTGGTCAGAATTTTTAGCTGCCTACAATTACCGATTGCAACACCGCCCAGGGAAAACCATTCCCCACGCTGATGCTTTGAGCCGCTCTCCACTATCAGACATCATAGAGGACCCTGCTCCAACCTTAGACATATTTCAAATCGAAACCCTCAAATCGCTACCGCTGACCGCTCAAGACATCACCTTAGAGACAAAAAAGGACCCTGTTTTGGCACGAGTCCTCAGCTGGGTAGAACGGGGTTGGCCGGTCAGCGCAACCAATGACACGTTCAAGCCATTTAGGAATCGTCAAACAGAGCTATTCTCCCAGAAAGGCTGCATAGTGTGGGGAGACAGAGTCATAGTCCTGGAGAAATTGCAATATAGAGTATTGAAAATGCTGCACGATGGTCATCCAGGCATCGTGCGGATGAAGGCATTGGCCAGGAGTTACGCATGGTGGCCTAGCTTAGATAAACAGATAGAGACCTGGGTAGCAAAATGCAGAAAATGCCAGGAGACTCGCTCCACTCCTCCAAAGACTCCCCCAACTCAGTGGGAAACACCTCGAGGTCCTTGGTCCCGTGTCCACATCAACTTTGCGGGACCCACAAGAGGACACACTTTCCTCCTAACAGTGGATGCCTATTCAAACTGTCTCGAAGTCCACAAGATGAAAAGCACCACCACAGACGCAGTCACTAATAAACTATTCGCTACCCACAGATTTCCAGATGTCGTGGTCTCCGATAATGGCCCCCAGTTTACTGCCCTGCCATTCGAACAGTACTTGGCAAATTGGCCATGCCTTAACATCGCCAGCTCACCCTGCAGCCAACGGTAGGGCTGAGCGAATGGTTCAATTTGTAAAACAGACCTTGCACAAAATGGACCATAGTGACATTGACGACAAAATAAACCGGATGCTTCTTCTCCAGCACCTAACCCCAAACAGTACCACGAACAAAACCCCAGCTGAACTCCTGATGAGCCAGAAACTTCGCTCGCATCTCGATCGTCTCCACCCAAACTACACGCCGGAACAACCCCCGGGATCCAGCAGCAAGTGTCGGGCATTCCAGGAAGGTGACCTCGTGTTTGCGAAAAACTTCTCGGGCCACCCATTGTGGGTCCCCGTGACCATAACGCAACTTACGGGACCCCGATCCTATCGCCTACAAACTGCAGATGGTAAGATGTGGAAACGCCACATAGACCAACTCCATTCCAGATTAGCACCTAGTCCTATCTCAGCCCCGGAACCTCTAGCTGGGGGGGGAAGGAACATTGAGGAGGCCGAAGAAGAAATGATAATCAAAACCCAACAGCCTACACAACCAACCAGGGGATATTCACCATTCGAAGGAGAACTGAGTCAGGGAGTGGCCTCACCGCGTGACAGCACTGCGATGGAAACGGATCCAGGGAACCCAGAAGACAGCATTGGCGTAAGCAGGCAAAGCAGCCCAGGGCCACAATTTTCACCATCCAACCCAGCTAGCAGCCCACCGGAACCAGAACCAGGACAGAAACCGATGGAACACTGCAGGTCAAGCAGACAGGTGAAGCGACCTGCCTATTTACGAGACTATATCACCCCACCCCTCAGACGGAACCAAGGGGGGAGGGGTGTTATGGACTAAGCCAATGCAGCAATGCAACCCTAAACAGCTTTACTTTACAGCAGGCTTGTAATCCTGCACTTCTCATTGGCCTGAAAATAGCGAGTCGAGATTGGTCATTTTTGGCCAGTCTGTTTGGCTGTTAACGGGGCCCTCTGAATGGATGCTTGTGAAAGTGGTAGACTCAAACCATTGGTTATTTTGACAGCAGCCAGCTCTATAAAAGAGCTGCTGCTGCCCAAGTATTTTGCTCTGTTCTTCTTGATAATAAAGAGTTGAAGTCACCGTTCGATGTCTCGTCTCCGTTCCTTGCACCCATGCCCAGGACTTAACAATCACAATGTTGGAAACAGTAGTGGTATTCAGCCGATTCACACCAGTTCAGGCGAACAAGTAGCAAGGATTTGCTGTGGGTCACCGAATGGGTAGTAACTTCTGGCTGGCCATGCCCCCAACCCAGTCGCCCTTCCCCACCCAGTCTGTCCTTATCATGCATGCACAACATCGCACACATGCCCGACATCACTGACTGCATCCTTCTCTGCACAGTAACTTCTTAAGGTATTTCTTTTTTTTTTTTCCATCCCAACAATCAGCTGTTCCTAAGTTCAGCTGTGCCGGGATTCCATTCGCTGTCTTACTGCTTCATCCAGGAGGCTTCCCTGAGGCCCAGGGAGGCAAAAAATGAAGGGTGTGTGTGCAGCCCTCCACCCCTCCTCCATTTTTTGCCTTTCTTGGCCCCAGGGAAGATTCCTTTGAACTAAAACGCTCCCCCAGGAGGCTTCCCTGAGGCCCAGGAGGCCCCAAAATGGAATGCAGGGAGGGTGTTGTGTGCCCCCCCAATGCTTCCTTCCTGAGCCCCACGGAAGCCTTCTGGGAGCAAAAAGGACCCCAGAAGGTTTCCCTGAAGCCCAGAAGGCCCAAAACATGGGAGGGGTGTTTTGCTGCAAGAAAACCCATGCCCCTCCATTCACATGGCCATGCCCACCTAGCCACGCCTACTTAGCCACACCCACAGAACCAGTAGTAAAATAATGTGAATCCCACCACTTTTTGGAAAGGGCCAAAAGGGCCATTTAGTTGATATTTAGCGCAGGAATCCAAATTAAAAGATTCCACCCAGATAATTTTATAGGCTTCATGATGTAATATGTCCAATAAAGTTCATTGTGCTCTGGATTATCAGTTTCACTGTCAACCTCTTCAATTGTAATCTGCTCTCTTGGAACATATGGCTATTGTATTGCAGTTTGCAATAAGACTGAACAGGCTTGGAACTTCTGTTTGACATCTTTTTCAGGTTTTTGAAGAATGAAAATATTTCATTTCATACTGCCAGACAGTTCCCAAAATGGCAATTTCAGTTCTTTTAATTCTGAACCAGCAGACTCCCAACAATTTCAAAAGGCATCATGTTAAGGAAACCAATCCTAAAACTTATGGTATCTGTTCTGTCCCCTCATTTGAATTCTTGTGATCCCCGCGCTTTGATTGGCCAAAGTGCGGGGCGATCGGATTGGCTAGGAGAGCCGCGCCGATTGGCTTGCTGAGAATCTCCCACGATTGGTCGATTCGAATCACGGGAGATTCAAAGCGGTGCCATTGGCCGCGGCCGCCGTGGCTTGGAAATAAAAAGCCGCAAAGTTTTCTTTTAGCCCCAGTTCGGTTCCTGACTAAATAAAAGAGCTTGACACAGTCACCGACTCCTGGCTTCCTTCCACACGGACTTAACACTGGTGACGAAGGTGGGATCCTTTTCCTGAACTGAAGCACATGTCCGACGGAAGCCAGCCAACCGACGAGATGGCCAGCATCGCGCCACCAACCCCCTTCAACCCCGCCAGTGAGAACTGGGAATCTTACACAGACAGATTCCACATGTTCCTCGAATGGAACGATCTGAAGGATGCATGGGACCGAAAAAAAGAGCCATCTTTCTAACGCACTGCGAGCCCGCAGTGTTTAAGATGGCAAAAGCGCTAGCCAAGCCCGCCGATGTTACCACGATGGATTGGGCGGACCTCGAGCCATTACTCCGGAAACACTATGCTCCAGCCGTACCCATTCTCATCCGACAACACAAATTTTATCGGCGGGACCAGCGGTCGGGAGAGAGTTTCAGTGATTTTGTTGCAGAGCTGCAGCGCCTGGGAGGACTATGCGAATTCTCCAATATGAACGAGGCCCTGCAGGACTGAATCGTGCTCAGCCTTCGGGACCCCATTCTCCAAAGTTGGTTGATGGCTAAGGGCAACATCGCTCTCGCTGATGCCATCTCCGAAGCCACGGCAGCCGAAGCAACCCGACAATCAGCAGACTGCATGCGGAGACCGAACGCCGGGGACCGCACCGCAAACAACAACCCTGCAAGGTCGACCTAGGCCCAACCTGAAACTACCACCCACCAGGGCAACTTCCACTCCACCTCGGGAACGTCAGACAAGGAGGAAGACATCCACCGTCTCCAGGCAGGCCGCGACCAGAGCAGCCGGCAGAGTCGTAAGTTGAGGACCGCATGTGCTGGTTGCGGAGGACCGCGTATGCCAGTTAGACCACCCCAGATCCGAATGCCAGTTCTTTGACTCCGTTTGCAGGCACTGCGACAAGAAAGGCCACATAGCCCACGTCTGCCACCTCAAAAAAACCCACAGCCCCAGACGATGGGACCCGAGCGAGCAGAAACGAGAGAGCCCACCCCCCAGAACCAGAGCCCACCCAGCAGACAACCGTTGGGAATGGAACGGGCGAGCCCAATGAGGGGGTGACAGCCGGCGGAGAGAAGAGACACATCAGACGGTCACCATCGGCCAAGCAACTACCACAGATGCCAGAAAGGTCTACGTGGAGGTAGGCATCGAAGGCGAACCCTGTAAGATGGAGGTGGACTCCGGGTCCTACCTCTCCATGGTAGCATGGCAAGAAATTAAATGCTTGGTTCCTACCATCCAGAGGAGGGAACTAGAAAACCAGAGACTAATCTTCAAAGACTACCAGGGAAACTGCATCCCTGTAGTCGGAACAGGAAAATTCACAGTGACATATAAAGGGCACACCGAAAGACTTCCCCTGACCATTGTCGATCGAGACCGACCTAGTCTACTGGGACTTCAATGGTTCGCACCGCTAGGCATCGCAGTCACGGGCATCGACCACATCGCCGAAGCCGACTGGGAGCAGCAACTGGCCCGGGACTTCCAAGAAGTGTTCGACAGCACCCTAGGCAAGTACCCAAGTACCTTTCGCACTCAAACCGAAAATCGATGAGCAAATTGACAAGCTCGTCAAGCAAGGGGTCTTACAACCCATAGACCACACCCAGTGGGAGACCCCCATAGTCACCCCAATTAAGCCTGATGGGTCAGTGAGAATCTGCGGGGACTATAAGGCCACCCTAAATGGCGCCTTGCAGCAAAGCGCTTACCCCGTCCCAGTAATGCAGCATCTCCTACACTCACTGGGAGGGGGCAAAGTTTTCGCGAAACTCGACCTGGCCCAAGCATACCAGCAACTGCCGGTCGACGAGGAAACTGCAGAGGCGCAAATCATAGTCACCCACCGGGGAGCCTTTAGATGCAACCGCCTCCAATTTGGAGTCAGCGTGGCACCTGGAATTTTCCAGAGCTTCATGGAAAGACTCTTACAGGGCATCAAGGGGGTGGTGCCATACTTCGACGATGTACTAGTATCGGCAACCAACCAGGCCGAACTAGAGACTCGCCTAAGGGAGGTGCTAACGAGGTTCAAAGAAACTGGGCTTAAAGTGAAGAGGGAAAAATGCCAGCTGTACAAAGAGTGGGTCGAATTCCTAGGATACCTCCAAGACTGACACGGCATTCACCCCACCAACAAAAAAATTAAAGCCATCAAGGAAGCGCCCACACCCAAGTCAAAAACAGAATTGCAGGCGTTTCTGGGGCTACTTAACTTTTATAATGTCTTCCTGCCCCAAAAGGCGACCGCGGCAGAGCCTTTGCATAGGCTTTTGGACAAGGCAGCTACATGGACTTGGGGGAAACACGAGGAAGCCGCCTTCAGGAAAACCAAGGACCTGCTCACTTTGGATGCCGTCCTAATCCAGTACAATGAGACCCTACCACTAGCCATCACATGTGACGCATCACCCTTCGGCGTCGGCGCTGTCCTCAGCCACACTCTCCCCAACGGAAAGGAAGCACCCATCGCGTTTTTTTCAAGGATCCTCAACAAACCGGAGCGGAACTACAGCCAGCTGGACAAAGAGGCTTTGGCTATCGTCGCCGCAGTAAAAAGGTTTCACGAGTACCTCTACGGCCGGACCTTTACCATCATCACTGACCACAAACCGCTGCTGGGAATCCTTGCAGGGAACAGGTCCACCCCGAACATTCTGTCTCCCCGAATGACAAGGTGGTCCGAATTCCTGGCTGCCTACAACTACAGACTCACACACCGACCTGGTAAGATTATCTCCCATGCGGATGCCTTAAGCCGCTCACCGTTACCTGAACCAGACACTGACCCAGCACCCACGACGACCACCCTCAGCATAGAGACTCTACCCAACCTACCCATAACCGCGTCAGACATTGCCCGAGAAACTAATAAAGACAAACGTCTGGCGCAGGTTTTGCATTGGGTAGAGAAAGGGTGGCCGGAAAAGGACAACGACGAGTCCATCAGGACATTCCGGAACCGGCAAACGGAACTCTCGTTACTAAAAGGGTATATACTATGGGGGGATAGGGTGGTCATCCTGGAAAAACTACAAGGGAAGGTTTTGGAACTGTTACACAAGGGGCACCCAGGCATCGTTAGGACAAAAGCCCTGGCCAGAAGTTATGCTTGGTGGCCCGGGATGGACAAACAGATCGAGGTCTGGGTAGCAAGGTGTCAACGATGCCAGGAAACTAGACCAAGCCCACTCACAGCACCCATCCTAGAGTGGGAAACCCCCAGGGGACCGTGGTCTAGCATCCACATAGATTTCGCCAGGCCCACAAAAGGACACACTTTCTTAATAACCGTAGACATTTACTCCAACTGGCTGGAGGTAAGCAACATGAGAACAACCATCACGGAGGCTGTGACCAAAGAACTCTGCAAACTTTTCGCAACACACGGCCTCCCGGACGTTCTCATCTCCGACAACGGGCCCCAATTCACCTCGCTAGAATTCGAAAAATTCCTAGCGGAAAGGGGCATACGACACACACTGACAGCCCCGGCGCATCCGACGGCGAATGGTAGGGCGGAACGGATGGTTCAATTCACAAAAAAAAAAAACCATCCAGAAAATAGACCACGGGGAGATCCAGGACAAAATAAATAAATTACTTTTCATACAACACATAACCCCGAACACCACAACAAATAAAAGCCCAGCAGAACTGCTAATGGGGAGGAAAATAAGGTCCCCACTCGATAGATTACACCCCACTTACAACCGAGAGAAACCCCCAGACTCCACCAGCAAACACCGAACCTTCACACCAGGCGACGCCATCTACGCGAAGAACCTAAACGGAGACCCATTATGGGTACCAGCAATCATAACACAGCTAACAGGCCCACACTCGTACCGGCTACAAACAACTGACGGACGAGCATGGAAATGCCACATCGATCAGTTAAGATCGAGGACAACCACACAAGACACCACTGACACGCAACCAAGCAAAACCAACCCCCTCAACACAAACCAAGAGGGGAGGGGATACCCAGGGAACCAAAACCCAGAAAAAAGAAACCAGCCATACTCACCTGCAAGCAGCCAGCACGAAACCTCGCCAGGAAGAGACAGCCAGGCCAGCTCAACCAACCCGGGAAGACCGAGCGGGAGCAGCAAAACCCGCAGCTCAACCAACCCGGGTAGCCCAGGAGGGAGCTGCAGAGAGCGGCCCGGCTAGACATACCAGGCGGTTCCCACGATGGAGTCCGGAGAAACAGAGACCCCGACCGAACCGGCCGGGATCCAACCTACAACTGACCTGCGCAGGTCCATTAGGTAAAGACGGAGCCCCGCCTACCTATGGGACTACGCTACGTAAGGACTGAACCAAGAGGGCAGGGGTGTTCTGTCCCCTCATTTGAATTCTTGAGATCCCCGCGCTTTGATTGGCCAAAGCGCGGGGCGATCGGATTGGCTAGGCGAGCCGCGCCGATTGGCTCGCTAAGAATCTCCCGCAATTGGTCGATTTGAATCACGGGAGATTCAAAGCGTTGCCATTGTTCGCAGCCGCCGCGGCTTGGAAATAAAAAGCTGCAAAGTTTTCCTTTAGCCCCAGTTCGGTTCCTGACTAAATAAAAGAGCTTGAAACAAAGTCACTGACTCCTGGCTTCCTTCCACGCGGACTTAACAGTATCTAAGGCAAAGAGCATAATTTATGTCCCCTTCTGTTTATTTATTCTCTTCTCTTTCTCCCTCTGATAAGTTTATAGTGCCTCCCATCTCATGTGCATACTCTGGATGGCTAACAGTTAAAAAACAATAAAATGTGATTTAAAAATTCAAATTTAATTTAGAAATGGGACAAAACAACATAAAATAACTATACAGCAGTCAAGAAATTCACTTAACAGACAAGACCAGGAAATGATTCGACCATCATATCAGGACCTCAGACTTGATGGCAAAGCCAGGTTTCAGGGGTCCTTGGTGCTATCTGAGCTTGGTTGTTGTTTACAGATGTTTTATTATCCAAGCTAGGTAACATTATGATTGCTAGAAAGGTGTGGGGTTTGCTTTCAGTTTATATTCTAGTGGTTTGCCCTGTCAGTGTTAGACAATCCACTAGAATATAAAATAAGAGCAAACCGCACTTCTTATTAGCACTGGTGATGTTACCCAGTTTGGAAAATGAAATGTCTGCAAGGAAACAACCAAGTTAAGAGAGCACCACCATTTCAACAGTGAGGAACAAATATTCTTTTTTGAAGGCCAAGTTTTCTATGGAAAAGGACAGCAGACTCAGGGCAAGTCTAATCTTTGGGGGAATCGGGCAAGCACCATTGCAGAAATGGGTCTCATCATGGACCTTGTCAGATGTTACTGCCTTGCAGAGAGGACCCAGAGATGCCTCTCCTGCAGGTTCTCAGAAGACAAGAAGATATCACTGAACAGGCTTGGACCTTCTGTGTGACATCTTTTTCAGGTTTTTGAAGAATGAAAATATTTCATTTCATACTGCCAAAATGGCAATTTCAGTTCTTTTAATTCTGAACCAGCAGACTCCCAACAATTTCAAAAGGCATCATGTTGACGAAACCAATCCTAAAACTTATGGTATCTAAGGCAAAGAGCATAATTCATGTACCCTTCTATTTATTTATTCTCTTCTCTTTCTTCCTCTGATATGCTTCTGGAGATAGTCCACTTTAAGGCATGAAGGGCTTTAAAGGTAACCACCAGCACTTTAAATTGCACTTGGAAGCATATGGTAAATAATGCAGTTCAAGGAGCAGAGATGTCGCATGTGCCAAGTCTTTGGCATCCATAACTGCATTTTTTTCAACTTTGATCTTTTTTCACTGGTTTCCATTTCTTTACTATTCTCTTAATATTGTTTTTCATAGAGATGTCTTCAGTTTCCCGGAAGCTGCTTTTTAGCCTTTTGGCTCTCTGAATAACATATTTTACTGTGATTTGTACATCATTTATATAAAATATTGGTTTGATCATTTAAAATTTATATTTTAGATTTAGATTCTATATCATGCAGATTTGTGAATTGTTCACAAGCTTGCTTTCTGTCAAGTTACCTGATATTTAAATATCTTCAATAATTATAATAAAACAAGTGGAAATATTCAGGTAGTGTTGATTACCCCATGTCAGCTTTGGAAGCAATATTTTTATTGTAATTTTTATTTTATTTATTTTTATTTATTATTACCCAATATTTTTTTGGAATAGATAATTGAAGAGCCTGCCACCATCTTCCAGCAGTGTACAGTGCCCTACTCCAGGGGTGGGATTCAACCGATGTTACTACCGGTTCGGTGATTACGTTTTACACTGCACGCACATGTAATAAACCTTAAGCTATGCCTCCCGGACAGCTGATAAGCACTGTGCACAGGTGTGCAGCATTTGAAAAGCCACTTTTTTTCCTGCTTTTTCAACCTCAGCTGTGCCACACAAAAAAGCAAGAAATAAAGGACAGGTAAGAGCCCGGGCAGGCGGGTGGGCCAAACAGCAGCAAACACAGAACTGATTCGGTGTCTACTGCTCTTCAGAGCTACCAGTTCTATAGAGCCAGGCGGAACCAGTAGCATCCCACCACTGCCCTGCTCCCAAATTTGGATCTCGCCTTGGTGAATGAGAAGGCAATGTTAGCAGATGACATCTGCATACATGGGAAGAATTTGTGGGATGGTGGCCACTGAGATTCAGAACTCTTTGGTTCTTTCATATTTATCTCTCGGATTCCCTCAAAACACATGCATAGGACATCAATATCACACTGCAATTCTTCACATTCATTCAGATTTCCAAAATCTTACTGTGCTCAGAGGGGATTATACCTTAATAACTGTTTTAAGGGATTTCACCCTTATTTGTAACCAATGTAAACAGCATATGGGGGGGGGGAGATGTTAATTATTTGCTTTTTAACATAACCTGTTTATCTGCGTCATTTGATGGCCAAAATAGAAAGCTGCTTTTCATCATATCTATGTTTTCATAACTGGGGAATGACACATTTAAAAATCTATGATTGCAGTGAAAAGGTATTCTGCTAATGTCCATTTCATTAAGAGAAGAATCTCCAGGTGAACAACATTTTCCTCTGTGCATTGTATAAAGAACACTTATTTCCTAGCTTCTCAAGATTTCAGTCCTGGAAAACACTGCTTTGATCTCTGACCAGAAGACAGAGCGTCACACCTACACTTTGCTGCACTTAGTCCTAGCCAGAAAGTCTGTGTTAATTATTTTAAATGGCCCTTTGTATCTTAAAAGCAATTCCTTTCCTATCTTCATGAAGCACTGATAAGAAAGGTACAAGTAGAGCTCTTTTATGTTTATAGGAGAAATACAACAGAAAGGTACTTCAGGGAATTCCTTGATTTTGAAAAACTGCATTGACCAAGACAATATTAGAAATTGCCAATGCATCTGGCATTTGCTACAGTTTTAATGCATTTTGCATTATGAAGGTTAGAAAAGAGTAAGAAAATCAAATTTCATTTAAAAATTAGAAATCCTCTTTTTCCCATATTTCTCTCCATAAGATACAATTGCAATTCAGAAAGGTTAGAAGAGATATGAGATGCTAATTTCTTTTGTATCTCAATTAAGATAGTTGTTGTTAAGTCTGGAGCATGGGTGTGAATGATGGAGACGAGCCGGTAGAAACACTGAACTTCAAACTCTTTATTTACATGGTGTGACAGCTCAAACTGGAGGGCTGCTATAGCCTTCCTTATATAGGCAACTTATTAACTATTGAACCAATAGCAATAACGGAGCGCTAGCTCTGTTAACCAATGAGAATGGCCTGTTAATGGCCAATCAGATGCTCCTGAACGGACCAATCCGATCCTGCCATTAACAGCCAATCAGAAGTGCAGGGCCAGAACCCTGCACTTGACTTTAAGCTCAAGATATCTTTATTGGCATTATTCATTCACAACACCCCTTTCCCCCGGCTTCTGCCCACGGGGCACGGTTACATAGTCCTTAAGGTAGAACGGTTGTTTTATTAGTCTTTTCGATTTTCGCAAAGTGCCTGGCAGTTGACTGCACTTCTGCTGAGGTAGATCGTTGTTTAACAGTAGGGGTGCCTCTGGTTCCGAGTTCGCGTTCCCGTCGTCACCAATATCACTGGCCACTCCCTGAAGTGAACTCACTCTGGTCCCCTGTTCCTGTTCCTGCGTTTCAATTCCATTATCAGTCTCTTCAAAAAGATTTAACTCTAATTGCAATTCGTTTTCCTCTGTATCTCCCCCCACCTCAGTTTGGTCATAAGGGAGTTCGGAATTGCATAATGGTAGCCGCGATCGTAGTTGATCTATGTGGCGCTTCCAAAGTCTATCGTCAGGGCACTGAACGAGGTATGATCTTGGGCCGGTTACGCGGATTACGGTTGCTTCTACCCCCAGCGGATCGCCCGATAAGTTTTTAGCAAATACTAAATCGCCTACCTGGAAGATACGGCATCGGCCGCTGGATCCGAGTGGCTTTTCCGGTTCGTAGGCTGGGTGTAACTGATCGAGGTGGGAGCGGAGCTTTCATCCCATTAGCAGCTTGGCAGGAGTTTTGTTGGTGATGCTGTGAGGTGTGATATGCTGTAGGAAAAGGATTCGGTTGATTTTCTTGTCGATGTTGTCGTAGTCTATCTTTTGTAGAGTCCTCTTGATGAATTGTACCATGCGCTCAGCCCTACCGTTGGCCCCAGGGTGCGCAGGCAAAGTGAGTGCATGTCGGATACCGCGGTCAGCCAGGTACTGTTCAAAAGACAGGGCGGTAAATTGGGGCCCGTTGTCAGATACCAGAACATCTGGTAATCCGTGGGTTGCAAACAGTTTTTCTAGTCTTTTGATGACCGCTTCGGTGGTCGTGTTGCTCATTCGGTGAATCTCGAGCCAATTCGAGTAGGCATCGATGGTTAGCAAAAACGTGTGGCCTTTGGTCAGCCCAGCAAAGTCCAGATGGATGCGGGACCAGGGTCCCTGCGGCGTCTCCCATTCAGTTGGGGTTGCTTTTGGTGGAGCGTTGCTTACTTCTTGGCATCTCTGGCACATTTTAACCCATGATTCGATTTGTCTGTCGATGCATGGCCCCCACGCATAGCTTTGTGCGAGGCCCTTCATGTGCATGATGCCAGGGTGGCCATCATGCAAGGTTCTTAGCAGTGCCTGTTGGAGTCATTCTGGGATAACGACTCTATCGCCCCAGATGACACAGCTCTTCTGCGAGAACAACTCTGTTTGACGACTTTTAATGGTGCAAAGTCGTCAGGTACTTGGTCCAATGGCCATCCGCGTTCCACCCATGTGAGGACTCATGCTAAGATGGGGTCACGTTTTGTTTCTCTCGTGATGTCACAGGCAGTTAATAGCGGCGTATGGAGTGTCTCAATCTGCAATGCTGTCATCGTTGGTGCAGGATCGTTGATAGTTTCAGGGCTCAGTGCACGGCTCAGCGCGTCAGCGTGGGGAATGGCTTTACCGGGATGATATTGTAGCTGATAATTGTAGGCAGCCAAGAATTCTGACCAGCGAGTCATCCTGGGAGAAAGTATGTAGGGAGTTGGCTTGTCCCCAGCGATGATCCCCAGCAATGGTTTGTGGTCAGTTACAATTGTAAAAACCCAGCTGTACACATACTCATGGAATCTTTTAACAGCTGATACAATTGCCAGGGCTTCTCTATCGATCTGGCTGTAATGTCGCTCGGTTTTCGAGAGCGTTTTTGAAAAGTAAGCAACAGGGGCTTCGCTACCATTAGGTAATACATGGCTCAAAATGGCGCCCACTCCAAAAGGTGATGCATCACATGTAATGTTAAAAGGCAAAGTCTCATTGTACTGCATTAGTGCGGCGTCAGAAGTCAGTAGTTTTTTTACATTACGGAATGCCTGCTCTTCTTTGTGACCCCATACCCAAATTGCTTTTTTATCTAACAGGCGATGTAAAGGTTCAGCGACAGTCACCTTGTGCGGCAAGAATACATTATAGAAATTGATGAGGCCTAAGAACGCCTGGAGGTCGGTCTTCTTCCGGGATCTGGGAGCGTTTTTTATTGCTCTCAATTTGCTATCGGTAGGGTGAATACCCTGACTGTCAATTAAGTACCCTAAGAATTCAACACGATCTGTACACAGTTTGCACTTATTTTTTTTAACTTTCAGGCCTGCTTCCTGGAATTTTCGTAAAACCAGTCTTAAACGCTCCTGTAAGATTTTTGGAGTGGGGGCAGCAATGAGCACATCATCAAAATAGGGGACAACGCCTTTGATCCCCTGCAATAGTCTCTCCATTAGGCTCTGAAAGATCCCTGGGGCTACACTGACTCCGAATTGAAGCCGTGTACACTTAAAGGCACCTCGGTGTGGAACGATAGTCTGTGCCTGTGCCGTTTTTTCATCAACTGGCAGTTGCTGATAAGCCTGAGCTAAGTCTAGTTTAGCGAAGACTTTTCTGCCCCCCAGGGAATGGAGGAGGTGTTGCACCACCAGCACCGGATTTTGTTGCAGGGCGTGGTTTAGGGTGGCTTGGTAGTCCCCACAAATTCTAATGGAGCCTTCCGGCTTAATTGGTGTCACAATTGGCGTTTCCCATGGGGAGTGGTCGGTTGGCTTTAAAACTCCCTGGGCTATCAACTTATCAAGCTGTTCGTCGATTTTCGGATTTAGAGCGAACGGAACTCGGTGAGGCTTAAGGTGGATGGGAGCTATCTTTGGATTAAGGCTAAAGGATATCGGGGTCCCCTTGTACTTGCCTAGCTTTTCCTCGAAGATGTCCCTGAATTCGTGGGTGAGGTCTTCCTCCCAGTCACTGCTGCCGATTCGGTTAATGCCTGCCACTTCAATGCCGAGTGGTGCGAACCATTGCAGGCCTAACAGGCTGGGCCGGTCCTTGTCGATCACCGTCAGGGGTAAGTACGCCGTGCGGTTCTTGAATGCAACCCGGACTCGACTGGATCCTACGACTGGAATCCGGTTCCCCTGGTAGTCCTTTTACACGAGCCATTGGAATTGAAGGTCTTGGCGCTGGATTGTGGGGATGAGTTGCTTGAGGGTCTTCCATGAGACCATTGAAAGAGACGATCCCGAGTCAACTTCCATTTGGCAAGGCTGATTTGCCCAATGAAACCCTCTTTTGCATTTTGGACAGACTGATTTTGGACGGACGTCTTAATTTTGTTTTTGTTAAATGCCACCCCCCCCCCCAGGGGCACGGCACTGGGCTTTAAAATGGCCAGGCTTTCCACAATTAAAACAATTCCCTGTAGGTTTCATCCCTTTTTGCAATGCCATAGCCAAAGTCTCCATGTTGTAAGCCTGAGAACCCACCACTGCACATGCCTTTAACAGATCAGCCAGAGTAACCTCACCTCCAGCCACCAAAGGCTGTAAGATACGCTTGCAGTCAGCGTTTGCATTTTCAACTGCCAATTTCAGCAAAAGTTCTTTTGCAGCTTCCTCATTAGAGATTTGCCTGGTAATAGCCAATTGCAGCCTTTCCACAAAATCATTATAAGACTCAGATGCTGTTTGCTTAATTTGAGAAAAAGACCGTGCCGGGGTTCCCACATCCTGGATGCGGGACAATGCCCCAAGGACAGCTGCCATAACTACTTGAAATACGTGATCAGGCAAATTAGCAGCTTGATCAGCAGTGGATTTAAACAAACCTGCCCCATGGATTTGGTCTGGCATATACAGCCCCCCCGAATTCCTTCCCCTAGTGACAGCCTCCCTTTGGTATTCTGAGTCAAAGACCACATACTGAGTAGAGCTCAATATCATTCTCATTAAATCTTTCCAGTCACTAGGAATCATGCGTGAGGTAGCCCCTTTGTAAATCTTTCCAGTCACTAGGAATCATGCGTGAGGTAGCCAAACTTGTCAGAAGCCCCTTTGTAAAAGGACTTTGAATACCATAATCTTTTACTGCTCTTTAAATTTCCCTAAGAACTGTTAAAGGAGTCAGAACCCATTCAGTCTGCAGATTGCCTTGAGCATCCACTTGCCTGTTGACTGGAAACAAATTCATCTGGGGAATCTTTTCAGGCTCTAATTTCCCTTCATTGAAAGCCTGATGCATCATTGCTTGAACTTTTCCCATTTTTGGTTGGATTTTATCATTCACAGGCATAGGCGCTGTTGGAAATGATAAAGCACACTCCAGTTTTGGGCTAGGCAGGTGCAATACAATTCCTTTATAAGGAGAAGGTTCTACTAAAGTTTTTAAAAAAGGTTGTTGTTGGGTCTCTAAAGCAGTCATAACAACCTTCCAATATATCAAAATTTCAGCTGTTGCCCGTGGCTCTTCATGAAGGATAGTTCCAATTCTCCTCCATGTGTCTAACTTTAAAGAGCCTTTCTCTGGATACCAGGGACATTGCCGCCAGATCTCTTGCAGCAGCTTTCTCACATTATCTTTTGAAAGAACTATTTGCTCCCCCCCGCCGGAGGGTTTAAAGATAAAGAAGTTTGTCCTGACTAACTTCAGCAGCTCACTAACATGCCGTTCCTGTGGCTGAGAGAGTTTTCCCCCCATGTTACCTGAAAAAATCCTATTGTCCAGCAATAGTTAAGTACGTACTTTACCTATTCCAGGCGAGGAAACACGGAAGTCCGGACATGTACCACCTGCAGTGGATCACGTCGGGGTCACCACTTATGGTGGTCTCCCATGGAAAGAATGAGACACAGGCTGGTGTACTCAGGATGAGAGTCTAGAGCAAATTCTAGTGCTCCCTTTTATTGAGAATTTCGTACATAGTAAGCATTCACATTGTGGATTACAATAATTAGATATAGTACACAGAATTGTTTACAGTTGTCTGAGCTGCTTAATTGTTCCTGGTGTTTGTTTTTAATTTCCTTGCTTATCTCAGTGACCCTTAGGCAGATATGTATGTATAAGGTCTTAGACTAATCATTACCCAATACTGAAGTCAAAGTTTATTCCCACACATATCACAATATTTTACAAGAGAGGCACTCCTACTCTTGTCCTCTGAAGATACCTGTCTAGTATGGATGAGGTTTTGGCCCAGCACTCATCTTCTTCAGAAGATACAATCCACACAACCATGTTGGGATATTGTTGTTGTTGAACATATGGTCAACCAGATATTTACACTGGAATTGGCATTTTACCAACCTACCAAATCCTGTCTAAGGACCTGGGACAGGCAGATGTTGTTTGATGATATTAAAGATATTGTTGCAGGATGTAAGCTGTTCCAAAGAAAGTTGCCTTTTGCAGCTGACTGGTGGCAATTTTGTCTTAAGGCACGTATTACTATTGGTACTATCTTTGTTTTCTTTTGCCTCAGTTATTCTAGTTTCATTTGCAGGGCTTTGTATTTTGCAATTTTCTGTAATGCTTTCTCTTCTCTTCTGCTTTCTGCCACATCCACTATCCAGACTTTTTGTCTTTCTCAACAACAATTGTTAAATCTGGGATCTTACATGGCAAGGACTTGTCTGTTTCAATCCTGCAGTCCCAGATCAATTTAGCTTCTTCATTCTCTATTACTTCCTATACTTTATAATCCCACCTGTTTTTGCTTATGGTATTTCTTGCAGATCTTCCAATGCACTAGAGGTGGTATTCAGCAGGTTCTGACCAGTTCTGGAGAACCAGTAGCGGAAATTTTGAGTAGTTCAGAGAACCAGCAAATACCACTTCTGATTGGAGATTTTACAGCCTCCTTCCCCTGCCACACTCACCAAGCTCCGCCCACAGAACCAGTAGTAAAAAAATTTGAATCCCATCACTGCAATGCACCATTATTGCTATTTTGTATGCCATTGTTTGTAGTCAGTCTTTGTTATTTTCTTTCAATAGCCAACCAGGTGGTTTACTGTTTCTTCAGCTTCTGTGCTGTGTCTTGCTGTCTTTTTAATTCTAACATTGTATTCATTTGTTATTAAGACTTGGTCTTGTGCAGTCAGAATTAGCCCCTTTGTCTCTGTTCAACTTTCCTGCTCTTAGCCATTGCTAGGTCTCTTTGTTATCTGCTTTGCCTACTAGGTTTTTTTTTTGTTTTTTGTTTTGTCCTTCAGCTATTGTTCTAATGCTCTTTCTTCTAATTCCACTGTCTGGAGTACTTGTAGCCTTCCATTGCTAAGAAAGTTGAGTCAACATTACTGCATGGATAAAGGGCATGGTTTGTTGTCATTATTCTTCTGATCTTCCTACCCAGGACTTTTAGTATTGCTTGCGTCCAGACATTGGCATTTTCCCAATGGTTATTATTACTACTATTATTTAAATTGAGAAGTCACCTAACTTCACAAAGACTCTGGATGGCTTACAGGTTTTTTTAAACTTTTTTTTTTTATTTTTAGAAAAACCCAGAAAAGAAAACTATCAGTTGGATTACAAACATAATCCAATAAACCTTAAAAAAAAAATCAAAACCCCACAAAACATATGACCCCTCCACCACCACCACCAATAGGACTCACCAAACAGCCTGCTGCAACATCTGATAAAACAATCAGGTTTCCTACCCTCCCCCCATTAATTATGATATTACAGAATTAAAAATCAGAAATAATAGCACATGACACATTTTTTTATATAAAAGTAAGATGAATGTATTAAATTTGTGATAATTGAAGTACAGTAAATTAAACCTTTCAAACTAGAAAATGTAGATCAGTATGAAATATGATTTCTAGAATAGAATTAACCATAAATTTATTTAAATCATACAGTTAATGCTATAGTTAGCATTAACACACACATTTTTAAGACTTCCAGAACATCATGAGGGTAGGATATAAGCTTGTCTTCCCCACATCCTGTGGTTTCAATGATATATTAGTGACCAGTCTCTGCACTTGAAGAACTGTAAAAATTCCAGACCTAGTCTTAAGTATAGACTTAGACCTATTTAACTATATAATGTTATCAAGTGGTAATAATATTTACAATATTTGAAATTCCAAGAATATAGAGGAAAAAAAGTGTCTTCACGTTAGGTATCTTTTACATTTCAGAGCAGATGACGAAACAACTATTTTTATTTCTGGAAAGAATTTTCTCCAAGGCCACACTAATTTGTCAATTATTCTCCCCTGAGATGACTTGTAACGTATTTATTATAGCATGCAATTTTTGTGGACTACTGCATAGTTTGGATGCATAAACTGTTACTCTGAGTTAAGGATATTTATATTTCTATGGTTGTCAAGTATGTGCTAATGAAGAGGATTATCTTTCTCCCTCTCTTCTCCTACTTTGTAAAGCAAATTTTGAAGTTTCCAAGTCATATAAAGGCATTTAGAAATGAAACCCTATCATGTCTGTAGCTTGACCCAAAACAAGCAGATGAAGAGGTAATATCTATGGTATATTATATTAGACTGCCAGAAATTGTCTCTACTGCAGTTCACACCAGGGTGGGATTCAAATTTTTTAACAACCAGTTCTATGGGCATGGCTTAGTTGGTGGGTGTGACTTGGTAGTCATGTGATTGGGTGGACATTGCTTGGTGGTCATGTTACTGGCTGGGCATGGCCAACTTCAACATCACTCACATCGAGGCACGCATCTTCTCGCCTGGCCTCTCATGACTGTGGGGATGCTGCAACAGTCGTAAGTTTGAAAAACAGTCATAAGTCACTTTTTTCAATGGTCACTCCACACAAGCAAAGTACCAGCAAAGGAGAGGAAAAAAACTCCAGAGACGTTCCTGAGACATGAAGTCTAGTCCTGCCAAGAATGCAATAAGGGTTAATGGAAAGTTTCTGTAATCAACACCAGAATGTTTCCTTCCTGCCTTCCTTACAGGATTAGGCCAGTAATTTCTTCTAACAACAGGTTCTCTGAACTGCTTCGACTGTTAACAACCGCTTCTAGTGAATATGTACAAACTGGTAGAATCCCACCCCTGGTTCACACCAAGTGCCTTCCCCAATTTTTCTCATAACTTTTCAAGAATTTCTCTGTGAGACATGTTTTTATTTCATTCCATACTGAAACCAATTTTGTGGCAACTTTGAAAACAATGAATGCCTTTTGATCTTCAAGCCACACTTAATTTTTGAACAATGTCCTCCCTTATTTTTTGTTTTAGAAACATCCCTTACATTTACAGTTTAAATCCTGTTATGAGGATTGCTGCACAGAGTATAGGATTCCTCATGTAATTCCTATCCACATTTGCACAAGAACCCAAGTCTCATAGCTACTTTCCAAATAAGTGTCTGATGGGAACATAGTTACAAAGTATAAGGACATGCAGATAAATTTGGTGGATAAACAGATAGACAGGAGTGGTTCACTGGATTTTAATCATGGCTTGAAAGATGAATGTAACTACTCCTAGTACATCAGCAACAAGTGTTATTGTTGGGTTTTTTTTAATCAAATGTGCTATGATATGGAAAAAAAATGTATTGTCATTACACCTGATATATTACACCTAATATATTATTTACAAAAAATTACCATTCCAAATACAACCAGAATTTTGGCAAAAAGGCAAAAAGAAATGTACAATGGCCCAACTACCTATTAAAACTAATTGAATGCATGGTGTCAATAATGAAAAAGTGATATAATGTCAATGGGCATTCAGAAAGTAAATCTTCTCTGGAGTTTACTGGTTTAGGCTTAGCATGGCACCTGCTGACATTTGGGTGTGCTGGGATCGATTCCTTCATTCTCTGCTAACCCCTTTTTATGGTCACGTTTAATAGTTGTTTTTTATTGATCTTTCTGTAATTCATTCTCCCTGGAGACTATAAAACTTAATTAGGTATTTTCAGCTTTTAAACATACCCAGCCGGTTAAGGCATGTATGTTGCCCACCGTACTCTATTTGCAAATCATAAACTACTACTTTCTGCTCATAAACCTGTCATTAGTGTTCTTGGCTTAATTCCTAACTAGAAACAATTGAGTAGCAAATAGTTCCACAGATGGAGACTGCCAGAATCCTATTACCAGCAACTAATTTTGTCTTGTATATAATGGGATAAATAGTAATGCATTTAAAAAATGCTATCAGCTGTTTTAGTCGCCCATAGATTCCATTGTTGATTTGGGAATTAAGGATTGGTTTTAATCTAATATCTTTGATAAGTGGTCAAGGTGTAGCTAGGTCATTTGTTTGATTCCTGGTGCCTGAAAGTTTCATAGCCAGACATCCATCTAATTTCCTTTTGATGTTGGAAGCTTAACAAGCCAAAGATTCCGTCTCACAGAGCCGACTGACGGAAGCAACAATTTAACACTCACTCTCCACAATGGCAGTACTTTTTCTTAACAGGTTCACAAGGTTAAAGACTGCATGAACCTGAGATCCATTTAGTATAAAGCTAGACTTTGAGAGACATCCATGTCTCAGACTTGATGATAAATAAAAATAAATTGCTGCATATTTTCATTCTAGAATTATCCTCTTGTGCTTTTTTTGTGTTAGTTTCTTATAAAGAACCCACTTTCTCTGTCCCCAATATTAACAGAGAATGAAATACTAATATAGGTAGACAATTTTGGAGAATTTCAGTATCTTGGGTTTTTTTTTATAATCTTTGCAACATACCATTTCATCATGCATTAACAATCTCTCTAAAACACAGAAAATACATACAGATACATAAAGTGAAAAACACAGAAGGGGCAGGATAAGGATGCAATAATTTGTGGCACTTCATAGGGCAGGACTCTTTTTTTTTTTTTTTTAAATGCACCCTTGCACTAGTCAACTAAAGGGAAAGAGGGTAAATGATCTTGGGAGTTTCTTAGCAAGGAAGGCAATCATATATTAGTTTCAGATTGCTTTATGAGGGAGTTGAAATCCTGGCAGGGTGGAAGTGCCTCTGATAACTTTGCAGTTGCCCCACTATTGCTCTGGGATAATTTATTTTCTTCAATGGAATAACATAGTTACTTTTATTTTGCATGTTTATTTTCTTAAATATAAGTATCAGTCTTTTTTGCATATATCCAAACAGTAGAAATGTACATAAACTTAAGCTGAAAAAAGAAAGAACAAAGGAAAGGGAGGGATGGAGACAGAAAGAAAGAAAATAATTTATTGCATCTTTTAGAATGTGAATTTATTTTGATTTTCCTTCTTAGACATCTCCAGTATTTTAATACTGCTGAGCAGAAAGTCCTGGTGTCTGAGAGTACTGTACCAATATCTTGCCAAAATAAGGTCCTATTCCCTTAGAAAGAGAAACAACAACAAACATTAAGATGAAGTGGCCTGGAAAAGTGACATTGTTAAATGGTTTCTGCCACAGCTGGCAGTGTATTTGTTGAAATTATCCAGGCCTAAATTACCTGAGACTGAAAAAGTTCTGAATCAAATTGCAAAGCAAGAGGAAATTCCAGTAAATAATTTCCTTTTCTGGAATCAACATGTAACTGATCCTCTATTCGTGCTTTTGCTGCTGCGACAAACAAGAGCAAAATAACTGCTTGTACTTTTGTTATTTGAAATAATGTCTTGCATTCACAATTTAGTTTCTATTTGGGTCTCACTATACTGAGAGAAATTATTCCTTATTTGATTTGCATTTATAGCAAAAGAAGGGGGGAAAGCAAGATTTTCTTGACTGTAACATTACTAAACAGTCTGGAATATTTAGGGTTGTTATTTTCTCTGGCAATGAATCTCCACCCTCTTTTTATTGTGTTTCATAACACAGCTGACTTTGGGAACATTTTACTAATATAAAAACCTTTTGACTAAAATATGCTTATCACATGCCAGCTTGTCAGACTGAGTAAGCACAGACCAACCAGGTCCAAAAGCTCCAGCAGCTTCAGAGAACAAGCCAACATACAATTTTGGGGTAGACTACAGTCTATATTTTCCTTTGACTTACAAAGCATAAGTGAATCATTGGTGGAATCAACCAAGTATACTCAGAAGAAATTGTCACCTGAATCCTTGCTCAAAGCAAGCAGCCCTAGTTTTTATTTGTTCACCCAAGTGTGAATGGCAGGTTTGTGATTTGGAGTATGAAATACAAATGGTCAGTCTGATATTTCTAGGATAGAAAGGAGGAGAAATGATTTACTTAAGCAACCTTAGAAAACTTCTGTCAGTTGGAAAGTAGATAACATTAAACAAAACAGGCCACCTGATAGTATGGCACAATGGTGGGATTCAAATAATTTTACTGTTGTGAATTAATAAAAGTGCTTGAATAAAGATTGTTGAAACCTTAAAGTAAAGTTCAGGGTTCTGATCTCCAAGCTTTCCTAGGCCTTATCAATTTTTATAATGTCTTTCTGCCTCACAAAGCAACCGTAGCCGAACCCCTATATCGTTTATTGGACAAAAAAGCAACCTGGGTTTGGGGGCACCAAGAGGAACATGCGTTTCGACAAGTAAAAAACCTATTGACCTCTGACGCTGTTTTGATGCAGTATAATGAGACTTTGCCTTTAACAGTTACATGTGATGCATCACCATTCGGAGTGGGCGCCATTTTGAGCCACGTTTTACCAAACGGAAGTGAAGCCCCTGTTGCCTATTTTTCAAAAACGCTATCAAAAGCAGAATGCAATTACAGTCAAATCGATAAGGAAGCTTTTGCTGTTGTATCTGCTGTTAAACAATTTCATGAATATATTTATGGGTGAGCTTTCACTATAATAACTGATCACAAACCTTTACTGGGAATAATAGCGGGAGATAAACCAACCCCTTATATATTATCTCCCAGAATGACTCACTGGTCAGAATTCTTGGCTGCCTATAATTATAAGTTGCAACACCGCCCGGGGAAAGCCATTCCCCACGCTGACACATTGAGCCGTGCACCACTCCCAGAAACTGTTGACGACCCTGCTCCGACCGTCACAACACTGCAGATCGAGACACTCCAAAAACCGCCGCTGACAGCTCGCGATATCGTGATTGAAACTAAACGTGATCCCATTTTAGCACGTGTCCTCAGCTGGGTAGAGCGTGGATGGCCATTGGACCAAATCCCTGACAACTACGTTCCCTTCAAAAGTCGACAGACGGAACTGTTTTCCCAGAAAGGCTGCATCATTTGGGGCGATAGAGTCATTGTCCCAGAGCGGTTACAGTGAGTGGTACTGAGAACCTTGCACGATGGCCACCCCGGCATCGTGCGCATGAAAGCACTCGCATGAAGCTATGCGTGGTGGCCAGGCATAGACAAGCAGATCGAAGCCTGGGTAAAGACTTGTCACAAATGCCAGGAAGTCAGCAATGCCCCACCGAAAGCAACCCCAACAGAATGGGAAACACCCAGGGGACCATGGTCCCATATTCATCTGGACTTTGTGGGACCTACGAATGGACACACATTTTTATTAACAGTCGATGCCTACTCGAACTGGCTTGAAATCCATGAGATGAAAAATACAACAACCGAATCAGTCATCAGGAAATTGGACAGATTATTTGCAACACACGGACTACCAGACGTTCTGGTATCTGACAACGGGCCCCAGTTTACCGCGCTTTCTTTTGAACAGTATCTGGCGGACCGTGGCATTCGCCATGCGCTAACTTTACCGGCGCATCCTGAGGCCAATGGAAGGGCCGAGCGCATGGTACAATTCGTCAAAAGAACTCTACATAAAATGGACTATGGCAATATCAAAGACAAGATTAACCAGATACTCCTTTTGCAGCACATCACTCCACACAGCGTCACCAACAAAACTCCCGCTGAGCTATTGATGGGACGAAAGCTCCGCTCTCACCTCGACCGACTACACCCATCGTACGAACCTGAAAAACCACACGGATCCAGCGGGAAATGCCGTAACTTCCAGGTAGGCGACCCATTGTGGGTCGAGGCAACTGTAATCCAACTAACCGGACCCAGATCGTACCGAGTGAAATGTCGCGATGATAGAATATGGAAGCACCATATTGATCAGCTGCGTTCAAGGCTGCAGTCTGGGGTCTGCGATTCCGGTGATTTCCAAACTGAGGGGGGAGGAGACGCCGAGGAGGCTGAGTTTGGAATGGTGGAAAGCACAAGCGGAAGAAATGACCACTCAGACACAACATGTGAAGAAGGATTGGGGACAGGGGTAAACTCACCTCAAAGGGATACCGAGAACATTAGTGGTAACGGAAGTTTAGATACAAAACCAGATGCACCCTGTTCACCAGATAACGTCCTACCCCAACAAATACTAAGCAAATACTGGGAGGACAACGTAAATCAAATAGACAATCAAAACAACCAGCCTACCTCAAAGACTACATGACCGCACCCCTTAAATGGAACCCAGGGGGAAGAGGTGTTGTGAATTAATAAAAGTGCTTGAATAAAGATTCTTGAAACCTTAAAGTAAAGTGCAGGGTTCTGGCCCTGCGCTTCTGATTGGCCGATAATAGCGATATCGGATTGGTCCGTTCAGGAGAATCTGATTGGCTATTAACGAGCCCTTCTCATTGGTTAAAAGAGCTAACATTCCTGTGTTTTCATTGGCTAAATACCCAAGAGCTTGCCTATATAAAGGGGGCTGTTGTGGCCATTTGCAGAGCTGTTGCACCATGTTAAATAAAGAGTTGAAGTTCACTGTTCACCGGCTCGTCTCCACTTCTTGCGCCACGCACAGAACATAACATTTACTACCGGTTCTGTGGGCATGACTTGGTGGGTGTGACAGGGAAAGGATACTGTAAAATCTCCAGTCAGAGGTAGCATTTGCCAGTTCTCCAAACAATTCAAAATTTCCACTACCTCTTCTCCAGAACTGGTCAAAACCTGCTGAAAACCACCTCTGGTACAGCAGTATTCCTCATCACCATACGTTTAGCTATTAGCAAAGAGACATTGAGATTATGTATTCTTTGATAAAGGAATTTTGCATCCAGATGTTGGCTCATATAAAGTTGGGGCTATCAAAGAGAATTTCTGGGAATGCTGAACATTCTTAGCAAGGGGAGGGAAGAAGGGAAGGGAGAGAGGAGAGGAAATATTCACCACATTGACATCCATTTGGGGGAGGGGAATCTGACAAGAATGTTAAGATGGCTGCCATGACCACATGTTTATAGCCATTTCTTGGTTTTGTTGATACCTTCACCACCATCAATAGTTATCCCTGAATGCCACAAAGATTTGTAGGGACCACACTTCAGATATCAATGTTGTTGGTAACAATTGTCCATTGCCTTTTGTTAATATCAGTGGACATTTCAGGATGCCATCATACAATTCCCCCCATAAAACTTTATGTGTATATACGTGTGCCTATATCTTATGTCAGAATTTATACATTGATTTAAGATAGTGCTTGTGTGGCTTAACTTCCTAAGTAATAGAATTTTTTCCCTGAAGTCTGGGATTATATATTTGTTATGTGGGGGAAATAGAAATTCCTACTTTGACACTCACAAGACCCTTTTTGATATTTTTGTAAAACACCCAGTTATGTTCACAAAAGTGGGGATCAGTCTCTCTGCATTCCCAGTCTCCATACTTTTCACTTTTGAACAATTGAAAAAGGGTCTAGTTCCCCATTGAGACAGATGTTGATATCACATTGTAAAAACAAATAGTGAGGGCCAAGCAATATTCCCACTGAAATTTACATTTAATTGAAATTGCTTTTTCTTAAATAAAGCTTATGTTTATTTCCAATCACACAAGCACTATCCTCAAGTTATAAGGAAGATATATTCCTAAAATTAGTGATTATTTGTACTATATAAAGCTATCCTCTCTATAACCCTAACATATTTTATATTATTTTCATATTCTTAAAAATTTTGTTTTTCAGAAATGACCAGATTAATGCACACACACACAAGAATCTTACATTGGGCAGAAACTTGAAGTCTGTCTGGAAATCCTAGTCATCCATTAGATATAGCTGGTCTAGATATGAAAGTTCTATACTTAATAGATGAAGAGTGATGGTTCTTTTTCTCTGCTGATTTCTAAGCCAATCTACTATAAAACATTGATCTCTCTCAGATACAGGAGACACAGGACTCCTAGGCCATTCAGTCGAGCAGGCTTAACCTGCTGAACTCAACGTGCTAAAAAGGCTTAAAATGTAATCATTAGTAGATTTTCTGCTGGCAGCTGGTAAAACAAGACTTCTATGCAGCTTGGGGGCTTTAATTTATTTTTTAATCCTGCTAAATCAGCAGAAAAGTATTTTACCGTTCCATTCAGTAGGGAAGGTAGTGGGAGGAGAGGGTTTAAAAAGTTAAAATTCCAACAAGCGGCTGTAGGAAAAAGGATCAGTTTAACTAGAGCAAATCCTAACAATGGTGGTACTTTCAAGACAGGAAAACTGTCACATTCTTTAACACTCACACAATGTCGAAATCCACTACGCTTCACTTTTGTTGAGTTCTGGCTGCCCTGTGTTCCACCTCTTCCCAAATGGAAATAAATACCCCTTTAAGGTTTCCAGGCTTCATTAAAATCTTCTTTTTCCAGGGAGACAGAAAGCAGACAAAAGAGACCTCAGGGAATACCCCCCCTCTCCTAAGAAACTCTTGGTTTGCATGTCAATAAATAATACAGTCACTGATAGGTAAAACGGTAGGTTGCCCAGCTAGCCACAATTCTATTCACATTTAAAATTACAGCTGAAGAGTTCAGCAGTGACAGTCCTACCAGAGAAGGTAAGTCTACAAGAGCTGCCACTGAGTAATTCATGCAACTGGAACATTCTGTGATTGCAGATTTTGTCAGAAAGAGTCCTGCAAAGGTTTGGTTTAGGTCTAAACTGTGCTAAATATTCCACAAAACATTTTAAGATTAAAAAATTCTCTCCCCCATTCCCCCCAGCAATGGTACACTGCTGGAATTTCTGGAATAGGAAGTTTAAAGAAAAAAATTATGTCAATATCTACTATTTTGCAACTGTGCCATTTTCTTGCTGGTATCTGTTGCCATGTAGGGCAAATTGTAAGAAGGGAAGAGATTTTAATTTTAAAAAAAATGCTACATGGGGGAAAGGATGAAAAATCTTTCTCAGCACTCTAATTTCACTTTAAACCTCAGCTTTTCAAATTCTAATTAATAGAATTTTTTAAAAAACAAACAAACCAACAAACCATGAATAACCATGTTTCTTTCAGCATCACAACAAATTTGTTTCTTATTAATGAAATCTTCACCATATCCATCAGAATTAGGAAAACATGACTTCCTTATATAAGCTTGAGTTCTCAGATTTCTTCTGGGGAAAACATCAAGGTAATAGAATTTCAACAGAAGTTATTTGTCTTGACATCTCCAGAAAGACTGACTGAAGTCTTTCTGGTATTGGGTGAACAAAAAAGGGGAGTGGGAAAACCACCAACCACATTTTGAAGGATTTGAACATACAGCAGTGTGTGTGAATGGCCTTCCCATAGACCCCAATGTTCTATGTCTAAAATGATTTGTCTGCACTGATTATACATGTTAACCTCTTTTTTCTTTTTTCTTTAGACTTAAAATAAACTTTATTAAGAATTAAAAAGAAAAATATATACAATGTATAAGATACATTTCATTGCAAATAATTACAAATATTTATTTATTGCAAATAAATACAAATATAAACATAATATATATATATATATATATTTCTAATCAGCTAAGACGGTGTGATCATTTATTGAAAACAATTTTACTAATATTCATTTTCTATTTTTGGTATATGCTCTTGATCTAACCACTTCATTTTTCAAATCTGTTATGTTTGGAGCATGGGTGAGAAAGAATGGAGACAAACCTCTGAACGGTGAACTTCAGCTCTTTATTTACATAATGACTTCTAGCTTCTATAGCAGTTTTTAACCTGCCTTATATAGGCAAACCCCGCAACTATTAACCAATAATCAATGAGGAGCGCTAGCTCTCATAACCAATAGGAACTCTCTGTTAAGGGCCAATCAGATTCCCCGGAGCGGGCCAATCCGATCCGGCCATTTAACAACCAATCAGAAGTGCAGGGCCAGAACCCTGGACTTTACTCCAAGCTCACGCTTTATTAAAACTTTATACATTCACAACACCCCTTCCCCCTGGCTTCTGTTTGCAGGGCGCAGTTACATAGTCCTTTAGGTAGGACGGTTGTTTTATTAGTCTCTTTGATTTTCGCTGTGTCATTTGGCTGCAATCACGCTGAGGTAGATCGTTGTTTGGCAGTGGGGCTGTTTCTGGTTCAGAGTTCATTTCCCCGTCGTTGCCCATGTTCTCTGTAATTCCCTGAGGTTAAACTGTTTCCCTCTCTGGTTCCACTTCCTGAGTCTCTATTATACCGTCGTTCCATTCGAACAGGTTTTCTTCTTCTTGGAATTCATCTTCTTCCGTACCTCCCCCCCCTCAGTCTGGTCATAGGGGAGTTCAGGACTGCCCGCTCGAAGCCGCGATCGTAATTGATCGATATGGTGTTTCCATAGTCTATTGTCAAGGCATTGTACAAGGTAGGATCTTGGGCCGGTTACACGAACTACTGTCGCCTCCACCCACAATGGGTCGCCCGATAGGTTTTTAGCGTATACCAAATCTCCTACCTGGAAGGCACGACAGCGGCCGCTGGATCCTAGTGGTTTTTCCGGTTTGGAAGCTGGGTGTAACTGGTCGAGATGGGAGCGGAGTTTTCGTCCCATTAGCAGTTCGGTGGGAGTTTTGTTGGTGACGCTATGTGGTGTGATGTGTTGTAAAAAAAGGATTCGATTGATTTTGTCGTCAATGTTGTCGTAGTCTACCTTCTGTAAGGTTTTCTTCATAAATTGGACCATGCATTCTGCTTTGCCATTGGTTGCAGGGTGCACAGGCGAGGTGAGCGCATGTCGAATGCCGCGGTCAGCGAGGTACTGCTCGAAGGACAGTGCTGTAAATTTGGGCCCGTTATCGGATACCAGGACGTCTGATAGTCCGTGGGTCGCAAATAGTCTTTCCAGGGTTTTGATAACTGCCTCGGAGGTTGTAGTCGTCATGTGATGAATCTCGAGCCAATTTGAATAGGCGTCGACGGTTAGTAGAAAGGTTTGGCCTTTGGTCGGCCCCACGAAGTCCAAGTGAATTTGGGACCAGGGTCCGCGTGGTGTCTCCCATTCAGTAGGAATGGCTTTTGGTGGGGCATTGCTCACTTCCTGGCATTTTGGACAAGCTTTAACCCAATGTTCGATTTGCTTGTCAATGCCCGGCCACCATGCATAGCTTCGCGCAAGGGCTTTCATTCACACGATGCCGGGGTGGCCATTGTGCAAGGTTCTCAGAAGCGCTTTCTGGAGTCGTTCTGGAATAACGACTCTATCGCCCCAGATGACACAGCCTTTTTGGGAGAACAACTCGGTTTGTCGAGTCTTGAATGGTGTGAAGTCATCTGATAATTGGTCCAATGGCCATCCGTGTTCTACCCAGCTTAGGACTCGCGCTAAGGTGGGGTCATGTTTGGTTTCTCTCGCGATATCTCGGGCGGTTAATGGCAGCGAGTTGAGTGCCTCAATTTGCAACGTGGTTACCATTGGTGCAGGATCATCGAGAGTCTCTGGAAGCGGTGCTCGGCTCAATGCGTCGGCGTGGGGAATGGCTTTTCCGGGGTGGTATTGCAGCCGATAGTTATAAGCAGCTAAGAATTCTGACCATCGAGTCATCCTAGGGGATAATATGTAGGGAGTCAGCTTATCTCCGGCTATTATCCCCAATAATGGTTTGTGGTCAGTCACGATAGTAAAAGCCCAGCCATACATGTACTCGTGGAATCTTTTAACGGCTGACACAATTGCGAGGGCTTCTTTATCGATTTATCCATAATTTCGCTCAGTTTTTGAAAGTGTCTTTGAAAAATATGCAACAGGGGCTTCGTTCCCATTAGGCAGTACATGGCTCAAAATGGTGCCCACTCCAAAAGGCGAAGCATCACATGTTATATTTAATGGCAAAGTCTCGTTATACTGCATGAGTACAGAGTCAGAAGTGAGCAGTTTTTTCACTTTGCGGAACGCCTGTTCTTCTCAGTGACCCCATAACCAATTTGCTTTCTTATCTAACAACCGGTGTAACGGTTCAGCGACCGTTGCTTTATGCAGTAAAAATACATTATAAAAGTTGATGAGGCCAAGGAACGCCTGGAGATCGGCCTTGTTTCGTGGCCTGGGAGCATTTTTTATCACCCTTAGTTTACTTTCAGTAGGGTGAATACCCTGGCTCTCAATTAGGTACCCTAAAAACTCAACACTGTCAGTACACAATTTACATTTGTTTTTTTTTACTTTAAGACCCGCCTCTTGAAATTTTTTTAGGACTAATTTTAACCGGTCCTGTAAGATTTTTTCGTAGGGGCCACAATTAATACATCGTCAAAATAGGGGGCCATGCCCTTAATCCCTTGTAATAACCTCTCCATAAGGCTCTGAAAAATCCCCGGGGCTACACTAACTCCAAATTGAAGCCAGGTACATTTAAAGGCACCTCGGTGCGTCACAATCATTTGTGCCAGTGCCGTCTTTTCATCAACAGGTAGTTGCTGATATGCCTAGCTAAGTCTAATTTAAAGAAGACTTTCCCACCCCCCAGGGAGTGGAGGAGATGCTGCACCACCTGCACTGGATATGCGTTCTGCTGTAGGGCATGGTTCAAAGTGACCCGTTAATCCCCACAAATTCAGATGACCCATCTGGCTTAATGGGTGTTACGATTGGGGTTTCCCAGGGGGAGTGATCAATGGGCTCTAACACCCCCTGAGCTATCAGTTTGTCGAGTTATTCGTCGATTTTCGACTTTAAGGCAAACGGAACTCGACGGGGCTTAAGTCGGATGGGAGTTATCTTTGGGTCTAGACTGAATGAAATCGGGGTCCCCTTGTACTCGCCTAAGCTGTCCGTGAAGACGTCCCTGAACTCATGGATGAGGTCTCCCTGCCAGTCACTTCCGCTGACTCGGTTTATGCTGGCCACTTCAATGCCGAGTGGCGCGAACCATTGGAGGCCTAGCCTACTCTCTATCGATGACAGTTAGTGGTAAGTATGCTGTGTGCTTCTTGAAGGAGACTCGGACTCGGCAGGAACCAATGACGGGGATTCGATTCCCTTGGTAGTCCTTGAGGATGAGTCTTTGGGAGCGGAGATCTTGGCGTTGAATCGTGGGGATGAGTTGCTTAAGGGTCTTCCAGGACACAATCCAGAGGGACGATCCCGAGTCGACTTCCATGTGGCAAGGCTGGTTCTCGATGGCGACTGTGACTCGTATTTTCTTGGTGTCTAAAGCTGAGGCATGACCGATAGTGATAGTATGCTGAGCTTCTTCTCTCTGTAAAACTCAATTTCTGTAGGAGTGGTTTACTGGCTCTCACTGTACAGGACGGTTTCCTGTCGATTGGCGATAGTTAGTTCTTTTTGAGGCCTGGTCGGGTCCTGGTAAGCTTCGGCAGACCCGTCCGATGTGGCCTCGCTTCCCGCACTCATGGCAGAGCGTGTCGCAGAATTTGCATTCGGACCTGGCATGGTTGGCCCCACAGCCAGCACAAGGGCATAAAGGCTTCGGGTGGTGGTCCCGTCAGATCGCAGTCGATGGACCCCTTCTTCGTCGCTGTCTAATGACAAAGAGAGGTCCTCGTGGTGCGTCGTTGCAAGCTGCCCTTCTGACCTGGGTAAGATGTTGCTTGTCGGTGGTGGTACCGGAGCACGGTTTCGGCGTAGTTGTGCAGCCGACTTCCTGGTTGCTTCTGCTGCAGTAGCATCGGCAATGGCGTCGGCAAGGCTGATGTCACCTTTTGCCATCAGCTTGCTTTGAATGCCTGGTGCATCTAGTCCCAGAACTATGCGATCTCTTAGTGCTTCTTCTAAATTGGCAAATCCACAGAGGCCTCCCAAATTTCGGAGTCTGCTATGAAATCGGCCACGCTTTCTCCCTTTCCCTGGCCCCTCTGATAAAACTCGTGTCGTCTCATGAGCGTAGGCACGGTCGGTGCGTAGTGATCTCGTAGGAGAGGTTCGAGGTCGTCCCAATCCATTGCCTTCACTTCTTGGGGTTTGGCTAGTGCTTTTGCCATTTTAAATACGGTTGGACCACAATGCGTTAGGAACACCGCCCGTTTCTTTCCTGGTGTGGCATCCTTTAAGTTGTTGGTTTCTAAGAACATTTGGAAGTGATCCATGTAGGACTCCCAGTCCTCCTGTACTGGATCAAACGGAGCAGGTGGTACGATGCCACCGGACATGGTTCCGTTGTGTAGCGTCGTCTGTCATGTGCTTGTTGTTCTTCGAAGTTTCGTTGGTTCAGATGTCTCCAAATCCCATCCTCATCGCCAGTGTTATGTTTGGAGCATGGGCGAGAAAGAATGGAGACAAGCCTCTGAACGGTGAACTTCAGCTCTTTATTTACATAGTGACTTCTAGCTTCTATAGCAGTTTTTAACCCGCCTTATATAGGCAAACCCCGTAACTATTAACCAATAACCAACGAGGAACGCTAGCTCTCATAACCAATAGGAACTCTCTGTTAAGGGCCAATCGGATTCCCCGGAGCGGGCCAATCCGATCCAGCCGTTTAACAACCAATCAGAAGTGCAGGGCCAGAACCCTGCACTTTACTCCAAGCTCACGCTTTATTAAAACTTTATACATTCACAACAAAATCCTTATCTTTTAATTTCCTGGTTTTTCTCCTTAATCCAATTATACCATTTTTACCAAGCTGTACTATATCTTGAGTCTACCTTATCCCAAAATTTTTGTGTAAGTAGGTCCATTTCAGTGCAGTCAAGAGCTTTTTGAATTATCAAACTATTTGTTGGCATTTAGTCACCCAGAATTTCATTGTGCCAATGCAATTCTTGCTGCCGTGATTATATGGAAAATTAAGTATTTTGTTTCTTTTGCATAGTCCCCTTTCAACATTCCCAACAAAAATATTTCAGCCTTAAATTCTAGTTTTATATTTGTAATTTCTTTTATCCAAATTCTAATTTTTTTCCAGTACTTTTTACTTTTTGGGCAAAGCCACCAAGCATGAAAGAAGGTACCCCTCATTTGCTTACATTTCCAACAAGTCAGATTTAAGTTTGGGTACATGGTGAACCTCTTTTTTCAATCAATAAACACACTCAGCAGTTCTGTTATTATTTGAAATATATATCTTTTAAAAATGGTGAAAAGCAGGAAGCTTAAATTAGGAACTCCAAAATTTTGTCAGAAACCATGAAGACACTGAGAAATATAAAGCAAGGTCTTTCATGTTAGACTTCTCCTTTCTCCATAGTATGCCAAATGAAGGCAATAACTGACTGCATATCTTGATCGGTTATTGAATGATTATGTGCCATCCATTTGGTGTTGGCTCTTAGCAACCACATAAGATAGGTCTTGTACTGGTACACTCATTGCCTCTGTAATTACATCCATCCATCTTGCTTCCTCTTTCCACGTTTCCCAGCATTAGAACCTTTTCCATAATGTAACATTATTATATCCAAAGTAAGATAATTGAAATTGGTCACTTGTGTCTTGAATGAAAAGATTCTGGGTAGAATGCATGTGTCATATGTTTGTAATGGATACATGCAAATAAAACAAATGTCGGTTTAAAGTATTGTTCTTTGACTCTTACAGCCCCATAATTGTGTCTTAACTTATGCCAGTCACCATAGCTCCATTATATGACACTAGTCTGATATTATCTTGTAGGTTTGTTATACGTTGAGATAATGTGTCTAAATTACTTAGTCATCTATAAATATTTATATCTTCTATTTTTTTCTCCTTTTTTCACAAAAAAACCAGGATAAGCTCTATGGCTCTAATAATATTTGATTACCTCTTTGACGGTCTAATCTGGAGGCAATAAGTATTTCCTGGTTCTCATTTTAATTTTGCAATGCTACTGTTTGGATTTGTGAGCTCTCTAGCTGGTGGTGTCAAATCCAACCTTCTCAGGACAGATTGGAGAGCAACTGGCAACAATGCAAAAAGCAAATTGACAGAGATTATAGCAGTGGTAGATCCTGCCAGGCTGCTACATCCTGGAAAATGTTGCCTGCAGCTATTGAATCTGAGATAACATCTCTAACATATGCTGTCAATTCATGTAGAGTGAGAGGGAGGAGAAAGAAGAAAAAATGCTATTTGTTGGATATTTTGCTAACAGTACAGTGATGGGATTCAAATTTTTTACTACTGGTTCTGTGGGTGTGGCTTGATGGGCGTGACAGGGGAAAGATACTGTAAAATCTCCAGTCAGTGGTGGTATTTGCTGATTCTCTGAACTAATCAAAATTTCTGCTACTGGTTCTCCAGAACTGGTAAGAACCTGCTGAATACCACCTCTGTAACAGTAGTAATAGTAGATATGTTTATGCTAGGAGTGGCTTGTGGAATAAGAAGAAGGGGCAAGTAAAGAATATACTGACCTTATACCATCAAAACTGATACAAAAATGAACATCCAACAACTGAAAGAAACTGTGCTCGACAGAGTAGCATGGAGAGCATTTGCCTATCAAAATTGCCAAGAGTGTGATGTGACTGATTAAAACACAGTATTATGATTGTAGACCCAGAGCAACTAAAACTTACATAATAATAAAATGGATACTTTAGAATTGAACCATAATATAGGGCACGGGTATCAAACTCAATTTCATTAAGAGCCGCTTCAGAGTTGTGTTTGCCCTCAGGGAAGCAGGGTGGGCATGGCCAGGGTGATAGTGGCTAACTCGATGTCACTTGTGTCAGGGATTCCTATGGTGGCCCGAGCACTTCTTCTAGCAAAAACAGAGCTTGGGAGAGTTGCACAAGGCCTTCCTAAGCTCCATTTTTGCTGGCAGAAACACCATGGCCCTGTTTCCACTGTTTCCCTGCGGACCAGATCTAAGCACCCCTGATATAGGGTAAATAATATACCAAATATATTAACATAAGGCAATAGTAACATTTACCCCAACTTGAAACAATTGTTTGTAGTATTCAGAACCCTGCATTATTAATAGCCATTATACAGAATCAAGCTACTAATTTTTGTCTCTTCGTGATGTAACAGGAGATTAAGGTAGTCATCCTTAGTCCACCTTAAATATCATGTAATTTTGAAAAAAAAAAAAGTTTGATTATCTGTATAAAAGAGGCAGAGCAGGAGTACATGTACCGCTATTTTAGTTTTTCCCTCTGCATATGAAGCAGATGAGACAGCATTACAACAGGCTGCTCTGGGATTTTTGGATGTAATATTAAGCAAATAATGGGAAAGTGGAACACCTTTTTTCTCCCCAATCTCATTCAGTAGTTTAAGTAAGGTGGATCCTGGATGAAATCATTTTGGAAATCTGTATTCCTGGCAAGTTGCTTAAAGAATGATTTACAGACCACATATATAATGTGCATATAGATGGGCAGAATATTTGTTGTGATTCAGCGATAGCTTATTCTTTGCTAGAGACAAAACAGACATTCCCAGTTCTGTTCACTTTTAGCAAATCATGTAATATATAATGGCAGAATGAAACAATCCATATTCAGCGATTTCTTGGACATTAGCCTTTGCAATAACTTAACTGTACAAGGTCATTTTCACTGCTTGATTGATATGAACTCTTTAATCAGCGTAACTGAATCCTTGATTTCTTGCCATATAACCTACTCAGGAAATCTATAATGGTAGCCAAAGACGTTTCTTCTGCCAAAGTTTCAAAGAACAAAAAATTCACAGGGAAAAAAACAAATAAAATCCCCAGTGTTCTTGAGATCATAATGTTTGGCATTGCTTGGCTGGAGATAAAATGCCTGTGTCAGTATTTGAATAAATTGTGTTTGGAATCCAATATTAAAAATATTCAAAAAAGGAATGGTATAGTATGACTTTTTAAGCTAGCAGTTCAACCATGGACACATTTTCTTTTTGGAAGTATTTCTATTTAATTTCATGGATGGTACTTATATATTCCATTTTTATTTGATTCACAAACAGAACTTCTATGTCCGTCTATTTGTCTGCCTGTCTCTTTCTCTCTCTTTCTTTCTCTCTTGCTCCTTCCCTGGAATAAGCAAGTATTTAGCAACAGCAACAGCACTTAGTCTTGTACTGTATATGACTTCATGGTACTTTACAGTTCTTTCTAAGCAGTTTACAGAGTAAGCATATTTTCCCCAACAATCTGGATCCTTATTTTACTGACCTTGGAAGAATGAAGGGCTGAGTCAATCTTCAGCCAGTCAGAATCAAACTGTTGAACTGCTGGCAGCCAGCAGTCAGCCTAAGTAGCCTGTAGTACTGCATTCTAACCACTGTGCCACCATGGCTCTAAAATTTAATCCAAAATCCTTTATGAACTTTCATAACTAAGACTGGATTGAAGCTAAATTTCCTGGATTCCAGCCCAATACCCCAAGCGCTGCATTGAAACATTTACTTTTTAAAACATATACAAATGTAAATACTTTCAGGGCTACAGCATACAATAGCTACAATATGATTTGGTTTAGGACTGGAGAAAAGAACCGTAGTTCACTAGGAGAACATTTATCTTGCATACTTATTCATTTTTTCTTATTTATTCTATAAAATATATAGACAAATTCCCAACAAGTCTGAGTGACTTGCAATTAAAAATAAAAACATATTACTATATTATTGCATTTTATTGTGTATCATAATCAGGGTTGGGCTGCTAGGGATTCACAGGGGTTTGGGAGAGCTCATAGCTAAAATTCTGTGCAATTCGGAGAACCCCAAATCCCATTTCTGGCTGGTCCCATCCACCCCTCCCCGCCCAGGAGTCCCCACGCAGCCCATTTTGGATGCAGGTAAATGCAGGGTGTGCATGGAGGCTCAGGGAGGGCAAAAAACAGACCTCCTAGAAGTTTTGGGAAGGCCAGAAATGGGCCCATTTTGAGCCTCCAGAGCCCGGGGAGGACAAAAATGCCCCCTCCCATTGCAGGAGGCCATGCCCACTCAGCAACCAGGCAGAAAACCTGTTGCTAAAATTTTTGAAGCCCACCCTGATCATAATCACATTTCCAAGTGCAGAAGAGAACTGTTTTGAGAAATGCTAGAGCACCTTTTCCAGGTTATAAAATGTATTAAAAGATATAAGCTTTTGTGAGCTGCAGCTCACTTCATTTCCATTTCATCTTTTGGCCTTTTTACTATATGAAGGCTTTGGAAAAAATGAAGAAAAAAAATGCAGCATAATGAAAATGTGCACCAGTTTGTTTTCTGAAACAGCAAAAGCCAGCTGGAAGTTCACAGCCTCCTTATTTTCATGCTTAAGTTTCTTCTGCTTTTCTATTTATTTTCTTGTCTTTTCATCTCCCAATCTCCAGTGCCTCCCTCACCACCTCCCATTTGACAGACTAAGTCTACTTCTTTTTTGTATAACTTGCCTAGACTGTGAGGCAACCTCTACAGTAAGTTACACCTTTGTAGAAAATTGGCACAATAAATAATCATGACTATGTTAGTTTGTGTGCACAGAAGCTCCTCATTTTTCTGAAGTTTTGTGTTAGCTGCTAAAACTCATAGTTATAACCCCAACTAAGCTTTCAGGGAAATTCTGTTTGCTTCAATGTCAGTGTTATTCAACAAACATAACTTTCTGCTAGCAACACAGAAGTAATGTAGGAGAAGATGCAGCTGCTTTTCTTGTTTTCCCTTTTTTTTAGATGGAAAACATTTCATAAACAGGAATGGAATATAGTTAGATTGACTCAAAATAGTTTGCAATGTTTTTTTGTCCTAGACAGCCCTTGTGGCCTTGTCCAATCAATATCTAGTGTCTCACACCCTTTTTAGATATTTCTTAAATCACTTTTAGAGCCTGCTGTCAGAATCAGCCACAGAACCTGGCAGAAGGATTGGTAAAGGAAATCCAGCATTATACTTCTACCTTTGATATCAAACTCCTCCTTCTATCTCTGAAGGGGAAAACACATCCAATCCCATGGCCTTAGTTGTCTAACTAAATACTAAATACTACAGGGCTGCCAACCTTGAGTGATAGTTCGGAGTGAGACACTGTGAGGGAGCAAAGCGACCAAGGGGGGGGGATGGTGTGGAAGGGGGGTGTCCCCCCTTCCACGGTCGGGAGCTTTGACAATTTTACATTTTAAATGGTGCAATCTGATGCATACTTTAGTCATGATTTGGACATATACATACATACATACATGCAAGCAGCACCAATGTACTTGAACTGGATTTGTAAGATATTAATAATGCAGTTCACTGACCATGAATAATTGAAGTTCCTGTCTTGTAACTGCAGTATTCTACCTCAACTGACTTTATTAGCTTAGTGATGTACTATAGACCACTATAGGATGAATTCAATGTGCAACAAAAAGACAAAAACCCGAAACAACTACAGAGATAATGCAAATACATCAATGGGTATTCTTCTTTCTGTATCAAATACCATACTACATGCCAATATCAAATGCTATAGTCTCAGTCTTTAATTATATACTAACTTGTTGACTGAAATAGGGGTTCATAATTTCAGACATGTATAAACTAAACATTTAATCAAATAATGAGTGCTTCATATAAATATACATATTGTTAACTGTAAAACTCATCTACTGTATTCTGAAGCTTGAGCACAGTGAGGAAACAGTATATTATTTATTGGGTAAGTTTAGATTCTGAACTTAATGGTCTTACTGCTCTTTGGATGGTAAATTGTGTTAAGATTAGAATATGTTCTAGTTGAGTCAGGGCTATCCCAATTTGGGGCTGAGAAGCCTACTGGCATCAAAAAAAGTCCTTATTGAGTCCTTATCTAAGGGTTTGAAAATATGATAATAATGTAGTACAGTCCTGTCGATCTGGTGCATGGAGACCTAGGATTTAAACTCAAAGGAGAAAGAGGAAAAAGTGATTCCTTCATCCACTGCCAGAGATGTAATCCTGTCAGTCCTCCAACCTTTCTATTAAGTATTTTGCAAAAAAGCTGCCCAGCCCCTTTATAGATCAGCCTGGCGCGCTTCTCGCCTTGCTGGTTTGGGAAGACTCTTTTGGATCAGCTAAAAGAGAGCATAAGGCGTGTAAAGGGGTGGTAATAATAATTATAATAATAATAAAATTTAAAATAATAATAATTTTATTCAGAGTTGTGTTGGATCTCTTTTTTTGGGGGGGGGGGTTGTCCCATTCTTTCTTGGTGTTCTTTCTGTCCTTTTTGCTTTTTTAAATGGTCTTTCTCCCCTGGGTCAGAAATCCAGCCAGAGAAAATAAAGAAACATCACCAAAGATTTAAACACCAAAGGGTTAAATGGAAGCCACTCCGTTGGCTTTGCTTACCATTGTTATTACTGGCCGAGGCTGTAAAGAGGCTTTGCCAGCCCCCTCGTGTCCTTCTTTGGAAAGCCTAGGGCAGCTGGCTTGTCCCAGAGGACATTGCAGAGAGGGAGAGGGCGGGGCAAAGTGGCTGCGAGCGCCCCGGGCAGCGAAGAAGCCTCCTGCTCTTCGCTTTCCTGAAGCGATAATGATCGGCATCGTGACAGTTACGGGACGCCGGCAGAAGGATTAAGGCGGGAAAAGAGGCGCGGTGGGGTGGCTGGGCAGGGCGGGGTGGCTGGGCAGGGCGGGGCGGCGCTGGGAGCTCATCCTTCTCCTAAGCTAAGGGGAATATTCGGAATATAATCAGAGAATGTAGGGATATTTTTGTACATTCCATGATTTTGGGGGTTTAGCGTGAGATTTTGTTTATCAGAGTGAGACAGTCAAAATTGATTGAATTGCATGAGTCTCACGCTGATTGCGTGAGAGTTGGCAGCCCTGAATACTAATTTTTTCAATAGAGAGAAAGTATACTTCAGAAGATGGCTGACCCCCATCCTTTTAATAATAGTTAAACAAAACTATCAATCTGTCATAGGACTTATTTATATTTCCTGGCTGTCCTGTTGCCAGAATAGGATGTCAATTATTTTTTAAGGGTAGAAATGGATGATTCCAAACTTGACTCCCATTATAAATTCAATTTCCCTGCATGATTTATTGCCATGGCTTCAAAATTGTTTTTCTCTCTTGATATTTAAGTTCTCTTATCTTTGGCCTAAGTGATTTACTCAACAGATGAATCCAACTACAGCTGAGATGATCCAATCTCTTTCTGCAAAAACTGTATATTGAATACATCATATAAGCAAAGATGAGGACAAAACCAGATCTAACTATTTCCTCACAGTTAAAGTTCAGGTCTTCCCTTCCTCCTATTAGACCAGGGGACATTGTCCCAATGGAGACTTCTGATATTGTTGTGAGAAAGTCTTTTGGCTCTGGTAAACAGCTACAGAAAAGTCCTTGGTTCTCATGGGTGGCATCTTGATGTCTGGAACCTAAGTTCTATCTCCCACTTCCTTTAGTTCATTTCCCTTAGTTTGCTGGAAAGCTGAGAAGCAATAATAGTTGCAATAGCAAAAGCACCTTTTAAAGCTTGACATACACCCTTATGTTTTAGCTCTATCAATTCACTAACTAATTTTCTGAAGAAACAATACCCTTTCAACTGAACCCATGCTTACCATTATACTATGGTTGCCATAATAGCATGGTTAGTCTAACTCTTGCTTTGTAAGACAAAACATTTCTGCTGGCTTTTGAAGTAGCTGGCTCAAAACCCAGCAGAAATGTGGAGGAGGGAGTGTTGTCTACATGTAATTACTATTTTTCTTTTTCAGCCTTCTATTTCTCCTTGTGTTTTATTTATTTTTAATAAGTCAATTTCCATTATTTCATTTTTCATTCCATCATTTTGTTTTTTTCTATTGCATGAGCTAGAAGAATTTTGAAAGACTGAGAGTGAAAGCTTTACACACACACACACACACAAGCACACACACCCCACAAACATATATGTCTGGGAACATCTTCCAGCAATTTCTCTCCTGGAAGAGAAATATGAGATGGTAAAGCATCAAAATAATCTATTTATTTATCACAATGGTAAAGGACTCATGAAGGAGGATGGTCTAGACTGCAGTCCAGACTTTATACATTACAATCAAAATTTCTTTTTCTTTTTTTGTAAATTTTATTTGAGTTTTTACAAAGAGAAAAAAAAATACAAATAAAGCATCCTTTTTGAAAGTAGTGTAATCCCGGGTTACATTTCTTCATACAGACACAAATTCAGGTTCATGCACATTTTTATATTCTATTCCATATCTTATTACTATTTTATATTTTCTGCATAGCTTCTCCCCTCTTTTAATTTTCTCAATTTTATTTTAATTATCTCATCTCAATTCAAATCATTGTATTTATATTTTTTGTCTGTTCTGTTTCAATTATCTATTATCTTTTCTCATTAAACAAAATTTCTCCTGTAGTTACTGATTGGAGTGTGATGCCTTTATATCTTTTCCCTAAAGTTGTAACATTCAATATAATACATAGCTTCCATTTGGATTCTGCTTGGTATATTCTTAAAATACACACTGTATTCTTAAAAAAAGAAAAAATTATAAATGTATAATATAATTAAAACAACATTCCATTCCAATTCAATTCTATCATTAATATTAATATTCATTAAAGTCTTAACATCTTTAACATTACTTTTCAATTAAATATCATACTTCTCTGGGAAAAATTATAAGCTTTCCATAGTTAATTCCCCCCTCTCTTCACTTATATTTTATAAAACATTAACTAATTAAAATGTTCCCGTTCCTTCCTAATTCAATTTTCTCATTTATTTTATTTCACTGATTTTATTCACAAACATTTCACTAAATTACACTATTTTATCCCTCATTTTAATCATACATTGTTTTCAATTTTCTAAAGTTATTTCTATTACTAATATAACAATACAATCTTATGTACCTTTACAGAATCCCCTTTTCAGTTAGATTTTCACCCATTATCTCTAAATAGGTCCTGTTTCTCTCTATCTTGCTCCAGTCCTTTGTAACTTCTTTTCCTTTCCTTCTTCCCTCTCTTCTTCTCTCTCCCCTTTTTACCCCCTTGTCTCTCTACCTCTATTTCTCTCTTCTGTATTCCCCTTTTCTGTTGCTTTCCAGTATTATACTTATTTTTCGAATTATTTTTCTTTTCTTTGGTTGTTTTTTTAAGTCTTAAATTCTCCATTCTCTTTCCCCCCTTTCCTTTTTCTTCCCCACATAAAATTGCTTGTTCATTAAAGATGGCTTCTTCTTTGTCCCAGTCTTCTTTTTTTGCAGACGTTTCTTGTTTCTCATAGTTCCAAATCTCCATTTCTAAGAATTGAAAAACGAAGCCAAAAGAACCCTTCCCTTCTTGTGCATCTTCTTTGTACTTTTTAAGTTCCATTTTCAATTCATCCAGAAGTGGTGCCATTGTATAAGTTTTTAAACAACCACCTGATTGATTTTAGTCATTCAAATATAATAACCAAGAATCCAAAGATCACCAAATAATCCAAATACACGCAAGCTGTTTCTTTTTTGCTCTTTTTTTCCACTTTCTCTTCCTGCCATTACTATTTAGTTGCAAAGTTTCAGTTAAAATGTATATTTTAGAAGTCTTGTTGAAGTTTTACTGTAGGTTCTTTTTAATTCCAGGCAGTCTCCTCCCTCTTCCAGATCCTGCCCTTATTCTTTTTCTCTTCCTTCCTGCTTATGAAAAAGAAAATTTTTAATGTCCAGAAATCTTTATTATCCCTTTGGCATTTTGTTTTCAGCTTAATTGCCTATTGATGTCAAAGCGTATTTTTCTGATTTCTTATTTAAGTCTCTTAGTTGTCAGTATAGGGAAGGAGAGAGAAGGGAAAAAAAAGCCAAACCTTTCCCTTTTCCCTTTCCTTTTCTGCTTCCGACTCTTCTTTGGGAGTGATGTTATTTTTTGTAAGTTTAAATTCCAGTTGTTGCTGTTACAATTTAACCTGGTCATCCGAAACTTTCACTTCTTATCTTCCTCCTGCACATTCTTTTCCGGTTGAGTTCTCCTTTGTAGTGGCCATTTCTGATCACCGCTGCAACTGTCTTTGGGAAAGGGAATAATGGCCAGCTGAGGAGGAGAGATGCAGCTCTCCTCAACCCTGGTGGTGGTCTCCCCCCTCTTCACCACCTCTATGGGGTGGCTTAGCCCTGAAACCAGCTAGCTCGGGGCGCTCCAGCGGTGAGCCCAGACATAAACCACACACGATCGTGGATTTCTGTCTGTCGCTGAAGCCTTTCAAACTGGAAGTCACACAGTCAAAATTTCTCATTCTGGGCAGGGCTTTTAAAAACTGGCTTAGAGTCAAGCTGTCAGGAACATAGGGAAGATGTAGCTTAAATCAATGAAGATATGCTATTTTTCATTTCTCACTGTAGATCCTTCACCAAATCCAAGGAACTTAACAAGAGAATGAGATTTTAATTAATTTACTTGTTTTAACAAAAATATGATTCTGTCTTAGGCACAAAGCCAGTGGGATGACTTTGGAACTTAATCTCCTTCAGGAGAAGACAGTGGAAGGAAACAATGGAAAACCACTTCCAAACATGTTGCCAAGAAAATTTCGTGGACATGTCCAAGCAATAGTCAGGAGTCCAAACTAACCTCAAAGAAAAAAATTAAGAAGGTAAAATCCACCCATCAGTGAATTACTGTTTTTCTTGCACATAGCTGAAGATTTGGCAATGTACTGGTTAGTAATTTCTATGGGACTTGCATTCCTGATAAGGAATAAATTAGTTAAGAAATGACTCATCTGCTTAAAAAGATATGAAATATCTCTCATGTGTCACTTATATATTATACAGAAAGAGGGACAGCCTATCTTATGATCAAATGGGCTTCTTGCTCTGGGCTGTCATCCTGAACTGCTGTCTATTTAATTCTATGCCTCTTCTATATCTTGATCCTAATGCAGAGTTACTTCCTTCATCTTCTATATTATTTCCTTCCAACCACTCATAAAAATAGAGATGGGACGAAGAGAGAAGAAAGAGAGGCAAGAAGACAACCAACAAAGGACCTGCTTTGTTTCTTCTATAAGATTCAAGTCAAAGGAATCTCAAGTAACATAGGAAAAAACATGTACTTTGGAGAACTCCTGCTAAGGATGAGAACATCTGCCATTTTCAGTTTCTTCTGGTTTCTCTTTCTCTCTGTCTGTCTCATTCTGTCTTTTGCACACATTCTTTATACATTTGTACTAAATTTGTATCTATTTTGTACACATTTTAGACAAATGCATTTGTGTATTTACAGTTTATTTTATCATTTATCATTTATCTTATTTAGTAGCAGAGAGGACAGATATTTATTAAATAAAATGTGTACATTGAAAATAATAGTGCTTAAAAATTCTAAATAAAAAATGAAACCCAAAGTTCCAGCGTCTTATTTAAAGCAGCCAGATTTCTTTGGAAGGCGCAAGAGGAACTTGATACATGCAACACTTTGCTCATCAAATTGCTCATGTTTGCTCAGATCTGGAATAAGATTAATATCCTTAAAAGGAATGTACTGTATTTCCTAGAATACAAATTCCTATTCATGTAAATCTATATAAAAAATATAACCCAAGTCCTGCCTGTGATCCTTGACCATTATTAGTTACTCATTTCCCTCTTTTCGAAGCAAGCAACCCTCTCTCTCAAAGAACACATGTGGAACACATCCACAAGAATCTTGCAACTTTTTAATGGTTCCAAGAACATGTACTTGTGAAGGCTCAACAGACCAGCACACAACTCTTAGAAATCTAACAATGTTCAGATTATGCAATTTATTGAAATAATGACTTTAACAGGATGAACAGATTTTTATATTCCACTGAGTTCTTAGCAGGGGAACTCAAAACTCTGTTAGTTGAAAGCCTGTTTTGTTGTAAATAGTATTCTTATCTCTTAAAATAATAACATAAGCAACCAAATCCTTCTCATGAAGAGTTAAAAATTCTAAGATAGATATCTTTTTTTTTCTAAACTGCCGTGAAGGAGATCTTTCACCAAATATTTCCTTCAGTATGGAGTTGTTTTTTTCTTAATGTATATAAAGGACATTGTTCTCAAAATAAAAACTCTAACTCATTTGGTTCACGATATATTTGACCATCAAATTCTTTGTCATTGGGCATCTCTGGAATGTCAACCCAGAAAATCAGTTAAGAGAAGCATTCCTTTCCCACAAACCGGACAAAGTTGATCCCCCAACACCACTTTTTTGAATGTTTGGTCTAGCAACTACTGAGTTACATTTGTTAAATGTTATGAATAAGTTCACTAACAATTCCAGGATTTCCTTTAAACAGGTTCCTTCTGAGCACAGTGGCTTCATTGTTGACTTTGTCTGCAATAGTACTTCTTTCAGACAATTATCCCAGTTAAATGAAAATGAGGTTATGCTTTCATGTGGAAATGGGTTTTGATGTTATTGTAGACTCTGTTACCAGCAATGTGATCATGATATTATAGTAGCTAATCTTTGTACGCAGCTGAAGCATCATACATTTTCATAAGAGTTAAAAAAATATTGCCTAATTCAAAGTGAAGAACACAATCTAATCAACAAGGGACAAAGATAAAGAAAGAAGCGAAGGGAAGGAAAAGTGATCATTGGTACGAGAAATGGGATTAATCAATAGGGCTGTGCAGATTTTTGAAAGGCACTTCACTTCATTGAAGCTTTGCCTGAAGCATCTCTTCAGAATGAAGCCATGAAATAAAGTGCAGTATTTTTCTCTTTGTTAAAGTAGAATAACTGATTTTCTTTAGTAAGTAACAGCAACTATCAGATAAGCTTAGTGGTCGGTTGAAGCAGAGGAGCCCTACCTCAGTTATTTCTCAACATGCTTCCATGATGCTCTTTGCCACACTGAGGCTCAGGGCCTTTCCTCTTCTCCACAGAGAACTCCCCCCCTGCTCCATAATGAGGGTTTTTTTTTCTTCATTCTTGAATCAGAGGAAAGATATCTTGGCATGAAAAATGTTGCCCCACAGGGTACCTTCAGTGCACCTTGATTAAAGTTACTACCTTCCCACACTAGAACATGAGGTACTTTCAGGACCATGTGGGTACAATCTCTGCCATCTTCTCCCTCCTGTCCAGTATAATCTACAAACAGAAAAACAATCACTCTCATGAATGAAGGGTGAAGCAAAATTGGGGGTCTGCTGTGGGTCTCTACCCTTTCATCTGAGGTAAGATTGAATATATTATGGAGATGGAAATTTTTGACAATGTCAATATTTATATGTTGCTATTTATCATCACTGCACTGAAGCACCCTGCCAAGCCACCTTGTGGCTTTGAGCTCCTTCTTCTTCTCATGTTGGTTCATGGCAATGTGTGTCAGCAGCTCCTGGTTGGTTTGTCTGGCTTCACCTGTATCCCTTCAATCATTCACCCTGCCATTGTACAACTGGAAGGGAGGGTTTTTCATGGGAGGGGAAATCAACAACTGGCCATTTAGAGCCCATCAGATTGCCGGCCTCCAACAGATCCTCTTTGCTGTGATGTGGAACATCCAGATAGGAAGCCCTCTGCCAGCATAAAATGGAAAACATCACATGTTTTCAACTTGGAACACCAATCCAGAAACAGCAGTGGATTGGTGATGAGAAGGATGCTCCCTTGTGAAAACATATCTTCATATTTGGTGGGGAGCCCTTACTGGCAGATAAAAGATCTCCACAGCAAAGCAAACATCTCAAAATAGATGAAAGGTACTTCACACCTCTAGATAACAAGATGTCTGTGAATGGAACTGATTACATTTGAACCAAAATTGTTGAACTGAAGAGTTTGAACAAATTACTCCAATTCTCACACTTGTCTTGGAGGGTTTAGATCAACACCAATATATAATGCATGAAGGGGCAAGAGAAGTAAGAGGAGACCTCGGATGAACATGTGACCCTAGGCTAGCCTTTAGAAATGGCGTTTTCACACATGCAGTTTTCATATGGGCCCCGATAATTCAATGCATAGCAGGCCATGAAAGATTTTTAGACAAGATCTATGTTTACTTTGGCAGATTTAGAAATAATGAAATCATGACGAAGATAAGAGCTGTAATAAAATCCTTATTCCACATCATCACTTAATTAGAGTTTAGACATAGTATGAAATGAAAGTATTCAGCACTTAGTTTTTGAACTGATTTAATCTCAATCATTGACATAACTGTAGCTGAGATAAATTTGAATAGCCTGGACGAGAAGGTAAATCTCTGTATAAATTCCACACAAGTATAATTTGGTGCTATCAAGGTTCCAACTCACCACTGATTTATAGGCCAAGGATATGTAGCTTTGTTGTCTTATAGAATGAACCATGAAGCACATTCCAAAACTGGCTGTGCTAAAATAAAAAGAGGGCACAATATATGGGTGGGTAGAAGGGTTTATAGGACAGATCCCTTGATCTTTTGTAAGGGTTAAATATCCATTTTGCTCCTAAAGCCCCCAAGGTTTTTTTTTTCTCCTTACTACTCAGAGGGGCCTCTAAGGGATCACAAAATAGACTCTGGGAAGTCACTAGAGGCTCACAGACCACCTATTTTATACCTTTATTGTAGACATTTGCCCTGTTGGATAGATGTAAATTGTAAGGTATATCTATGATGCATATCTTGTGGAGGATTTGACTTACTCCATGCATATCAAAAAATGGACCCTCAAAAAGATTATGTTCTGTCCCCTCATTTGAATTCTTGAGATCCCCGCGCTTTGATTGGCCAAAGCGCGGGGTGATCGGATTGGCTAGGCAAGCCGCGCCGATTGGCTCGCTGAGAATCTCCCGCGATTGGTCGATTCGAATCACGGGAGATTCAAAGCGGTGCCATTGGCCGCAGCTGCCGCGGCTTGGAAATAAAAAGCCGCAAAGTTTTCCTTTAGCCCCAGTTTGGTTCCTGACTAAATAAAAGAGCTTGATACACAGTCACCGACTCCTGGCTTCCTTCCACGCGGACTTAACACTGGCGACGAAGGTAGGATTCTTATCCTGAACCGAAGCATGTGTCCAACGGAAGCCAGCCAACCGACGAGATGGCCAGCATCACACCACCAACCCCCTTCAACCCCGCCAGCGAGGACTGGGAATCTTACACGGACAGATTCCACATGTTCCTTGAATACAACGATCTGAAGGATGCCATGGGACCGAAGAAAACAGCCATCTTTCTAACGCACTGCGGGCCCGCAGTGTTTAAGATGGCAAAAGCGCTAGCCAAGCCCGCCGATGTTACCGTGATGAATTGGGCGGACCTCGAGCCATTACTCCGGAAACACGATGCTCCAGCCGTACCCATTCTCATCTGATGACATGAATTTTATCGGTGGGACCAGCGGTCAGGCGAGAGTTTCAGTGATTTCGTTGCAGAGTTGCGGCGCCTGGGAGGACTATGCAAATTCTCCAATATGAACGAGGCCCTGCGGGACCGAATCGTGCTCAGCCTTTGGGACCCCGTTCTCCAAAGTCAGTTGATGGCTAAGGGCAACATCGCTCTCGCCGATGCCATCTCCGAAGCCACGGCAGCCGAAGCAAACCGACAATCAGCAGACCGCATGCGGAGACCGAACGCCGGGGACCACACCGCAAACAACAACCCTGCAAGGTTGACCGATGCCCAACCTGAAACTACCACCCACCAGGGTGACTTCCACTCCACCTCAGGAACGTCAGACGAGGAGGAAGACATCCACCGTCTCCAGGCAGGCCGTGACCAGCGCAGCCGGCGGAGTCGTAAGTCGAGGACCGCGTGTGCTGGTTGCGGAGGCGACCACCCCAGATCCAAATGCCGGTTCTTCGACTCCGTTTGCAGGCACTGCGACAAGAAAGGCCACATAGCCCGCGTCTGCTGCCTCAAGAAAACCCACAGCCCCAGACGATGGGACCCGAGCGAGCGGAAACGAGAGAGCCCACCCCCCAGAACCAGAGACCGCCCAGCAGACAACCGTTGGGAATGGAACAGATGAGCCCAACGAGGGGCGACAGCCGGCGGAGAGAAGAGACACATCAGACAGTCACCATCGGCCACGCAACTACCACAGACGCCAGAAAGGTCTACGTGGAGGAAGGCATCGAAGGCGAACCCTGTAAGATGGAGGTGGACTTTGGGTCCTACCTCTCGATGGTAGCATGGCAAGAAATTAAATGCTTGGTGCCTACCATCCAGAGGAGGGAACTAGAAAACCAGAGATTAATCCTCAAAGACTGCCAGGGAAACCGCATCCTTGTAGTCGGAACAGGAAAATTCACAGTGACATACAAGGGACACGCCGAAAGACTTCCCTTAACCATCGTCAATCAAGACCAACCTAGCCTACTGGGACTTCAATGGTTCGCACCGCTAGGCATCGCAGTCAGGGGCATCGACCACATCGCCGAAGCCGACTGGGAGCAGCAACTGGCCCAGGACTTCCAAGAAGTGTTCGACAGCACCCTAGGCAAGTACCGAGGGCCCCCTATATCCTTCAGCCTAGACCCAAACGTTCCCCCGAAATGCCTAAAACCAAGGCAGGTACCTTTCGCACTCAAACTGAAAATTGACGAGCAAATTGACAAGCTCGTCAAGCAAGGGGTCTTACAACCCAAAGACCATGCCCAGTGGGAGACCCCCATAGTCATCCCAATTAAGCCTGATGGGTCAGTGAGAATCTGCGGGGACTATAAGGCCACCCTAAATGGCGCCTTGCAGCAAAGCGCTTACCCCATCCCAGTAGTGCAGCATCTCCTACACTCACTGGGAGGGGACAAAATTTTCACGAAACTCGACCTGGCCCAAGCATACCAGCAACTGCCAGTCGACGAGGAAACGGCAGAGGCGCAAACCATAGTCACCCACCGGGGAGCCTTTAGATGCAACCGCCTCCAATTTGGAGTCAGCGTGGCACCTGGAATTTTCCAGAGCCTCATGGAAAAACTCTTACAGGGCATCAAGGGGGTGGTCCCATACTTCGACGATGTACTAGTATCGGCAACCAACCAGGCTGAACTAGAGACTCGCCTAAGGGAGGTGCTAACGAGGTTCAAAGAAACCGGGCTTAAAGTGAAGAGGGAAAAATGCCAGCTGTACAAAGAGTGGGTCGAATTCCTAGGATACCTCCAAGACTGACACGGCATTCACCCCACCAACAAAAAAATTAAAGCCATCAAGGAAGCCCCCACACCCAAGTCAAAAACAGAACTGCAGGCGTTTCTGGGGCTACTTAACTTTTATAATGTCTTCCTGCCTCAAAAGGCGACCGCGGTGGAGCCCTTGCATAGACTTTTGGACAAGGCGGCTACCTGGACCTGGGGGAAACACGAGGAAGCCGCCTTCAGGAAAACCAAGGACCTGCTCACTTCGGATGCCGTCCTCATCCAGTACAATGAGACCCTACCACTAGCCATCACATGTGACGCATCACCCTTCGGCATCGGCGCTGTCCTCAGCCACACTCTCCCCGATTCAAAGGAAGCACCCATCGTGTTTTTTTCAAGGACCCTCACCAAACCGGAGCGAAACTACAGCCAGCTGGACAAAGAGGCTTTGGCTATCGTCGCCCCAGTAAAAAGGTTTCATGAGTACCTCTACGGCCGGACCTTTACCATCAACACCGACCACAAACCGCTGCTGGGAATCCTTGCAGGGAACAGGGCCACCCCGAACATTCTGTCTCCCCGAATGACAAGGTGGTCCGAATTCCTGGCTGCCTACAACTACGGACTCACAAACCGACCTGGTAAGACTATCTCCCATGCGGACGCCTTAAGCCGCTCACTGTTACCTGAACCAGACACTGACCCAGCACCCATGATGACCACCCTCAGCATAGAGACTCTACCCAACCTACCCATAACCGCATCAGACATTGCCCGAGAAACTAATAAAGACAAACGTCTGGCGCGGGTTTTGCATTGGGTAAAGAAAGGGTGGCCGGAAAAGGACAACGACGAGTCCGTCAGGACATTCCGGAACCGGCAAACGGAACTCTCGTTACTAAAAGGGTGTATACTATGGGGGGGAAAGGGTGGTCATCCTGGAAAAACTACAAGGGAAGGTTTTGGAACTGTTACATGAGGGGCACCCAGGCATCGTTAGGACAAAAGCCCTGGCCAGAAGTTACGCTTGGTGGCCAGGGATGGACAAACAGATCCAGGCCTGGGTAGCAAGGTGTCAACGATGCCAGGAAACTAGACCAAGCCCACCCACACCACCCATCCTAGAGTGGGAAACCCCCAGGGGACTGTGGTCTAGGATCCACATAGATTTCGCCGGGCCCACAAAAGGAGACACTTTCTTTATAACCATAGATGCTTACTCCAACTGGCTGGGGGTAAGCAACATGAGAACAACCACCACAGAGGGCGTGACCAAAGAACTCTGCAAACTTTTCGCAACACACGGCCTCCCGGACGTCCTCGTCTCCGACAACGGGCCCCAATTCACCTCGCTAGAATTCAAAAAATTCCTAGCGGAAAGGGGCATACGACATGCACTGACAGCCCCGGCCCATCCGGCGGCGAATGGTAGGGTGGAACGGATGGTTCAATTCACAAAAAAAAAAAAAACATCCAGAAAATAGACCACAGGGAGATCCAGGACAAAATAAATAAATTACTTTTCATACAGCACATAACCCCGAACACCACAACAAATAAAAGCCCAGCAGAACTGCTAATGGGGAGGAAAATAAGGTCCCCACTCGACAGATTACACCCCACTTACAACCCAGAGAAACCCCCAGACTCCACCAGCAAACACCGAACCTTCACACCAGGTGACGCCGTCTACGCGAAGAACCTAAACGGAGACCCATTATGGGTACCAGCAATCAAAACACAGCTAACAGGCCCACACTCATACCGGCTACAAACAACCGACGGACGAGCGTGGAAATGCCACATCGATCAGTTAAGATCGAGGACAACCACACAAGACACCACCTACATGCAACCAAGCAAAACCAACCCCCTCAACACAAACCAAGAGGGGAGGGGATACCCAGGGAACCAAAACCCAGAAAAAAGAAACCAGCCATACTCACCTGCAAGCAGCCAGCACAAAACCTTGCAAGGAAGAGACAGCCAGGCCAGCTCAACCAACCCAGAAAAACCAAGCGGGAGCAGCGAAACCCGCAGCTCAACCAACCCGGGTAGCCCAGGAGGGAGCTGCGGAGAGCGGCCCGGCCAGACAGACCAGGCGGTTCCCATGACGGAGTCCGGAGAAACAGAGACCCCGACCGAACTGGCCGGGATCCAACCTACGACTGACCTGCGCAGGTCCAGTAGGCAAAGACGGAGCCCCGTCTACCTACGGGACTACGCTACATAAGGACTGAACCAAGAGGGGAGGGGTGTTCTGTCCCCTCATTTGAATTCTTGAGATCCCCGCGCTTTGATTGGCCAAAGCGCGGGGTGATCGGATTGGCTAGTCGAGCCGCACCGATTGGCTCGCTGAGAATCTCCCACGATTGCTCGATTCGAATCGCGTGAGATTCAAAGCGGTGCCATTGGCCGTGGCCGCCGCGGCTTGGAAATAAAAAGCCGCAAAGTTTTCCTTTAGCCCCAGTTTGGTTCCTGACTAAATAAAAGAGCTTGATACACAGTCACCGACTCCTGGTTTCCTTCCATGTGGACTTAACAGATTACATGGTATGTAGTTCTTGTTGGGGTTGATAAAGCAGCAATCTATCTTTATTGATCAGTTTGTTTGACTGATTGAAACTTTGCATTTAGACAATATAGGAAAAGGAATTAGACTCTCAATTTAAGGGATTTAAAAACATAAGAACATTAAACAAACATACCAACCTTTACTGTATCACAAAAAGGCCTCCTTGAGCTGTTGCCACAATGACCTGTTTGAGGCCTACACAAAACTGTGAAGAATATGAGTCCAATAGCATCTTCTTGTTGCTGCTCCCTAGAAACTGGAATTCTAATTCATAATATTTCCAATATTAGACGTTTTTTAAATTCAGAATATATAATGTTAGTGTGTGTGTAAGAGGATGATGTGATCTCACAGAGACAGATCCTATGATGACCATTTCAGGAAATTATATGACTCTTGAGAGGGTCAAGGAAAGAATGGTTAGAACAATTAACTGGTGGAACAACTTTCCTTCAAGAATGTGGGTGCTCCATCATTGGAGCTTTAAAGAAGAGATCAAACAACTATTTATCTGAAATGGCATAGAGTCTCTTGCTTGAGCAAAGGGCTGAAGCAAAAGAACTCCAAGATCCCTTCCAACACTGTTATTTTTTTATTCTGTTGAGTGTGTTTGTTATGTTAGTTTTATGTTTGCATGGTATGTCCAGATGCCATCTTGGTTTTGGTTGGTACTATTTTATGTTACTATTTGTGAACTGCTGAGAGTCAATTTAGTTTGGAGTTGAGGGATGTCCAAACTGAATTTATTAATTAAATAAATAAACACATGCTGTTCTGATCAAACATTTCCAATTCTCAGCTGTAACCACTTGTTCAAGGTCTAAATCAGATTATCATAATCTACAATCTTTACCAGTTAAAATGTAAATCCTAGAGCATATGGACTGAATTAGCACATTTCTTCTTTCCCAGAGCCATGTTTTTGCCTTTGTCACCAATTCGTGGACAAAACAAGTCATCCCATAACCCTGATTTCTGTTTTCTCCTGATATAAGGCTCTGAGCTTACCTTCCTCAACCGCCTCCAGATGTGCTAGCATTGCAACACCTTAAATTCCCCCTATTCAGTGGCTTTTCCCAGTTTTGAGCAGGCTGTTCTAACCTAATTTCTGAAACAGAGATTCAGTGAAATCCTAAATAGTGATAACATTTCTTCATTATTTCTGGGTGCATGTCAACAGCTATGAGCTACAGACTTAATACATATGATTTTCAGCTACTCTCTTTCAGCCCAGTCTCTAATCCAAAGATGCTGTGAAACTGAAAAGAAGTCAGTGAGAGTGAAGCATCTTATTCAGGGCATTAATAATAAAGTTAACAATAATCCTTTGATTCCTCCTCTCTTTTTTGTAGACTGCATTCAGAGCTGAAGAGGGAGGGGGTTAACATCTAAAGCACATTCATTCCAGTGAGTGACAGTCCAAACAATGAGGCACTATGAAGGGACAAACCAATAAAGAAGATTTTATTATAGATGCAATGCTAACTCTTTGAATTGTTCCTGTTCTCCTCAACAGCATTGTTGTGGATTGATTTTCTTTCCATCCTCATATGATCGCTTAATGAAGGATACAGTATTTTGATTCAGAAGGCCTATAAAAATAATACAGGTGTGGTATATTTGCCAAAAAGAATAATTTTATTACAGAATAAAAAATTAGAATGAACCATGGAAGTCATTTGGTCTGTTAAGCATAAGAAGTAACTCCAGCATATGACAGACGGCTATACAACTTTTGCTTAAAAGCTCCCAGGAAAGAAAAGTCCTACCACCTGCCAAGGCACTCTAGTCTAATGTTTTTGTAAGTCAAAAGCCATTATTCTACAATTTTCACCATTTAATTCTACTCATATCCCCGGGGACCATAGAGAACAACTCCATTCCCTCACCAACTTGGCAGTTCTAAAACAGATTAGAACTTAATTTTCTCCCCTCTAAACTAAACTTAGTCAGATTCTTTAAGTTTCCTATAGAACTTAGTTGCCCCCATCAGTCTACCTTTGTCCCTTTACTAATATGGCAGTATGAATTTGGATCCTTAAAAGGATCACTAAACATATGAAGAACAGTTTCAGGATTTGGGTTTGGCTAGTCTAGAGAAAAAAGGGACTAGGAGAAGAAGGACAGTATTCTAGTATTTGAAAGGCTACCACAAAGAGGAAGGGATCAATTTATTTTCCAAAGCACCAGAGGGCAGGACAAGAAACAATGGATGGAAACTAATAAAGGAAAGAAGCAACCTGGAATTAATAGTGAGGACCTCTACTATTACTACACTGTCCAGAGTTAATAATTGTAAACTATTCATTGACACAGGGAGTGAGGTGGCATATAAAAACAACTCCCTCAATGGACATTCCCTTGTCATGGAGGAGAGGCTTGACTCTCTGATGAGGTTGAGAGTTCTGCCTATACCTATATACCATGTGGAATCTATCTGGTAGAATATGCTAAAATATACCACCAGATGGGTCCAACGTGGTAGATAGGTCTCAGGAGAAGAGCCAGATTAAATATAACCATCAACCCATTAACTATAGTGAAACCTTAAAAAACAATCCTCTTTTGATTGTCTGCGTCAACAAGGTTCACATTGAGTTTTAGAGTTCATGAGCATCTGTCAACAAGTGGGCAATGGGAGCTATAGCTGGGCAACCAGAATTTAGTCCTGTGGGATTATTGGAAGAACAATTCACAGATAAACCAAAGTATGCTGTGTTTGAAAACATCACTATTATGCCTCCTATTATAAATCAAAGCCAAAAAAATGGGTCTATTTAAAGCAAATATTTGAATTGTGGAAAATATTCAGGTCCAAATATCACTAAACAGTGATTAGCAGATTAAAGGAGATTCATACTAGAAATGAAACATTCAGGGGTTCAGAAGTGGAAAATTTTCAGAAAGGCCCTTAAAAATGAGACAAGCATAATAAAAAAAAGAGACTGCATTCAAGATTATTTGGAAGAAAAGGGTACCCTTTCCAAAGAACAGAAAATAAATAAAAGGGAAAGCAGAGGTACAAAAGGTCAACTTCTGATTGATAAAATTATCTGGAGAATTGTAAAAGGTGAAAACTAATTTTCATATGGTCTGGATTGAAAAAGGTTACATTTATTACCACATAGCTGGGATATCCAAAAGTTTGGAAGCAACTGGTTTTAGAAAAAAAAAACATTAGTATGTTTATAGAAAAAGTAATAAAGCAGTGGAAGACTGTCAGAATTGATGATTGGAAATGAAAAGTATGGTTTTGTCAGCAATAGGAGAGGCATCTTCTGGGATACAACACATTATACACTTATTATCATTGTTGTGATCCCACTTTCAGTTCTTTTGAAAAAAAAGAACACTTAGCTATCAAACACCAGAAAATACTAATAAACTTTATTGCTTTATGTGGGTGATCTGAAGCTTTATGGGGAAAAAAATCAAAATCTGGTCATTGACAAATGCCATAAGAATTTTTAACACAGATATAGCAATGAAATTTGGCCTAAAGAAATGTGCTAAATTGGCAATAAACCAGGAAACTATCACAAGCAGTTATGAAATTAAAATGCTGAATAGCCAAACCATCAGGAGTCATTATGATGAAGCTTACAAGCATCTGGATGTTTTACAGTTAATAATGTCAAGCATAAACAAATTAAAAATGTGATTAGTAAAGAACACATCCAAAGAGTGAGAAAAGATGCAAAAGACAAAACTGAATAAAGGAACACCATCAAAGCCATCATTACCTGGGCCATACATGTAATAACTCCACCGTTGGAATTATTAACTGGATCGAGGTTGAACTAGATAATTGAAAAACAAGAGAACTGTTGACTGTTCACTGTGCAGTCATTCCACAGTGATATTGATAGGTCATGCCTGCCTCTTGGCAGTGGAGGTAGATATTTATTTCCAGTCAAATAATCAAAAGAAGAAAAGCATGCATTGGCTGATTATGTAAAACCCAGTCACGAGCAAGCACAGATGCAAGTTAAAAATTTTAGCTTGCTGAATCTCTAGGAGAAAAAGCATGAACATTGAAATAATGTAATAAAAACACAAACAGAATACTAGCAAGGAAAAACTTTGCATGTTCAATTTCAACAAAAGATAGAGGGAAAATGGATAAAAATGAAGCTTGGCAATGCTTACAACTGGAATACTAAAAAAGAAACTGAAGGCTGGATTTTGGCTGCACTAGAGCAAGCTGTGTGAACTAGTACAATCAAGGCTAGAATTGAAAAACCATCCAATTATTCAAAGTGCAGATTCTGCAACGAAGAAAGAGAAACAATAGATCGTATATTTAGCTTGTGCAAAAAGATTGCACAAACTGATTATAAACAACAACATAACATAAAATGGATCACTGGAACATCTGTACACATTATTGTGTGCCCATAATGAAAACAGAGTTGGAAAAAGTAGTCAAAATGAAGTTAAAGTATTGTGGCATTTTCAAACACAATCTACATACACATTTTGAAATAGAAACTACAAACATTCTAGCTTCTTGGGAAAATCTCAGTGCAAATGACAGGATAACACCAGCTAATGAACTGGCAGCTAGGATTTCATACTGCTGTCTATATAACAACAACAACAAGTTTGCTGTTCTGAATCAGTGGTTTGAGTTTCATTCCAAAGAGGAATGAATATTTTTCTATTTTTAACATTTTAGCCCATATTAATTAAGTGCTTGTTTCAATAAAATTTTGGCAAAAACTGTCAAAGAAACCATGCACTACCCGACAATATCGACAGACTCTCACTGTTTTTGTCAGAAAGATGAAAGAGGCATTACAGGGTTGCATTTCAGGGTGTAGCCCTATTTTTGATACACATGTAGAGAAGGTGCTGGACTTGTGCCATAATGCAATATCTCTTCCTTCGTCAGTTTGACACAACACAAATTTTGTAGACATTGTAGCATCTCTATTGTTATACTTTCTCTCTTAAGGCTTTGAGAAATAATAAAATATAAAGGGAAATATAAAGGGAAATATAAAGGGTACAATACATCCCACTAGAAATCCATGGAAGACCCACCAAATTATGCCCTAAGGATAAATGATGGCACTTGTATTCCAATAATAACAAAAGCGTTTTAAGCAGAAATTGCTTATTAAGTGTATTTCATTTCTGTATCCTTATTTGTGCAGATGTGTGCAGAAATATTTTTGCATGTTCACCTTCTTTATAGAAAAGAAGCTCTGTTGAGGATTCCAAAGTTGAAAAGGATTGTCTCCCAAAGTGTCAATATTCTGCTCAGCAGGTGCTTCCAAAACAACTTAATACATTGCCAATTGATTACACAACATTCTGGATCCTCAGCAGCAAATTAGTATCCATTTGTTGTTGTTAGTTGCAAAGTCATGTCCGACCCATCGCAACCCCATGGACAACGTTCCCCCAGGCCTTCCTGTTCTCTACCATCCCCCGGAGTCCATTTAAGCTCAGGCTGACTGCTTCAGTGACTCCATCCAGCCACCTAATTCTCTGCCATTGCCTTCTTCAGTGACTCCATCCAGCCACCTCATTCTCTGCCATTCCCTTCTTCTTTTGCTTTAGTATCCATAGACAATGTCTTTATCACAAACTACTTTAGCAGCAGTAACTCTTTTTTTAATAAATCAGTGTAGATTGTTTGATATCTCCTGATTAAATGTCAGTGTTCATTTAATTTTCAAGATAAAGATGATAATGATAACGAAGACAATATTGGTAATATAGGTTTATTACAGATTTAAAGTATATAAAGTATATTATTACAGATATAAAGTAACACAGATGTTTTATTGAGATTTGAATAGTTGATTTGTCCTGTTTCAAATGTGGTTACATTTTGTATTCATACTATTTATTGTAAAATGACTTTGTTTTTATTTTTAATTGAAGAATCAGATGGAAAAAATCTACTTCAATACTAGCTTCGGTAAACTCATCCCATTGAATGCCAATCAGATCTGTAGGGTAGATTGGGAAATAAAGATTGTTTTTAAAAAATAACAGTGGCAAAGTGTTTCCATATTGGGCCTCAAAATAGCTGCATAAGTACATCTATGAAGGCAGTAAGACCATCACATTTTTAATAGAAAGAACAAGAAACTTTAAATAAGGAGGGATTTCCTGATTGTCAATAGGAGTTATTAAGCAGTGAAGCTCTCCTGGAGTGGTGGGTGCTCCATCACTGGAAATTTTCTTAGGAAAGGTTAATGACCATTTGTTAGGAATAGTCTTAGGATTCCTGTTCTGGGGGGAAAGTTGGACTAGGAAACTTCTAAGAATCTTTCCAACCTTAGGATTCTTTGAAAGTATGAACTAGCAGGAAGGCAGGATTGCTGAGGGGTCTTGGGAACTGGTGGTATGGTGGAGGTAGAGACCAAGAATGTGAGGCAAGGAAGAGAAACATGGTGATGACATCTCAAGAGAAAGTCCAGGAGAAGGATTCAGCAGAGCATGGCCACAAGTGGAAGAAGACTGTGGGGACTTGAGGGGGTATGGTGAACTGCTTATTACCTGGATGCCTGACTTTACACATTCCTTATTAGAAGATAAGAGATAACAGATAATCAAAAATGGAAGGGACCTCATAGTTCATCTAGTCCAACACCCTGCCCAAGCAGGAGACCCTACCCCATTTCTGACAGATGGGAGTCCAATCTCATCTCAAGTGATGATGCTCCCACAATTTCCTAGGGCAACTTCTGTTCCTTTGGTTGATTGTCAGAAAGTTTCACTGTCAGAAAGTTTCTCCTTGTTCAGTTACCTTCCATTGTTCTTTGTCTGGCCTTCAGGTGCTTTAAAAAATAGCTTAACTCCTTCCTCTCTGTGGCAGCCCCTCAAATATTGGAAGACCGCTATCATGTCTCCCCTGGTCCTTCCCTTCATTAGACTAGCCATGCCCAGTTCCTGTAACCGTTCTTCATATGTTTTAGTCTCCAGTCCCCTAATCATCCTGATTGCTCTTTGTATTGTTTCTAGAGTCTCAACATCTTTTTTATAGTGTGGTGACCAAAAGTTAAGGATGTCACGGTAGGGCTTGAATACGTTGGCCTCAGCTTCTTCTTCCATTTATATCACAGTAATAAACAACTCTTGGCTAAGAGCCCTACCACACCACAACTTGCTGGGGATTCAAGCCATCCCAAATGAGTAATAAAACAAGCCTGCTTATCCTCCAGGATGATCTCACTCAGAGCAGATTGAGAACTACTTTTCAGAACTTGCTGAAAGTTGAGGGGTTGTGCCAGGCAGCAGAGATCTGGAACATTACTCAAGCAGAAACATTACTTCCAGATTCAAAACAGAGGAACCTACAAGATCCTGATTCTTCAGGAGAACCATTTAACTTGTTGCTGCTTTTCTGCCACTTCTGTGAGAATGCTGAAGGAGCTATACATTTTAAATGCACCAAGCATGATTGTGTTTTAAATCCATGACAATATTGAGAGATTTTTTTCCTCCTTTATATACATTTTTTAATAATGTTGCATGCAATACATGTTAAGGATTTGGTTTTTTTAAAGTCAGTTGTAATTCTATTGGTCAAAAGATTCATATAACACTTGATTCAGGCATTCACTTTGGAAATCACATGTCAGATTGTTCTAAACATTTTGCTTTGCACTTGTCCTGTTGCATCCTTCTGATATGTTCTGCTGCTTATATACTTGAAATGATGGAGCCAGTTTGGTATAGTGCAGGGGTGTCAAACTCATGTCATCACACAACGTTATCACGTGATGTATCATGATTTTTCCCCCTTTGCTAAACTGGGCATAGCCAACGTGTGATGCATCTGGCCCACGGGCCACGAGTTTGACAGCCCTGGTATAGTGGTTAAGCAACCAGGCTAGAAACCAGGAGATTTTGAGTTCCAGTGCTGCCTTAGGATGATGTTGAGATAGTCACTTTCAAACCCAGGAAGGCAGCAAGGGCTTTTGTTGCAGCATCCTGGGGTCACATGATTACATTTTCCATCTTTTCCAGGCAGCTTCTGACAAGCAAAATTATTAGGGGAAGTGAGCTTCATTTAATAACCACATGATTTACTTAATGACCATGGCAAATTGAACATGACCCACTTAACAACTAAACTTTTTAGTGACCCAATTTCAAGTCTCAGTTGTGGCTGGAAGACAAGGACCACCTATATTGCAGGCTCTCTTATTATGCCTTATTATTTTTAATCCTCTCTTCCAAGTCGAATGTGTAAAAAGGCAGCCCCAGCTATGCTTATAAGGTAGCAAATCCTAGCAGTAATCTTAGGATCATGTTATAAATCTTTCAAAGAAAGAGATGCTTGGCTCATTTGCACATGCAATATGGACTTCCTTACGTTGGTTACTTAGTGTTTTTCTAAAGTATTTCTTCCTTCAATAGCTTTCTCTGCCTGAATTTCCATTCTCTTTGCCCTGTTTTGACAGTGAGCTGTTGTACTGTGTGTTTCATTTTTAAGTATCTTTTACACTTTACTAGCCGAAAAGAACTGGCAATCAAAAGGTTGATCAATGACATCACCAAAAATAAGAGACAAGGATTCAGTCCAAAATGCAAAACTGATGGAACATCTTAAAGAAAAGAAGCCTGATAAAAATAACGTTCACTGCAAATTTTAAGCAAAAAAGGAATAAAAGAGGAAAACTCAAAAAAGGGTTAATGAAAACCAAAAACTACAAACTTGTGAAGAAGGAGGATCAGAAGCTGTCAGCACCAAAGTTTGGACAAAGTTTGAACAGCAATATTTAATGCATTTAGAACTTAATAGGAAAAAATGTCTATAGGATTTGAACCTAATTTGAACCCAATTTTAGGGAGAATGGAAAATAACATTAAAGGAAAACAACAAGACCAGGAGATATGCAATGTTAAATAGGCACATATATATCAATAAGGCTAGCAAATTTAAATTTATGCTTTATGATAGATATAAAGTTATAATTTCTGCTCACTTCCCTCATACACCTTTGAAGAAAAAGCACACTAACCATTTATGTTGCAGATTCCCATAATATATAAAATTTTCTATTCTGTGATCCAGGCATCTGTTCTGTTTGTAAGATTCTATAATTTAATTGTAAACATAATTCAAGTAAAAGTTGAATTACAAATATTTATAATTATAATAAGTTCTAGTCTATCTCAGGATTGAGAGCAGCTGTCCTTATTTTGTCCTTATTCCCTATATTAATGCTGTCCTTATGGTTTTAAAGAAAGCAGTTGGTGAATTCCCCTGGCTTCATTTCCCTTCCCATCAAGCATTACCTGGTTTTCATAATGTATTATGTAGTAGGGTTGAATAAATGTGAGAGGGTGTCTAGGATAGAAGGTTTGGCCATCACTAATTGCCTGAGTGACAAGTCACAGGTTTGGAGTTGCTCACTAGATCAGTCACTCGAGCTATATCTGGACATAATAATCTAGTGCTCTTTGAAAAGACCTCTAAACCAAGTCCCCAAATAGTCCAAATGACAGATCCAGGCATTAATGAGAGACACATGATACAGCAAGAAAAAATGCCACCATTCTCCTTGCCAAGTCCTCTGCATCACCTAGTGGTGAAGCATAGAGAAAGAGACATTAAAAGGGAGCCAAACCATATGTCCTCTTCTGTTCCTCCTAACCAGCTGAGATAATCAAAATATATGATGGAGCTTGCATAACGCTCTTCAAAACCTGTATTTTTTGCATGTGACTTGTCACTCTATATCTGAACATATGTCTCCTGCTCTTCTGAAAAAGTGCCTAATATCCATGCCTAATAAGAGTCTGGCTGACAGATAGGAATATAAGGGCAGAGAGTGAGTGGGAGAAAGTGAAACAGAGCAAGAGGGAGCAACAAAGCAAGCAAGACGAAGTGAGTGAGTCAGAGACAGAAAATGAGTGAGCAAGACAAGAGTGAGAGAAAGGTCAAAAGAGAGCATGAGAAAACAAAAGGAGCTGCCAGCCCTGCTAGATAAACCAGACCAGAAAATCAATTGCACAGGAAGACCAGAATTATGCTTTATCGAGATGGGCATTAAAAACTGAATTTTGCAAGTGTGAATCAGGGAATCTGCTTCCAAGTATTATCTTGTATATCAGAGTTTAAATAATGATTTGGCCCCCATTGCCTATGTAACTATTTTACAGATTTTTGTCAATATCTCCCTCATTGTCTACAGGGGCAGAAAGCAAGAGAGTGAATGCAGGCAAGAAAAAGAAAGAAAGGACATGAGGAAGTAAAGAACAAGACACAAATAAGCATGTGAAAAAGATAGAGCCTGAGAGCCAGTTTCATCTAATTTCCCTCCTCCAGACTTGCAACCTGACCGCTAATGTCCTTTCAATGGAGCATTAAATACATATTCTGAAATACCCCAAATGACTGATTATGTGTGCAATATAAGAGCTGTGAAGAACATTGGAAGTACCTCTTCTTGTTTCACTCATTTATCACTTCACAAAATTTTCAGTCTCATCATTCTTCAGATATGTCATTGGAAGACCTAGTTCTCTGAGAAAGACAAATGCTGATACAGGTGAAAATAAAAGAGGGCAATCAGCTGAATGGTGGATGCACTCAATTACAGCATAAATGGGTACAGCGTTGGAAGGATCATATTGGGGGATATACCTGACTCTTAGCAATAAGTAGATAGATTTTCTGTATGATGACCTGTCCATAATGTGGTCCTCTGGGTTTTCTAACGATGTAGTCATTGACACTGTAACTGAATCCATCTGCCTTGCTTTGGCTGTCCTCTTCTCTTTCCTTCTCCTTTCTCCAGCATCAGGGCCTTCTCTAGAGAACTAGGTCTTCCTATGGACCTGGTTATTTGTACCTTGAGGGAGAATTCTAGATTAATTTGTTCAGTCATCCATTTGTTTGATTTCTTGGCTATCTAAGGTATTCTCAAGAGTTTCCCCAGCACAGGCTGACTTCCGGTTTGCGTGGCTTTGGGGCAGCAGGAATTCGCGACAGCTCGCGATTCCTGCTGTGCTAGCCGTCGAGGTACCCCCGATCCAGATGGGTCAGGGGGATATGGCTGCCCTGTAGGGACAGCTGAAGATAGAGGGGAGTCGGAAAGGGAGGTGGGGGCATCGCAGACCCCCCCTTTCTCCGAGAAAACCCCTTTTTCCCAAGGCGGTGGAGCGGCGGTCAGCAATGGCCGCCACGAAGAAGCCAGCAACCGGGTAAGAACTGTGCTGGAGGAAGTGTGAGGAGTGAAAGTTTTGTCTGAGCCGGGTCAAGTAACAACTTTCAAATTGCCTGGAATTGAGCTGCTTGTTGCTGGAGGATACATTGTATCCCTAAGAAGAGCGAAAAGCGGCGGAGAAGCTGTTAAAGGGAACTTTTTTTTTATTTTTTTTACTCTCCCACCCCATGGAAAAAGCAGAAATATTTGGATATATTAGATATTGAAAGTGGATTGCTTTGAAAGCTAAGCTAAGAGACAAAGGGATTTTTGGACATTGAAAAATTTAAGAAATTGGAAAATCTCTGCTGAGGTATGGATTTTTGATTATTTAAAATTGTTATTGCAAGTGGGAAGGGAGAAAAAAAAATTGGAGCAGAAACTGAAAAAGGAGGAGACTGTCTAGAACGTCTTTGTGGATCCCAAAAGAAGACGTATGGTAATTGGACCTCTTTGATTAAAAATTAACTCAGAAAGAGAAAGAGAAGAAGGAAGAAAAGTATTAACTTTTGGAACTTTTTTTTTTCTTTTTTTAATTGCTTTTGATTGTCTTTGATTAAAAATACTTGTGGTTGTTTTGGAAAAAGTTTCCCTTTTCATAATGGCATCGTCTGTGGATGAACTAGAGATTGAATATCAAAAATATAAAAAAGAAGATACTTTGGGCGCTTTGTTTCAATTCTTAGAAATGGCGTTATGTTCCTTTGAAAAGTTGATTACGCAGCAGAAGGACTGGGACAAGGAAGAAGAGGAAGAAGAAGCCATCTTTGATGAACAATGGGTCCCTTCCGGAGAGGAGGAGAAAAAGGATAAGAAAAAGGGGTTTTTAAGAATTATAAAAACAACCAAAAGAGAGAAAAATGAGCGAAAAGATGGAGGCAAGGTTAGAAAGCAAAGGAAAAGGAACAAGAAAAGCGAAGAGAAAAAGCAAAGGGGTAGAAAGGGCAAGGAGAAGAATAAGCAAGAGAGAAAGAGGGGGAGGAGAAGCCTTAATGGGGGGAAGCAAGACTTAAAGAAAAAAAGTTTATTTAGAGACAATGGGTGAATCTAATTTAGATTAAAAGAGGGATTCTGGAGGGTATATAAGAGTGTGTTTTTATATGTATATTTAGAACATAAAACTTATTATGTAATCTTAGAATCTTTTAAACAGAATCCTAAGAAAGATTGCTATATGTAGTATTTTTAAGTTAGGTAATGAGTTATAGATGTTACTCCAATTGGTGTACAGGAGAAGTATAGTAAAAGAAAAAAGATGAATGGATGATTGGAAATAGAACAGACAAAGAATGTTGTTGAAAATGGTAATAAGATATGGAAGGATATATATGCTTTTTTTTTTTGATTTTGTATATTGATAAAAGGCAATAAAATTTTAATTGACAAATAATTTGGATGGAAAAGAGAAGTAGGGACAAGATATGAAGTTAATATTATATGAAATATTGATACTATAATTTGGAAATGTTATGTCTTATTGGTTTATCATTATTATTTTTTTTTTCAGAAAAGAATTTATAAGCTGTTATGCCTTGATTTTTTGTGCATTGTTTTTAGAAAACTGATAAAAATGGTTTTTATATATATATATAAAAAAGAAAATGATAATAAGATATGGAAGGAGATATGGGTTGAATATGATGTTTGAATTTGTGTCTGTGTAAAGAGTTTTAACCCGAGAACAGACAACCTTCAGAAAAGATCTTTTAGTTTTGTCTATGTTTTGTGTTTGTATGTCTTGTGTATTGTGCTTATGATAAAACTAACAAAATTTGTTTTTTATAAAAAAAAAAAAGGGAAAAAGAATCAATAAAACCTTGGAGGAATGTTAGATGAGAATAATTTAAACAAGCCAGAAAGAAAAGAATATGATGACTATAAAATGGATAAATATGGAAGAGAAATGAAATTGAATAGGAGTAAAGAGAAATAATGAGAAATTTGCTGAAAGATATTTGCGTGTCCATATGGGGATGGGATAAATTGGAATTATGCTGTATAAAAATAATGTTTTGTTTGACTTGTAAGGACTTACAATGTTAAGAGGTTTTATGTGTTTATGATATTCAATGGTTAATGATGTGTTGTTTTATCTTTAAAACTAATAAAAATTTGTTTCAAAAAAAAAAAGAGTTTCCCCAGCACCAAAATTCAAAAATATCAATATCATTCCCACTCTGCTTCTTTCAAGTCTGACTTTTACTTCTATGGATTGTCACACTAAATGCTTTTCCTGTTCTCCTTTTGTATTAACTTAGTAGTGCACAATTTTATTATAGTACATTATTTTAAATTCATATCTACTTGAAGTGCATACTTGAAGGCAGAAAGATAGGAAATAGAGCAGATTTCTGGTAAATAAATTAACATGATTTAAAATAATATTGACAATAACATCTTACCACACTGCTCATATAAAAGCATACCCAAAGACATTTAATTTATATTTAATTCTGACCTGGTAAATAAAATACAACTAAAAGACATATGTGCTAAGTGTGTGCTACCTTTTCTAGCCCTCCAGAGATTTAGGACCAACTTCTAATAGCCTTAGCCACCATGGCTATGGTGATCAAACAACATCTGAAAGATCACATGTCCCCTATCCATGGTTTAAAGCAAGACGCCTCTCTTTATACACTAGATCTCTAGCAAGATTTATTCTTCTATTTCTATTAATAGACAGGAAGTTCAAAACTCTAATATTACACTCATTTTCATATTGAGAACCCTGGATGGTGAAGCTAAGAGAAGCTTATACGCCATATAAACATGATTTAATATCTCATCCCCTGGGAAATTATTTCAAAAGCTAACATTTCAACCATCTAATTTTTTTAAGTCTCTTATCTGCCTAAGCATAACATAATCTATGAGACTAGACAACTTTAATGGTGTGTTATTAATTTAAGAGAATGAAAGGGTGTGTGAGTGTGCTACTGCAAAGCCATAGAGCCTTATAAACAAAACCATGTATTTGGAACACATGAAGAAATCCCACCCAATGTAACTTATATGTCCCCTAATTACTGACATGTGGCAACTTTCTATCCAGTAATTGTATTTGTATTTATTCATTTTTCCATATAGTTTTTCCCCTCCTTTGCCATACATCAGTTTCTTGCTTCATGTATTTACAGCATGTGACTTTTCTGGCTTTGCTCAAACTATTGAAACAGAATTACACAAAGCCTCAGTTAAAATTATTGGGAACAGAGGGTGCTTTTTACTTGGAAATAACCATACCACTTATAATTATTCTCAGCACTTACTCTTTTTAGTCCATGCTGGCTTTCCCAACTTCAATTAGCACTTGGAGTTTTCTCATTAAAGCTTCTAAGTTTCACTTCTTCTTTAAAAAAAAAAAAAAAGCTTTCTAATTCAAGATCCAGAATAGCTATTTGAAAGACATCCTTCCAAGTTGGACAATACTAGAAATTAGAATGAGCAGTCTTGAAATATACGTAATATATAAAAAGGAACAAACAGTTAGATATGGTGAGATATTGAATGAAAAGGGTGAACTTAAATCTATGCAAGCGTTGGAAGAACAAGGTGTAAAAATGAATTGGTTTTCATATTTGCAGATACAATCTAGATTTGATAAAGATGTTAAAACAGAAGCTATCTATGACAAGTTGACTCATTTAGATAAAATTTTGACAGCTACTGATGACAAAGTAATAAAAAAACTTTATAGACATTTGCTAGAGTTTAAATTAGAGGAAGAACAAGTAAAAGAAACAATGATTGCGTGGGGGAAAATTTCGGATATGGGATTGACTTAGATAAATGGCAAAAATTGTGGTCTCAAAATTATAAAATGACAATGTCAACTGCATATAAAGAAAATTTGTATAAGATGTTTTACAGGTGGCATTTACCTCCGACGAGAATTGCCAGGATGTTCAAGGATAAATCGGATAAATGTTGGAAATGTCATCAGATACCTGGTTCATATTACCACATATGGTGGACATGCTCGGATGCAAAAAGATATTGGACTATAATCCACACATGACAAAACAACACATAGACTTTAAAGCTGAGATATTTTTATTGGGAATTATATCAAAAATATATTGTAAAGAATTGAAATATTTGATTGTAAATGTTTTAACAGCGGCTAGAATTGTATTTGCTAAGAACTGGAAAAATGAAAAAATATCTATGCAGGAAGAAATTATTAAGAAAATCATGGACTGTGCTGAAATGAGTAAATTGACATTTGAAATTAGAGAACAAGAGGATAAACAATTTTATATGATATGGGATTTATTTTATCAATGGTTAGATAAAAAGGTATGGTAAAGAAATAACTAGTAAGCCTTACAATAAAAGTTAATAGATTGATATAGAATACAATATAAAATATATAACCATTGGATGAATGTATAAGATTAAATCATAATGAAAATTAGAATATCTCATATAAAATGATGGAAAAATAGTCAAATAGTCAAAATAATCAAATGAATGTTTAATAATTGATATTAAGCTAGATTGATAAGGTGAGAATTTATATAACTTGTGAGTAATGGTAAAAAAAGGATAGCACAAAAGATTGTAACCAACTGACATATTGTATGTATATAATTGAAAGATGGTTTTATGTTTTTAGGTTTTGTTCGTATGTTTGTTGTAAAAAATAAAAACTTTGTGTTTTTTTTTAAAAAAAAGAAATATACGTGTTGATGCACACATATACAAGTGATGGGAATTCATCAGAATCATGCTGAATTGTGAGCTTCCATAAGTATCTGGTAGATTATTGAACACTGGTCAATAAACAACTCAGGCATAGTAAAATGCTGATCATTGGCAATTTGCTATCTATCCTGCAAGAAAGGTTGCACAAATTCTCTTCCAGAGACAATTTGGCCCATGATTCAATATAGATTAAATCTCAAATAGATAACTAGAGAAAGATCATACAGATATCCTGATGAAAAACTGGGGGGAAAAAAGAATTAAAGAGCTTCATAAAAAGCAAGCTAGATTACACCAAAGAAATATCAGGTCCCACAGTAGCCAATTTTATGCCTATGCAAAGCCCACAAAAAAGACAGGAAAGCAATTTCACCTTCCTGTCTAGGTGTATTTGCAACTAACATTCAACTATAACATCTAGAGAGAAGGTTCTTTTACCTTTGTATTATGTTGGCATATTATAGGCTGTTCTGAAAGAATGAAGAGTTAATAGATAGAAAATCATATACACAACTCAATCAGGGCAAAGCAATAGACACAATCTACATAGACTTCTGTAAAGCCTTTGATTCAGTGCTACATGACAAACTACTCCTAAAACTAAAATCTTATGGTGTCTCTGCATAACTGGATAGAAGCATTCCTGTCAAACAGACAACAAATAGTCAAAATTGGGAGCGTCCTATCAAATTCTGTACATGTCAACAGTGGTGTCTCCCAAGGCAGTGTTCTAGGACCAACTCTCTTCATACTCTACATAAATGACTTCTGTGATCATGTTAAGAGCAACTGCGTTCTCTTCGCTGATGATGTAAAGCTATTCAACACCACAGACAATACTGCTACCCTTCAAAAAGACCTCGACTGTGTATCAGAATGGTCAAACAAATGGCAACTTCAAATCTCAACAAATAAATGCTCTGTCCTACATCTTGGCAAGAAAAATCAGAAAATAAAATATAGGCTGAATAGTCAAGACCTTGTTGATGATCCAAATTCTGTCAAGGATCTTGGAGTACTCATCTCTAATGACCTAAGTGCTAGAGCCCACTGTAACTACATAGCCAAAAAGGCGTTAAGAGTTGTTCACCTAATCTTACATAGCTTTTTCTCTGGTAATATTATACTAATAACTAGAGCATACAAAACATTTGCTAGACCAATCCTTGAATACAGCTCATTTGTCTGGAACCCACATTAGGCATCTGATATTAACACAGTTGAGAAAGTCCAGAAATATTTCACAAGAAGAGTTCTCCATTCCTCTAAGAATACCTTATGCCACCACTAGAAATTCTAGACCTAGAAAACTAGAACTATGCGCCTTCCGTCCGATCTAAGTATAGTATATAAAATCATACATTGTAATGTCCTACCTGTCAATGAATACTTCAGCTTCAACCATAACAATACAAAAGCAAACAACAGATACAAACTCAAGGTTAACCGCACCAAACTTGATTGCAGGAAATACGACTTCAGCAATAGTGGTCAATGTCTGGAATACTCTACCTGTCTCTGTGATTTCTTCCCCAAACCCCAAAAACTTTAACCTTAGACTGTCTACTGTTGACTTCCTTTCCTAAGAGGTCTGTAGGGGGTGCGCATAAGCACACAAATAGTGCCTACCGTCCCTGTCCTATTGTTTCTTTTATTTTTCTTATATGTATCCATGTATTCATAACTATGTTTTTACTTATACCTATTATCTTGTAAGCAATTGACAAACCAAATAAAATAAATAAATAAATAAAAATATATAAATGTGCACAATGGTAAGAAAAACAGTTGGCTAAATATTTTACTGGAAAGACTGGTACTTTGAAATGTATAGATTAAAATATAAGTGTTGGAAGAAATGTGTACCAGTTTTTATGTGACTTGTTTTTTTTAAAAGTCACTGATGCAGAAATTGGATGAGATTTAGAAAATGAGAAACTGAGTGAAATCAGATTTGGCAGATATGCCTGTTCTTCCAATGAATGAATCATATGATGTTTTGTTAGAACAGCTTGTGCTTGTGGGATCAGGAAAGAAACCATGTGACACTTTTGTGGGATAATATGAGATTCAGGGATGGTTCTTTGGGTTGATAAATTATAGCACATTTTAAGTCCATGGGAAATTTTTATCATCATTAGTGTCTGATGTCAAATGTTCACATCCTTCAGAACAAAAACGGGAAGATGAGAAATGGAAGAAATGAATTACATATGGCAGAGTTGGGCAAGCCTAGAGGAAACAGTGTTATTTGGCAGCTTCTACTATTAAGGAAACCCCCCCACAAAGAAACTTGCTTTATTAGATGCATGAATCAATGTGGATAGCTACATACCATATCCCCTGTCCCCTTTGTGCGATTCAGGAAATGGGTTGGCTTTCCCTTAGTGGCAGAATCCAATTTCAAAGAGAGAATCTAATAACTATAGAAAAAACAACCTGATTCCACTTTGTGGATGAAATCATATACAAGTGATGACAATCTGGCAAATGTATATGAGTATTGATGTTTTATATCTCACATGGTTGAAGGATGATCCTAATCTGGGAAATCTGCAAATGCAATCAACATGCTGATGCTTCAGCATGCACTTCAATAAACAATGCAAACAATCTTCCTTCTTTTTCTGTAACCTGCTGGTGGAGGAAAAATTGACAAAGAAATGGGAGTCTAGGATTGGGTTACCCTCAATACTACAGTGCTTTGAACAGTTAGAATTAGAACATGAATTGTTTTTTATCTCAGCAAGGTAAAATTGAGGATACAAAGATGAAGAAAGTAATGCCTTAATCCAACCCAATCCTTATGTTCATTTGGAACCCACAAGCTGCGTTCTTATCCTTGAGCTCTGCCTACTCTCTCTCTCTCTCTGTTGATAGCATTGTCTTATCTATTCTGAGGTTCCAAGAAGGGCTCTGGAATTGAAAATGGAATGATTGCTCTGATATCAAAACAGAAACTGGGCAGTCATATCTGAGAAATCTGATATGCACTTCTTGGAAATGTAGTATAAATTGATTAAGGAATGACACACACTTCATCTTCAGATAAATCACAGGATGATTAATATAATCTCCTGTTGACCTTCATTTTGAGTAGCTGTTCTAAATGTTAATTGGTGGACAGTCATATCTGGCTGCATCATCATATCAGATCTGTCTCTCAGATGGTGCTCAGGCCAAATGAAAGCAGTAATATAGCTGAATGTGCCCTTCTTATTTTATGTTCCAAGTTCCTTTAAGCTTATCTCTTTCAAGATTCATTCTTGAAAGAACAGTAGTGCAGAAAGATATACTGTATTATCCTCTCTGTGCACATTTGGACCTGTGTGCATCAGACATACTATTTCTGAGCCAGCTAAAGCAACTTATATTCACAATATTTGTGTTTACATTAAAACTTCTTAATTACATTAGGATATCTGTCTAACTTAATTGCGTAACTCACAACGTGAGAAAGATTTGAAGGAGTTCAAAAGAGGCATGGCAGTGCCTTCCGCATTTGATACCCAGATTATCAAGGTTCCCATGGAAGAAAATAGTCATTTAGATACCCTGTTCACAAACTCTCCAGGGCAGCCTTCCACAGCTTGATGCCCTCCAGATGTATTGGCTAACAACTCTCATGATCTTCAGCCAACATGTTGTCTAAGGATTATGGAAGCAGTAATCTAATACTGCTGTAGGAAAATCTGATTTGAAGCTTTAAAAGTTAGAGGATGAAAAGAGAATCAATAGATAGATTAAAAATAGCATTAATGTGTCATAAAGAATACATTTTTCTTTCTTCTCTAAGAATGATTTTGAATTTTTATTTTATTTATTTTTATTTGTCAATTGCTTAACAGATAATAGGTATAAGTAAAAACATAGTTATGAATACATGGATACATATAAGAAGAATAAAATAAATCTAAAAGAAACAATAGGACAGGGATGGTAGGCACACCCCCTACAGACCTCTTAGGAAAGGGTTGAGGTCAATAGTAGACAGTCTAAGATTAAAGTTTTTGGTGTTTGGGGAAGAAACAACAAAGTCAGGTAGAGTATTCCAGACATTGACCACTCTGTTGGTGAAGTCGTATATCCTGCAATTGAGTCTGTATTTATTGTTTGCTTTTGTATTGTGATGGTTGAAGCTGAAGTATTCATTGACAGGTAGGACATTGCAATGTATGATTTTATATACTATACTTAGATCAGATAGAAGGCAGTGTAGTTCTAGGTTTTCTAGGTCTAGAATTTCAAGTCTGGTGGCATAAGGTATTATGCAATGAATAGAGGAGTGGAGAACTCTTCTTGTGAAATATTTCTGGACTTTCTCAACTGTGTTAATATCAGATGCGTAATGTAGGTTCCAGACAAATGAGCTGTATTCGAGTATTGGTCCAGCAAATGTTTTGTATGCTCTAGTTATTAGTGTAATATTACCAGAGAAAAAGCTACGCAAGATTAGGTGAACAACTCTTAACACCTTTTGGCTATGTAGTTACAGTGGGCTCTAGCACTTAGGACATTTGAGATGAGTACTCCAAGATCCTTGACAGAGTTTGGATCATCAACAAGGTCTTGACTATTCAGCCTATATTTTATTTTCTGACTTTTCTTGCCAAGATGTAGGACAGAGCATTTATTTGTTGAGATTTGAAATTGCCATTTATTTGACCATTCTGATACATAGTCGAGGTCTTTTTGAAGGGTAGCAGTATTGTCTGTGGTGTTGAATAGCTTTACATCATCAGCGAAGAGAATGCAGTTGCTCTTGATATGATCACAGAGGTCATTTATGTAGAGTATGAAGAGAGTTGGTCCTAGAACACTGCCTTGGGAGACACCACTGTTGACATGTACAGAATTTGATAGGACGCTCCCAATTTTGACTATTTGTTGTCTGTTTGACAAGAATGCTTCTATCCAGTAATGCAGGTGTCCAGAGATACCGTAAGATTTTAGTTTTAGAAGTAGTTTGTCATCTACCACTGAATCAAAGGCTTTACAGAAGTCTAAGTAGATTGCTTTGCCCTGATCGAGTTGTGTAGTCCATATGTTTTCGCAGTGTAAGAGTTGCAGATTACATGATAGCTTTTTTCCTAAAACCAAATTGTTTATTAGAGAGTAGGTTGTTTGTTTCTAAGTGGAGGATGATGGATTGGTTAATAATTGATTCCATGACTTTACAGGTGATGCAGCATAAAGAGATTGGCCTGTAATTTTCAACTAGGCTGGGGTCTCCCTTTTTGAAGATGGCCATGGCCATGGCTAGTGACCATAGTTTTGCCAAGGAGCTGGTCCTGAAAGATTTTTCAAAGATTATGCTTAGAGGTTTGGCTATGGAAAGTGGGTAGCTTTTTTAAGAAGTAGGCACATATTCCGTCTGGTCCAATAGATAGAGATGGTTTTAGATTGCACAGTGCTTTTTCAACAATGTCTTCTGTAAAATCGATATGTATTAGATCATTATAGTTGTCTGTGGTTCGACTAGGAAATACTGGGCATGATCCATTGCTGTTTACAAATACTGAGCCAAATAATATTTTAAAGAGATTGGCTTTAATAGTGTTGTCATTGCAGTCTTTACCATTAGGTCCTTTCAGGGGTGGGATGGACCTTGAGTCTTTTAGTTTGTTGTTCACAAAATTGTAGAAAGAGCAGGTGGAATTGTATGTAGAAAGTTTTCCTCTTATTTAGTTTGATAATTGATACATTCAGTCTTTATCTGGGGGCATAAATTTTTGTATTGGCTTTTGAAGTTGGCAATGTGACTAGATTTGTTTTTCCGCCAAAGTGATTTCTTTTTGGATTGAAGCTTCCTACTGTTTTGGGTAATTTGATTTTTTCTGGTTTTGGGAGTTGTTAATGGTACATATAGTTTGATGACTCTTTCAACTTCAAGTAAAAATATGTTGTAATGGTCTTCTACAGTATTGCATCCAGAGAATAGAAATTGCCAATCAAGGGATGAGAGATCATTGTTTATAAGATCATAGTTGCCTTTTTTGAAGTTATAATTGCGGATTCCGTCATTGTGATGATTTTTGTGTGGGTGTATGTTAAGACAAAAGTCAATCATGTTGTGGTCACTGTTGGAAAAGGGTTCTTTAATTTGTATTCCGTAAATAGAATTCAAACTATTGCAGAAGATGAGATCGAGGCAGTTGTTAAGTCTAGTGTTGTTGGTTACTAGTTGTTCTAGTCCTAGATTTGTTACTGCATTGTAGAAGGTTGCATGTGTGTGTTCAATTGTACATACATTAAGGGTCCAGTTAATATGAGGTAGATTGAAGTCACCAAGAAAGATAAAAGTGTGTGGGCAGGATGCTGCCCATGTTAGTAGTGTATTTAACTTGTTTTCTGAGGAATGGAGCTCTTTTCTGGTTTGTTGGCATGTCTTGGACATTAGGCTTTCCACCTCACCAGCTGGACCCCCAGAGATTAGAGGGCACGGGCTTGTCGCGTGGCACTGCCCGTACCCACTGAAGCTCCTCACACTGCCTCTACTGCTGCCGCCATCTTAATCAATGACTTACATTTTATACAGAAACCCATCTGCCAGCAAAAGTCCAACTGGAACCTAGACTGCAGGCAAAATTCTTCTCCAAGTAAGCAGCAGAATCAACCAAAACAGACTGAAGAGTGCTTTTCCTTCTTTTTGAATGTCCATTTCCATCTGGAGAAAAACTTTTTTCTTTCTCTTTCCAATTATCTTTCCAATTATTATTGAAAATGGTTTCACAATTTTAATGTTCCAACTTCTCTAGGGTTTTGTGCAATAAGTATTTCCTTTTTATATAAACTAAGAATGTAATGTTACATTTAGTATTTCTGTTAAATTGGCTTTCAGCATAGAAGAGATTTTTGTACATGAATTTCATGATATAAGAAAATGTCTTCTAGATCATATTTAAAATCTTTACAGTTTAGTATAATTTTTCCCCACAGGGCACTTTAGAAAGCCCAAGTCACATGAAGGGAGCAGTTCGTTATAGTTATTCTCCAATTGTATCCTCTGTTCTTCCATAGTTCAAAACTTGCATGAATGTGTGTGTGTGTGTGTGTGTCAAAGCTGGAAAAGACATCCTCTTGCAAAGGTGCTGCGTAACCATAATAAATACTTATAGTGATGCGCTAATTTGGAGGATACTTGAGTTAGATTATCTGTCAGAAATTTGTGCTGAGGATATGACATAAATTCTTCCTCAAAAAGAAAACACGAGACAATTCACCTCAATGAAGCAATCAGCATCACTTTGAAGCATTTTCAGAGATCAGCTCAAACAGTTGACAGGGTAGGTGGTTTCAACAAGGATGCTGAGAGTCTTCTGCCTAGAAGTCCTTCAGCATGGACCAATGGACCATATGTCTTTGACATAACAATAGGGGTTTCCCCATCATTTGACAATGGAAATGCTTCTACCAGAACTTCCAGACTTTTTCAGCAGAAGGCTAAGAAGATTGACAAAGCAGAGCAACATAAAGCAGTATAGTTGTCTTGTTTCATTTATTTATTGGTCTTATTTACTGTTCTAGTCCAGTCCTCGTTTGAGCAGTGTATATATCTGACATCTGTAAATTAGCTTAAGAAAATAAATAACAAAATTATAATATGAAAAAGCACATGTCTCCCTGTACAGTACATAAAAACCAAAGATCAATTGCATTAGACAAATTTTCCATAGTGGAGGGAAAAGCATTAAAATGTCCATGACTTGTTAGAAGCAATAGGATTGAAAGCATCCAGATTTCTTACAAGCAAAGAAGCCAACATTCCTTCAGAAAGCAGCTTTGCTTTAAAGAAGCTTTGTCAAAACTGAACTTAGTGGTTCTAAACCTCAAATCTACAATCACACTCATGATAAGCCAATGATAAGAATTCCCAAGGATTTATGGGGATCGATGTCAGAAAGTTTTACAAATATATTCTGCATACAGAAACAAAAATATGAAGAAAAAATGAATATTTAAAAAAAAATCTGATGCCTAATTTCTAGAATAAATATCCACATCTGAGAAAGAAATTAATTTAGTTCTATTTTAATGCAATGTTTTCTTAGTTACATACTTTTCAATCCATGGAAACTCAGTTATTACTCCAAATTCCTGCATATTCAAATTCTGTTAAACAATTGTCCAATAAAAAATGCTATATAAAAATGGGCATTTCTGACAAAAGTCCACACAGCATGTAAGTTGATGAAAATAATATAAAACTGTAGTATATTAGGATAAAATTGCACAGAACAATGTATGCTAATATTGGCCACTGGGATATGTATGTTAATATATGGGCACATTCATTTTTAATAATGTCCTCAGTAATGAAGATGAATGTGCAGGAGTTTCACTGTAAAGGAATAGGAGATGAATGGTCTAATCATAAAAGCACATGACTATGGCAAAACAGTGAAACAAGTCTTGAAACTATATTTTGTAATAATGTAGTGCAGGAGTGTCAAACTCAAGACCCCAGGGCCAAATCTGGCCCACAGGGTGCTTATATCTGGCCATGGGGTCGCCCTGGAAATAGCAAAGGACCAGCTTGCGGTGCCCTCCCAAGCTCTGTTTTCACTGGCAGAGGGTTGCAGGAGGCCATCGCAGCCAAAAATGGAACCCAGGAGCCCGTTTTCACTGGCAGAACATTTGGGCTGCCACAGGCACCCCGACACAAGCAATGTCATGCTGGCCACGCCCATCCTGGTCCCCTGAGGTCAAACACAATCCTGATGCGGCCCTCAATGAAATCGAGTTTGACACCCCTGTTGTAGTAGGAATCTTTTTGCTAGTCCACACAAACAAAGAAACAAAAAAACTACAGACAACCTTAGCTCACCTCAAATTACTGGTAAATCAACAAAGTACAATCTTTGCTTAGAAAGAGAACAGTATCTGACTGCTTTCAAATGGAATACAGCTTTGGCAAGTTTATACACATAAAATTATATAGGTTATGTATATAAAGCATTCCACCAATAAGTTCCCAGTCATGAATAATACAGCTCACTGATTCATTTGCATGCTTCTAGTACAACCATGATAGGCTTTGAATTCAATTTTGCCCAAACCCATTGTTTAGCGAATCTAAAGAGAGCTGAAAACCAGTACTGGCTTGACTTTGTTTAAACCAGGGGTCTCCAACCTTGGCTCCTGGAAGCCTGGCGGACTTCAACTCCCAGAGTTCCACAGCTGGCTGTGGAATTCTAGGAGTTGAAGTCCGCCAGGCTTCCAGGGGCCAAGGTTGGAGACCCCTGGAACTTTAAACCATCATTCAGATACAATTATTTGGGAACTAAGACATTTCATGTGTATCAAGCCAGATTTTTCATGTGCAGGGCCAAAAAGCAAAAACAAAAACAAACCTATCCCCTTGCTCGAATATGGCCCCATAAACTGCTGCTCTTCATGTTGGTTCAGAAGAAGAATGTAACTGATTAAACCAAATGCTGTTTAGTAGTTGAGGCAAATCAACCAAGTTGTATTCCCCCATTTCTGCCTTAATTTATTAACTTTTTTTTTTAAAAAATAAGGAATTATCCCAGAGCCAAATCATTTTGAAACACTTAATATATATACCCACCAGCCTGCCACTTCAATGTGCAATATATAATTTCAAAATATAGTTTTTAACTTTGAATTGGCTAACGATCTGTGGATGCTCTAGACAACAAGTAAACTTAAATAGTTTTATAGATGACTTTCTTGATTTTATTTTTCCTTTTCAAGGGTAAAAATATTATTGAATTGCACAAAAGCCCCTCAGAGATTTGAGCTACTGCATACTGCAATGCCAATGGGCTTTTGAATTTCTAGGAAACACACAATTCTTCATTTTGAACATTCTTTTTTACACATGAATGTCTGCAAATTATATTTGGTTTGGAAACATTCAAGAATATTTTTTTTTGAACTTCATCAGTCATTTGAAATGAACACTGGAGAATTTGAGGGAAACATAAGGGGTGACATCATTAAAGAGACCTTAGAAATGATAATATAAAATGACAGGTGAACACTGGTGGGAAATAAAGGGTAAATTGATAACATATTTTGTTTCAATAATTATAACTTTAAATTTACAAATCAGTGAAGTATATTTCCTCAATTTCTTTTCCAGCTGTAGAATATATTGGTAAGACAAAAAATAATACTAATAACAAACAAAATGTTGACTATGGTTGATTATCTGCACCTTGCTATCTAACTTGTACAGAATCTGAGTTTTAAAACCAAGAGTCAAAATTCTATATCAGAAAAATCTTAATTCTGCAACTCACCCCAAGCTGCTGTATAATCCAATAAATAATGCATGTTATTTTAGTTTACATGTTTTATTCTGGTAATAACGAACATAGGATGCGATAGTAACTCTGCATCAGTAAGACAGAAGAAACCAACTTCCCATAGTTACATTTATAGGCAATGCATGTGGATATGATAAGACTTCACATAAGAGTGAAGAGGAGATATATACACAAACAGCATGAAGTTATCTTGTGACAACAGGAGGTATTTTAAATTAATGCATATTCAGAAACGAGTGTTTCATTGACACACTTTCCCCAGGATATGCCAACATAAGGCACATGTTATATACTTTGCTAGCAGATAAGGAGCCTCTGAGAATTGGAAGAAATCTGAACCTCTGAATCAACATATTCATATCATTGGACTGTATGAATGCAGATATTTTTATCAGATATTTGTCCAGAGCTCAGTATTATAACCTGGGAATGAGAGCATGGCAAACTAGTAAGCACGTCTTTTATGGAAGCAGAGGTCAATGGAACAGAATATTTTAATAATGGCCATTTATCATAAATATATTTATGATTGTCTCATTGGGGGCACTCAAAACAGATGAAGATATTTCATGTGGGAATGACCTTGGGGACATGTAAAAGAGCTAAAGCCAGAGATACATTTGAATAAGAGGCAGCTTAACCTGCAGCAGAAATGTGGATATGGCAAACAACGCAGAAGGGACCCTTCCTATATTCTTATGCTGTAAATATTATGTTCTGAGCATGGGTGCAAGGATGGAGTCGAGCTGGTGAAACAGTGAACTTCAAACTCTTTTTTTTTTTTTAAACAAATTTTATTAATTTTACAGAAAACACAGTAAAACAAACAAAACTAAAAGATCTTTTCTGAAGGTTGTCTGATCCCGGGTTGAAACTCTTCACACAGACACAAATTCAAACATCATATTCACTTTATATATCCTTCCATATCTTATTATCATTTTCTTTTTTATATATATATGTAAACCATTTTTATCAGTTTTATATAAACAATGCACAAGGCATAACAGCTTATAAGTTCTTTTCTAAGAAAAAATAATAAAAGAAGAAAACCAATAGAACATAACAATTCCAAATTATAGTATCAATACTTTATCTATTTAACTTCATATCTTATCCCAACTTCTCCTTTTCATCCAAATTATTTCTTATTAATTAAATTTTTTTTGCCTTTTTTCAATATACAAAATCCAAAAAAAAACATAACAAAACCTTTATATATCCTTTCATATCTTATTGCCATTTTCAATAATATTCTTTGTCTGTTCTATTTTCAACTATCCATTCATCTTTTTTCTTTTATTATACTTCTCCTATACACCAATTGGAGTAACGTCTATAACTCATTACCCTAACTTAAAAGTACTTCATATAACAATTTTTCTTGGGATTCTGTTTAATAGATTCTAAAATTACACAATGAATTTTATACTCTAAATACACATATAAAAAACACAATCTTATGTACCCTCCAGAATCCCTCTTTTATCCTAAATTAAATTCACCCATTGTCTCTGAATAAACTTTTTTTCTTTAGATCTTGCTTCCCCCCCATTGAGGCTTCTCCTCCCCCCCCTTTCTCTCTTGTTTATTCTTCTCCTTGCCCTTTTTACCCCTTTGTCTTTCCTCCTCCCTTTTCTTACTCCCTTTCCTTTGCTTTCTAACCTTGCCTCCACCTTTCCGCTCATTTTTCTCTTCTTTGATTGTTTTTATAATTCTTAAAATCCCCTTTTTCTTATCCTTTTTCTCCTCCTCCCCGGAAAGAACCCATTGTTCATCAAAAATGGCTTCTTCTTCCTCTTCTTCTTTGTCCCAGTCCTTCTGCTGCGTAGTCAACTTTTCATAAGTACATAACGCCATTTCTAAGAGTTGAAACAAAGTGCCCAAAGTATCTTCCTTTTTATATTTTTGATATTCAGTCTTTAGTTCATCCACAAGCGATGCCATCATGAAAAAAGAAACTTTTCCCAAAACAACCACAAATATTTTTAATCAAAAATAATTCAAATTTTTTTTCCAAAAATTAATACTTTTCTTCCTTCTTCTCTTTCTCTTTCTGGGGTTAATGTTTAATCAAAGAGGTCCAATTACCATATACCTTTCTTTGGGATTCTAGGCAATCTCCTCCTTTTTCCACTTCTGCTCCAATTTTTTTTTCTCTCCCTTCCCACTTGCAATATCAACTTTAAATAATCAGAAATCCATACCTCTAATAAGGGTTTTCCAATTTCTTAAGTTTTTCAATGTCCAGAAACCCTTTTGTCCCTTAGCTTCAACATTCAGAATAATTCACTTTCAATGTCCAATATGTCCAAACATATCTGCTTTTTCCATGGGGTGGGAGAGTGAAGAAAAATAAAAGTTCCCTTTAACAGCTTCTCCGCCGCTTTCGATCTTCTTAGGGATACAATGTATCCTCCAGCAACTCAAACAGCTCAGTTCCAACAAATTTGAAAGATGTTACTTGACCTGGCTCAGACAGCATTTTCACTCTTCTTACTTCCTCCAGCGCAATCTTACCCGGTTGCTGGCTTCTTCGTGGCGGCCATTGCTGACCGCCGCTCCACCGCCTTGGGAAAAAGGGGTTTTTCCGGAGGAGGAGGGGGTCTGCGACACCCCCAACCCCCTGTCCGACTCCCCTCTCTCTTCAGCTGTCCCTACAGGGCAGCCATATCCCCCTGACCCATCTGGATCGGGGGTACCTCGGCGGCTAGCACAGCAGGAATTGCGAGCAATCGCGAATTCCTGCTGCCCCGAAGCCACGCGAAACCGGAAAACCGAACTTCAAACTCTTTATTTACATGTGAAAACAGCTCAACTGATGGCCATGATGGGCCCCTTTATAAAGGCAATTCTTAACTTATTTAACTAATAAAAACACAGGGAGCGCTAGAAAATAGTTCTGTTTGCCGATTTTTGAATGGGGCGTAGTCATCAGATATTTGATCTAATGGCCATCCCCGCTCGACCCAACTGAGGACTCGTGCTAAAATGGGGTCGCATTTCATTTCCATAGCAGTATCCCAGGCCGTTAATGGCGGCGTTTGAAGTGTCTCGATCTGCAGCGTTGTGACTGTTGGAGTGGGGTCATCAATAGTCTCTGGAAGAGGTACACGGCTCAATGCGTCGGCATGGGGAATAGCCTTCCCTGGGTGATGTTGTAATTTGTAATTGTATGCCGCCAAAAATTCTGACCAGCGGGTCATTCTGGGAGATAATATATACGGTCTTGGCCTATCTCCCGCGATTATTCCCAGCAAAGGTTTGTGGTCAGTCTGGTAAATGCTCGGCCATACACATATTCATGAAATCTCTTAACTGCGGACACTATAGCAAGGGCCTCCTTGTCAAGTTGACTATAGTTGCGTTCTGTTTTTGATAATGTCTTTGAGAAATAAGCAACAGGGGCTTCATTACCGTTTGGCAAAATGTGGCTTAAAATGGCACCTACCCTGAATGGGGATGCATCACACGTGATTGTTAAAGGCAAAGTCTCATTACACTGCATCAGGACAGACTCAGAAGTCAATAAATCTTTTACATGTCAAAACGCCTGTTCTTTTCTATGTCCCCATACCCAGGTTGCTTTTTTATCCAATAAATGATGTTGTGGCTCAGCTACGGTTGCTTTGTGAGGCAGGAAAATGTTATAAAAATTGATAAGGCCCAGAAAAGCCTGGAGGTCGGCCTTGTTCCGGGGTTTTGGGGCGTTCTTGATCGCCCTGAGTTTGTTATCGGTGGGGTGAATGCCTTGACTGTCAATTAAATATTCCAAAAATTCTACACGATCCGTACATAAATAACACTTGTTCTTTTTAACTTTGAAACCAGAGTCTTTAAATCTCTGGAGAACCAAACTCAGGCATTCCTTTAGTATTTTTTGGGTTGGGGCTGCGATTAACACATCATCAAAATATGGAACAACACCTTTTATCCCTTGCAATAGCCTCTCCATTAAGCTTTGAAAGATTCCCAGGGCTACGCTCATACCGAACTGGAGCCAGTTACATTTAAAAGCGCCTCTGTGCGTAACGATTGTTTGGGCCTCTGCCGTTTTTTTGTCAACAGGCAGTTGTTGGTATGCCTGGGCTAAGTCTGGTTTAGCGAAAACTTTTCCGCCCCCCAGGGAATGGAGGAGGTGTTGTACCACCGGTACCGGGTAAGCGTTTTGTTAAAGGGCGTGGTTCAGGGTGGCTCGGTAGTCCCCACAAATTCTTATTGATCCATCCGGCTTGATGGGCGTTACGATTGGGGTTTCCCAGGGAGAGTGATTGGTTGGTTCTAGCACTCCCTGGGCTATTAATTTATCAAGCTGCTCATCAATCTTTGGTTTAAGGGCAAAGGGAACTCAATGAGGCTTAAGGCGGATGGGAGCTATTTTGGGATTGAGGTTAAACGATATCGGGGTCCCCTTGTACTCGCCTAATTTTTCCGTGAAGACGTCCTGGAATTCATGGACGAGGTCTTCTTCCCAATCGCTGCTGTAGATTTGGTGAATGCTGGCCACTTCAATTCCAAGAGGAGCGAACCATTGGAGGCCTAACAAACTAGGCCGATCCTTGTCGATTACAGTCAGGGGTAAAAATGCTGTACGGTTCTTAAACGATACCCATGCTCGGCTGGATCCAACAACCGGGATTCGATTTCCTTGATAGTCCTTAAGTATGAATCTTTGGAACCGGAGGTCTTGTCTACAGATAGTGGGGATAAGCTGCTTGAGGGTCTTCCAGGAAACCATTGAGAGGGATGATCCTGAATCGACTTCCATCAGGCAGGGCTGGTTTTCAATGGCCACTTTCACTCGGATCTTTTTGGCGTCCAGTGACGAGGCGTGACCGATCGTGATCGTTTGGTGAGCCTCTTCTCACTTCATTGGGTGGTTTAAGGTTTTGTTTCTGTAGGAGTGGTTGTTCCATAGGTGGTTCACAGGTTCTCACTTCATGGGATGACTTCCCATCGGTTGGCGATAGTTAGCCCCTAGCTGGGTCCTGGCTTGCTTCTACAGACCCATCCTATATGGCCTCTTTTCCCACACACATGGCAGAGCGCATCGAGGAACTTGCATTCTGACTGGGGGTGGCTTGCTCCACACCTGGAGCATTGGTACTGTGATTTCTGGCATTGGTCCCATTCGGACTGAAGTCGATGGACCTCTTCCTCGTCGCTGTCTGACGACGAGTCGAGGTCCTCGTGGTGGACCGTTTCTAGCTGTCCCTCTGATTGAGGTGAAATGTCGCTGGCTCGTTGGCGAACTGTGGCGTGTGTGCGGCGCATTTGGGCAGCCGACTTCCTGGTTGCTTCTGCTGCAGTAGCTTCAGCTTTGGCATCTTTAAGGGTGATGTCACCCTTTGCCGTTAATTTACTCTGAGTGCCTGGTGCATCTAATCCCAGAACAATTTGGTCTCTTAGGGCTTCTTCTAAGTCGGTAAACTCGCATAGATCCGCGATGAAATCAGCAACGCTTTCGCCCTTCTGCTGACTTCTCTGATAGAATTCATGCCTTCTCACGAGTGTTGGCACGGTCGGTGCGTAGTGAGCCTTTAGTAGTGGTTCGAGGACGTCCCAGTCCATAGACTTTACTTCTGCCGGTTTTGCTAGTGCCTTGGCCATCTTGAATACGGTCGGCCCGCAATGAGTTAGGAATACTGCTCGTTTCTTTCCGGTAGTGGCATCCTTTAAGTTGTTGGTTTCCAGATACATCTGGAAGTGATCCATATATGAGTCCCAGTCTTCTTGTGCCGGGTCGAATGGAGCGGGTGGTATGATGCTGCCGGACATGGTTCCACCATTGGTGCATTCAGCCACGTGCTCGGTTATGGTTCTTCATCGTTCAGCAAGCTCTGATGTCTCCACATCCCACCTTCGTTGCCAGTGTTATGTTCTGAGCATGGGTGCAAGGATGGAGACGAGCCGGTGAAACAGTGAACTTCAAACTCTTTATTTACATGTGAAAACAGCTCAACTGATGGCCACAATGGGCACCTTTATATAGGCAACTCTTAACTTATTTAACCAATAAAAACACAGGGATCGCTAGCTCCATTAACCAATGGAAGAGGCTTGTTAATAGCCAATCAGATTCTCCTGAACGGACCAATCTGATGTCGCTATTATCGGCCAATCGGAAGTGCAGGGCCTGAACCCTGCACTTTACTTCAAACTCTTAATGATCTTTATTAAGCATTTATTGATTCACAACAATAAAGATGACAAGGGATATGAAAGAGCAGCTGCCTAGCAAATGGCTAATGCCATTTTCTGTGCTGTGCATCTGGGCATGCTTCCTGTCTGGATTACCTTGCAAGGGTCACATCAAATTTTCAAGTAATATATATGGGCAATGGAAAGGGAAAATAGGTGCATAGTTCTAAGTCTTCCTTCCTTTCTATAAATGAAATGAAAAAAAAAACTTTTTGCAACATTGATAAATGAATCAATTTACTTTGATCTGTCAAATAAATGAGGAGCTAACAAATATTTCAAGACATGAGAAAAATATACAAGTAGAACAGGGGTGGGATTCTCCTGCTGAAACAACCAGTTTGCTAATTGCATGCTTTGCGTGCACAGCTATCGCAATTACTTACCTTCAATGTTACTTCAAGGAAGTAGCACAGCTGAGGCATGGCAATCCGCTCTGCCGTGTGAATCAGCGAAGCAGATATAGGTGAATACAGTGCAGGGGTGGGTGAGTGGGCCCGCATGATTGTCGGATCCAACCAGTTTGGAACCAGTTGATCATTGCAGCTAGGGGTTCACCCAAACCAGTCTGAATCGGGAGAATTCCACCCCTGAAATAGAGGTGGGATGTTTTCTTTTTTGAAATTAAATTCCTATATTCTGCGTGCCCTCTACAGAACCTAGCAATCTTGGTTGATCTTTATAAAGCTAAACAAAGTTGCCCCTTATGAATTTAGGGGTTGGATTAGAAATTTGAAGATATAGTGCAGAAGATGACAGTGGCAAGTCACTCTTTGTTGGCTGTCAATTTTAATGTAATTACTAAGAGTGGTTGCAGGAGGAGGTCTTTGTCCTTTACATGTCACAACTGCAGTCAAAATGGCAACATTTGATTGGGTTCCTCCCCAATTCAAAGTTATGTCTAACCAGTACCAAATATTTTCTAAGTTCAGCCTATGCAGCCAGAAGCAAGCAAGCAATCATCACTGCCTTCCATGTAGTCATACTTTTGATTTCCAGACCTCTGTTTCTTGAAATTTTGAAGCACTTAGGCAAGAGTTTGGTGAATGAAAGCAATGGTTATCTGCTCTGTTGGTTCATAATTAATGATTTTAAAAGAGTGGCCTTTGTTTCTGTTTATCCGTTCCCTTGAATTTGCAGTTTTGGGAGTTTAAAACTCAGTAAAGATGTTGGCAGTGATGAACATTCAAAGGCTGTAATCTTTGTCATGTTTAGTCTTTGACTTCTAAGCCTGATTACTTAATTCCTTACAGCTGTGTGCTTTCCCAAGTGGAAGATGGACTCTCTTTGACTAGCTCGGGATTTCTGAACTTCAGCAGCTGTAAGATGTGTGAACTTCATTTCCCAGAATTCTTCAGCCAGTCAGCTGACTGGAGAATTCTTGGAATGGAGGTCCACACATCTTATAATTGTTGAGGGGGAGAAACATTAAACTAGCTGAGCACCTCTCAACCAATTTTTTTTTCCTTCAGAATTTAGTCAAAGTGGAGGTGAGTGTTTCTATCTTTGTGAGCAAATAACAAACGAGACATGTCATCCCATTCCATCAGGTGCTTTTGCATAATATTTTTGCACCTTTGGCCCTTTGAATATAGTAACTATAGAATACAGAGAAAACTCCAAGTCATAGTGCAGAATAGAGAGCTGTATTAATATGATAGTAAAAGTGGCTTCCTTATATCCCATCCAAAGTGTTAGGCTTAAAACAAGAAGCATTGGGTTTTCTGTCTGCAGAAAAAAAAATCTTTTTTTCTTCTGTTTTAACATTTTTGTATGTAGTTTTTTTTTTTTTTAAACTATTGCTTCTTCATTTTTAATGTTTTCCTTACACTCTCAGAAAGTACAACTGGTATTATTGCTATAATTGGCATTGGCAAAACAGAAAATAAAGACTCTGAGACTAAACAAGATTGCTATAGAAACACAGAGTAAAGTATTGTCAATGTTGCAGCATGAGAAATGGGTTTCTACTGTCTTTTGTGACTAAAGGCAAGATAAACCAACTTGGGTTGAATTGCACAAACCCAGACAGCCAGATTCTTTAATTCAGTAGAAGGTGAGTTTTGTTACTGGGACTATTTAGTATCTTCAATAAAAACTTCTTTACTCAAATCAAGTCCTTGATTCTCCCACAGGAATTCTGTTTGAACATCTAGATCAGGGGTGTGAAACTTGCAGCCCGTGAGCTGGATGTGTGAAGGGGAAAAAAGTCCCGGTATATCACGTGACGCTGCCATGACACCACTAGTTCGACACCCCTGATCTAGATAAATCATTGTAATGGCTTGCATAGACCACTGACAGTGCTGAGGTTTATTGATGTTAACATGATTTGAATCACCCAGAAAGCTCCCTTTTCTTCTGCTGAATTTGACAAATGTATTGATATAGATTTGCTTTATTGAGATAACCAATTTTATATTGAAGCTATAACTATTCTGTCTTTAAATATTCTATAAGTTACTTGTTTAGTTGCATCTTCTTTGTAAAATCTATGCTCATTCTTTGTGTTGAATATTTATGTTGCATGAACTTTCACCTTATCATTCATGACTGAAACTATAAAATACAATTTGATATTTGTATTACTGTTACTTTTTATTGAAAATCAAAATCACTAAAGTTGTTCATTTCACCTGGTCTTCCTTGTGAATGGAATTCAGCAATGGAGGTTTTATGTATTCTGTTGCAATTTTAATAGTGGCTAGAGTCTTGGTCAAAAAAATTTCCAGGTACAGCTCCATAGATACCGTATATACTCGAGTATAAGTCGACCCGAATATAAGTCGAGGCACCCAATTTTACCACAAAAAACTGGGAAAACTTATTGACTCGAGTATAAGTCGAGGGTGGGAAATGCAGCAGCTACTGGTAAATTTCAAAAATAAAAATAGATGCCAATAAAAACTTTCACTAGGACAGTTGAGAATAAGTTTGATGTTCACAATTTCCTCTTTGAAAGAGACCAGTAAATAGGGAACAAGAAGATGAAGAAAAAGAAGTGTGTTTTTTCACACTTTTCACACTGAAGTGAACAAAAATGGCATCATAGGAACAAGCTTATTCTCAGCCCAAAGGTTTGTTTCTGATTTCTTCCCTGATTTCAGGGAAATTTGGGAAACGATCTCACTATCATGAAAGGTTTGATTGATTCACTAACCCAAAAGATGATGATGATGACAGTGGTAGGCAGGAGTCACTCTCTCCCTTGCAAGAAAAAACCAAGAGCCGTTCTTATAATATCTCTCTCTCTCTCCCCCCCCCTCCTCCCCCTCCTCCCGAGTGGACTGAAAGCAGCTGGAGCTGAGGAAATGAAACTGAGTGGAGCGACCTCCACTTGCGTTGCTTTCTCAGCCTAAAGCTCAGAAAAGCCTCCCCCTCCTCCTCCCCCTCCCCCTCCTCCCGAGTGGACTGAAAGCAGCTGGAGCTGAGGAAATGAAACTGAGTGGAGCGACCTCCACTTGCGTTGCTTTCTCAGCCTAAAGCTCAGAAAAGCCTCCCCCTCCTCCTCCCTCTCCTCCCGAGTGGACTGAAAGCAGCTGGAGCTGAGGAAATGAAACTGAGTGGAGCAACCTCCACTTGCGTTGCTTTCTCAGCCTAAAGCTCAGAAAATCCTCCCCCTCCTCCTCCCCCTCCCCCTCCTCCCGAGTGGACTGAAAGCAGCTGGAGCTGAGGAAATGAAACTGAGTGGAGCAACCTCCACTTGCGTTGCTTTCTCAGCCTAAAGCTCAGAAAAGCCTCCCCCTCCCATGCTTAAAAGTTGCAAAGGAAACACGGAAGCAGGGAAGCGGCTGCCCAGCTTCGGAGCTCCACACCATTTTTTTTTCAGAGGGGAATCTCGAGTATAAGTCGAGGGCGGTTTTTTCAGCACAAAAAATGGGCTGAAAAACTTGACTTATACTCGAGTATATACGGTAATTACAAAATCATCATCTTTACTGTCTCATCAACTTCATGAGAAACTCAGTGAAGAAAGATGGGAGAGAATATGATTGATAATACACATGGCTCAGAGAATGTACAAACAGTGGAATGTTTGTACTATTAAAGCTCACTCTACTGTAGAATTAAATGTCATAATAACTTAAATCAGTTTTTTCAGATGTACTACAAGATTCATTCCCAGGTATTAAATTATAGATAAGAGGAAGCAAAAGAACTCTGGATAAGAGGAAGCAAAAGAACTCTGGGTATGATGTTTTTAATCACAAACTCCATTTCTGCATGCAGCACTGAAAAGACCAAACCATTTTCTTTGATTACAAACATTCGTATTTTATTTTTTATACGTACTCTTTCAAAATGAGCCAGTATAAAAATCTGGGCCATGGGGTTTTGTTTCGCGTGCAAGTTTTGCTCTTGACAGAGATTACCCGATACTTGGTGCTCTGTCATATAAAGAGCTCATTTCATAAGGCAAATGGTAATATGTGGTATTACTCATATACCAACCCCCTGAAAAGCATGTAAAATTGGAGCAGGGGAAGAGTTCAGTCTGGCAGCTGTGAAAACTTTCACTGATACTCCAGCCAAAGCAGATGCTTCAAGTTAGCTTTTACAGCTCCTTCAGAGCTGGGTACAACCTCCGAATTCTGAGTCATTATGGATGGCGGAACCATTGCTGCCCTTGGATCAGGGCCAATTGCTGATCTCAGTAGACATTCTGATGAGACTCATTTTGGGGTTTGGTCTCTGAAGCAAATTCATGGAGAATAGTAGATTCCTTCCAATTGTTCCTAAGCAATCTTCCACTTTTGTTTCAAAGCTCCGCTCATCATAGGTTTCAGACATTTGGTGATTTTTGTACCTTAACAAAGTAGCTTTTTTTTGTTTGGTGTGAACTTTTGATGATGGAGAATTAAAGAGTTAGAAAATCTGAAAGGCAAAAGATTGGTAAAAGTTGTAATTTTATTCCTCCATTTCTTAATTCCATACTGGGCAAATAAACTAAAGTTGTATCTCAGATTATCAAATGGACATGGTGTTAGATTAGAAACTAATATGGAATAATTAAGGTGGAGGCTGAAAATTATGAGTATTTAACAATTGTCATCTCATCCTTCTTTTGAAAGTTTGTCCTACTAAGGTACTTTTTCCCCTAGGAACAAACATTTCTGTGGAGATCTCGTCTTACAATTAATTTTCTCCAATTATGAGCTCTGAATATCAGTGTGTGTATGAAATTCTAACATTTTCTGATGAATCCATTTATCAAATGGTATTTTCATTTTTGTTCCCTTACCCATTATCTTTTCTTTGTAGCCTATGGCTTGCTGCATGGAAGTGAATGACACAGTAAACGATAATATATAATGAAACAAAAAACACTAGAGAAGCTCTTGAAACAATACTTTAGTTTTAATGCCTTGAGTGAAAAATATTAAGCTTTCTGGTCATTCAGATACTTAATCTGTCAATTCTGAAACTGGCCTGACTGCAACCATCTTGGAGACTTCAGTATCGCCACAATAGTGATGAGAGATAATGAGGGGGAAAATAGATATGGATGGGGTTTTGTAGCCAAAACAAAATAGTTTCCCCTGAGAATTAAGGACATTCCCACAGGTGGATGAAGAGAGGAAGAGTGTAGTTTCCAAACAACCAGACAGCAGTTTCATGTGACTGATTGTTTGGGAAAGAGGCAGGGGTGGGATTCAAAATTTTTAACAACTGTTTCTGCGGGTGTGGCTTAGTTGGTGGGTGTTGGCTTGGTGATCATGTTTTTGGCTGGGTATGGCCAACTCAATATCACATCAAGGCACGCATCTCCTCACCTGGCCTCTCATGACTGTGGGAATGCTGCAACAGACATAAGTGTGAAAAATGGTCATAAGTCACTTTTTTCAGTGCCACTGTAACTTTGAATGGTCATTCCACACAAGCAAAGTACCAGCAAAGGAGTGGGGAAAACTCCAGAGAAGTTCCTGAGGCAGGAAGTCTAGTCTTGCCAAGAATGAAATAAGGGTTAACAGAGAGGCAGTTTCTGTAAGCAACACCAGACTGTTTCCTTCCTGCCATCCTTATAGGATTAGGCCAGTAATTTCTTTTAACAACCAGTTCTCTGAACTGCTTAGAATGTTAACAACCAGTTCCAGAGAATAGGTGCGAACTGGTAGAATCCCACCCCTGGAAAGGGGGAATTTAAAAAAAACTTTTAATTAGGTGAAAATCGCAGGAACCTTTAAAGTCAGTTTTCACTATGCCAATATGATATAGCCAATAAAACTGTTCTTTAAGGAATCTACCTGCCTCTGAGTTCTGTTTGGTGTGGGTATATTACTTGGAACCCTGACATAATCATTAGTGAGGCAGGACTCCATGTCTTACCAACAAAAGACAGGACTTTAGTTTTCAACTGATTACACTCCTAGCCTCCTCTTGTAGCCTCATCAGCTGCTGGATGTTCCTTGTTATGTATGTACCATAGTTAATAAAGTATGAGCTTGAGGTTAAGTGCAGGGTTCTGGCCCTACACTTCTGATTGGCTGTTAGGCGGCCAGATCGGATTGGCTAGTTCTTAGGAATCCGATTGGCCCTTAACAGAGGATTATTATTGGTTTAAAGTACTTGCGTTCATAGCTCGCTATTGGACAATTCTCACAAAGGTTGCCTATATAAGGCAGGGTTCACTGTTGTTGTTTTGAGAAGTCACTATGCTAATAAAGAGCTGAAAGTTCACATTCAAAGACTGTCTCCATTTACTCCAACCCATGTCCAAGTACTTAACATTCCTGGTTTTGCATATTTCATCTCAGTGGGGAGGAAAATATTTACTATCAGGTATCTACCTTCCAATGAATTTCATTTTTAACTTTCTCTTCTTCTTAGGACATCTTTCCTTATCCTGGGTCACTTGATCAGGGTATTTCACTATGTTAGTTCAAGTCCCATGTTAGCCATGAAAGCCAGCTTGGTAACCTTGGGCCTTTCTTAGTCCAATTAAGCTCAATGAGTTGTTGTTATGGAGAAAATAGGAGGAGGAAGGTATGTTGGATATTATTTGGCATCTTGGGTTATTTGTAAAAATAATAAAGGTGGGACACAAATAAATAAAATATTCCAAGTGATACCATTCTTTGTATCCTGTCCTCTTGGATGAGATGGTGAACAGGGATACCAGGTTTAAAAAAACCCTTTATTTCAATCTACAGAATACACAGAAAGCAAGTGGGGGAGATGTCCATCTGTTAAGAACTTTAACAGTGAAAAATAGCAATTCGCACTGAATCTGAGAGGCTAGTTGTTCTTTACTTATAGCTGTTTACTAAGGCTAGTGGTGATCCTGAACTCTTAAGAGAAGACAGATGCTCAGAAGCATCTTATTGTCTGTTACATAATGGGGCTTGTGTGGCTTAGATAAGAAGGGGAAGCTTTTTTAATTGAGATGTGAAGGGTGATGTAACCAGTTTGTATTTCCTGGATCAATATGTCATTACTACTTGCATATTGAAACCTACATTTTCAGATATTTAAAAATGCAGTTCATTTGCATTTATTACATCTAAGAATAAAAAACTGAAGAATGGAGTATCCACAGATAGCTGGGATTCATGGCTTGGGACCAGGGATCATCTCTTGCCAGTCACATCTACCTAACTCACTAGAGTAGGAAGGCAAGGAATGTTGCGGGTCCCATCTGCAAAGGAGATACATCTGGCAGAACCCAGAGGAAGGGTCTTCTCCGTGGTGCCTCTCTCTGGAATATCCCCCAGAGATTAGACTGGCCTACATTCTAACACCCTTTCAGAAGGCCCTGAAAACATGGTTCTGCCAGCGGGCCTGGGGAACCCATAGTGGGATGGAGCCCATTAAAATGGCTAGTATGAATGTGTGTTGTCGCTGGGATAAGGGGGGTAGGAGGCTATTTTATTATTTCATTTTTCTTTTTATTATTCTTATTTCCTTTATATGTGTCTTTATGTTCTTGTACACTGCCTTGAGTCACCATATGTAAGTAGGCGGCAATATAAATTTTCTAAATAAATAAATTCTCATCAGAAATACCTTGTGTCAATTATTTTTTTGTTTTCCACATTCTCTTCACCAATCACACAAATGGTAATTGTTCCACCACTTGGCTTGGCTTATAAATAAGAATGGTTATATTAACTTCAATGAGTTGACTGCATAAAGCAGCTGCTATGGTAACCAGTGTGGTTAGTGCACTAACTGGGACACTACAAGTTCTAGAGTCACATTAGCCATGAAAATCAGATGGATGGCAAGTGACTCGGATATCAGGCTCATGTGACAAGCCAGCCATGTGACAATTCTGATCGCAATGAAAAAAGCAGGCTGTAAGGCTTCTCTTATAAGTCTTCTTTTGCTTGAATGATGTTACTGCTAAAATCTGATCAAGGTCCAAACCTAAACATTTGAATTCCAATGTATTTTAATTCAGAAACCACTTCATCTGATTTAATTAAGCCAGGATTATAAACAACCATTTTGAGTTAGAACCAGATTTGGAATTTTGTATGTATGCATGTGCAAAGTGCACTCACAAAGATACTGTGTGGACTTAATAATAATAATATTCTCACTTAGTAGAATGTTCTCTACCATCCCACTCTTAAGCTCGAAAGCAGTACAGCAAGGGAAGAAACCAGGGGTGGGAACTGACCGGTATAACTACTGGTTCGGTGATTTACAATTTGCGCATGCATGCAGCTGAGCAGCACTACGCGGGGGTGTGCAGCGATTGAAACAGCACTTTTTCCTGCTTTTTCAACCACAGCTGTGCCACGCAAAGCAGCTGCGGGTGAAAACCAGGAAATAAAGGTCAGATAAGAGCCCAGGAGGGCGGGGGGGCCAAAATAGCAGCAGGCATAGAACCAGTTCTATGTCTGCTGCTCTTCAGAACTACCAGTTCTACAGAACCGGTAGAATTACATCCCTGGAAGAAATGTAATGGTAATGACCAATTACAGTGGTGGTCGTGTCAAAGTAAAACCTCATTTGAGTTTAGCCTAGCTTCTAGGGATGTTATAGATACAACCATACAGTTTTCTTAGCAACAATGCAAAACTGGCAGCCACTGTTTTTTTTCAGGATGGTTTCACCACCCCTTCACACACCCACAGTTTCCTTGTCAATCCTCAGCTCTGGTATTTCCTGGTAACACCCATTCAAGAGTTTATTAGGCCACTGTCAACATGCCGACTTTCTTTTGGGGGAATGAGGCTTAAATTAGATCCTTCTTTGCATGAAAAATTGACACTTTGGGATAATCCTGAGTTGAAAATTGGAAGTAAATTTCTTTTCTGAAGCATTTGGGGTGAAAAAATAATATTAATCAATCTTCAGCTCATTTGATATATTTCAATAAGAATTTGGGTTGCTTAAAATCATTGAATGGTAATATATCCAATTCAAGCGTTTTTTAAAATTTCACAATTGGAAATAAATGCATTAGCTCCAAAACTACGGTATTACTGTTACTATAAGATGTTTTAGATAATTCTGAACCAACAATTAATTTTACAGACATCTAAAGAGTTCTATATTATTAAGCTATTGATAAGTTGCCACAACTTTGGAATAATGGTTTGGAGTATCCTATTTTAACAACTCAATTATCTCATATTTGAAGAATATTAAATATATGACCTTCAAATGAGACTAGTTCATCAAAAAAAATATTTCCCATGGTTAATGAAAATAATCAGAGGATAGTTTGAAAAGGCTTAGTATCAATGTTACAAGCTTTTAATGTAATATATTTCAGGAAATGTGCACTCATGTGTTACAGGTTTGGTCAATAATTATCCTATTGTGGTTTTGTCAGCCCTTCATGGTAGACCAGAGTAAAAAATGAAAATCATACTGGCTAATACTACTTTTATTATAAAGTTATAGTAATAAAGTCTTGCATGTCTATGGTCAATGCATTTCTCCCTCCCTCCCTTTATCTTCCTGTGAGAAACAGGAGGAATCTTGTCTGAAATGTTTCCTCAGGTTACAGAGAAGCGTCTCTAGACTTATTTTAACTCACTATTGTCTTGGCAGCAGCTCTTCCTCCTGTCCCTCGAGATCATTCTTCTCATTACATACATACATACCATACCATACCATACCATACATACAAACACAATACAGAAGCCTGATGATGGCAGATGAGATTCTGCCAAAACATTGCTACAACTTTAAAAGCACAACTATAATGACGTGGGAAAATACCCGAACAAAACTGAATACCATACATACATACATATATACATATACATACACATACACATGTATGTATATAGAAAAAAGGGAGGAATGTGCTTACCTGGTTTCAGGTTTTTTTAATCTCTTGTAGGGTGGGCACCCACAGCATCTTCTCTAACCTAGAGCATTAAAAACAGATATCTCAAAGACCTCTTTGAAGAAAATCATTCTGAAAGACTAGAATTTTATAAATATCAACAGAACCTTAAATGAGGCTGGAAGCTCATTGGCAACTTGTATAGAAACCATTTCATTGTTTGATGAATAATGATAATTAAAAGGAGGCAGTCAGCTTAAGGCATAAAGAAAAGTTAAGAGGTAATATGTGATGATCAAAGAAATTACAAAGGCAGAAGGAAGCTGGCTCACCTTATGGCCGAGGGAGATACTTTGAATTCTTTTGACATTGTATCTGTCTTCACACTGCAAACCACAGCATATAAATAATTTGATGGGCCATTATTTGAATGTTACCCATTGGAACAAACTGCTGTCCTTCATACTTTGATTCACACATCTGAAAGTGTTTTGCCTTTCAAAAGTGGGTAGGGAAAGGCAGGAAGAGGTTGAGGCCTATGAACATATCTGAGAAGGCAAGAGAACTAAATAAAGTGCATGAAATGTAGCACATTACTCACTTCAGTAGAGGAAGAAAGGACTGGTTATGTCCCACCTAAGTGAGACTAAACATTTCTCAGTGACAAGCAATATTGTGGCTGCGAACTTTCTGAAGCAAAGTTGTTGAGTTTCATGTTTCAGCAGTTCAATGGAGTCTGTGTGCTGGTCTATTGTGGTTCAGTAGTTGTCAGCAGTCAAATAAGCATTGCTCTTTCCTGGCTTAATCAGTCTATTACATTCCGTGTCAAAACAATAATGTCAGAGGAATGATTTTGCTGACACTGTTGATTAGCACTTTATATTTAGCAAGTGATGTTTCTAGAAAATCACACAGTACCCCAGAAAATCAAAAGAACCCACATCTTTCCAGGCCAGCTCACAGAGATGAGATGACATGGTTTGCAATTTGTCAGCTCCCAGGAGATGATGGGTCAGAAGTGTTGAGACCTTTATAAGAAAGTTAGAAATGCTTCCAGTTTGCTGTGCTGTACTTTTACGTTCTTTGAAATGAATTTTGTGGAAAGGAATCACTCAGCTTCAAATGATGCAGAGAGGCGTTAACATTTAGAGTCCCCCTCTGAGCTTAGAAAAATGGTGAGAGGTTCATGAAAAAATAATTAAATCAATATTTTGTGGCTTTACCTCTCAACAGAAGAGACTTCTTGAGAAAATGTTCAAAAAGCATATTTGAAGAAAAGTAAGGAATAAAAGTAATTGATCATTAGATTTCTTTCCAGTCTGTTTGATCTTCACAGAGACCTCTTTCATTTCTCCCATCAATATCTGCCTTTGATTTTTAAAGGCACCAGTATTCACAGTATGTTCTTCATTTTTTCAAAATATGAATATTATCCTAAAATGTGTTCTCTTAACATATTCTACTCATTTTCTTAACATACTCTACTCATTAGAACATGACTTAACTTAAAATATATTTTACAAATATATATTTTTAAGGGGAGAAAGGTTTTCCCAAATTGGACAGGTGAGAGTCAACAAATAATTATACTGTGATCAGTGGTGGGATTCAAAGTTTTTACTACTGGCTTGGTGGACATGGTGTAGCTTGGTGGGCATGGCTTGGTGGGCATGGCAGGGGAAGGATACTATAAAATCTCCATTCCCACTCCATTCCAGGGGAAGGATACTGCAAAATCTCTATTTCCTTCCCGCTCCTGGGGGAAGGTTACCGCAAAATCCCATTCCCTCCCTACCTTGATTTCCAGCTCCCTTCTCCTATGTAGGGCAACAAAAGAAGACCTAGCTGATCAGCTGGGACTCGAGAGGCAGAGAATAGATGGGGGTGGGGCCAGTCAGAGGAGGCATTTGCCAGTTCTCCAAACTACTCAAAATTTTTGCTACCGGTTCTCCAGAACAGATCAGAATCTGCTGAATACCACCTCTGGCTGAGATCCACATTTAATTTGGGAAGTTAAATCAAAATCTATTCCCATAGAAATGGAGATCTGATACATCTTCACTAAAACCAGGATAGTTTCTATTCAATGATACAATGAAGAAATGTAGCTGCCTGGAAGAACACAGATATTTTATATAAAATTGTCCATGTTCGGTTCCTTGGTATCTTTTTATCCCTCTGAATGATGGAACATTTAGTATTTCTTGCTGATGGTGAAATAGACCAATGGTCTGAGTCAGGATAAACCAATGGTTTGAGTCAATATAAGCCATCTGTTCAAGTTCAGTCAAGCAAAGTAATTTTATATACTACATGTGGTGAAAGAGGATTTATTCTGAGGTGATGGCCAAACTTCAAACTTTCTCTTAAGGATTACTCATTTGCTCTCTTAGCTTATTTGACCTAATATTATCTTTTGGACAGTATGTTGATGGTAAATTCCATTTGTTCTACTGGATAGCATGTGATGTCTCATTTATTTATTGAATTAAATTTATATGTTGCAAAATTTAGCCAGACTTTTGGTGACTTAACAATAATAATTTAATGGTTTTTACCTATTCTCTTGAGCTATTCTATATTTTGTAGGGTTTTAAAATTAGTTTTTAATTGTGATTTTATTTGAGAAATGATTTACGATATCTTTTCTGTTGTGTATGTATATAAGTAATAAAGTGTGAGCTTGGAGTAAGTGCAGGGTTCTGGCCCTGCACTTCTGATTGGCTGTTAAGCGGCCGTACCGGATTGGCCCATTCCGGGGAATCCGATTAGCCCTTAACAGAGAGTTCCTATTGGTCATAAAAGCAAGCGTTCCTAGCCTGTTATTGGTTTAAACGTTACAAGGGTTGCCTATATAAGGCGAGGGTTACTGTTGTTTGATTGAGAAGTCACTATGTAAATAAAGAGCTGAAGTTCACTGTTCAGAGGCTTGTCTCCATTCCTTTTCACTCATTCCCAAACCTAACACTGGCGACGAGAATGGGATTTGGAGACATCTGAACCAACAAAACTTCGAAGAACACTGAGCACGTGACAGACGACGCCAACAACGGAACCATGTCTGGCGGCATCGTACCACCCGCTCCATTCGATCCAACCCAAGAGGACTGGGAGTCCTACATGAATCGCTTCCAAATGTTCCTAGAAATGAACAATTTAAAGAATGCCACACCAGGAAAGAAACGGGCAGTGTTCCTAACGCATTGCGGTCCAACTGTATTTAAGATGGCTAAAGCATTAGCCAAACCCCGAGAAGCAAAGGTGATGGATTGGAACGACATCGAACCTCTCCTGTGAGGTCACTACGCCCCAACTGTGCCAACGCTGGTGAGACGGCATGAGTTTTTCCAGAGGAACCAGCGAAAGGGAGAAAGCATGGCCGACTTCATAGCAGACCTCCGAAATTTGGGAGGCCTCTGCGAATTCGCCGATTTAAAAGAGGCACTACAAGATCGCTTAGTCCTGGGATTAGATGCACCAGGCCTGCAAAGCAAGCTGATGGCAAAAGGAGACATCGGCCTTGCCGATGCCATCGCCGAAGCCACGGCACCAGAGGCGACCAAGAAATCAGCTGCACAACTACGGCGGAACCGCACTCTGGTACCACCACTGGCCAGCGAAATCTCACCTAGTTCAGAAGGGCAGCTGGCAACAACGCACCACGAGGACCTCTCTTCATCATCAGACAGCGACGAAGAAGGGGTCCATCAACTGCGGTCCGACCGGGACCCTCACCCGAAGCCCTTACGCCCTTGTGCTGGTTGTGGAGCCAACCATGCCAGATCCGAATGCAAATTCCGTGACGCACTCTGCCACTAGTGCGGGAAACGAGGTCACATCGGACAAGTCTGCCGCAGATTGCCAGGACCCAGCCAGGCCTCAAAAGGTACTAACTATCACCAATCGACAGGAAACCATCCTGTAAGGTGAGAACCAGTAAACCACTCCTACAGAAATCGAACTTTGCAGAGAGAAGAGGCTCACCATACTATCACTATCGGTCACGCCTCAGCCTTGGACACTAAGAAAATCCAAGTCATGGTAGCTATCGAGAACCAGCCTTGCCACATGGAGGTTGACTCGGGATCGTACCTCTCGATGGTGTCTTGGAAGACACTCAAGCAACTCATCCCCACAATTCAACGCCAAGATCTCCGTTTCCAACGCCTCATCCTCAAGGACTACCAGGGGAATCGAATTCCTGTCGTCAGGTCCTGCAGAGTCTGAGTCTCCTTCAAGAAGCACACAGCATACTTACCTTTAACAGTCATCGATAGAGACAGGCCTAGCCTACTGGGCCTCCAATGGTTCGCGCCACTCGGCATTGAAGTGGCTGGCGTAAATCGAGTGGTGGCTGTGACTGGGAGGAAGACCTTATATCTGAGTTCGGGGACGTCTTCGCGGACAGCTTAGGCGAGTACAAAGGGAACCCGATCTCATTCAGCTTAGATCCAAAAATAGCTCCCATTCGTTTGAAACCCCGTCGAATTCCGTTTGCTTTAAAACTGAAAATCAACGAACAACTCGATAGCTCAGGGGGTGTTGAAGCCCATCGATCACTCCCCTTGGGAAACCCCTATTGTAACACCCATCAAGCCAGATGGGTCAATCCGAATTTGTGGGGACTACTGGGCCACCTTGAACCACGCCCTGCAGCAGAACGCATATCCAGTCCCAGTGGTGCAACACCTCCTCCATTCCCTGGGGGGCGGGAAAGTTTTTGCTAAATTGGATTTAGCTCAAGCATATCAACAATTACCAGTGGATGAAAAAACAGCACAGGCTCAAACTATTGTTATGCACCGCGGTGCCTTTAAATGTACCCGGCTGCAATTCGGAGTTAGTGTAGCCCCAGGGATCTTCCAGAGTCTTATGGAAAGCTTATTGCAAGGAATTAAGGGCGTGGTCCCTTATTTTGACAATGTTTTAATAGCAGCCCCTACAAAAAAGGTTTTACAAGACCGGTTAAAATTAGTCCTAAAAAAATTCCAAGAAGCCGGTCTTAGGGTTAAAAAAAACAAATGTAAATTATGTACTGACAGTGTTGAGTTTCTGGGGTACCTGATTGATAGCCAGGGCATTCACCCTACCGAGAGTAAGCTAAAGGCAATCAAAAACGCTCCCAGGCCACGAAACAAGGCCGATCTCCAGGCATTCCTAGGCCTCATCAATTTCTATAATGTATTTTTACCACACAAAGCAACCGTCACTGAACCGTTACACCGATTATTAGATAAAAAAGCAATGTGGTTATGGGGTCACCGAGAAGAACAGGCATTCCGAAATGTTAAAAAACTGCTCACATCTGACTCTGTACTCATGCAGTATAACGAGACCTTGCCGTTAGTTATAACCTGCGATGCATCGCCTTTTGGGGTGGGCGCCATTTTGAGCCACGTGCTGCCTAATGGGAACGAAGCCCCTGTTGCATATTTTTCAAAGACTCTTTCGAAAACAGAGCGGAACTTTGGACAAATTGATAAAGAAGCCCTCGCAATCGTCTCAGCTGTGAAAAGATTTCACAAATACGTGTATGGGAGGGTTTTTACCATTGTGACTGACCACAAACCGTTTCTAGGGATAATAGCCGGGGATAAGCCAACTCCCTACATATTATCCCCTAGGATGACCCGATGGTCAGAATTCTTAGCTGCTTATAATTATCGGTTGCAATATCGGCCGGGGAAGGCCATTCCCCATGCTGACTCATTGAGCCGAGCACCGCTTCCAGAGACTCTCGACGATCCAGCACCAACGGTAACCACGTTGCAAATCGAGGCACTCAACTCGCCGCCACTGACTGCTCGAGACATCACGAGAGAAACCAAGTGTGACCACACCCTAGCACAAGTCCTGAGTTGGGTAGAACGCGGATGGCCATTCACACCGTTTAAGTTTAAGGATGACTTCACACCGTTTAAGTCTAGGCAGACTGAACTCTTCTCCCAGAAGGGCTGTATCATCTGGGGCGATAGAGTCGTTAACCCAGAGCGGCTCCGTAAAACGTTGCTGAGAACGTTGCATGAGGGCCACCCCGGCATCGTGCGAATGAAAGCACTTGTACAAAGCTACACATGGTGGCCGGGCATTGACAAGCAAATTGAACAGTGGGTTAAAGCTTGCCCCCGGTGCCAAGAAGTCAGCAACGCCCCACCAAAAGCCATGCCTACTGAATGGGAGACACCTCGCGGACCCTGGTTTCGAATTCACCTGGATTTCGCAGGACCAACCAAGGGCCACACCTTTCTGCTTACAGTCGATGCCGACTCAAATTGGCTCGAAATTCATCGTATGACAACTACGACCTCCGAGGCAGTCATCAAGGTTCTCAACAGTCTCTTTGCAACCCACGGACTACCAGACATCCTGATGTCCGATAATGGACCACAGTTTACTGCACTTGTGTTCGAGCAGTATCTCGCTGATCGCGGCATCCGCCATGCGCTCACCTTGCCTGCGCATCCTGCGACCAATGGCCGAGCAGAATGCATGGTCCAATTTGTGAAGAGAACATTGCAAAAAGTAGATTACGACAACATTGACGACAAGGTCAATCAAATCCTCTTCTTGCAACACATCACCCCACATAGCGTCACTGGCAGAACTCCCGCCGAACTGCTTATGGGACAAAGGCTCCTCTCCCACCTCGACCAGTTACACCCTGCTTATGAACCGGAGAAACCACTAGGATCCAGCGGCTGCTGTCGCACCTTCCAGGTAGGAGACCTCGTGTACGCAAAGAACTTATCGGGCGACCCATTGTGGGTGGAAGCGACAGTAGTACGTGTAACCGGCCCCAGATCCTACCTTGTGCAATGCCTTGACAATAAATTTTGGAAACGGCATATCGACCAATTATGGTCATGACTTGCAGCAGCCAGTCCGCAACTCCCCTATGACCAAACTGAGGGGGGGGGAGGTACAGAAGATGTGGAAATCCTAGAGAACCCGCCCAAAGGAAACAACGATTTAAATGTAACTCAAGAAGCGGAGCTGGAGGGAGAAACGTTTGCGCCTCAGGGAATTGCAGAAAATGTGGGCAATGACTTGGAAGTGAACTCTGAACCAGAGGCAGCCCCACCACCGAGCGACGACCTACCTCAGCTGGATTGCAACCAGCCAATACAAAGGAAATCCAAAAGACTGAAAAAACAACCATCCTATTTAAGGGACTATGACTTGGACTAAGGAACCAGGGGGAAGGGGTTTTGTGTATGTATATAAGTAATAAAGTGTGAGCTTGGAGTAAGTGCAGGGTTCTGGCCCTGCACTTCTGATTGGCTGTTAAGCGGCCATATGGGATTGGCCCATTCCGGGGAATCCGATTGGCCCTTAACAGAGAGTTCCTATTGGTCATAAAAGCTAGCGTTCCTAGCCTGTTATTGGTTTAAACATTACAAGGGTTGTCTATATAAGGCGAGGGTTACTGTTGTTTGATTGAGAAGTCACTATGTAAATAAAGAGCTGAAGTTCACCGTTCAGAGGCTTGTCTCCATTCCTCTTCACCCATTCCCAAACCTAATACTTTCAAAAATTGAATAGGTTAGTTTTCTTCTTGGAAATACTCCAAAATATGCTTGTAGAATTCAAATTAATATATTCTTCCAACCCAGAAATCATTTCCAAAGAACAAAATTTCAAAATATGGGGCAAAATTAATTTGATCATTACCTTTACAATTCATGTTTTCAGCTAAATGTACATTGTTTTACTGAGAGTGTTAAATAGTATAACAAAAGAATGGCATGAGGATTGAAGATCTTTCCTGGACTTTTTCTAGAATTTGCTATGTATTAACTGTCTGAGAATATGGACAAATATACAGTTTTACAGATCATTCAAATATTTATCATGGTCACATTTCCCAAAAGCAGTATGTTTTTGGTTCCTTTTGCTTCCAACCAAATAGAATATTTTACAGAACAGAATTTGACAATTGACCCAAAGCAATTTCCTCCATGGCATGATCTCTGACTCCAACCTTTATTTGTTCTAAAGGATTTTCTCTCTCCATTAAAGCTATCTTGTGTGATGTGAATTTTACAGTACAGTTTTACTGTACTAGCTTTCCAATTATGCACGTTGTTTTCCAGAGGATTCTGTAAATTAGAGGTGGAGAGCCAAGGCAAATTATCTACAACCCTAATGCTCATATGTGCAGCTCCCAGAGACCCTTCCTATTATTGCCAAAGAATAGTGATCATTCTTAGTCAGGAAATATTCAAGAACTGTAATATAAACCTCAGACATAGTGCTTATTATATTTGAAAGAAGAGAATCAAATCAAGGTCCCACCAATATGTGCAATATGTTTCTACCTTCTTTGATTTTTATCCCATCTATCACTACTTCTTTTTCTACCCAGAATGTTAAATACACTCTGAAACATGAAAAGATTCCCAGCCCTGGTGTAAATAAATAGGAGCTGAGAAAGAAACTGTAAAAGCTTTAGTGAGAAACAAATGCTGGAATACAGAAGCTGAAAAATCATAGTAATTGAAGCCATTCACAGATTTTGTCATGTTTATGTTTTTTAATTGCCTATGCAAAAGGTCTGGGCACTGGAAAAAGATAGTTTATTCTATATATAAGAAATGGACACTGTGTGCCCTCCAGATGTTGTTGCAGTTGAATTCAGCCTTAGGCAGCAGACTGGTAGTGAGGGATTATGGGAGTTACAGATCATTAACAACTGGAGAAGCACATGTTAGCTTGAAACCTATTGCAGCAACTACATCTGATCAAGCATTGTGAGACTTATTTCAGAGTAAAGAATTGTGTGATACAGTCTGTAGCAAACGATTACTTGATAAGATTAGTCAGCAAAAGCAATCTTGAAAAGAATCTGATTTTTAGCAATTTCATGACTTACGGCAAGTCCATCACCACATCTTGTGTCAGCTGGATGCTTTGTAGTAAAAACAGATACTTCCTGAGATACAATAGACAGTGTGTAGGCTGCATTTAGTTTGACCAAACTTCCCACTTCTAAACTTGGATAAATCTAACTTGATGTCATTGTTAGAACATTGCTCCAAATGTGAGTAGATATGAGATCTGAGAAAGTTCTACTTAACCTTCTCTGGGATTAGTGTTGTCCTTTACTTTAGAAGAAGGATACGATTCAGTTCCGATAAGCAAATAAAATATTTCAACTAAATCAAGTTGGTCATCATCTGTATTCTAAGCCTGCACCTGTCTCTCTTATCCTCCCTCTTCCTAAACTGTACAAGATGGATTAAGGTATCTCTGAGACCAAACAAAGGGCCTGAGTTTTGAGAATCTCAGTGGAGTCTCCATCACTGACTTACAGCCTGACCTTGAATAAATCTCTTGACCTCTTAGTGTTGTAATCTTCCTTGGCTTTTGAATTTGTTTCAAGAACAGGATCTCTCTGGGAAACAGATGCTGCACCAGAGCTGTGCTATCCACAGTAAATACATTATGTACACCAAGATACTATAATATAATTCTAATTGGAAGGAAGTAAATCAGTTTTCAACACACCACTTCAAAGCCAGAGTTTGCTCAAAAGTGGTTAAAGAAATATGGAAGGAAATTATGTTGGCTTTTCCTGAAACAGGTCCCCACAATGAAGAAGCATCTGATTCTTGGAAAGGAAGAAGAGCAGCTGAATGCTTTGAGGTGGAATAACGAGGACAACAGACTGTGAGGATCTTTTCTTTTTCTTTTTGCCTTTTTATTTGGATGTGGGATAGTAGCCACTAAGTATCTTTAGCAGCCATACATGGGTCTCTTCAATATATTTCAAACTCTTCTCAGAAGAATATTCTTACAATTTTGCCCTAATAACAGTTTTTAGTCTGAAAAGGGAGAGAGATGAATGGACAGCTGCTGCAAGCTCCTTTTAAGTTTGTTTCCATTGTATCATCCATCATTTCTAAAATAACTTTATAATAATGGCTTAAATTATTTTTAGTGTGGAGTTTTGGCATGTCTTAATATACATAGAAAGAATATGAAGAACCTGTGTAAAATAAATGTACAAGAGCTCACTAAGTTCTAATGATAATTTCCTTTTTAAAAGAACAACTAACTACAGAAGAACAAAAACTTTTTCTGCCCTCTAGCATTCCTTTCCAAACCTGCACCCCACAAAATAATATTGGCTGGGGATGATGGAATACATTCTTACACATATGGAGAGCATTCCGTTGGGAATGTTTAAGTTCCTACATCTAGACAGCAAGTACTTTAAATTTAAAATTATATTAAAAGTGCTCATAATTCATAGAGCCAAGCTTTTGGTATGACTTGCTGGCCAGTGAGATCTTTTTTTCATGCTTGCTCTTCAACAGCTAGAATTCAAGGCATTCCACCCATGAGCCCAAAGATAAGAAGTAACACTTGTAGTCATTGACTCTGTCTGTAATTTGAAAAGCAAACCATAAAGATCAGTAGTCATTAAATCCTCAACAACCATAAATTTGTCCAGAACCCTATAAATCCAACTAAATTAATAGCCATTATTACATTTGATGCTACTGAATTCCATAGTTTAATTCAGGATTCCCCACAGTGGTCAGTATTGCCCCCTAAAGATCAGCAAGATTATCCAGGGGATTCTTATTATTATACGACTATTAGTTAAAGTAGTTAACTAATAACTAATTAGGTTATTTTAATATCATAAATGTTTGGGAGTTAATGTACAATCTGAAAATTCATAATGGTGTTGATGAGCTAAACAATTTGGAGACTTTTGATTTAATTGTGTGCATCCTGCAGATAAATGTATAAAATGGAGCTTCCATTTCATTTTGAATCATTTCAAATTGCTAGCCAGTAGATGATTGCTAACAAAGAGTAGCAATGAGTTGGTAGGAAATGTGGGGCAGGTTATTTACAGAGCCTCTCCAAGGACACAGGTGGGAAAATCTTTCCCAAGAGAAACAAGTTCTTGCCTTAAGAGGAATGCTATTCATCAAGATTATGGCAATGAATTGGCCTTGACTCGAAGACTACTGGGATCTTGTCTTGTGCAAAAGGGCATCTATTCTCACACCTGGGAATGAAATATGAGGCTATGGCTGATTATCAAGGCGAGGAGGAAGTTATTTTTCTTTTCTGTCAATTGGCAAGTGACAAGACAAAGGAAGTGTAAGAAATAAACCAGACAAGAATCCAAGCCTCTTCAGGAAAAGCTGATACTGGCTGTTCATTCCAAAAATGAAGGATTGAAAGAACTCTTCAGCTGTAGCAAAATTCAGCAGCAGTTCTGGAGGAATAATGCAGTTTTCCTCTTATCTCTACAATGATCAGAGAGGCATTAAGAAAATGTTCTCTTTCCAACTATTTGTATTACTCTCAGGGGTGATAAGAGTACATGGTAATGCTAACATCACAATTGAACCTCAAGTGAACCTCTTTCAGTTCACTTGAAAAAAAAGTGTACAACTGGGAATACCAGCTGAAAATTCTTGGTGATTTTTAGTCCTAACACATGAAAAACATCAGTTGGGAAATGCTATGCTAGAGCAGTGGTCGCCAACCAGTGGGCTGCAGCCTCACTGGTGGGCCATGGAAAAATTTTGGTGGGCCACAGAACAAATGGCCCCCAAAAGCAATTAATCTGGGCTGTACAGTTCTTGTGCCTCCTGGCTCTCCAAGGGACTACGAGTCAGGCCCCTGAGATGCATTCGCCAACCAGTTCCTACTCCTGGCAGTGGCGGCAACAGCAGTCTCCTCCCCCAGCACCCACTGTCAGTTCTTCCCCATTAGATCTCTAGCTTTGAATTGCTCCCAGCTCTCTTTCTTTCCTCCCTCCCCCCCCCCCCCCCCGCACTCACATGCAGGCAGGAAAGGAAAGGGAGACGGAGCTGTGTACTCTCCCCTTTTCCAGCCCTTGATGCCTCTCCCAACACCGAAGCCTCAGAAACGCAGGCAAAGCTGCCACAGTGGTAGCGTCCTGAGTTGCCTTAGCATGCTCAGTTAGTTAAGAATCACCCTACACAGAGAAGGAAGTGGTGCTGGAGGAGGAGAAGACAGTAGTGGAGAAGCAAGCAACTCTGGGTGCTATCGCTGTGGTGGCTTTGCCTGCGTTTCCGAGGCTTCGATGTTGGGAGACGCAGCAAGGGCTGGAAAAGGGGAGAGCTGTGCATGGCTCCATTTCCCTTTCCTTTCCTGCCTGCATGTGGGTGAGGGGGAGGGAAGAGAGAGAGCTGGGAGCAATTCAAAGCTAGAGAACTAATGGGGAGAGCTGACAACAGGCGCTGGGGGAGGGGACTGTTGTTACCACTGCCACCATGTGTGGGAGCATGCATCTCAGAGACCTGAGCTGGGAGGTGTGAGAAGTGCAAGTGGGAGCATTTGATGATTTCAAAGAACAACTGGAACATGGTAGATTGGCATTTTGTAGGTCTCAGTGAAAGAGTGAGCTTTATTTCATCTCCTTTCCTCCCCTGGTAATGTGAGAGATTTCTCTCTCTCCCCCTCTAGCCCCCAAATAATCACTGGCTGTGGCTGGGTTTGGCAGTGAAGTGCTAAAGCGAACGAAGTGCCCCCAGGGACACCTTTCCTTGCCTGTCTCCAGGTGATGCTGGAAGAGCCCCCCCCCCCAGGTTTTTCTCAGTTGCAGATCTGAGCCTCTCAATCCTCCACACGGGATCTGAAAGGAGCTCACACTTTCTCCCCCTCCCCTCCCTCAATTAATCACCAAGAGTGGCAATCCTCCTGCAGGCAGAAGCCTGCTAAGAAGTCCCTGGAGTGGCAGCCAAGGGGCGCTGCCCCCCAAGGAAAGCAAAGCCCCCTTTCTACTTCTGCTTCCCCCAGTGGCAGTTGCCCCGAGGACCCTCAGCTCAGACACACACACACATACACATCCCACCTGCTCTTCTGTCTCTTTGGAAGGTGCCAGGTGTGGGGAGGCTTTCAATCCTCAATGTTTTGTTTTGTTATCTTTAAGCATTTACATTTTTGTTATAATTAAATAAGTGTGTGTGTGTGTGTGTGTGTGTGTGTATTTTCTTAAGTTTTCACAGGTACTTACATGTATGGTATTCAGCTTTGTTTGGGTATTTTCCCACGATATTATAGTTGTGCTTTTAAAGTTGTGGCAACGTTTTGGCAGAATCTCATCTGCCATCATCAGGCTTGTGTATTGTGTTCATCTGTGAGTCAGACTTTCACAATCGTTTCAGTTTTAAATTTGGGGCTAGCCTACTGCTGTGCCAGGCTAGCCCCAAATTTAAAACTGAAATGGCTGTGAAAGTCTGACTAACAGACGAACACAATACAGAAGCCTGATGATGGCAGATGAGATTCTGCTGAAACGTTGCTACAACTTTAAAAGCACCACTACTATGACATGGGAAAATACCCGAACAAAGCTGAATGCCATACATGTAAGTACCCGCGAAAACTTTATCTATCTATCTATCTATCTATCTATCTATCTATCTATCTATCTATCTATCTTTGGTTATTCAGGTTTTCTCCCGCGTAAGATTGGAAGTATCCTGGTGACAATTTGACGATGTCTCATTTGCATCTTCAGGCTTGTGTCTTCGGCTTTGTGTTTACTCCGAGAAGCACAAAGCCAAAGACACAAGCCTGAAGATGATGAATGAGATTTTGTTGAAACATCGCCAGGATACTTCCAGTTTTATATGGGAGAAAACCCGAATAACTAAAGATCCATATATATATATAAAAATGTATATTTAACATAAAAATTATATTTATAATATAATATATATAAAATATTAAAAATATATATAAAATATTAAAAAATCGTATTAGTGGTCCTTGGGATTTAAAAGTATGAGTTTGGTGGTCCCTGAGATCCAAAAGGTTGGCAACCCCTGTCCTAGAGCATATACCACGATGTATTTGGCTTTTAGAGAGCATGTCAGTTTCTTATAAAATAGCTGCTGGAGGAGGGTTCTTGCCTAGTCATAAAAAAGCTACCAAAGTGAGTGTGGTCCATCAGAAACTCAGGAAATTTGAGTATGCTTCCAACACAATGAAATGTTTTTTTGCAACTCTAATATATCTAAATGTCTTTTTCTTTTTAATGGACAGGCAGGCAAGTGAGCTGTTATGGACTAAGCCAACGCATCAGTAACAACCCTAATAGCTTTACTTTAACAGCAGGCTCGTAATCCTGCACTTCTCATTGGCCCGTGAATAGCGAGTCATGATTGGTCATTTCTGGCCGATCTGATTGGCTGACAGCGGGTCACTCTGATTGGACGCTTGTTAGAGCGGTAAACTCAAATTATTGGTTGTTGTGACAGCAGCCAGCTCTATAAAAGAGAGGCTGCTGCCCAAGTATTTTGCTCTGTTCTGAAGTCACTAATAAAGTCCTGAGCATAGGCGCAAGTCACAGTTCAATGTCTCGTCTCTGTTCCCTGCGCCTATGCTCAGGACTTAACACTGGCAATGAAGGTGGGATATGGAGACGATAGAGCTGACGAAACACTCATCGAACAAGACAGAGCACATGGCTGAGAGCACATGGAACAAACGGCAGAATGACCAGCAGCACCATACCACCCGCTCCATTTGACCCGGCAAATGAAGACTGGGACTCATATATGGACCGCTCCCAGATGTTCCTGGAGACCAACAATCTGAAAGATGCTAATCCTGGCAAGAAACGAGCGGTGTTCCTGACCCATTGCGGCCCCGCTGTTTTTAAAATGGCTAAGGCACTTGCCAAACCAGCGGAAGTGAAGACCATGGATTGGGATAACCTCATGCCGATCCTCCGGGCCCATTACGCACCCGCAGTACCTACACTGATACGAAGACACGAGTTTTACCACAGGGACCAATGGAAGAACGAGAGCGATGGAGACTTCGTAGCCAACCTCCGGAACCTGGGAGGACTCTGTGGTTTTGCAAACCTCGAGGAAGCCATGAGAGACCAAATAGTTCTGGGATTAGATGACCACACTGTGCAGAGCAAGATCATGGCAAAAGGAGACATCAGCCTTGCAGATGTCATCGCTGATGCTACTGCCGCAGAAGCAACCAGGAAATCAGATGCTCGAATGCGCTGAGCAACGCACCGCACCGCCAACTCGCTAGTGATAGTACGCCTTCCTCTGAGAGGCACACTATTACTGCCCATCATGAAGACCTCGAATCATCCTCAGACAGTGAGGAAGAGGAGGTCAACCGGTTCTGTTCAGAATGAGATCAAAGGAACCAGAGACAATGTGCTGGTTGCGGGGCAAACCACCTGCGATCGGACTGCAAATTCCTTGACACACTCTACCGTTCCTGTGGGAAAAGAGGCCACATCGCAAAGGTCTGCAGAAGCAAGCGAGGGTCCAGTTCAAGCTGGAGGGAGAATAATCTCTGCCGGGAGACAGGCAAACCACCTGTAAATCTGGACCGCCTGAACCACCAATGGAACAACCACTACTACAGAAATCAAGCACCTGCCGCTTCAACAAGACGAGAAGAGGCACACCAAACTATCACTATCGGCCACGCTTCATCACTAGATGCAAGAAAGATCCAAGTAAAGGTCACTATTGAGAATCAACCGTGCATGATGGAAGTCGATTCGGGGTCATCCCTATCGATGGTCTCCTGGAAAACCCTCAAACAGTTGATCCCTGCCATCTGTTGCCAGGACCTCAGCACTCAAAGAATCATCCTAAAAGACTACCAAGGGAACAGAATTCCAGTTGTTGGTTCCAGCCACGTCCAAGTATCCTTCAAGGACCACACCACAACGCTTCCCCTGACTGTCGTCGATCGTGACCGGCCCAGTTTCTTAGTGTTACAGTGGTTCACCCCACTCGGAATTGAACTAGCTGGCATATACCAAACCGGAAGCGATGACTAGGAAGAGGCCCTCATCCAGGAATTCCAGGACGTGTTCACAGGAACATTAGGCAAGTACAAGGGGACCCCTATATCATTTAATCTCAGTCCCGATGTAGCTCCCATTCGCCTTAAGCCTCATTGGGTGCCTTTTGCACTCAAGCCAAAGATTGATGAGCAACTGGACAAATTAATAGCCCAGGGTGTGTTGGAACCGATTGACCATGCCCGATGGGAAACTCCAATAGTAACACCCATTAAGCCAGATGGCTCATTAAGAATTTGTGGGGATTACCGGGCCACCCTAAATCACGCACTTCAGCAGAGCACTTACCCAGTACCAGTGGTCCAACACCTTCTTCACTCCCTGGGTGGCAGAAAAATATTTGCGAAATTGGATTTAGCTCAGGCGTACCAACAGCTACCCGTAGATGCGATGACTGCAGAAGCCCAGACAATAGAGGTGCCTTCAAGTGCAATAGACTCCAATTCGGAGTAAGCGTGGCGCCTGGCATTTTCCAAAATTTGATGGAGAGACTATTACAAGGCATAAAAGGTGTCGTGCCTTATTTTGACGACGTCTTAATAGCTGCCCCTACTAAAGAATTTTTTGAACAACGACTCAGAAGGGTTCTTCAAAAATTTAAAGACTCTGGCCTGAAGGTAAAAAGGGACAAGTGTCAACTTTGTACGGAGAGAGTGGAGTTCCTGGGATACCTTCTCGACAGACAGGGAATCCACCCCACCGAAAAAAAAACTAACTGCAATCAAAAATGCCCCAAGACCTAGAAATAAGACAGACCTCCAAGCCTTCCTGGGACTCATTAACTTTTGTAACATCTTCTTGCCCCAGAAGGCGACTGTAGCCGAAGCCCTACATAGACTTCTTGACAAAAAGGCTTCCTGGGTCTGGGGACGGTGTGAAGAACGAGCATTTCAACAAGTAAAAGACCTCTTAACTTCTGGTGCTGTATTGATACAATACAAGGAGACTCTACCCTTAACGGTTACCTGTGACGCCTCACCATTCGGAGTGGGAGCCATTTTAAGCCATGTCCTGCCAAACGGTAATGAGGCACCCATTGTGTTCTTTTCAAGAACTTTGTCTAAAACTGAAAGGAACTATAGCCAACTTGATAAAGAGGCTCTCACCATTGTATCCGCAATTAAACGTTTCCATGAATATGTGTATGGGAGACCCTTTGCCATAATTACAGACCACAAGCCACTACTTGGGATTTTAGTGGGAAACAAACCAACTCCCCACATCTTATCACCAAGAATGACACGTTGGTCAGAGTTTTTAGCCGCATACAATTACCAACTGCAACACTGCCCGGGGAAAGCCATTCCACACGCTGACGCTTTGAGCCGCTCTCTACTACCAGATGTCATAGATGACCCAGCTCCAACCCTAGCCATATTGCAAATCGAAACTCTTAAATCACCACCGCTGACCGCTCGGGACATCACCTCAGAAACGAAAAAGGACCCTTCTTTGGCACGAGTCCTCAGCTGGGTGGAACAGGGTTGGCTGGACAACAAACCCAATGACACTTTCAGGCCATTCAGGAATCGACAGACAGAACTATTCTCTCAAAAGGGCTGCATCTTGTGGGGAGACAGAGTCGTCATCCCAGAGAAATTGCAACATAAAGTTTTGAAAATGTTGCACGATGAACATCCAGGCATCGTGCAGATGAAGGCATTGGCAAGGAGTTACGCATGGTGGCCAGGCTTAGATAAGCAGATAGAGGCCTGGGTGGCTACGTGCAGCAAGTGCCAGGAGACTCGCTCTGCTCCTCCAAAAACACCCCCAACTCAGTGGGAAACGCCTCGAGGTCCCTGGTCCCGTATCCACATCGATTTTGCGGGACCCACAAGAGGACACACTTTCCTTCTAACCGTGGATGCCTATTCTAACTGGCTCGAGGTCCACAAAATGAAAAGCACCACCATGGAGGCGGTCATTAAAAAACTGAATAAGCTATTCGCTACCCACGGATTGCCGGATGTCCTGGTCTCCAATAATGGCCCTCAATTCACTGCCCTGGCATTCGAACAGTACCTAGCAGACCGGGGCATCCGCCATGCCTTAACATCATCAGCCCACCCTGCGGCCAATGGTAGGGCTGAGCGAATAGTCCAATTTGTAAAGAAGACTTTACACAAGATGGACCAGGGTGACATTGACGACAAGATAACCCGGATGCTTCTCCTCCAACATATTACTCCAAGCAGCACCACAAACAGAACCCCAGCCAAACTCCTGATTGGCTGAAAACTTCACTCACATCTCGATCGCCTCCACCCTGCTTACACACCAGAACAACCCCTGGGATCCAGCAGCAAGTGTCGATCATTCCAGGAAGGCGACCCCGTTTTTGCAAAAAACTTCTCGGGTGACCCATTGTGGGTCCCCACTACCATAATGCAACTTACGGGACCCTGATCCTTTTGTCTACAAACTGCAGATGGCAAAATGTGGAAGCGCCACATACCAGCTTTGATCCAGACTAGCACCTACTTCTATCTCATCCCCTGAATCTCAAACTGGGGGGGAAAGGGACATTGAGGGGGGCGAAAAAGTAATAACAGATGACTTAACAATCGGATCCCAGCAGTCTACACAACCAACCATGGGATACTCACCGCCAGAAGGAGAACCGAGTCGGGAAATTGCCTCTCTGCATGACAGCACCCCGATGGAAACAGATCCAGGGAACCCGGATGACAGCATTGGCGAGAGCAGAGAGGACAGCCCAGAGCCATTCAACAAAATAGTGGGACTGTTTTCACCACCCAGCTCAGCAAGCAGCCCACCGGAACCAGAGCCAGGACAGAAACCAGTGGAACAGCTCAGATCAAGCAGACAGATGAAGTGACCTGCCTACTTACGAGAATACGTCACCCCACCCCTCAGACGGAACCTAGGGGGGAGGGGTGTTATGGACTAAGCCAACGCATCAGTAACAACCCTAATAGCTTTACTTTAACAGCAGGCTCATAATCCTGCACTTCTCATTGGCCCGCGAATAGCGAGTCGTGATTGGTCATTTCTGGCCGATCTGATTGGCTGACAGCGGGTCACTCTGATTGGACACTTGTTAGAGCGGTAAACTCAAATCATTGGTTATTGTGACAGCAGCCAGCTCTATAAAAGAGCTGCTGCTGCCCAAGTATTTTGCTCTGTTCTGAAGTCACGAATAAAGAGTTGAAGTCACAGTTCGATGTCTCGTCTCCGTTCCTTGCGCCCATGCTCAGGACTTAACATGAGCAACTCACTTTTTCCAGCTAACGAAAAAGTTGATAACTGGTGTTGAGTTTTGCAATATACAGATTTGTCTTCAGGGAAGGTGTGTGTGTGTGTGTGTGTGTGTGTGTGTGTGTGTGTGTGTGTAAAGAGTCAAACTGGCAACCACAACTATGCAATAAATGTCCTGCTTTTTAATGTGGATCATTAAGGATGTAAAAAAGAAATGGGTCTTAGATCACAAGATTGTGGTGGCCATCCTGACTTTTTTACCCCTTTTCCCTTCAGACTCCCCTGGCATCATGTCAAATTTCCCCTTTTTAAAAAATTAAATAATTGAAACATTAAACTCAGGTGGGGGCAGAAAGGAGGCACCACCATGAAGTTTAACCATTCCATAAATCAACCTATCTTGTAAGTAGAACTGGGATGAGGACTTCTAAATAGCAACAGCTATAGCACTTAGGCTTATATACCACTTCACAGTGCTTTATATCCCTCACTAAGTGGTTTACAGAGTCTGCATATTTTCCCCAACAATCTGGATCCTCATTTTACCCACCTCAGAAGGATGGAAGGCTGAGTCAATGTTGAGCTGATCAGAATTGAACTCTTGGAGTGAGCAGCAAGTTAGCCCTGCAGTACTACATTCTCATCACTGCACCACCACGGCTCAATACTATATCAACTGATCTATGGGGCTTTTGCTAGAAATAAACTGATATTATAGCAACAGTGATAATCTGTCTATTTGACAGGAATACATTTCTTGTAGAATAACTACTGGCCATATAAACCTTCACATAACAGCAAGTGATTACTAAGCACTTGGTGTCAAGCTTCTGTGAATATTCTGGTTATACCCATCTTGAGAGAAGCTTGAGGTTCTTAAAAACATTTGGCATGCTTAATAATTGGATTATATTTTCCATAGAAGCAGTGGTGGGATTCAATTTTTTTTACTACTGATTCTGTGGGTGTGACTTGGTGGGCGTGGCATGGCTTAGTGGGCATGGCAGGGGAAAGATATTGCAAAATCTCCATTCTCACCCCACTCCTGGGGAAATATTACTGCAAAATCCCATTCCCTCCCCACCTGACTGATCTGCTTTCTAGCTCAGTTCTCCTGTGCAGGGCAACAAAAGAAGACCCAGTCAATTAGCTGGGACTCAGGAGGCAGAGAATAGATGGGGCGGGGCCAGTCACAGGTGGTATTTGCCAGTTCCCTGAACTACTCAAAATTTCCGCTACCATATCTCCAGAACTGGTCAGAACCTGCTCAATACCACGTCTGCATGGAAGCCTAGGTATTTAGTTCATCACTCAGCAGAATGGCATGGACCATTTTAACGGTTCCAAATACTAATAATTCCCACTTTCTAAGCAGAATTGGCCATGTCTTTAATTTCATCTTCCAACACTCACAAACAATAAACTGCTTGCAGATTACAAGATTTATAAAAAATTCTCTACTTTGCATGTTCACTTCCAAAATAGGAAGAAAAGAGTTTATTAATTTCTATTTAAATATATCAGCTTGTGCTATTTGAGTTTATATGAAAACTGAAGCAATACTCTCGCAGTGAATTCTTCCTTTTACAGTATTTTACACTGCAGTTTATAAAGTAAAAAAAAAAACTTTCCTAAATTGTGCATGGAAAAAAAAATCACATACAAAAAGGCATAAATCAGGAGAAAATATGCACACCAAACATGATGTGTACAAGATTAAGGCCAAAAGAGCAGACACATAAAACATTCAAAAGAATACTGCTTTCACATTTGTGCAGAAACAATGAGCCTCCAGCCTTCTTTGTGCGGTGTAGGGTTCCAGCATCCTAGCAAACAGACTTTGGAACCCTCATGTTGTGCATCTGATTTTCTGAATCACCCATCATTCTGACATCTCATAGGCATGCCTCCAAGCTGTATTAAAGTACTATGGGCAAAACTCCATTTTCAGTAGAGTTCTCCACTCCTCTGCTTGTTGCAGAATACCTTATGCCACCAGACTTGAAATTCTAGACCTAGAAAACCTTGAATTATGCTGTCTTCAGTCTAATCTAAGTATGGTATATAAAATCATACATTGCAATGACTTACCTGTCAATGAATACTTCAGCTTCAACCATAACAATACAAGAGCAAACAATAGATACAAACTCAAGGTAAACCGCACCAAACTTGATTGCAGGAAATACGACTTCAGCAACAGAGTGGTCAATGTCTGGAATACTCTACCTGACTCTGTAGTTTCTTCCCCAAACCCCAAAAACTTTAACCTTAGACTGTCTACTATTGACCTCACCTCTTTCCTAAAAGGTCTGTAGGGGGCTTGCATAAGTGCACCAATGAGCCTACCGTCTCTGTCCTGTTGTTTCTTTTTTTTTTCTTATTCATATCCATTTCATGTATTCATTAACTATGTTTATACTTATTCCTGTTATCTTATAATCGCTTGACAAATAAAATAAATAAATAAAAATAAATAAAGTTCAGAATATACTAATTTAGGCTATTTTTTGTTTGCTTGTTTGTTCCATTCATATCATTTCTGAAGCATTTTACAGATTAATACAAACAATATAAATTCTCAGAAATTGTGGCTTCTCCATCTCTGGAGCTTTTTAAGAAAACCAATATCTTTCAAGAATTATGTAATTGGTTTTTTTTCCATATTGCAAAAAATTGGGTGGATAAATTTGTGATGCTCTTTAGATCCACATCTATATGATTCTATGAAATATTTAAAAATATTTGGGTTGTAGACCCAAATAAAAACTTCACTGAGAAGTTCTACTCCTATCAAAATCCTTCTCTTTCCCCCAGCATTTTTTCTTCCCAACACTTTAATATTATATTTATTTTTTCTTATTTTCTTGCAGAATTTGTATCCTGTCATTCTAAAAAACTAGAATGATCCACCATAAAACTGATTTATCTATATGATAAATGCAGTAAGATATATAAATATCAAACAATAAAATATATTATTACAGCAGCTAATAAATGGAAATCAACAAAGCAAATAAATGTCAGGCACAAAGAACTGAGAGGTCAGTTTAAAACACTGAAAACTTTATCATTGCTACCTATACACAATAATCTGGTCAACTAACAATCAGTATAAAATCAATCTAGATAAGGGTCAATGGAATTCATGGGGACTGGACTTTGGCCTCTGGTGGGAGTTCAAAGATTCAAAATAATGTTACATTTAACTCTGCTGTCCAGCTTAGCCTTCTCATCTCCTAAACACTTCAAATAGAAACCCATCCATCTCATCTATATGGAAAGCTTGTTCTGTATGAAACATGGAAAATACTGTTACAAAATGAGTGTCAGCAAACTGTAATGTGCTTGTGTCTAGCTTTCAAACACTATGTCTACATGGAAAGTATTGAATGTCAACTGATAATAATGGAAAGATTTCTCTTTTCTGAGCTGCTCTTCCCCAACAAAATCAGGCCTTGGCTTCCAAAAATGCTTCTCTGGGATCCTTTGTGTGTAGAGTTGCTGCTGAGATTGAAAACTTCTGAAAATATTATTCCTTGGAATGAAAATTAAACAAAAAGGAAGCAATGTTGTATGATATGGACTTTGTGACTTTTTAAAAGAACGTGTAATTACCAATTAATGGTGGAGAATTTAGCTTTCTGAATCTGGAATTATAAAATCAAGCCTGCTACTTTCAAGTATTAAACACTGGAAGCCCATAATTCTTGTTAATTTTCTGATTTGGGCAACTCTGGAATATACACATATATAGCATCTTTGGCTGGATGGACCAATCTATAGCAAAAGGTACAATAGAACTCTAGTATCTCTGGAAACAATTATATCAGTTAGAAAACAATAGAATGTAATAATTAAAAAAACATTCCTATTCTCATGCCAAATTGACTTTATAAGAAAATCCAATATTAAAAATTGAAGAAAAGATTGTGATATGGAAAAACTGGATGAAAGTGGGATATTGACTTCGACCCAATTGATAAATGATGAGGATGAATTTTAACATATGTTGTGCTTTCAGATGTAATTATGAGATGTAACTCAGTGGCAATATTTACAGCTACAACATCTGTTAACATTTGTTACTTGATATTTGTTATCAATAAAATGTTAGGAGATTAGAGGAATAAAGAATTAGATGTTTTTATACTGTCTAGACAATGGGAGAATATTTTAAGAAAAGTCTTAATGGATTTTAACCTACAATGTATACAACAAAAAATAATATTTAGAATTTATCAGACTCCATTACCTTTATATAGCAAAGAATTGTCCAGCAGAGCATTTTGTTGGAGATGTAATAAGGACAATGTTTTTTTAAAACCATGTTTTTACAGTGATGCCAATTAAATATGGGAGAAAAGAAATTTATAAATGTGAGAAAAGACAAATTTTCACAGGATAATATTCCCTTGAATTCGATATCTAGTATATGGAACTTGACAAGTGGACAACATAAATGTATTCTCCATGCCTTTGTTATATCTAAAAGACTGATAGTGCAACATTAGAACAATAAATGTATGGCCCCATTTACTCAGTAGATTGAAGGCCTAATTGTATTTGCTACCCATGAGTGGATAAACCTAACCTGTAGATGTAAAGTTTGCATAGATAAAGAAATATAGGGCTTGTTCATATAATATACATTAAATGATAATCATATTAATGTAGAAATAAATATACATATACGTATACATATATATACTTTCTGCTCTTTAAGCTCTACAAAATGGTAGAGCCAACTACACTATGCATGTGAGACATCTGTAAAAAATCTGCACTCCTTCAATTTGAAGAGCTATGCATGGAATACTTAATTAGGCCCATTATTGTGCTAATGAAATATTTATATATTGTACCACAATGCTGCTGTTCTATTTTTTCTTCCCCATGTGCTGAAAGCCTGCTCCAAATCTGCTGTCAGCCCCATTAATTACAGTTTCACATCACGTCAAATAAAAGCCATTTAAAAAAAAAAAACCCAACTCAAATAGGGAAAAATATATTTCCTCTCTCTCTCTCTCCATTGCACTTGAGAATTTTCTTCAAAGTAGCAGCACAACAGATAATACATTTCTTGGTTAATTTATCCTGAAGGTTCTGGCTTTTGGGATTCTTCATAGTGCTTTGGAACTATTTCTGCCTCTTAAGAAAAATGGGAAATAGTGCCAAGATGAAGCACTGAGAATTAGTAAAGGTTTGCCAGTTCACAAATTAGAAACAGTATCTGGGCTTGGAATTTGGAAGGTGTTTCAGAACAGAAAAGGAAATGCTGAGTTTTCTCTGTTCCAGCTGTGAGTTTGGAGTTAGCTGGTAAAATATTGCCATCTAGTGATGTCCTTTGAGTATTAAGGAACTGGCGAGACATGTCAGGATTTTTAAAATGGTTAAATTTGTCCATTTTAGGCTTCTTGGACTTTTAAGTAAGATTAAGGTAAACTAAGTTGAAGTATACCAATTTTCTGATCAGTAACCTTTTGAAACATTAGGAAGATTTCAGAATTTTGGTTGGAAATTAAAATAGCAATTGAAGGTGATGTGCCATCATGTCAATATCAATTCTTACAGATCGTACAGGTATATTTTCTCCATGCTATTTGTCCACAACCTTATATTTCAAGTCTTCCAATGGTGGACCCAATGCTATTGCAATTGACTCTATATTTTTTGCTGGTCATCCTGCTCTCTTTCATCTTTTCCAGCATTATGACTTGAAGCAAGTGAGATCTGTGCAAGTGAGAATTCTGGATAGATTTGTTTGCTTTCTTGGCTACCTGTGGTAGTCTCTAAAGACTTTTCTAAAACTGATGTTCAAAAATGTTGATACTATTACTATCCTGCTTCTTCAAAGTCTCTGCTAAAACTGTTCACATCAAAATGCACATTTTAGGAAATACATGGTGAGAAAGGGTCAGTTTCTGGGAAAGCCCAGGAAGTTAAGCTTCATGGCTGATGAAGACGACTTTGAAAAGGGCTGAGATATTTTGGCATCCTATTTATGAGCTTAGCATATTAGCAACCTGCAAAAAACCCTGAGAATATGGAACATATGGCAAAAATAACAATACTCCCAGATTGTAATTTTTATGTAAATTAAAATGTGTTTGTTTTTATAAGCTTTATCAGGGCTGCCAACCTTGAGTGATAGTTCGGAGTGAGACACTGCGAGCGGAGCGGAGCGACCGAGGGGGGGGGATGGTGTGGAAGGGGGGTGTCCCCCCTTCCACGGTAGGGAGCTTTGACAATTTTACATTTTAAATGGTGCAATCTGATGCATACTTTAGTCATGATTTAGACATATACATACATACATACATGCAAGCAGCACCAATGTACTTGAACCGGATTTGTAAGATATTAATAATGCAGTTCACTGACCATGAATAATTGAAGTTCCTGACTTGTAACTGCAGTATTCTACCTCAACTGACTTTATTAGCTTAGTGATGTACTATAGACCACTATAGGATGAATTCAATGTGCAACAAAAAGACAAAAACCCGAAACAACTACAGAGATAATGCAAATACATCAATGGGTATTCTTCTTTCTGTATCAAATACCATACTACATGCCAATATCAAATGCTATAGTCTCAGTCTTTAATTATATACTAACTTGTTGACTGAAATAGGGGTTCATAATTTCAGACATGTATAAACTAAACATTTAATCAAATAATGAGTGCTTCATATAAATATACATATTGTTCACTGTAAAACTCATCTACTGTATTCTGAAGCTTGAGCACAGTGAGGAAACAGTATATTATTTATTGGGTAAGTTTAGATTCTGAACTTAATGGTCTTACTGCTCTTTGGATGGTAAATTGTGTTAAGATTAGAATATGTTCTAGTTGAGTCAGGGCTATCCCAATTTGGGGCTGAGAAGCCTACTGGCATCAAAAAAAGTCCTTATTGAGTCCTTATCTAAGGGTTTGAAAATATGATAATAATGTAGTACAGTCCTGTCGATCTGGTGCATGGAGACCTAGGATTTAAACTCAAAGGAGAAAGAGGAAAAAGTGATTCCTTCATCCACTGCCAGAGATGTAATCCTGTCAGTCCTCCAACCTTTCTATTAAGTATTTTGCAAAAAAGCTGCCCAGCCCCTTTATAGATCAGCCTGGCGCGCTTCTCGCCTTGCTGGTTTGGGAAGACTCTTTTGGATCAGCTAAAAGAGAGCATAAGGCGTGTAAAGGGGTGGTAATAATAATTATAATAATAATAAAATTTAAAATAATAATAATTTTATTCAGAGTTGTGTTGGATCTCTTTTTTTTTGGGGGGGGGGGTTGTCCCATTCTTTCTTGGTGTTCTTTCTGTCCTTTTTGCTTTTTTAAATGGTCTTTCTCCCCTGGGTCAGAAATCCAGCCAGAGAAAATAAAGAAACATCACCAAAGATTTAAACACCAAAGGGTTAAATGGAAGCCACTCCTTTGGCTTTGCTTACCATTGTTATTACTGGCCGAGGCTGTAAAGAGGCTTTGCCAGCCCCCTCGTGTCCTTCTTTGGAAAGCCTAGGGCAGCTGGCTTGTCCCAGAGGACATTGCAGAGAGGGAGAGGGCGGGGCAAAGTGGCTGCGAGCGCCCCGGGCGGCGAAGAAGCCTCCTGCTCTTCGCTTTCCTGAAGCGATAATGATCGGCATCGTGACAGTTACAGGACGCCGGCAGAAGGATTAAGGCGGGAAAAGAGGCGCGGTGGGGTGGCTGGGCAGGGCGGGGTGGCTGGGCAGGGTGGGGCGGCGCTGGGAGCTCATCCTTCTCCTAAGCTAAGGGGAATATTCGGAATATAATCAGAGAATGTAGGGATATTTTTGTACATTCCATGATTTTGGGGGTTTAGCGTGAGATTTTGTTTATCAGAGTGAGACAGTCAAAATTGATTGAATTGCGTGAGTCTCACGCTGATTGCGTGAGAGTTGGCAGCCCTGCTTTATTCTTTAATCAATATGTATAATCAAGAATTACATACGTGGTACAGACTAGAAAAGGACATTTATCCTATCCCACATATGTCATGGCAGTTGTGTGATATACAATGAAAGAAAAGGATAAAAATTATCCATTGGTGCCATTTCTGCCATTCATTTTTTTTCCCTACAGCTATAATGTTTTCTTGCTTTCAGCACAGGGCCAATTCTGGGAAACCTCCAAAATTACTTCAACAGTAGTAGGTAATGTTTTTTGCTATCTGGAGCAGTCCAAAAATTGTTTTTCTTTTTTTCCAGTGAAACATTTCCCATGTAATCCAGCCAGTTTGCTTAATGTGGTGCATTTTGAGTGCAGCTATGAATAAAATTATCTAATTATCTATTAAGATGTCAGAACCCAAGATTTCTAAAATGCACTGACTGCCAAGGTGTTTCAAGATCAGCTTAAAAAGCTGATACAGTTAAATCACAAATATGGTCCATGCAGTGGTGGGCTGCAAAAGTTTAACCACCGGTTCTCTGGCTGGGCAGATGTGGCCAATTGGCCATTTGACTGGGTGGGTGATGTCACTCATCACACCCAGCCCCGTCTCCTAGCCACTCGCCTCAAAGGAAGAGGTAAGATTCAGCCGGTTGCAACTAATTCCACCAATGGCTGGCCCCATCCCACCCCTGCCCATTTTTTAACTTGTTTTTCATCCTGTTTGGGGGCCATTTTCAGTCTATTTTTTGTGCTGTTTTTCATTTTCCAGGCCAAAAACACCCCAAAAATTGCCTGAAAATGGCCAAAAAAACCCAGCCTGAAAACGGCCCAAAAACAAGGCCATTTTTAGGCTGTTTTATGGCATTTTCAGCCCAGAAATGGTCCAAAAACAGCATGAAATGGTCCAAAAATGGCCAGTAAAACAGCCCTGAAAATGGGTGGGGGCAGGGCCAGCCAGTGGTGGGATTTGCCAGTCCATTGAACTACACCTAATCCTAACTACCTGTCTGCAAGAACTGGTGAGAACTGGCAGCAGCCCACCTCTGGGTCCATGTTAAAAAGGTGTTAGGCTCTGTTATATGCTCACAATCACCATCTTGTTACATATTAACTAACACACACAAACACACAATTCTTCAAGGATGTATACATGCATACACATACATATACACATAAATAGTGGTTTAGTTTTTGATGAAATAATGCAGTAGCTGGTGTTCTAATTAGATCTGCTATGATCTAATTAATTTAAAAAGTGTATATCTAACTGAAGATTACATTTTTCCAAACAGTATTTCTTTTTGCAAGTGTGTTCCATCATAATTTGTAATAATTTGAGGAAAAATGATTCAAAGCCAAATCAAACCAAGAAAAGTCATAAATGCAAAGATTCTTATTAAAAATGTGCAATTACTACTACTACCACCATAAATATTACTATTACTAGCAGCAGCAGAGTAAAAGATGAGCAGCTATATAAATCAATTAAGTGAATAAATATTCTGGTAAATATTTCCTAGTATAGTTTCCAATTTTACCCCATTTGTCCCTTTATAATAATAGACTTGTAGAGTAGACAGATCTGAGATCTGGCTGTTGATAAAGATCACTCTTTAGCATAAACCCTATGCATAAAGTATATGGAAAGATTGATCAATATTTCAATATCTGTGAGTTTGTTCCATAGACAAGGGACAGCATAAGATATCAGCTGTAAGTAATTTTTAAGGTACCTCTTAAATACTTGTGTACTCAGGTGTTAACAATGGTAAGAAATCAATAGCATGATAGATAAAACTGTGGTCTTCCAGATGTTTTTTGAACTATGGATCCCAACTCCTTTCCTGGTTGAGACTGATGGGAATTGGAATCCAAGAACATCTGAAAAGCCACATGTTCCCTACCCTATTCCATAATTAGTCACAAGAAATCAGGAAATCCCCTTCCTGAGAATCAGTGGCACATCCAAATTTGAAATATTGTTTAAATGGAGAAGTTAATCCATCAAATATAGATGGCTAGCAGATGCTCGGAAGGAATGCAGCTCTTGAATTATGGCTCCCTGGTCCTAGCAGGCAGAACATTCTAGACTTCCGCAGCAGAGACTCTTCTTTTATATTAGGTGATACTTAAATCTGTGGTTGGAAATTCAAAGAAGTGGGAGAGAGAATCACTATCTTTTCTTCACCTAATTCTGATGGGAGCTATTTGTTCCGTTTTTAAAACCAGGCATACTGTAAATCCTCTTATTTAAGCTCTGCCAATTTTGGGGTTTTTTTCCTGCTGTGGGATATAAAAATGTTACTGTGGCATGCAGTAATTAAATTTAAGCAAAGTTTAAGATTATATGAATATATCCATATTAGTAAAAGTGGCAGTTTCAAAACACTACAGTGTTTGATTTTTGGTATAACAGTTACCCTTCCAAACAAAAGGATGAATAGGAAGTGCTTCTTTCTCTATTTCTTACATTTTCTCTCGTATTTGTTTGCAGCTTGTTCCCTTATATAATCTGCCATGCCTTATACAATCCAGTTCCAATTCAAAGAATTTCTCTGTTGCACAATCCTAGCTAATTGAAAATGACTTGATATACATGCTGGCATTATAGTACATGCAGTCTATTAATAAAACAGTATTTAATTATTACTAAAAGCAAATTACTCTGAATGGAGAGGAGGAAAGTGTAGGCTGATAATGAGATCCTGCTCTTTGCATTTGTTGTTTACAGTATTTCTACTGAGTGTGAATCCAACAGCACCTCACCCCCACCCCCAATGTTGTTAGTTAATAAGGAATGCCGATGTGGTTGTGTCTTCTTCTATGCTTCTTCCTCCAGATGCACTCTGTCGTGTCCGCGAAATGACGCCAGGAGTCGGTGATTTCGTGCAAAGCTCTTTATTTGAGAAACTGGAACCGAACCAGCGAAAGGAAAAAAGCCCGCGGCTTTTATTCCTTTCGCCGCGGCGGCCGCGGCCAATGGCAGCGCTTCGAATCTCCCGCGCTCTGAACGAACCAATCGCGGGAGATTCTTAACGAGCCAATCGGCGCGGCTCGCCAGACCAATCGGAAAGCCCCGCGCTTTGGCCAATCAAAGTGCGGGGATTTCAAGTATGTTAATGAGGACAGAACACCCCTCCCCTCTTGGTTCAGTCCTTACGTTGCGTAGTCACGTAGGTAGGCGGGGCTCCGTCTGGTCCTACTTGACCTGCGCAACTCAGTTGTAGGCTGGATTTCGGCCGGTTCGGTCGGGATCTTCGTTGCTCTTGCTGCTGTGGGAACCGGCTGGTCGATCGGGCCGGTTCTTTCTTCGTAGCTCCCTCCTGGGCCTTCCGGGTTGGTTGAGCTACGGGTTTCGCCGCTCCCGCTTGGTCTTTCCGGGTCGGTCGAGCTGGCTTGGCTGTTCTTTTCTGATGAGGGGTCGTGATGGCTGCGTTTCGGTGAGTACTGCTGGTTTATTTTTCCTTGTATTCGGTCTCCTGGGTATTCCCTCCCCCCTTGGCTTGCGTTACGGGGGTTGGGTTCGCCTGCGGTCCTCGACCTAAGTTGGTCGATGTGGCGTTTCCACGCTCGTCCGTCTGCTGTTTGTAGCCGGTACGAGTGTGGGCCTGTTGCTTGGGTGATGACGGCTGGGATTCATAGAGGGTCTTCCGTCAGGTTCTTGGCATATACGGGGTCCCCGGGCGCAAACGTTCGGTTTTTTGTGCTGGAGTCTGGGGGCCGCTCTGGGTTATACGTAGGGTGTAACCTGTCGAGTGGGGACCTTAGCTTTCTACCCATTAGTAGTTCGGCTGGGCTTTTGTTGGTAGTGGTATTCGGGGTTATGTGTTGGGTAAAGAGTAGTCTGTTGATTTTCTCTTGGATCTCCCCGTGGTCTATTTTCCGGATGGTCTTTTTGGTGAATTGGACCATCCGTTCCGCCCTACCGTTCGCCGCCGGGTGCGCCGGTGCTGTTAGTGCGTGGCGGATGCCCCTTTCCGCCAGGAATTTCTCGAATTCCAGTGAGGTAAACTGGGGCCCGTGGTCGGAGACGACGACGTCTGGGAGGCCGTGTGTTGCAAAGAGTTTGCAGAGTTCTTTGGTCACGGCCTCCATGGTTGTTGTCTTCATGTTGCTTACCTCCAGCCAGTTGGAGTAAGCGTCAACTGTTATGAGGAAGGTGTGTCCGTTTGTGGGTCCGGCGAAGTCTATATGGATTCTGGACCAAGGTCCCCTTGGGGTTTCCCACTCTAGGACGGGTACTGTGGGTGGGCTGGGCCTTGTCTCCTGGCATCGTTGGCACCTAGCTACCCAGGCCTCTATCTGCTTGTCCATCCCTGGCCACCAAGCGTAACTTCTGGCCAGGGCTTTAGTTCTCACGATGCCAGGGTGCCCTTCGTGCAGCATTTCCAAAACCTTCCCCTGTAGTTTGTCCGGAATGACCACCCTGTCTCCCCATAGGATGCACCCTTTTAACAATGAGAGTTCCGTTTGGCGGTTTCGAAACGTCTTGACGGACTCGTCGTTGTCCCTTTCCGGCCACCCTTTCTCTACCCAATGCAAAACCCGCACCAGACGCCTGTCTTTATTAGTTTCTCGGGCAATGTCTGACGCGGTTATGGGCAGGTTGGGTAGAGTCTCGATGCTGAGGGTGGTCGTCGTGGGTGCTGGGTCAGAGTCGGGTTCCGGTAGCGGTGAGCGGCTTAATGCGTCTGCATGGGAGATCGTCTTACCCGGTCTGTGTATGAGTTCGTAGTTGTAGGCCGCCAGGAACTCGGACCACCTTGTCATTCAGGGAGATAGAATGTTCGGGGTGGCCCGGTTCCCTGCAAGGATTCCCAGCAACGGCTTGTGGTCCGTTATAATGGTGAAGGGCCGGCCGTAGAGGTATTCGTGGAATCGCTTTATGGCGGCAACTATAGCCAGAGCCTCTTTGTCCAGTTGGCTATAGTTCCGCTCTGGTTTGGTGAGGGTCCTTGAAAAGAACGCGATGGGTGCTTCTTTTCTGTCGGGAAGGGTATGGCTGAGGACGGCACTGACGCCGAAGGGTGATGCGTCGCAAGTGACGGCCAGAGGCAGGGTTTCGCTGAATTGTATGAGGACGGCGTCGGAGGTGAGGAGGTCCTTTGTTTTTTGGAAGGCGGCTTGCTCCCGTTTCCCCCAAGTCCAGGTCGCCGCCTTGTCCAGGAGCCTATGCAAGGGCTCCGCCGCCGTCGCCTTTTGGGGTAGGAAAACATTGTAAAAGTTCAGTAACCCCAAGAATGCTTGTAGTTCAGTCTTTGATTTAGGGGTGGGGGCCTCTTTGATGGCCTTGATTTTTTTGCTTGTGGGGTGAATGCCGTGCCGGTCTAGGAGGTAGCCCAATAATTCCACTCGTTCCGTGCACAGTTGGCATTTTTCCCTTTTTACTTTTAGTCCCGTCTCTTTAAATTTAGTTAGGACCGCTCTTAGTCGACTTTCTAGTTCGGCTTGGTTGGGCGCCGACACTAGGACGTCATCGAAATAGGGTACCACCCCCTTGATACCTTGCAATAACCTCTCCATCAGGCTCTGAAATATGCCCGGTGCCACGCTGACTCCGAATTGGAGTCGGTTGCATTTGAATGCTCCCCGGTGGGTGACGATGGTCTGAGCTTCTGCCGTTTGCTCGTCGACCGGCAACTGTTGGTATGCCTGGGCGAGATCGAGCTTGGCGAAAACCTTGCCCCCTCCCAGCGAGTGCAGTAGGTGTTGCACTATTGGGACAGGGTAAGCACTTTGTTGCAGCGCGCCATTTAGGGTGGCCTTATAGTCCCCACAGATTCTCACCGACCCGTCTGGCTTGATCGGGGTGACTATGGGGGTCTCCCACCAGGCGTGGTCTATGGGCTGCAGTACCTCCTGTTTGACGAGCTTATCAATTTGCTCGTCTATTTTGGGTTTCAGTACGAATGGCACCCACCTAGGTTTCAGGCGTTTGGGGGGGACCTTAGGGTCTAGGTCGAACGAGATAAGGGGCCCTTGGTACTTGTCCAGGTTTCCGTCGAAGACCTCTTGGAACTCCTGGGCTAGTCGCTGTTCCCAGCCGTCATCGGTGACGTGGTTGACTCCCGTGAGGGCGATGTCGAGCGGGGCGAACCATTGCAGTCCCAGTAGGCTTGGGCGGTTGCGGTTGACGATCGTTAGGGGGAGTCGTTCGGTGCGCCCCTTATACGTTATGTTAAAGTCTTTGGTGCCGACTACCGGGATGCGGTTTCCCTGGTAGTCCTTTACGATGAGTCTCTGGCTGTCTATGTTCCTCCTTTGGAGGGTAGGCACCAACCGCTTTATCTCGTGCCATGCAATCATGGAGAGGTAGGACCCGGAGTCTATCTCCATTTTGCACGGCTGGCCCTCGATGCGTACCTCGACATGGATTTTCCGGGCGTCGTTGGTGATGGCGTGGCCGATGGTGACCGTCTGGTGGGTCTCCTCTCTCTGCCGGTTGTCGCCGCCTCACGAGGATCGCCCGATCCGGTCCCATCGGCTGTCCGAGTGGCGCTCTCTGGTCCGGGGTGGTGTGCTCTCCCTCCTCCGGTCGTTCTGGTCCCATCGAGCCGGACTGCGGTTTTTCTTCAGGCGGAAAACCCGGGCAATGTGCCCCTTTTTGTTGCAATGCCGGCAGATGGAGTCAAAAAACCGGCATTCCGACCTGGGGTGGTCGCCGCCGCAACCGGCACAGTTGGTCCTTGACTTATGACCTCTCCGGTTCCGTTGGTCGCGCCCAGTCTGAAGTCGATGGATGTCTTCCTCGTCTTCGGACGTGCTGGATGTAGAGTGGAAATCGCCCTGGTGTGTAGTCATCTCGGTTTTTTGTTCGGTCAACCTCGCCGGGTTGTTGTTTCCGCCGCGGTCCCTCGTGTCAGGTCTGCGCATGCTGTCGGCGGAAGTTCGGGTTGCTTCTGCGGCTGCGGCTGCAGTGAGGGCGTCTGCTAAGCTGATGTCGCCCTTAGCCATCAGCCGGTTCTGGAGGGCGGGGTCCCACAGACCGAGCACTATTCGGTCTCTCAAGGCATTGTTTAGGTTATCAAATTCGCAGAGCCCCCCTAGGCGCCGCAGCTCGGCGACGAAGTCGCTTAATTTCTCACCCGATCTCTGGTCCCGCCGGTAGAAATTCGTTGCGCCGGATCAGGATGGGGACCTCGGGAGCGTAGTGTCGCCGAAGGATGGGTTCAAGGACATCCCAGTCCATGGCGGTTGCATCGGCGGGCTTGGCCAACGCTTTGGCCATCTGGAAGACTTCGGTCCCGCAGTGGGTGAGGAAGACGGCGCGTTTTAGCGGGCCCGAGGCGTCCTTCATACCGGTGCACTCGAGGTACATGTGGAATCAGTCAGAGAACGATTCCCAGTCTTCGGTGGCGGGGTTGAAGGGGGCGGGCGGTGCGATTTTCGCCATCTCGGTGCTTTGTCTGGCTTCCGTCGGACACGGGGTTCAGTTCAGAGTCTTGATCCCATCCTCGTCGCCAGTGTCGTGTCCGCGAAATGATGCCAGGAGTCGGTGATTTCGTGCAAAGCTCTTTATTTGAGAAACTGGAACCGAACCGGCGAAAGGAAAAAAGCCTGCGGCTTTTATTCCTTTCGCCGTGGCGGCCGCGGCCAATGGCAGCGCTTCGAATCTCCCGCGCTCTGAACGAACCAATCGCGGGAGATTCTTAACGAGCCAATCGGCGCGGCTCGCCAGACCAATCGGAAAGCCCCGCGCTTTGGCCAATCAAAGCGCGGGGATTTCAAGTATGTTAATGAGGACAGAACACCCTCACTGGTTTAAATGACTGCATATTTTCTTCTCCCGTAGAAATTTAAAAAATAGGATTTCAGCAAATGTGTGAGCAGGGATATTAGTGATTTAGAACTCATTTCAAGCATAAATTCAGTCAGAGGCCTAAATAATCCTGCATTTTCACAGTTTTGTCTCTCTTCAACTGAGGTTGGTGAAATGTGAGGCCTTTTATGACTTGTGGGCTTCAACTCCCAGAATTCCTGAGCCAATCATAAAAGGGCCATAGTTCCCCACCCCTGTTCTACAACATGAAAGACAGGTACTAGCATACCATAAAACGCCATAAAGATAAATCTTTTGTTGGAGTTAAGGAGGCTGAGAAAATATGCAAAATGTACAAAAATACTTTTGTTAAGTACTGAGCATGGGTCGGAGTAAATGGAGACAGCCTCTGAATAGATGAACTGATGGTCCAGCTTCTTTATCAGGCGGTCGACCTGAAGATGTTTTGTGGATAACCACACATGGCCTCCTATAGACAGCGGAGGCATTGCCTGTTGAGAGCAATCTGCAAACTGCTTGTAATCTTCCTTGGCCTGTATCAATTGCTGCCGAACTAACTGCTGAACTGAGTGAAGTTCTGAAAGGAATTCCTGGGTCTCAGTAACAGGGGAATCTAATAGTGTCAAAGGGAAAAATTGTGGATGGTACCCCACATTAGCATAAAATGGTGTCATTTGGGTGGAGATGTGCTGGGAGTTGTTGAATGCAAACTCTGCCAGAGGGAGATAATCAGCCCAGTTGTTCTGCCATTGGTTTACAAAACCAATTCTCCATCCCCCCATCAGTCTCTGCCCTGACGACAAGCACACCTGCACCTGTAACGCAATCATCAAGCTTTTCCAAAATTGGACTGTAAATTGTACACTGCGGTCAGAAATTACCCTGTCTGGCAGACCATGGAGATGAAAAACGTGCTGCAAGAACAAAAAACATGCTGCAAGAACAAACAGGCAGTTGTACAGGTCGTTGGCAATTTATGACACAGAATGAAGTGGGCCATTTTTGTCAACATGTCAACCACCACCAGCACAGTTGTAAATCCAGAGGATGGCAGTAAATGAGTCAAGAAGTCCATGGAAATTGCTCCTCATGGTCTTTCTGGAGTCGGCAGAGGTTGGAGGAGACCAGGAGACGCAGCCATCGTGGTTTCCACTTGCCTGTGTGGTACACAGGATGTGACATAGGCATGGACATTATGCCATACTCGAGGCCACCAAAAAGTGGCCCCGTGAATACATACAACCGGCCCCGATGCTTGAGAAAACCCTCCTCCAAAGTCCATGGGGATTCGGGTCCAATCTCCCCCATCCTCTGCTGCAACCAAGCATCTAGGTGCTGTGCCTCTCGCACCTGAGTCCACAAGTCCACCGGTTCTTGGACTGCGGCCAAGGATTCTGCTGGCAGCACCATCCACAGAGGAAAGGGGTAAAGGTACTCAGGTTTGTGGACAGGGCATCCGCCCTCCGATTGTGACCACTGGGGATATAGGTCACAGAAAAGTTGAATTGGGCAAAAAACAATGACCATCGGATCTGCCGCTGGTTCAACTTTCTTGCTGTTGACAAATGTTCTAAATTCCGATGGTCCATCCAGACCTCCATCTTGTGTCAGACCCCCTCGAGATGATGTCGCCAAGCCTGAAACGCAGCCTTGATAGCCAGCAACTCTTTTTCCCAGATGGTGTAATTGTGTTCGGAAGGAGTGAGTTTCCGGGAATAATAAGCGCAGGGAAAAAGAGTGGTGCTATCCACCAGGGCTTGCAACAACACTGCCCCAATAGCCACGTTGGACACATCCATCTCCACCACAAAAGGACGTTGTGGATCAGGGTGCCTCAGGACAGGTTCTGCGATGAAAGCATTCTTGAGCGCCTCAAAAGCCTGTTGCTGCGGGAGCCCCACTGGAATGGGACCTTCTTTCGAAGGAGCTGGGCTATTGGACCCATCAGCTTGGCAAAACCCGGGATGAAGGTCCGGTAATAGTTAGCGAACCCCAATAGTCGTTCAACGTCCTTCATGCCATGAGGGGGTTCCCAACTACATAAGGCCTCCACCTTATGTGGGTCCATGGCGATTCCTTTGGGAGAGATGATGTGCCCAAGGAACTCAATGGAAGTCTGGAAGAAGAAACATTTCTCCAGCTCCGCATAAAGTTGGTGCTCCCAAAGGCATTGCAAGACCAGACAAATATGTTGAAGGTGGGTGTCCCTGGACCCGGAATAGATCAGAATATCACCCAGGTACACCACCACGAACTGATGTAACATATCCCGAAATATGTCATTCATCAGGTGCTGGAAGACTGCAGGAGCATTGGTCAACCCAAATGGCATCACAGTGTACTCAAAATGGCCATATTGGGTGCCAAATGCCATCTTCCATTATTCCCCCTCTCGCATCCGCACCAGGTTGTAGGCCCCTCGAAGATTGAGTTTGGTGAAGATAGTGGCCTCCCTCAACCTCTCCAACAACTCTGGAATGAGCAGCAAGGGGACGCTATTCTGCACCGTGATGGTGTTTAGCCGGCAGTAATCACAGCACAAGCATAAGTCTCCCGTCTTCTTCTTGACAAAGAGGACTGGGGCTGAGAGTGGGGATGATGAAGGCCGGATGAACCCTTGGGCCAAGTTTTTGTCCAAAAAGTCCCGTAGTGCAGCCAGCTTGGGCTCGGACATGGAGTACAAACATCCCTTTGGCAGTGGTACATTGGGCAGAAGGTCCACTGGGCAATCATAGGGCCGATGCAGGGGTAACCGGTCCACCTCCTTCTCACTGAACACATCCATGAAGTCCGTCAGTTCAGGAGGTATGGAGAGGGCAGAGGTGGTGATGTCCTGGCCAGCACAGGTTTGGCGGAAGTGGTCCATGCACTACAGACTCGGAAAAGAAATGGCATTCCGTGACCAGCCACCTGAGGATCATGAATCCCATGCCGAGGACTAATGGGAAATGGAGGTCCATGGTAACATAAAAGCAGATCACCTCCTCATGTTCTCCAATGACTAGGCGCAAAGGCTGGGTGGTGAATTTAATGGGTCCTGCAATAAGTTCCCACCCATCAATAGTCTTCACCTTCATCAGAGGTTCCACCAGAACCAAGGGGACATCAAAATGGGCCACAAAGTCCTGGTCCATAAAGTTAGTCGTGGCCCCTGAGTCCACCAGCGCATTCACTGGAATCCCTTCCGACTGGTTAGCCAAGAAAACCCGAGTGTCCAAAATCAGATGCCGAGGGGTCCAGAGTCAACCTCCGCTAATTCAGGCGGGTGTTTGATATGTGCCTGGCCTAGGGTTTCCCCTAGGCCGGGCCTGCCCCATTTCTCGACTGATCACGCCAAGATTCAGGCACAGGCTTGAGCGACCCACCTCGCTTTAGAGGACAAAAATTAGCGAAATGTCCTGCCCCCCCACAATACAAGCACAAACCCCCTTGGCATCTCTGCATTCGCTCCTGGGCCATCAGGCAAGGTCTGAACCCATTGGCTCCTCAGCCATTGCCATGACACATTGGGTGACCCAGGGCGCTGTTAGCACAGGGGGCTGCGGTACAGATGCAGATGGCTGCTCCTGGATGGTACGACGGTTCTTTCACCGTTGGAGATGTGCATCGATGTGCAAGCATTGCACGACCAGAGCGTCAAGGGTCAGGGCCGGTTCCACTCAAACTAACTCATCCTGCAGCTCATCTGATAGGGCATCCTGGAAGGCGTCCATTAACGCTGCATCATTCCAGTTGGAGTCCAGGCACAAAAGCCGAAATTCAGAAATAAACTCTTGCAGGGGGCGCTTCCCTTGGTGAAGGTCCTTAAGGTGCCTGGCTGCTGTCTGCACTCGTATGGGGTCTTCATACATGTGGCGCATGTGTTGCCAAAAACCCTGGTAATTAGTTAATAACGGGATGTTCTTGAGCAACCAAAGTGTGGCCCATCTGGTGGCCGAGCCAGAAAGGAGGCTTATCATAAACACCACCCGAGCCCGGTCATCTGGGAAATCTTCTGGCCTCATAGCCATAAATAACTGGCACTGTCCCATGAAAGCTGGGAACATCTCAGGCTGCCCAGAAAACTTATCTGGCACAGTCACTGTGCATTTCTGACAAGGAGGGGGAGGAGGAGCTGCATGAGCCTGCAGCAAAGCAATTTGGGCTGTTAATTGAGCCACTTGCTGTTGTAGAGTTTGATTTTCATCTTGCAGATCTTGTTGAAACTGCTGCTGGTGGTCCATCTTAGGTAAAAGATGGTTTAAGTCAGGTACGGGACAAAAATGTTCTTTCTCACTTTTCTTCTTTCCCAAAAGATGAAAGAATACAAACTCACACAAACACAGGCAGGCAAGCTGGCTCAGACTTCACAGAGTTAATTCTTTGGAATTGATAATATCCTTGGCATTCCAACACCCTCTGCCTGCCAAGTCCGAACTGATAACAAATAAAAATCTACTCACAGAAAATTACAAGACAGTCCACAAAAATCATTCACAAAGAAAATCTGAAGTAAGATTAAACTTTGTCCCATACAAAGTTCCAGCCGAAAACACACCCATTTTTATCCCCTGTGGGGTGTGGCTCAATGACTCAGCTCACTCTCTGACCCTCCCACACCTCCTACATTGCTGCTCACATTTCTCCCTACGACACTGCTTAGGATCAAGCCAACACTTTTCCTCTTTACTCTCTTTCAGGGGCTGTTCTGATATGCCTTCCTCCTTGTTAGGGATACACACCCTAGCAGAACATGCAACGACAGTCTAGCAGGCAGGCAAATATGTGAGATAAATGTTGTTGTAGCTTACACTCAGTAAAACAGATACACTGTGCCAGTTAAATAGCTTTTTATTCCAGCAAGAGTTATAGCATAGTGAAACAGTCCATATATCATACACTAGTTCAGTCCATCCAGGGATTAATCAGTTGCAAAGTCCAGTGTCGAAAAAGAGGTCAGTAAACTTACAAATAAGCAATCCAGTAATATATCTCTTTTGCACTTAGAGATATGAAGAAAATCAAACCTCTTTTCTTCTCTCAGCAATAGCAAGGAAAAACACGCAGTTATCACCATCAATCCATCATTGTCAGCAATCCAGTCAAAGCCAGCAAACAGTGAGCTCTCTTGCTCCCTCTTATGGTGATTTTACAACCACACTCAAAATACATGTTTTAACAGTTAAAGTGATACACACACTTAAACTCACTAACATAGTTTATATATATTATTTTACCCAAACTAAGTTAGGTAACCAATGTTATTCCTAACACTCCTGATTAATCTCAGGCTGTTCCTCTCGGTTGTCTGATGAAACCTGAGGCATTATCAGGGAGGAAGGTATTCCCAGTTCCTCATCATCATCTTCCAAGTCCTCTTCCTCTGACAGCATAGGCTCGGGAACCAGGGCACAACATACATACATACATACATACATACATACATACATACATACATACATACATATTCTTAAGTTTTCATGGGTACTTACATGTATAGTATTCAACTTTGTTTGGGTATTTTCCCACATCATTATAGTTGTGCTTTTAAAGTTGTAGCAACATTTCGGCAGAATCTCATCTGCCATCATCAGGCTTCTGTATTATGTTTGTCTGTATTGTGTTCATCAGATGAACACAATACAGAAGCCTGATGATGGCAGGTGAGATTCTGCTGAAACATTGCTACAACTTTAAAAGCACAACTATAATGAAGTGGGAAAATACTCAAACAAAGTTGAATACCATGTATGTATGTATGTATGTATGTATGTATGTATGTATGTACCGTGTTTCTCATATAATAAGGCCGGGTCTTATTTTTTTTTGATCCCTGAAAAAATAGCTAGGACGTCTTTTCGGGGGTGACTTAATTCCCACCCTTGCATCCTCGCCCCAGCCGTTCCTAACGGGTGATCATGGCGAAGCGCGGAGCTCCCTACTCCCACCTTTGCTGCAGACACCTTTGGCACCCACAGCTGTTGCTTTCCCTTCTGCCCATTCCACCAAGTTTGGAGCTGCCGCTTCCGTGTTTGGAGTGCCGTTGCCATTTGGGGCTCCAAACAGTGGCAGTGCTCCAAACGCGGAAGCGGCAGCTCCAAACATGATGGCGGGTGATCTTTTTATTTTGGTCCACGTGAAGTTCAGAGTGAGCAAGAGAGGGAGACTGCGGTGCCTCCATCCGGGATGGCAACCTCACTAGTGGATCACAAAGTGGCTGGAAGCCTGAATCAGCGGGAAACGATGGCGATCTTTTTGGAGCGAGAGGAAAGGGAGAGAAGAGTTGCGAGGAGTAATTTGCAGGAGGAAGTGGGTGTATCCCATGGCAGGGAGCCCAAGGAAGAAGGGCCGGTAGGCAACAGAGAGCATCCTGTAGCTCTGGAAGCAGTTTAGAGACGCGCCTGGGAAGAGGTGCAGATGCTGCCTTGTAGTCCCCAAGCCAACTGCGTGCGCCGCCTTTAGTTATGTGCGCTCCTTGCTTTGGGCATCTCCGTGTGATCGCGACCCTGTCTTTTCCACCTGGTGCCCTTGCTGCTTTCTGGCTCTTTAGCAACTGGCTTCGCCTTTGCTGCTGTTTGGAGCTCCAAATGGCGGCGGAAGCTCCAAATGCGGAAGCTCCAAACATTACGGTGGGCGATCTTTTTATTTTGGTCCGCGCGAAGTTCAGAGCGAGCATGAGAGGGAGACCGTGATGCCTTGCTAAAGAGCCAGAAAGCAGCAAGGGCGCCAGGTGGAAAGGACAGGGTCGCGATCACACGGAGATGCCCAAAGCGCGGAGCGCACATAACTAAAGGCGGCGCATGCAGTTGGCTTGGGGACTACAAGGCAGCATCTGCGCCTCTTCCCAGGCGCGTCTCTAGGCTGCTTCCGGAGCTACAGGACGCTCTCTGTTGCCTACCGGCCCTTCTTCCTTGGGCTCCCTGCCGTGGGATACACTTCCTCCTGCAAATTATGCCTCGCAACTCTTCTCTCCCTTTCCTCTCGCTCCAAAAAGATCGCCATTGTTTCCCACCGATTCGGGCTTCCAGCCACTTTGTGATCCACTAGTGAGGTTGCCATCCCGGATGGAGGCATCACAGTCTCCCTCTCTTGCTCGCTCTGAACTTCACGTGGACCAAAATAAAAAGATCTCCCGCCATCATGTCTGGAGCTGCCGCTTCCGTGTTTGGAGCACTGCCGCTGTTTGGAGCCCCAAATGGCAGTGGCACTCCAAACAGGGAAGTGGCAGCTCCAAACTTGGCAGAATGGGCAGAAGGGAAAGCAACAGCGGCGGGTGCCAAAGGCGTCTGCAGCAAAGGTGGGAGTAGGGAGCTCTGCAATTTGCCATGATCACCCGTTAAGAGCAGCTGGTGGTGAGGAATTGCTGCCTGGGGGTGCTCCTAACAGCAAGTCCCCCGCCCTTCCCCCTTATTTTGCATGTTTTAAAATAGGCCTAAATTTGGGGGGAGGGGCTTAATTTGATTTTATGTCAAAGAAACATGGTGGGGCTTCCTATTGGTGGAGGCCGTATTGTTGGAAAAACACGGTGTGTAAGCTTTAGCTACAATAATAAAAGATAATGCAAACTGGAAAGAGAAAATACATGAAACTAAAAAAGAAAGCAAAAAGAGAAAAGAAGTTAAGAAATTAATATCCCATCCTCAGCACAACAAATTTAAACAAGTTTTACTATCTCTTCCCCTGCTCTTAAAATAAATAAAAACCTTCATACCATAACTCAAATCTTCACTATAAGCCAGCCCAGTAAACAGCATCTTTTCCAATGCAGGTGCCAGCTAAAAGTCTAAAATAAATGATAAAACTTATCATTCCATAGCTTAACTCTTAATTGTAAGCAGTCCAATATACAATATCTTTTCTAGTCCAGTTATTACCAAGTCTAGAAAGAATCTCTCAGAATAATAACATTCCCCATTTTAATCCTAATCAAATAAGCTAACTTTATCTTCCTTCTTGCTCTTTAATCCAAGGGAATCTTATACTCTTTGAAAGCTCTGACAGCAATTGGAGCAACAATGACAAATTTTTTCATCTCTGTTCTTCCAACTTCTAGAGTCTGCTGCCTTGCAGTCTCCTTGCGGGGAACAATCATATGGAGTACAATATGGGCAATCTCATATCTCTCTTTCTCCAGAGGTGATCAAAAGAGCCAATCTATTCATCAGCTTCTTGTTCTTAACTGCAATATCAGTTCTGTGAAATGTGGAGCCATCTTCACTTTGCTATTTCTTGTCCAGAAGTCACTATCGACCAGTTTTGAAAAGGAACCACTTGACAAACATCTTTTAAAATTACTTAGCAGAATTAAATAACTTTTAAAATTAATTAGCAGAAAGATAGATTGAGCACTAAGTTTTCCTTGCAGGACCTTATCAGAGGGGTGAGTTGAGGAAGAAATAGAATCTACCTAGACTTCAGCCTGGTATTAAAAATAAGTAAGAAATTAAAAAAAAAACAATAAATGCATATTTGGTGTGTCTTACCGAGAAAGCATTGGAAAAATATATTTGCTAACTTATTTTTAAAGACAGTTATTAATACGTACCCAGTTTGTTAGTCTCTGCTTTGAAATCCTGAAAGGAGCTTCTAGAAGCAACAAGACAGGGAGGAGGGAAGAAGGGACTGATGAAATATTTTTTTCAAGAATTAAGTTTCAGCTTTATGATAAACAATTCAGAAAGTGAGGCATCAGTTATTTTTCTGTTATGTCCTTTTAAAAAAAAACTAATAGGAATTAAAAAGTTTCATAAATGGGAAGAAGAAATTTACTTGTAAGAGAATGATGGGGGGGTGGGGAATCTCTCCAGCTTTGGAGATCACTCTGGCATTTGTTGTCAGCCAGGAAATGAAAGGAAGTTGTAAATGTATACATTTTGCCTCCTAAGGATATCATATCTAGAGAAAGACCAGCTCAGACCCATCCATCAACCAGAGAAGGAGCAGCTGCAGAAAAATGGATACTCCTATTCCATGAAGAATGCTTCCCTTCATGCCCTCAAGAGCTGCATTGTTATAGAATGTTATAGATTGTACAGATTGCTTATTAGCAGATATTAAGCTCTCGTAAGTATCATAATACTGTATACTAGGCATGAGTAAAGTTCACCAATTCAGGAACAGAATATTCCAGAGAATACTAGAAATTCCATTCCTCTTCTAGACCACGTTAAATTGGTGTTCCAAGTAAAACACTCTTGTTAAGCTACACTGCCACAGAATACTCCAAACCACTTCTATTTCATAAGACTTTCTTCCAATAACTACCAAACTGTTTCCAAAATACAGATAGGCTATAAATACAGATAATTTATAAGATAGTCCTTAACTTATAACTGCAACTGAGAGCATCATCCATCTCAGAGGTGGTATTCAGCAGGTTCTGACCAGTTCTGGAGAACCGATAGTGGAAATTTTGAGTAGTTCAGAGAACCAGCAAATACCTGACTGGAGATTTTACAGTATCCTTCCCCTGCCATGCCCACCAAGCCACGTCCACAGAATTGGTCGTAAAAATTTTTGAATCCCACCACTGATCCATCTGTTTAGAACATTTTGTTTCCAAACTGGTGAGTTTTGTATACCTCCCCATATGTTCCCATATATGCAGTAACTTCAGAATTGTTAGAGGTTATCGTGACAGTGGTTGTGGATGTTTATATACACTTGTGCATCTTATATATGCACCTATTTTAGTGTAGAAAAAGAAAATGAATAGGCATGAGAGAATGGGAATAGCTGAACGAGTAAACCAAATAACACAAAGAGCAAAAACAATGTCAATAGATAGGAACAGTTTCTGAGGCAGCTCATCAACAAGACAAGATAACTGATCAGAACTTGGCTGCATTGTGGAATCAATGAGAAGCTGGAGAGCCTGCATGGAAACAGCATGATGTACTTGTTAGAAGATGTATCAGCAGTCAATCAACCAGTCCAGATACAATGATTTGAATAGTGAAGATAACCAAACTATTATATCTCCCACACGCTGGACTTACAGAAGAGCCTGAAAACTTGGCTATGCCATTGGACCCCAATGGGGGGCCTGCTACATTAGGGATTGATGATGGATTAAATCCCCAGGCTGCCCATTATCTTAGTTTTCAGCTTTTCTATTGTATTTAACTCTCCTAATTTTAATTGCTTTGTATTAATTTTTTTCTTTTATTATATTGTAAGTCTCCCAGAGTAACTATATCAGTGAGAGGGAAAGCATAAAAACATAACGAATAAGCAAATAAAATAACAGCTTAGCTGTGGAGCTAATAACAACAAAATAGGATTTATTCCTAATATGGAAGTGTACAAAAATATAAGTGATAAAAATATAAATATTTGGGTTCCTCTCCTGGGAAACAGCCTGCTTCCTGGGATACAGATGAACCCCACTCTCATGAATTCTATTCTGTAATATACTAAGCCTTCAACAAGTGCTTTTCATATGCTTTCAGAGAATTTGGAAATGTGATAAATTTAAGCAATGTATTAGAATTTACTGGTATGAATCATTTCTGATATTGTTTCTAATCCCTCACTATCTCATGTTCAATATCATTCAAATGCTCCATCTTTTTCCCATCCTTATCCCAGAGGTTGCCAATACTTTCGGGTTCCAGGTATTATTATTTGTTCTCAAAGCAATTTTAATTGCTTTGTATTAATTTTTTCCTTTTATTATATTGTAAGTCTCCCAGAGTAACTATATCAGTGAGAGGAAAGGCATAAAAACATAACGAATAAGCAAATAAAATAACAGCTTAGCTGTGGAGCTAATAACAACAAAATAGGATTTATTCCTAATATGATATCTAGGAATGACTCTGTGTGTGTTTGTGTGTGAAAGAGATGAATAGATCATGCAATATTCTTCATAAACATTCATAGAACATTCCTCTGGAAGAATATTTTTATTTTTCATAAATATTTGCTTATTTTAGCACATTGTCCACTAATTTATCCATTCTACTTTCTTCTGAGATGCTAGGTGCTAGATGGAAGCAAGTTATATCAAATCAAAGATTGACAACCGTGACTCAAGGAGTCACTGCATTCAGTGTCAGTGCCCTTTTCTTTGTATTATTTTTTTAAAAAATCAAATGACCCAAGTATTGTGAACTTTTGTGAATGAAGAAAATCTTTCATGATTTCAATTTTGCCGTATGGGATCTCATATGATTTCAGTTTTTCTTTTCTCTTTTTCTTTTCTTTCCTGGATATCATAAAATTTCTGGGCATGATAACACTTCCTGGTGATATTGTGAGACTGCAGGTAGCTTAAACACAATGCTAGCCAAGGCCAGAAAAGGATCTGAGAAATTAGGATTAGAACAGAGCAGAGTTGGAGATCAAATAAAAATCAGAAAGGACAGAGTGAATGTATTTATTTTGCTATGAATTAAAGTCCAAGCTGTGAAAGCACAAATATTTAAGATAAACATTATGAACATCAAGCCTATGTTTGAAAGCATCTCTAAGCAGAGCCTTAAATCAGTATGTCTCCAGGATAATGTATACGATTTCAGAATGAATTTTAGAAAATATATATGTTAGGTTCTCTGCCCCAATCAGTGTTTAAGCTAAAATTTAATATGAACCATTCCATTCCCTGTAAAATACCATGAAAACAGATGTCAAATAAATAAATAAATATTTTTCTCAAAATTGAATATCAAAACTTGCAAAGCACAATAGTAACCATTGGAGGGCACCATTGCTTTGCATCCATCCAGTTTATATTCAAAAAATTTAAACTCTATTATCTACTTAAACAACAAGAAAAATAGTATGGAAATGTCAATCTAGTAAAAAAAAAATTGTACCAGACTTTCAGATATAAAATGTGGCTTGCCGAACAACATTTTAAGATTTAGACATCAAGACATTTGTTATATAATAAAAGCTTTGATTGGTCTTAGGCTAAATATCAACGTGCACTTATTACCATGTCGCAGACAACATCCAACCTCTTAGAGAAGAGTTTGCATGTGCTACTGAGCAAAATGGCAGTTGCATTTATCATCTTGATTTTCTCTATACTTAAAAGAGATTCTGAGAGTTCCAAAGATACTTTGAGGTGATTGCATCCCCAAGAAGTCACAAACAACTTAATAAGAAAAAAAATCAGAGTTATCTTTAAAAAAAAAAAAAAAAGCTTGCCTAGGCAAATCAGGAGCACTGGAAAATCTTACTTCTGCTTTGCCTGAGCACATAGGCAACAAAGCCTGCAGCAAGATAGGTCAACCCATTTGTTGAAACCAGCTGCTGATCACAGCAGATCTACTATTAATATTTTTTAGTTATTGTTTTGTTTTATTTGTGAGAGGAGCCACAAAATTTCACCTTTTTAGGCTGCTCTGGTATTGCACAATTTGAAAATCTCTTCTTAAAAGAATCCAGATTTTAGGCATATTTGCAATGTTATTCTCACCATATTTAAACTCTTATTTAAGGAGAGAGGAGAGAGAGGGGTAACCTTTTTTTTTTTTTTTACTGTTGTTGACTGGTGAATGTTGTTTACTGGTGAATGTTGAGAGCAAGGATGGCAATGAGCAGGGTGAAGGGCAAGCAATCACTGTTATTCTTGGTGAGATGTGTGTGGGGAGCCTGGCAAAATACTTGTAAATTATTGCAAGTAAATAAATTACAGAGTACTTTCTCCCTTGGGAGAAAAAGGAGAACATTTTCAGGTGAAGTAAAATGTGGGGTTCCTGGAATGCATCTTAGCCAGTCTTCAAACTGGCCAGTATGGTTAATTGCATGTTTGTAAGAGAAGGCTAGTGCTTATTCATCCATATATCTTTTGACTAATTTTTAAAAAGTTTGCACAAAAATTCCTTTCCATATTTGCTGCATGAAGATTATCAAAGGAACTGCAGTTGGAAGGACAGTGATCATAGTTTTGAAGGGGCTGAATTGAAGCTGATTGCTGGAATTAGGAAATAAATAGTCTATTGGCTGATAAGGGGGGGAAAGCAAACAATTTTTAAAGTCACACTACACCAAAGTTTGGAATTCTGGGATAGAAATGGTGGACTGAAGAGATCCCTCTAAAAAGTAGATCCAATGACCATGGCAATAAGAAGAGTCAGTGAGCAAATTGGCTCTTCAATAATTCTTCTCCAGACAAAGAGAGGACTTGAGACCACATAGAAGGTTCCAGATAGTTGCTCCTTGCAAGAAGCAGGACAGTGGTCTCTGACAGCTTTAAAGCTCTGGGAGACAAACTTTCTTATATATATTTATATTTACGTGTGTGTGTGTGTATTTATATTTATTTATTATATATTTATATGTATAATATATATATATATATATATATATTTATTCTTAAGTTTTCACGGGTACTTACATGTATGGCATTCAGCTTAGTTCAGGTATTTTCCCACATCATAGTAGTTGTGCTTTTAAAGTTGTAGCAACGTTTCAGCAGAATCTCATCTGCCATCATCAGATGGCAGATGAGATTCTGCTGAAACATTGCTACAACTTTAAAAGCACAACTACTATGACGTGGGAAAATACCCGAACTTTTTAAAAGTTCAAAAAGAAGAATGAAGAAAAACAATAGCAATAAAAAGCAACACAAACACACACACACACACACACACAATCAAGAAGAAACAAATTTTGCTACACTCCAAAGTTTGTTCATGCATCATGCCTAACCAAATGCCTTTGATAACAGCTAGGTCATATTACTTTACATTTTCCCATAATAGGGAAGATTGTGATCATGAGAGCTTCCTGATGAACAGCTTCCTGATAGACACCCTGTCTCATTGAATTGTAGAATAATTTGATATATTGTTTTATTAAGCCAGAAGTGTTCAAAATATGCTTTCAAAAAGGAATTCTGCATCCCTTCCTTCATACATCTGCTGTGAATAGGGTCACATCCACAACGGCCTTGAAATGAGGTGTTGTCAAGTTCTGTTGCTGCTTAATTCATTGCAAAATATTACTTTTAGCACTGAAGAAAAATGAAGAGGAAAGAAAAGAATAAGATAAAAGGATGTTTTGCATCTAAGCAACACCAAGTTTATTACACATTGTACGTACCAATAGTCTTGCAGAGAATTATTTTGTCATTTATGGACAAAAATGCATTTTGTTAAATAAATGTGCAAATCACTTCTTCCTTAAACAAAGCAAGCAAAAAGTTCTTCTGAAGAAGAAAAAAGAAAAAAAAGCAGCAGGTGATTCTGAACATAATTTCTATCAGAGCACAAGGACACTTAAAAAAGAAAATAATTTATCTAGCTTCAGCACTGCACTACAATATCCTTCCTTAACTATACCCTTTCCTGGGGTGGTTGCAGCTATGGTTTTTTAAAAAAAGACAAGATGATACTACACACAAAAAACAGTCTATCTTCAGTCATGGCCATCATCTTGATATTTTTGACCAAACCCTGCAGATATCCCTGCCTTTCCACTAACATGTAATCCATGATCAGAGGAGGTGAGCAATCTTAAACCCATTTCATCTAGCCCTTTGTTGGATTGCAATCTTTCCCAGCACAATTGTCCAACTATTTCTAACAGGGCCCTGGAAATTGGAAGTGTGATGCTGAAGAAGAAGAGAACATGTGAAAAAATTTTTATAACACTGGCAAACACATCACTTATTTAAACTCTCCCTACTATGTGTCCCCCCAATACATTGGAAAATGTATTTTATGAGGGCTATTAGAAGAATCCTATGGGTTTCCAGGACTTATAGTTTTCATGGGTCACATGTTTTTGTCTCCCAGTCTCCCATAATCCTTAATCGAAATTGATCTAAGATATTCTTCCAATATTGCTGAAGGACAAGAGAGTATGTACAACCTATCCCATTTCACATACACAGATTGAACAAAATGGCCACTCAATTTTCCAATTCACTTTTACACTGCTGATGGGAACATCAGCATCTTGAACAAACAGCTCAATTCTTCAGTAGAAACAATAGCTCAGAAGGATGAATGCTACTGTTCAGTAGATACAACACAACTGTGACCACTTGAGGCAACCATCTTACCCTGCTTTTCACAGCACCTGCCTGTAAGAGCCACATTTTCTTTCCTTCGGGAAGGGCTCCAAATGAACTCCATCAGAAATAACTCATAAATATCTGAACAAACAACATTCAGACTAACTTGCATCTCATAAAAAGCTATTTAAAGACATGTGTTCTGACAGATGAGCACAATTCAAAACGCATTGTCAATGTCTCCTTGAATGGTGACAAAATGTTTGCAGCCAAATTGCCAAGCTTGGAGCTGAAACCAATAGACAACCTCCATCTTATTATATCAAAGGTAGCAACTGTTATATTGTGCTGCGTATGATAGCAAACACTACACACTGGTGTGTATTTCATAACTAAGTTACATTTCCATGTTATTTTTGGAAGTTTGAATCATATATCAACTTCAGAAGACAAAGGCACCAGTGACTAGTACTGGGGTGTGATCTCTGGATTCCAGTGCCACTGGTTTGGTTATAGGATGCAGTAAATAATAGTAAGAAACCAAAAAAAAACCTGTTAGTTTCTATTATCTCCTTGTTGTGTCTAACTTTATGTTGTTACATTCCAAAATATCTACAGAAGTGATTAAGAGCTTGCTTTCGGGCATACATTTTGGACAAGGACAAACTCTCCATGTAGTCCATTGGCTGCCAGGTGAGACATTCCTACCTCACAGTTGCATGCTTCCACTCCATGGGGACCTACCTTGAGACTTACCTTGTATAAATAATGACACTGTGCCTTCATCTCAAGAGTCCACTATATTTCATTTGGTTGAAATCTCAAAGAATCTCTGCTTTTCAAGCACATATTCCTACAAATCCTTTTTTAGACTTTTTTTAGACTTTATTCTGCCACATGGCTCAACAGTTCTGATGAGAAGATACGACATATGATGCATGAGTCTGTGACAGTTGATGTAGAGCTTTCTCACATCTTGACTGCTCACACAATCAATACACTGTGTGAATCCACCCATATGCTATTTCCACCCAAACCGGTGTCCTTATCTCTCAAATATTTTCTCACAGTTTTTCCATCATGGTTTTCAGTCATTAAGCTTGATAAAGAACAGCTGGTTCCTATTTGTCCAATATTGTAGACATTTCCTTACTGTGGTGTCATAGGTTCTGGCAGACATGGAACAATTTCAGGGGAAATAGTAAGAGGCAAAATGGAAGAAAGAGAACATACCAAAGTTCCTGAACTTCTCCATGGTTTCATATTTCACAGATGTTAGCCAGGTGATTTAACAGCCCACCATAAAGTAGATTAAAATGAATCTTGATTCGTAACTGCTTTTTGTTCCTTTTTGCGGGTGACTTCTGAATATATGTAAATTTTCTGAGCTATCTTTCTATTGTCCTTGGGAAGATGCCATAGGGTGTTTTATCTCCACCACTAGAAGCAGAGATCTTCAGCTTGGTGGAGGAGGTCTGGGCTGAAAATTACCCATCCACCCACTTAGTGCTCTGACAGTGGAATTTGACTGCGGCAAAGAGAAGAAGCTGGAAAGATTTGGAACCTCAGAATCTCTTCTGAATTTTGAATTATATGTCACTCTTGGAACTTTTACTCATATTTTTTCCCCAGTGGAAAGAAAACATGCAAAACAGAGATAAAAATCCTGAAGAAGGAAGGGAAACCTCTTCAGACTTCAAGTCAGCCTTTTATTTGGATAAAGTAGGCTGGCTGCTTTTGGATATCTCTTCCTCCCTAAGTTCTTTAATGCAAACTTCTTCATTACTTTTAGGCTCTGAGATGGAGACAAGAAGAAATAATCATTTTTCTTTTGCTAGTGTTAGAAGTACAGATTAGCTTATTTATTAAATTTATATGCCACTAATCTCACTGTGAAAGAGATTCTGGCCTGAGATGAACAACTGTGACTCCAGCTGTGACAGCAATGTTTGTTTTTTTCATTTTGCATTCAGATCTCCAGAGCCAGTTTGATGATGGCTATTGATTTACTTCTATATTAGTTTTTCTCTCAAAGAAGTTAAAAGTAGTTCATTAAAGAGCAACAAAGTTTAAAAAATAATTCATTTTTAAACAAAGCTGTTAGATCGGAGGCGGATCGGTTCGACAGAGACGCGAGACCATTTGTGTGAGTTCAGCTCTTTATTATTAAAGATAAAAGGTCTGAGAATGCGAGCCGCGGCAGCCCTTCATATGGCAGCACTTTGAATCTCCCACGATCGGCTCAGCCAATCGCAGGAGATTCCCAGTGCTCCAATCACGGCCGACTTGTTGACCAATCAGGTCTCCACTGGTCCGGACCAATAGGGTGCAAGGGTTTTGGAGTATGCTAATATTGTATACCCTTCCCCTCTTGGTTTCGTCCTGCGGTGCGTAGTGATGTAGTCGCGTAGGTAGGCGAGGCTTTTTCCCTGCCTCTTTGACCTGCGCGGCTCAGTTCTGGTGTGGTCATCGACCGGTTCAGATGCCTCCTCTGTCACTCCGGTTCCTTGGGATGGAACCGCCTGGAACGTTGAGCTGGGCCTTTCCTGGTAGCTCCCTCCCAGTTCTCATGGGCTGGTTGAGCTGCCGCTTCTGCTCCCGCTTGGTTTTTCCTGGCCGGGTGAGCTGGTTTGGCTGCTCCTTCCAGGTGAAGACCCTGGGGTTTTGTGCTCCATTGGTCCTGCGTCTACAGATGAGTAGCATCGGTTTATTGGTTCATTTATTCTAGGTGGGGGGGTGTTCTGCTTGAGTTAGCTGGTTTTCTTCGGTTCCTTCTCCGCTTACCATTCCCCCCCCCCTTCTAGTTTCTTGTTCGGGTGTTTGGCTGGTTGTGGTGGCTATTCTTGACCTAAGTTGGTTTATGTGCCTTTTCCAGTTTTTCCTGTCGCTGGTTTCCAATTGGTATGATAGGGGCCCGGTTATCTGGGTGATTGTTGCTGGTACCCAGAGTGGTTCTCCCGTGAGATTTTTTGCGTATACTGGGTCCCCTATGTTAAATGTTCTGTGTTTGCTGGAGGAACCTGGGGGTTTGTCTGGGTTATATGTTGGGTGCATTCTGTCTGGTGTGGAGCGTAGTTTCCGGCCCATCATTAGTTCCGCCGGGCTTTTATTTGTGGTTGCGCTAGGTGTAATGTGTTGAATGAGGAGCATTTTATTGATTTTGTCCTGTATATTGGCTGTTTCTATTTTTTGGATCGCTTTCTTGGTGTATTGGACCATGCGTTCCGCTTGCCCGTTCGCTGCTGGGTTTGCCGGTGCAGTTAATGCATGGCGTATCCCTTGGCCTGCCAGAAATTGTTCAAACGCTAGTGCGGTAAATTGGGGCCTGTTGTCTGACACTATTACATCTGGCAGGTCGTGCGTAGCGAAAAGTTTGCTCAGTTTCCTTATCACCGCCTCTGTCGTAGTTGACTTCATAGTGCTTACCTCCAGCCAGTTGGAGTAAGCATCTGCTGTGATAAGGTACATATGTCCCTTGGTTGGCCCCGCGAAATCTATATGAATTCTGGACCACGGACCTCTTGGTTTTTCCCATTCTTGGGTTGGGGCAGCGGGTGGATTGGATCTGGACTCTTGGCATTTTTTACATTTGGCAACCCAGGTTTCGATCTGTTTGTCCATTCCTGGCCACCATGCATAGCTTCTGGCCAGGCTTTTCATCTTAACCATCCCCGGGTGCCCCTCATGCAACATTCCCAATACCTTTTCCTGTAATTTTTCAGGAATTACCACTCTGTCCCCCCAACGTATGCAGCCCTTTTCGATAAAGAGTTCGGTTTGTCTGTTCTGGAAGGGTCTGAATAGTTCGTCTATGTCCCCTTCCGGCCACCCTTTTCCCACCCAGCTCAAGACCCACGCCAGCCATTTGTCTTTATTTGTTTCTTTGGCAATGTCTGGCACGGTCACAAGTGGGTTGGCTATTGTCTCTATTTGGAGTACCTCTGTTGTGGGTTCCGGGTTGTCTTCCCAGTCCGGTAAGGGTGACCAGCTTAGGGCATCTGCATGTGCGATGTCCTTGCCGGGTCAGTGTATCAGCTGGTAGTTGTATGCTGCTAGGAATTCGGACCACCTCATCATTCTTGGTGTTAGAATGTTCGGTGTGGCCCAGTTTCCCACCAGGATTCCTAGCAGTGGCTTGTGATCCATGATGATTGTAAAAGTCCTACTGTAGAGGTATTCATGAAATTTCTTGACGCCGGCGACGACTGCTAGGGCCTCTTTGTCGAGCTGGCTGTAGTTCCGCTCTGGCTTTGAGAGTGTCCTTGATGAGAAGGCGATGGGTGCTTCCCTCCCGTCTGGTAGCTGGTGGCTGAGGATGGTGCCGATTCCAAATGGTGACGCGTCGCAAGTTACCATCAATGGCAGGGTCTCACTGTACTGGATTAGTACCGCGTTGGATGTTAGCAGGTTCTTTGTGTTGTTGAAGGTGCTCTCTTCCCATGCTCCTCAGGTCCAGGTGGCTGTTTTATCTAACAGACTATGTAGCGGTTCAGCCACGGTCGCCTTTTGAGGTAGGAAGACATTGTAAAAGTTTAACAGTCCCAAGAAAGCCTATAATTCCATTTTGTTTTTTGGTCGCGGTGCTTCCCTTATGGCTCTCAGTTTCTTTTCTGTGGGGTGAATCCCTTGTCTGTCTAGGAGGTACCCCAGAAATTCGACTCTTTCGGCCCGTAGCTGGCACAACCCTTTCTTGACTTTAAGTCCCGAGTCTCTGAACTTCTGCAGTACCTCCCTCAACCTGTCTTCTAGTTGTTTCTCATTTTTCACGGCCACCAAGACGTCATCAAAGTAGGGCACTACCCCTTCTATTCCCTGGAGGAGTCTTTCCATAAGGCTTTGGAAGACCCCAGGTGCCACGCTGACTCCAAACTGGAGCCAGTTGCAGCGGAAGGCCCCTTGGTGCGTTATGATGCTCTGGGCTTCTGCTGTCGTGGCGTTGACCGGCAGTTGCTGGTAGGTTTGCGCCAGGTCGAGCTTTGCAAAGATCCGGCCTCCCCCCAGTGAGTGCAGAAGATGCTGGACTACTGGGACGGGGTATGCGCTTTGTTGGAGCGCATGGTTTAGTGTGGCCTTGTTGTCACCACAAATTCTCACTGATCCATCTGGCTTGATGGGGGTGACAATTGGGGTCTCCCACCAGGCATGATCAATCGATTCCAGTACCCCTTGCATGATGAGCTTATCGAGTTGCTCATCGATCTTGGGCTTGAGTGCAAATGGCACTCGCCTGGGCTTAAGGTGGATTTGCGCGATGCTTGGGTCTATGTTAAATGAAATAGGGGACCCCTGGTACTTGCCTAAATTGTCATCGAAGACTTCCCGGAAGTCCCTCACGAGCGCCGCTTTCCAGTCTGCCTCTCCGATGTGGTGTGTGCCTGTTACTTCGATGCCCAGGGGTGCGAACCACTGCAGTCCCAACAGGCTCGGCCAATCTCGATTGACAATCGTCAGGGGTAGCACTTCTGTGTTGCTCTTGAAGGTGACTTTAAAATGGCCTCTACCCAATACAGGGATTCGGCTTCCCTGATAGTCTTTGAGGGTTAGTGTTTGGTCTTCCAGTTCTTGGCGGCGGATGGTGGGGATCAGGCGCTTGAGTGTGCGCCAGGAGACCATTGAGAGGAAAGACCCTGAGTTCACCTCCATGTCGCATTGCTGGTCTTCTATCCCGACCGTCACATATACCTTCCTGGCATCGCTGGTGGAGGAATGGCCGATGACGACAGTCTGGTGCATTTCCTCTCTCTGTCTCATCTCCTGGAATCGCCTGTTCTGACCTTCCCGGCTCCAGTGGTTCTCCGTCTGGCGATCTTGGGTCCTGGTGGGGGTTCTGTCTCTCCGTCGGGGGCTGGCATCTCATTGCCGCGGGCTGTAGTACTTCTTATTCCGGCACACTTTGGCGATGTGCCCCCGCTTCTCGCAATGCCTGCAGATGGCTTCGAGAAAACGACAGTCCGCTCAGGGGTGGTTGCCACTACAGCCGGCACACTGGAACCTCGACTTACGACTTCATGGTTCCCGTCGCTCCCGCGCTGACTGGAGATGGTGGATCTCCTCCTCCTCGTCTTTGGTTTCTGAGATGGAGTCGATGTCGCCATGGTGTGTGGTTGTGTGGTCTGTCGCTGGCCTCCTCTCGGTGGTCGACGTTGCCTCTCCAGTCGCCGCTCATGGCATGATGCCCGATTGTAGCATCCAAGCCGCTGATTTCTTGGCTGTTTCTGCTGCAGCGGCTTCGGTGAGGGCATCAGCGAGGGAGATGTCTCCCTTTGCCATGATGCGGCTCTGGAGGATGGGGTCTCGGAGTCCCAGGACAACACACACCGTGTCACAGGGCTTTGTCCAGGTCGGTGAACTCGCACAGACCCCCCAGGTCCCGTAGTGCCGCTATGAAGTTGGCCAGTCCTTCGCCCTCGCATTGATCCCGCCTGTAGAATTCGTGCCGCCGGATAAGGATGGGCACGACGGGGGCATAGTGGCTCCGCAGCAGGGGCTCGAGATCATCCCACTCCATCGTTTTGATGTCTGTTGGTTTGGCCAAGGCTTTGGCCATTTTGAAGACTGCAGCCCCACAGTGTGTGAGGAACACGGCTTGTTTCTTGTGGCCGTTGGCGTCCTTGAGGTTGCTACTCTCGAGGAACATTTGAAACCTATCGGTATAGGATTCCCAGTCCTCAGTAGCAGGGTTGAAGGGAGCGGGTGGCGAGTTGATTCCAGCCATGTTTCTGGTTGCTGTGTGCCACCTCGCCACGTGCTGGATGGTCTCTTTGTCTCACGATCCCACCTTCGTCGCCAGTGTTAGATCAGGCGACGGATCAGTTCGACAGAGACGCGAGACCATTTGTGTGAGTTCAGCTCTTTATTATTAAAGGTAAAAGGTCTGAGAATGCGAGCTGCGGCAGCCCTTCATATAGGGCTGACTCGCGGCTCGGCAGCCAATGGCAGCACTTTGAATCTCCCGCGATCGGCACAGCCAATCACGGTAGTTTCCCAGTGCTCCAATCACGGCCGACTTGTTGACCAATCAGGTCTCCGCTGGTCCGGACCAATAGGGTGCAAGGGTTTTGGAGTATGCTAATATTGTACAAAAGCAATAAATCAAACAACCTAAAAGATGGTCTGGCCCCAGAATTGTTTTTATTGCACAAATGCCTAGATGGTCAGGATAAAGCATTATATCAAATTAAGTACCTATTTCAAGACTATAGTAAAGTCTTAATGTCTCTAAGAAGAACCAAAATGCCTTAAAACTCTAATTTACCAGTTAGAGTCATTTGACTAGGAACCTTGTAATCTACTCACATGAACTTGCCAAAGATGAATTTGAAAGGAACAAGCTCTCTCTCTCTCTCTCTCTCTCTCTCTCACACACACACACACACACACACAAATAAATGGAAATTCCACACACCCTTGACAACAACAAAGTCTGGAAAATTTCAGAACCATGGCGAGAATATTTTAGGATGACTAAGTCATGGTTACAGTTGCTATGCAGCTTTGTGGCTGTCATAGAACTTTAATCATGAAAGATACCAGAGCACATTATAAACTGAGGACCCAGGTTTCACAGCTAAATCAAGCAGTAGAGAGAATAAAGTTTAAGGTATCTCTGAGAATACTGTCATATGTGAAATATGTGGGCCTTCATTAAATTATTGTAGTGTAGAGGTTACACACCATTTCCACTTTACATCATTATCTTCCATTTTCTCATCTCTCTTTTGCCTCAAGATTTGGACAGAATATTTTGGCTGCATTGTTCCCACAAAGGGATTGCTCCTTTGGAATGTTTTCTTCTAAAGGCATCCATCCATCCATCCATCCATCCATCCACAGCCATCTCTCCCAAGCCTATTGATACTTCTGGTCTGTTGCTCCTATGCTCTGGCATGTAGTTGTTGATACTTCAACTATACAAATGGGATTCCCAGCCTGATAACTTGGAAAAAATGCAGGGGAGGGAATAGAAAGGTGCATTAAAAAACCGAGAAGATAAAAAGCCTATACATACAGGGCGAAATACTTTTTTTTTTTTTTGAGACAAATTTTATTAATTTTAAAGACAAACAAAACATCATTAAACATTGAACACATAAAACCTCTTTCCATTATAAATTTTTACAAGTCGAATAAAACATTATTTTATAAAACATAATTCTAATTTATCCCATTTCCATATGGACATATAAATATCTTTTAGCAAATTTCTCATTATTTCTCTTTACTCTTATTCAATTACATTTCTTTTCTATATTTATCCATTTTATAATCATATTCATTTCTCTCTGACTTGTTTACAATTATTCTCATCTGACATTCCTCCAAGGTTTTATTAATTCTCAAACTAATATAAACATACAAACATAAAACTTCTTTTTAGAAAGTGGCTTGGCCCCAGATTACCTCTCTTTATACGGACTTCAATTAGATTTATGCTCATCTTATATACCATTACCTATCTTATTTACCATTCTATATTTTCTATATAACTTCTCCCCACTTTTCACTCTTCTTAATTCTATTTTATTTATTTCATCTTAATTTAAATCATTATACTTGTATCTTTTGTCCATTCTTTTCCAATTATCCATTTATCTCATTCCTTATAATAATAAAAAAAAGATTTCTCCTAAAATCACAAATCGAAGTATGATGCCTTTCTGTTGTTCCCCTAAATTGACATTTAAAATAACACCTAGTTCCCAATCTGATTCTGCTTAGTACATTCTACCTACTAAATTTTAAGAAAAAGAAAAATAGTAAATCTATAAAATAATTAAATACATAATTAAATATTAAATCTTGTAACATTCCAATTATCTATTTCAAAGACAAATGCTGCAATAATAAGTTTATAATAACATCAATGCAATAGTCAATTAAACTCTATAATTGAACTAAATATTTTAGACATTCCCTTTAATATTTTATTAAATTTTAAAATCTATTATTACTAAACATTTTAGTGTTTTAATCTTTTATTAGATCTTATAAAATTCTAATTTTCTATTTCTAATACAAATACTATGATACTAACCTATGTACCTTGCAGAATATTTTTTTTTTTAAATTATACATTCCCTTTAGACCTAAAAAAAAAATTGCTTTTTCCCATCTTGTTTCATACCTTTGTGGCTTCCCCCCCCCCCTTTTCCGTTCCTTTCTTATCCCACCTGGCCTTTTTACCCCCCCCCCCAACCTCTGCCTTTTTAGCTTCCCCTCTCTGTTGTATTCCTCTTTTCTTTTGCTTTCTAAGATTGTATTGATTTTGCATCTTATTTTTCTTTTTCTTGGGTGTTTTTTTAAGTCTTAAGTCCTTCATTTGCCTTCCTCTCTTTCTCCTTTCTTTCTTAATCAAGCTTTTGGATTCATTAAAGATGGCTTCTTCTTCTTCTTCTGCTTCCTCTATCAATTGTTGTGTTTGCTGATAAATAGCAAGTGCCATTTCTAAAAAGTGAAAGGCTTCTCCCACAGCGTCCTTGCCTTCTTTCTTTGTTTTTCCATATTCCTTTCTTAGTTCATCAACAAATAAAGCCTTTTGAACCTTTTCTTCTTTTCTTTTTTTCCCCCTCTTCTTCTTAAAACAACCAAGATATTTCAAAACTTGAAACAGTTCCTCGAAGTCCCAGAGTCATCAAGCAGTCCAAACAAAGCACAAAGTTCTTCCCTTTGCACTTTCTCTTCCTGGGGTAATATCAATTGAAAAGAAAAAACCCAGTCTGTATTTTAAAGCCTTATTGCAATTAACTTCTAGTCTGAAAATCTTCAAGGCATCTCCTCCAACAAGATCCTAATATAATTTTTTTTTGTCCTCTCCCTTCCCACTTGTAACAAAAAGCTTTAAATTTTTACCTTCTGTAAAAAAGCAAGCTTTTCAATGTCCATTTGTTAACTCCATAGGAGAGTAAACTTTCTCTTTCAGCACTTCCATTCGCTGCTTTAAAGATCTCCTCTGGAAACAAAGTATTGTTCAAAGAAAAACGTAGCTTTCAGGATGTTAAATGTATCTTAAGGTCCCGGTACAGCCAAAGAACTTTCACTTCAAGACTTTCTCCTTCTTCCTCCTGCATAATCTTATCCAGCTGCTGGCCTCTTTGTGGCTGCCATTACTGACCGCCACTCCACCGTCTTGAGAAAAGGGGGCTTTGCCAGCTGGGGAGGGGTCTGTGATGCCCCCAAACCCCTATTCAGATCCCCCCTATCTTCGGCTGCCTCTGTGGGGCAGCCTTATCCTCTAGACTCGTCTGGATCGGAGGCACCAAGACAGCTAGTGCGACAGGGATCACACTAGATCGCGAATCCCTGCCGCCACCAAAGCCTAGCAAACCGGAAGTCAAAATACATTTTTTTGTAGTTTTCCATTGTAAGTTGATTTTTGTTTTAATTCTGAAATTGGCTGAAATCTTATCGCCCACCTCAACTTGGCTGAGCTAGAGACTCCCAAATTTGTTTTCCCTTTTGTTTCCCTTTTTACATTTTGCCAGAGCCACGGTGTGGTGAGGATTTCCCCTTCAAACTTCTCCTGATTCCCCAGAAGGTGGTATGGAAAGGAAAAAAAACAGCTTATTGTGAAGGTGTTGGGGGTGGCAGAGAGGAGACCCGATGGGGAAGTCCCCCATAGAACTAGAGGACCTGGTTCAAGCCTAAAGGTGCCTGTTCCCCTTATTATACAGTTTTAAAGCTATGTTAGTTAAAGGGATTTGGCTGCACCATGGTGTGAGACTGCCTCTTGATTCAAGTTATTATCAGCTTTTCAGAAACTCCTGAAAAATAGCTGGTGTTCTACATCTACAGCATTTTCTCAAAATTTCAGTTTGGCTGTTGCTTTCTGCCTGCTTGTCTATTTTTTCTTGTAGTTTGAAGTCTCCTTATAAGCCAGCTTCTAAATGCTTTAATGTCGCTTGATGCTATCATGCTGTATTATTATTACTTCACAAAGCGTTTAAGTGTGTTTAAACTTGGCTGACATACTAAAATACACTGTCATCCAGGAATTCCCCTTATTATTTAAAACAATTGCTTTCATTTATTGCTAAATGGTCTCAAACAGGTTTCTCTAGAAAATACTTATCCCTACCATTACTTTTGCAATGTTCCCATACTTTATGTCAGCACTTCTTCATTCTGTAATGTATTTGCAGAGAGACAGAAAGTAATCACCTTTTCTTCACTTTCGTGAATAATGAGCAATTCCAGGGACATAACTTTTATCTAGGCTTGGTTTGTGAAGGAAGATACTACTTGAAGCTTATTGCACTTTTGTTAGTGTTTGAGTTTTTGTTTCTTTGTATTTTTACAAATATATAGACTGTACATAGTAGAAAAGTATTGGGGAGGGCTATGGGATCACTCCCAATTTATTTGCTTCTGTACTTAAACTAAAATTTCAGTGGTTTCTATTTATGTGCATATACTTTCAAACCACAACCCATTGCTAGGAATCGGGGGAATAAATTGATTTTTTTTCAGAATGACAATTTCTGAATTTTGGGCTATTAATGTTCACAGACTATGATAAGCTACAATGATAACCTTTGGAAAATATAGGCAGAAATCCTATCAGACATATATCATAAGACCCAGAAATACTTTCTAAGTTACGTTTGGACAATAAAGGAAGAAACTGTGCCTATTTTCTTATTGGTTCAAGTGTGTGTCTTTCATACATTTCATTGTTGTTGTTTCCATGGAGTTCCTAAGGTCACATGGATTTTCTTATATAGTTCCTTAAATAGTTCCCAATAGCAATATCTGCCTGCAATTTAACCAAAATCTTATTTTGCAAAAAGAGGCATTTAAATCATTCTCAGAATGCTTTAAGCACTGTTTGTATTGGGTAATGTTTTTGATTTTACTGTTGTGAAAGGATAGCAAATGGCAGCATTTTTTTTTATGCACAACTCTCCATTGCTAGCATCCAGTAGAAGACATGATGTCACATATAACATGGAGACATTGCACAAACTAAGAAATTTTCCATTGACATAAAACTCATGAAAATTAATTTATGTCATTTTCTTGAGGACATCATGGTATGGCACTTGCTGCCTGACCTGCCCCCTGCCCTACTTCACTTTTTACAATTCCAACTACTCAGACTTCCTGTTCTGAAAAAAGACCTATGGAGAAAGGAGTTCCTTTATAATGTTTTGTCTTACAGTTTTATTAAAGTTTGGAAAATTGCAGAGTTTGAAAGCTGTTAAGGAAGGAAAAATAATACAAGGAAACATCCTGTTGGTAGGTAGACCAAAAAGCGACGTCGCTATGAACACTTGGCCTCCACAAACCACTTATCCCTCCACAAACCAGTTATCACTTTTCTGGATACCTCCTGCTTAAAACCGAAAAAAATCAGAAGGAGGTGAGGCCCCACTTTCATGGTCTGTATTCATACTGAAAATCAAGATCAAGTGAGCTTTTGCCCTTCTGTTCCACGGGATGTTTCTGTCCTCCCTGAGATCACCTTAGGATACCTGCATTACGGTTTGACAGGTATACTGCCCCAGTCAAACTACCCACCTGATGCTGTTCCCGGAGCAGGTTGCGCCCAGCCCGCACCAGACACTTGGAGCCAGAAGTGACAGCCCCCCAGGGCTCGCCCTCCCACCTCACTGGGTAAGTGAAAAAAATTCCACAGTTCATTCATGAGAAATGCTTCTGAAGTATTACTCCCTTTATATTTGGAGGGGGAATGTGAGGAAAACAATTTCTTTCCCATTCATCTGAATAATAGTTGAAGAACTGCATAAGAAAATGATTCAGTGCTCCCTTTTCTATTCTGCAACATCTTTCAATCATTTATTATTCTGGCCTGAAAACTTTCTGGCAATATTACACTCAGCTAATGGCATCTGTTAGGCCAGACTTTTCTAAACTGCACTGGATATATGTTAGGAATGATAGTCATCTAACAGTTGGGTTGGAAATATATAAACTAGGATAGTCATTTAATACTGTTGTATCTTTAAGAGAATGTTATAATTGTGATTGGCTGAGGTTCCTCCAACGGCCATAAGATGGAGCCAGAAACCTGGGTTTTTTTGCCTTTTTTTGGCATTTCCTTTTGCCTTTTGCCTGATCATCATTCTGCTTGAATTGCTGTGAGTCTTGCAACTATTTGTAAACTCCGTTTACTGAACTTTATTTATGATACTGGTAAAGAAAAAGACTTCGTTTTTGGATTATCCCTGGACTGATTATTTTGAATACTAACTGCTTTAACTGCATATGATTTGGACTGTTTGTTGGACTTTGTTTACCCATTTACAGAAAGTAAAACTTACATTTTATTATTCAGTGTATTCAGTGTGCTGGTTGTGTGTTATTCATCACCACTCTCACTATGTTTCCCTGAGTGCACTCATTCTTCTAACAGGGAATACCTCAACAATATGACAGAATAAAACTCCCAACATCCTCGAACAATGTTGTCAGTGAGCACACTGGATGAAGTTTATGAGACTTATAAACACATCTGGAAGGCACCAATGTGGTATCACATTTAAGAGATCAAAGTCACCCAGAATAAAGTCCCCAATCTGTTCACAGATTGCTTTCTCGTAGGGCTGTTATTAGAAGAATCATATTAGGAAAGATCTCCAGGAACACCATCTTAATCTGAGGAAAATGTTGGGCTAAAATGCAAGAATTGACTAACAATAACAGATGGTGGTGTGTTGGCTCAAAGCAGATCTAGTTAAGAATACATTAAAACCATGTTTTCTTGATTAGCTGTGGTGAGTTGACCATGGCAAGTGATCCTAGACCTACCCTCAGATAGTTTCTTTAAATACAGGACTTCTTTCATTGAGGCCTGCTTAAGTGCATTTCCATCATCCATCCTAGACATGAGTTTCTCAAAGAATGAGAAAGTTTCAGCTATGTATGCAAACCATAAGACATGTTTTCTACTGTGTTCTCTATCAGGGCACTAAAAAGTATCTTTAAAAAACAACAACAACCCTCTACTTTCAGGGTTCCCTGGGAGAAAGGATTCATTGTATGTAACTTGATGTGTTATAGTTTTAAGTCCAAGATATATCTAAAATGAGGCAAAGTTCTTTCATAGTGCCATGAAGGGGCCAGTTAATGCAATTGAATTAATGTTATGTTAATTTTGTTTATTTTAAAAATGATCCTCCAGTTTATTAGGAGCTTGTTGTGCTACACTGATTGGCCAAAAGGTTTGTAAAATTCGTCCATACATTTAACAACTGAAAATATAGTATAGCTACAAGGTGCTTTTGTTTCAGTGATGTAGAATGATAGTTTATTTTTCCACAAGATCTACCAATATCTCTCTTTTCATTTCTTTAGTGATTTCTCTCCTTCCCTTTCCCCCTCTGGCTCACTCTTTTATTTTGGCTCTTTGTCTAGCTCACACCTGTGACAGGTAGCAGGAAACTAGACCAACACAGGTTTCACTGTTCTCACTGCCAATGATCCATTCTAGCTTTCAGGCAGCCTTCTCATTTCCTTGGGTTGCCTTCCTGACCCTTTCATAAATGTCACCGGCTGTCAGGAAAACCATCTCTCAATCATAGTAGTATTGTTGATCTGGATAGTTTTGACAGACAATCCAGATTTAGCTAGTCTCTCTCCAAATTGCCCAAAGGATTTGGCAGGCAAAGGGAGATTCCATGAACTAGCTCTCTTTCTGTCACTTCATGGCACAACCCTACAGTGCCTATTAATTGCTATGAACATGAATTTAGTGCTCAGAAGCTAAATGACTTTAAGCTGCCTCAGATATGCAAGATGTTGTGGCGTCATCTATCAACTGCCTTTCTGCTTCACATCTCTCTCTTTTTCTTAGCTTTCTGACTCCGCTTCCCTGTAAGAAGTTCTTCTCCATTAACTATTTTCTTGCATTTCATCATGAGAACTTTTTAGAAGTTGCATGCAGGAGATATTAGTGTCATATAGTTTTTAAAAACCTATCCATTTGGATTGATCCAGACTCAAGAGAAACATAAAAGTATTGAATTCTAGAGAGGAGGCTTCCTTATAACTTCCTATAAGGATTAGAGAGTTTACTATGACTGTGAGAATGATTATACCATTCTCTACACTGTATTATTCAATATATTATATTACTCCATTTCCAATTATCCTGTTAAAATACACTATGCTCTACTGGTACACACTTTCCTCCTCCCATTTTCCCCAGAACAACCACCCTGTGAGGTGGGTTGGACTGAGAGAGAATTACTGACCCAAAGTCATCCAGTTGGCTTTTGTGGCTAAGGCAAGATTTGAACTCATGATCTTCTGAGTTTTTGCCTGGGCCTTAACCACTAGATCAAATTGGCTAAGTTATTGCAATCTCATTGTTGTTACAGTACAATTATATGAAGCATTAGCAATGAAGTGTTGCTGTATAGCTTGATGTTCAATATTAAATTGGTATATTTAATATGGTTGCAGTGTCAAATACTATTGGCCAGACATGAATTGGTATCCTTCATTTGTTTCAGTCAAGTGAGTGGTTGATGAGAGGATGAGAGAATTTCCAACCCCATAGATATCCCTGCAGAACATCTATTCCCATTTTAGTGCACATGTCTCTTTATCAGTTTTACTATATCTTTGCTCCCTTGGGAGGAGGAAGGAGTGGTCCATCCCTTTATGATTTTGGATGAGCACTGCACCTAAAACTACATTAGAGGCATATATTTGTAGGACAAAGAATGGGATATTTTAATATAGTTTTAATACAGGCTTTGTGACTATGACCAGACTAAAACTTGCAATCTCTTGGTTTATGGTCTGATGACTTTATCACTATACCAAACTGGCTCACAGCAAAGGAAGGAGTGTTAAAAAAATTATCCACTCCCGGTTCCAATATGCTAGTTATGCCACTGTCTTGAGCCTATCAACCTCAATGGAAGCATTTCTATGCTATGGAGAGAAACAAAATCTGCTAATTATCAGCTCGATTTATGTGTTCCATATAAGATCTTGACTGTGTGCCAATTTATTGGTTTAAAACCCCAAGCATGTTGTCATTAATTGGAGCAAAAACAAGCAAGATCTTGTCATGAAGCATCTTTCAGCACCAATATTTTTGTTGTTGCTGCTGCTTTGCTAGAATTGTTAACTATAATCCCCATTATAGAAAGTTAAATGGCAAAGTGCCCGAAAAAATGTCCACAGATTCTTAAAGGAGCTTATGTGTCAACACACTTTTTTTTTCCTCTTTGGATTTAGCTTTTTCTCATAATTATCTCTTGTTCCCAACATGAGTAAACTCTTGGTTTATTTCCCATAAGATTTAGACAGATGGGAGATAATGGCTCCAGGAAACTCCTGAGTATCTTCACATCTCTAAATGCTGCATGCAACCCTTGCATTTCCTTTTGTGCTTCAGTCTCAACAGGCCATTTTGTCAAACAAATGAAGCACAAGCACACCATGGTTGAACTGCTAGTGAGTCTGGAACAAGTGAGTTTACCTCCATCTGTATTTTCTAATCCAAATGCTTGGTGATGAACCTGTGAATGCAGACAATGTTCTCCTAAAGAACATTTGTAAGTTGAAATCATGCTGGAGATGATCATGAATACAACTTAGTTTTAAACAGACTTATATGGGAGTCAGTTCCACTGACTCAGTCTGTCCCAACACTGAAAATGCTCAGAATATACAGCTCTTCTTTCACAAACCCATAGTTCCCCACAGTTTAGTGAAAACTAGTGGTAAAATAAATATTAAAATAGCTTTTTTTTATATTGAACTCAATGTAATAGATATTTGGGGGGAGGTTTAATGAAGCCTATCTTGATATGTGGTGGGATAGGCTAACATTAACCTTCTTCAAAGTTTATAAGCATATATTTGCTAGTTTATTTTTTAGCAGATCTATGTCCTCATTTCCTCCAAGATTCCCAGTAACATATGCAATACTTCCTTCTGCGATTTCCCCAACAAGATTAGACTGAGAATAAATGATTCTCAGAGTAAGAGGAAAATATTGGTAGCTCAGGATTGAAATGAAGAGTCCTTGGTATTCTCTGAGCATGGTTTTCTTGTAGTCTAGGGGCATCAAACTCATGGCCCACAGGCTGGATGTATCATGCTCTGGCCATGCCCAGTTTAGCAAAGAGGAAAAACGTTGTAATACATCACTTTGACAATGCTGTGATAACACCAGTTTGACACCCCTGTTTAGACAGTTCATTACCCAAACTAGGCAACATCAGTGATGTCATAAATGGATTACCCAAGGTGATTCAATCACATTTGAAGGCTAATGGGGGACTTTAGTCTTAGTACCATCTTAACCACTATATCATAATGTCTCTGAAGACTGCCTGCTTGTGGAATTCATCTGATTTGCCAACCTTGAGCTAGCCTATTTCCTATAGCGCTCTGATGTTCTAGACTGCTCAAATAATACCTTAGTATGCAGAGATCATGGAGAAATAGTTAAATCTCCCTTCTGAATTTTCACTCATTCCCATCTTGCTTAGCTAAGCTATAAACAAACAATTTAGTAAGGAAGCAAACAATTGTGTGAGGGAAAAATTGTTCCATAATAGCTCTCCTTTTTTTGCTAGAACATCAGCTATGTAATGAGGGATGGAGGAGACTGCAGGGACAACTAAGTTTTAAAATGTACATTCCCCATAATTGTTTCTTTTCTGTTTCACTCACTCACTCACATTCATTCATTCATTCAAAATATTATATTCAGAGAATTCCATAATACAAGACAAAAACAAGTAAAGCACAAGTGGTATTAAGACAGTGGGATTGAAGGGACAATAGGTTCTGGATGCTAGTAAATTCCAAATCCAAGAATGAAAAGAATAAATCATAGAACAAATAAATTTACAGTTCTTACCAGGGGCGCAAATGACCAAGCTTATTCTTCACCACCTGAGAAAAGGTAAATAAGTTTGACCTCCAAGGGATGGGCATTTCAAAGTTAGTGGGTTATAACTGAGAAGTCCCTTGCATCCACAAAACAGGTAGTTCTCCTTGGTTGTGTGATGCTGACAGGTATTTATTTGCCAGCATCCCTTAAGTATCAGAGAAGAAGTAAATTAATGGTGTAGTTCTTTATTTTTTTAAACAAAATAAGAAACAAACTTCTTCAGATGAGTTAAACCTGCAGTTGTCTTGATGCATCTATTAACTAAGAATCCCTATCCCCCAACATGCTTATCACACTTCTTCTGCAATAAGAAAATTAGTCATTAAAACACACCACACTATACACATAGCCCCATCATTTCTTAGGAAGACAGAAATAAAATGTAGTCATTTGCAAAGGTATTATTATCTTTTAGCACTGATGGGAAAGGAAGAACTCCCTGGATTTAATCATGAATTCCTGATGGAATGTAACAACATGTTCTTGTTACCAGCTGTGCAACCACACAGAAACATTCCATTGAAGTTTGTAGGATTTCTTTGTACTAACTCTCTGTTGCTTGGTCTTTGATATATACTTCAGCTGTGGATATTATTAGCAGAGGAGAATTATTTGCTGTGAACAGTTTCACCTGCTGGTTTCTGCAGCTCATGCTGTTCCAACCAGGAAAGGTCAGAAAGATAAATCACAATTAACATTATTCATCTTGGAGTATTAACGGAGCATTCTAGAAGAATTGTGTAAATACATGCCAATCATCCTCAATTTTTTACAGATAGTAACCAATAACCATGAAAAAGATAATAAGTCTGGGAAATTGGATTTTCATGTTTGCCCTACAGACATTTTAAAATAAAAGATTTTTAAAATATCTATAAAGTCCAATCTCCATAAAGAGCATCTCTGTTTCAATAAGAGAAATAACAAATAAAAGCAGTACTATTTTAGGGTCTACACAGTTAATTGCTAACCAAGAATACTCCAAGATTTATCAAATCATGGCTACAAAAATCCAGAGTGTTGCATTGTGGGAAATAATGACTAGAGATCCAGTTGATCCTTTGTTCTCTTTATTTCCTCTAGAACTGAACAACTGTGGAACTGCGGCAGCCTTCTTTATAGCGGACTGCTCGCGACTCACGGCCAATGATGGCTCTTCAAATTTCCCGCTGTCAGGACTGACCAATCCAAGGTGAGTATGCAAATATATAACACCCCTCCCCATGTGGTCCAGTCCAACCAATCAGGCCTCCCCTATGTTACATAGTCACGCAAATAGGTGGAGCTCTTATGGGTTCGACTGGACCTGCACAATTCAGTCGTGGTTTTGTCTCTGGACTGTTTGGATGAGTTTGCTATTTCTCCCGTCCTCTTCTGTGGAACCTCCTGGAAGGTAGAGCCAGCCATGCCGCTCCCGCCTGGCCTTTCCGGGCTGGTTGAGTCAGCTTGGCCACTCCCACCAGGAGTGGCTTCGTGATGGTTTTCCAAAGCCTGCTCCAGTCTTCCAAAGTTATCTTCTCCTTCTGTGGTTTCAGGTACGTGATTGCGATTTCCGATCGGGGCTAATGTTAATGTATGTATTGGTTGTTGTATCATTGTTAGGGTTTGTTTTGTTACTTCTCGTGCTTGTGGAGGGTCTCCCCCTCCCCTCTTGCTTGTGTTTGAGGGGTCTCCCCCCTCTCTGGTTTGGTTATTTTTGTGTAATATTTGAGGCGATTCCTGTTCTTTTGTAAGTTCTTCCCCTTCTTCCCCCTGCTTGTTAGTGTTTGTCAGTGTGGCCCTCGATCTGAGCTGGTCTATGTGTCTCCTCCAGTTCTTTCGGTCTTCTGTCTCTACTCTGTATGACCAGGGTCCTGTTATTTGGGTTATTGTTGCCAGTATCCACAATGGTTCCCCTGTGAGGTTTTTTGCATAGACTAGGTCCCCTGTTTTGAATGTGCGGCACTTACTGGAGGAGTCTGTTGGCTTTTCAGGTCTATATGTGGTATGTAGTCTGTCTAGATTAGATCTTAGTTTTCTTCCCATTAATAGTTCTGCTGGACTTTTATTTGTTGTGGTGTTTGGTGTAATGTGTTGTATACTTAGTAGCTTATATATCTTTTCCTGTATATCTCCATTTCCCAATTTGTGCAGTGTTTCCTTAGTATAACGGACCATGCGTTCCGCCCATCCATTCGTAGCCTTCCGTCCCAGCGCTGTTAGTGCGTGTCTTATCCCTTGTTCGGCTAGGAACATTTCAAATGTTAGTGCCGTGGATTGTGGTCCATTGTCAGATACAACTAAATCCGGCAATCCATGTGTTGTAAACAGTTTCCTTTGTTGTCTAATAACAACTTCTGTCGTGGTTGAGTGCATAATGCTTACCTCTAGCCAATTTGAGTAAGCATCTACCACTATTAAGAATGTGTGTCCTTTAGTTGGTCCTGAAAAATCAATGTGTATCCTAGACCATGGCCCCCTAGGTGTTTCCCAGTCAAGTACAGGTGCAGAAGGGGGTCTAGATTCTTGGCATCATTTGCACATTGCTACCCATTCCCCAATATCCTTATCCATCCCTGGCCACCATACGTAACTCATAGCCAGGGACTTCATTCTGACGATACCTGGGTGACCCTCATGCAGTAATTCAAGTATTCGTTCCTTCAATCTGTCCGGTATGATCACCCTATCCCCTCATAGTACACATCCTTTTAAGATAGATAGTTCCATTTGTCTATTCCAGAATGGTTTAGCAGTCTCGTCACTTGCGGTCTCTGGCCACCCTTTACCTAACCAATTTAAAATCTGCACCAAGTTTCTGTCTCTCGCGGTTTCCTTTGCAATGTCTGTTGCTGTTATGGGTAGGTTTGCCAACGTCTCAATTTGCAGGGTTGATGTGATTGGTGCAGGATTCTCTTCTAACTCAGGTAGGGGCGAATGGCTCAGGGCATCAGTGTGTGTTATGTTCTTTCCTGGTTGGTAGATCAAGTTATAGTTGTATGCAGCAAGGAATTCGGACCATCTCGTCATCCGTGGTGACAGTATGTTAGGTGTGGTTTTGTTCCCTGCGAGGATTCCTAAAAGAGGTTTATGATCTGTGACAAGTGAAAAATTTCTGCCATAGATGTACTCGTGGAACCGTTTGACTCCTGTTATTACGGCCAATGCTTCTCTATCTAATTGGCTGTAATTCCGCTCCGTCTTTGATAGAGTTTTTGAATAGAATGCGATCGGTGCTTCTTTTCCATCGGGTAATATGTGGCTGAGTATGGCCCCAATGCCAAATGGTGATCGCAGGTTAATGTTAGTGGCAGGGTTTCGCTGTATTGTATGAGCACACAGTCTGATGTAAGTAAGTTTTGGTTCCCTGGAATACTGACCAATCCAAGGTGAATATGCAAATATATAACACTGAGGATCACTAGATGGCAGCAAATAATTCAAACTTTCTGTATCTCTTTGCTACCATTGCTAGTGATTATCTAGGTTTTGGAACAAGTATTTGCAGCAAACAATTGAAAAAAGTAAGGCTTTTTGGAATCCAGAGCAGGCAGCCCTATTGGAATGTTGCACAACATCTATGTGTTCCTTCATGGACATAGACAGTGTTTGGAAGAAAGAAGATCACTTTTTCACAATATTAACCAGAAGATTCCTTCACATTAGATATTTTTTGCCAAATTAATTGCATTTTATTCCTAGATTTCTTGAATACTTTATACGGAGATTTGAATTTCCACAACTGAAGACAGCATAGAAAGAATCTAAAATCTGGAAACAATTAGAAGCACTTCTATTGTTCAGAGTGGCAAATGTGGTCTTTTTAACAAAGTATTTTGGATAAAAAGCAGGAATGTGGAAACATTCATCTGCCCAGCTATCCTGACCAATATCCTGCAGACATGAATTATCAAATGTTTTGGATGGAGGGAAGAAATAGATGCATTTTGCAGTCATATGGAATTGGCAATACACCTAGAAAATAATAGGAATACAGAAGAAACAAAGGCAGTTTAAGATGCAGATCAGCATAGGCATTAATAGAGTTTGGACATGTGTTCAGGATTCATCAATTCTGTGCTAAGATATAGTGCAGGCTTAGTTAATTTATCTGTTTATTTACAAACTGGGGCTGATCCAATAAGATTCTGAGTGGTTTTATTGCATCATTCATGTCATGTTAAAAAGGAGTAAGAAACTATGTGCATTTAAAAATCACATTAAACAAATTTAGGTGCTGCAACAGACAGGTCAGTGTTGCTCTTTCTCCAAATACTTAGATATTTATTTTGAATCAGCATAAACATCCAAGATGTCAAAATTTCACATCCACCCCCACCCCCATTCCTCTGCCTCTCTTACTATTGGCCAAGACTGCTAAAATGTTGCGAGATACCATTTAGCAGTATTGATGGATTTCAGGTTCCCCACCTTAGACAAATAGACTTTGTTGCACTTAGAGATGTTCAGATAAGCATCTGACTTGTGAATGTGAAGAAAATGTTTTTATTAGTGTGATTACAACTGTGTATTTGATTGTATCATGGGAATTTGGGGTGGAAGAGTGTTTCAAAAAAGTCAAGATGGCTGCTGTCACTGTGCCATCAAAACTCTCTGTCTCTTTTCACATGCACTGTGCATGTGATGAAAATAAAGAGGGGTGTTAAATACAAGGGTGTTTAAAATGTTTAGATGGCAACCATCAGAAATAAGATCAAAGCCCTTCTCTTTATTTTCATCACGTGCACAGTGCATGTGAAAAGGGACAGAGAGTTTTGATGGCACAGTGACAGCAGCCATCTTGACTTTTTTGAAACACTCTTCCACCCCAAATTCCACAGACTGTCCTATTGGATCTGATACTGAGTATGTATTAGGGCTAGCAAAGTTTGAATTTCCAAAAGACAATCTGCATTTTTCAAGTGATCCAGCAGGTGTCAGTCTGCTATTAAGACAATGCAACTGTTTTGTTTTGTCCTCTGATATATTTTGCCTATAGCCAAGGCATGTCAGCTATTTTAAAATGGAAGATAAAGTTTTGAAAATAAAGCTGGATATGGAATAGATAAAAATTTAGCACAGTTTTATAGTCCCACTTCAAGTTTCTAACAGCAGTTCAAGACAAATCACTTTAAAAAAAGACTTTAAAGTTTTGTAAGAATTTATCTTCCATCGGCACATATTTTGACATCTGCTAAATGTTGAGCAAGCATCTCACTGAAACAGAATGTCAGATGCAGCTCAGGTATTTTACATTGCTCCTTAGGAAGATTAAAAAAAATTACAAAGATACCTACAGAACTGGATCATGATTGTGTTCAATGTAAGGAAGCTGAAGAGAAAACCAAAACAATAAAATATTCACAAGTCTGAATGGAAGCATAATGAAAGGATTTCAAAAGCCACAGATTAATACCTTGGGGTAATGTAGTCAGCATTTGTGATTAACTCATCCCATTTGACCTAGCAGATCTGGTGCAGGACTACCATCTAATTATGGTCACTGAGCAGGGGTGGGTTTCTACCGTTTCTGTCCACCTCTGTAGAACCAGTTACTCTGAAGAGCAGCAGACATAGAATTGGTTCTATGTCTGCTGCTGTTTTGGCCCACCTGACCACCTGGGCTCTTACCTGTCCTTTATTTCCTGCTTTTTCAACTGCAGCTGCTTTGCACGACACAGCTGCAATTAAAAAAGCAGAAAACAAGGGCTTTTCCAACCGCTGTGCACCCGCGCACAGAGCTGCTCAGCTGTCCGGGCAGCTCAGCAGGTTGTAAATTGCACTTGTGTGACTCGCGTGACTCGTGCATGTGGCGTGATGCTAATAGACAGAACCGGTAGTTATACCAGTTGGATCCCATCCCTGTCACTGAGCCTTCATGGTTACTTTTCACCAGGGGTCCCCAAACTTGGCAACTTTAAGACTTGTGAACTTCAACTCCCAGAATTCTCCAACCAGCTCTGGGAGTTGAAGTCTACAAGTCTTAAAGGTGCCAAGTTTGGAGACCTCTGCTTTACACAACTTGTTGCTTTCTTTTTAAGAGTTTGGATATGGAAATATCAACCTCACAGATTAAATGTCATATTTGATTGGCCCACAAACATAAATATAATAAACATTTCCTGTTAAAAAGCTCAAGAGAATTTAAACAATAGCTCTGTGCTATGAAAGTGTAAAGTAGAGAAAGTGTGTGAGACACACCACTCATCCAAATTGTGGAAAGGGATGGCAGTGGAAGAGACAAGAGGGCTTTTTTTTTAATTCAAAGGAGAAATTGACTTCAAGGGGACAAAGGAAAGAAAGAGATGGGGAGGGGAGAAATACGACAGAGAATAGCAGAGGAGATGATGCCGAAACATGGAAGATGAATTTGCCTGCTTTATTTGATGGTGCTCAATGAGAGAGAATAAAAAGAATTGTAAAATCATAGGATTGGAAGGAATCTTGGAGATCTTTTAGTCCAACCCACTCCCCAAGGCAGGAGTCTTTTGCCATTCCATTTTAAATGGTTGTCCAGTTGGGATCCAAGTCAAAGTTTTTATCTGAATGTTAAATCTTGCAAAGGATCTAGCTGTAATTTATGAAAATAGCTGCCACTGAGCATATTTCCTAATATTGCTTATCAAGTTAGGTAGGAGGAAGAAAGGAAACAGTATACTGTCATTCTGTGGTTTATCTTCCTGTCCTTTACTTCCTCTTTCACTGCTTTGGATGTTGAGGGAGATACAAAGTTCTGGTTCTTGTTTTTCTGGTGGCCTCAACCATTGTTAATTGAGGCTGTTATACTGTATCTTTGATGTTGTTTCTACATGTTCTTCTGTGTCTGCTTTGTGTTCTTTGACCTTCTCCTGTTTTTGTATATGCCTTATACAGTACAGAATCCCACAACATCCTTTCCAGGGGAGCAAACCACTTTATTTGCTGTTTTTGTATGTAGATTAAGATTGGTTCTATGCAGAGGTGGTATTCAGCAGGTTCTGACCAGTTCTGGAGAACCGGTAGTAGAAATTTTGAGTTGTTCGGAGAAGCGGCAAATACCAACTCTGACTGGAGTTAATTTTCTATCATCAGAGTTTTGGGTCTTAAGCAAGGGTGCCATGGTTATTATTATTATTATTTTTTAATAGCAGATTCCTTCATCTGAAGACTTTTGAAATCCCTTAAGTTCACATTGCCGATATTGAGAAACATGGATTTAGAATACCCAGTAGTCTGATGGCTTCCTGAACATAAGAATATGCCATATAACGAAAACTCAGTTTTAGATTCCCTATCAACAAAGTGAAATTGCTGCATGTATCTCAGTTCAGCCTGGTTTATTTTATGGAATCAGGAAATTGGAAATAAGTCCATTTAATACAATTCCTAGGAAAATGAAAAACCACAAATGTCTGGCCAGCATTTGTTTTTGTTTTTAAAAAAACTCCAATGAATGAGTGATTAGTTGCACTGACCAGTTCTTTTCATCAAGAATTTTCTTCTTGTGTAAAAGAAAATATATCTTTCAATAACTAAGATCTTTAGCTCCAATCCTAGTTTATAGAAACCAGCCTTTGTCCTCTTTGACATTACAGCAATTAAAGTCTGCAATGGGTAGATTGCGTTAATATACCTTCCTTCTCCTTTCCAAATGAAATGTATCAACTTGTCTTCATAGGACTTATCTTCTACACTTCTGACCAATTTTGTTACTTTTTCTTTTATTTGTTCAGATGTAGATTCCTCTTACATTGCCAGTACATAATCCAAACAATGTGATTATTTTGGGTGTGCACAAAATGAAGGAAAAAGTTCTATTCTCTTGTAAGAAGAAAATAATCCATTGCATATGCTCAAAATGAGCTGTATTCCCCAAAGAAATATTTTGAAAGTTAAACTCTAGGGACAATAGGAATGCAAGACCATGTGGTCTGGAGAATGAGGAAAGTTTAGCCCAGTTCCTTTCCAGGATCAACTTAGGAAAATTCAGAACATAATATTTGTGTGGGTCCAACACAGTATTAGTACATTGAATTCTATGGAGGGAACTTAATTATTAAAGGAAAATATATGAATCAAGCAGATTATGCAGAAGGTAGCAGGAACTAGATAGGTTTGAAGAAATTTGAAGTAAACTTTAGTAGCCTTGTGATTTGGCACAATCACTTTACTCCTAAGCTGATCAGAACTGGTCTTTATCAGTGGCACAGCTATTTATGGTATGACAAAGTTAATATAGATTTTCAAAACCATTTTGATAGAAATGCCACCTTGAAAGTTTGGAATATATACAAATTAGAATAGAATACAATAACAGAGTTGGAAGGGACCTTGGAGGTCTTCTAGTCCAACACCCTTGCTCAGACAGGAAACCCTACACCACTTCAGACAAATGGTTATCCAATATTTTTTTTAAAACTTCCAGTGTTGGAGCATTTACAACCTCTAGAGGCAAGTTGTTCCACTGATTAATTGTTCTAACTGTCAGGAAATTTCTCCTTAGTTCTAAGTTGCTTCTCTCCTTGATTAACTTCCACCCATTGCTTCTTGTCCCGCCCCCAAGGGCTTTGGAGAATAGCTTGACTCCCTCTTCTTTGTGGCAGTCCCTGAGATATTGGAACACTCCTATTAAATTAAGATTGACTCCCAAAATTCCTTTATGTTGGTTAGGCCAAGAGGCATTTTTTCAAAGAGAAATAATAACCATATATACCTGGTTGACGTATGCTGATTTATTGACTTCCTGTGAAGGAGAACTGAAATTAAAAAACAGTGAAGAATGATGAATATGTTTGAGATTGTATTATCAAATGGTCAAGAAACTTTGGTTGTCATATATCCTTGATCAACAGAAGATTATGTGGAGTGAAGAACTGAAATTTGCATTGAATTATAAATAGAAGGAAAATGTATGTAAGATGATGTACCATTGGGTCTTATCACAACTGATAAATTGTCAAAGATGTATAAGATGTCAAATGTTTGTTGGAAATGTAAACAATCTGAAAGCACTTTTTATTACTTCTGATGGACATGAAAGAATGCTAAGAGTTATTGAAATCAGATATGTATTCTAACTCAGAAAAGTCTTTAACTTTTCTCTTAGATTTGATGGACAAACAGGTTGAAAAAAACATGATACTTTATTCCAATATATGATAACAGTAGCAAGGCAACTCTATGTGTAGTGATGGAAGGACTCCCATATACCTGCAATGGAAGAATGGATGGTGAAATTAATGAAATTGGCAGAGATAACAAAACTGCTTTGATTAAAGAAAATACTTTATCTAGCTTCATTTCTACTTGGAAACCTCTCTTGAATTTTTTGCTTGAAACAGAATTTTGATTATTAAACAGGCTTTTGATTATTAGTCTTGTTTATGATGGTAGACATACTGTTCATTATGGTTTACTCTAGTTCAAAGGATTATTGATTTTTAGGTTTTTACCTGTATTGAAGAAAGTCAGAAATTATCTTTTTTTCTATAGATTTTTTCCCTTTTTTGTCTGCACTCATCAATTTTGGTATTTCCCTGCTCTTCCTTCTTAATTCTTAATTCTTTTCTCATTGTTTTCTATATTCTATATTTTGCTTTTGAAATATAACAAAATTTTTGGGGAAAGGATTGATCCTTATCTATAGTTAAAGAGAGAATTTCTATACTATGCTATGAATCTTCCAGAAAAGCAATATACAGAGTTAAATCCGTATGAAAACTGCAAACATATATATTAAAGAGAATATTAGGGAACATTAAGACAAGGACGGTAGGCATATTGGTGCACTTATGCATATTCCTTACAGACTTCTTATTCCCCTCTTGTGTACGTCCAAGTGTTCTTTCTCTTCTTGCATAAGTCTTTGAGGATGATTACTCTTTTACTTTCCTTTTTAAAATAAAGGTGCATCCAGTTAAATCTCTCCAATTTGTTGGTTGTTTTAGTTGAAATAGTCTCCAAGAATTCCCAGTAGGACTCCTGACTCTTGCACTCATATTATGCAAGCAAATCTTGCCAGTAAAGAGGGGACAGAGATGCAGAAATTTAAATAATTGAAGGAGAGATAAAAACCGATGGACTTCTTACATATTTAAAAAGAGATAAAGTAACTATTGAGAATGGGGTAGGATGTTCTGTATTTGTTCTTTGTCATTATCATTTTTTCCTTTCCATAATCAGCTCCAGGCAATGACAAAATGAATTGAACTCATATATGCAGTTTTGTTGGATAGCAGCACATGCTGCAAGGCTTCATGGCTTGGAGAGTTGCTTTTAAAAAAAAAAAAAGTAAGGGAAAGACACTGGTATGCATGGAAAAACTATACCCTATTTGTGCCAGGAAAAGAGAAAAGGTGCTGTACAAATCATTGGGTGCTTTGCTGAAATAATCATTCTGAGCTAAGGATATTTTGAGTTCTAGAATATTTTACAGAACCTTTGGGCTACATTTGCTTTTTTGCAGAGACTTCACACTAGAAATTAATTTCCACGTGGTGACTGATTACCACCACCTCAAATGGTTGTGTGTGGACTTAATGAGTAAATGCTTTCCTGAACCCTCTGGAGAAATGCTAGTACACAAGCATAATTATGAACAAGAACTACAAAAATATGTTTCCTTTCTGAAAAATTAATACTTCATTTATGTCACAATAGACCAAGTGTTTATTTAAAGATGAGAGTTCAACTAGTGCAAGGCCATTAAGTAAATAATGGAAAGCGAGCCATATCATTAAGTCAAAGGAAGTGGTAACCTTTGGACATTCTCCTCTATGGCCCTATATGTTCAATCCTTAACATTTTCTGTATATGGAGTAGTAGTGATGGTTGGTGACAGTGTTGAATCTTCTTCATTTCAGTCACCATAATATTTTAAGAATATATCTGTTACACTCTGTGGGAAAATAGGGAGACTAAGACAAATCCCGAATGGTGATGTCCAGCTGTTTGGATACAAAATGAAAAAGGTCCTTTTGAGGAGATTTAAGCTGGTTTACTGTATCTGTTAGCACCTCTTTAAAAAGTGCTATGCTTTCCTCTGGGCTTGAACAATAGCCAGATGACTCTTAACCCTAAACTAAATATTTTCCTGAGACTATGCAGCTCTTCTAAAAACCGAGGAAATAAGTTACTATCAGAGGCAGCAAACACATCCAAGCTCTGTCTGAAGCATCTTTTGTACTTTGGATTGAAAAGGCTACATTCCATTCATTCTAGGATTGGACTTTCAGTGGCATGGGACTTTTGGAAACAGTCTGATTCATAGGCAAAGAGATCGTGTCTGGAAGACCTCTTTTAATATCCAACAAGAAAGACTGAAGGAAAGGTGGCAGGAAAGTTATTGTTTGGCTCAAGCAGTTCAGTCTCATCCTGAATAAAATTCAGACTCTGAAATCAAAAACTGTTCTTGCCGAGACCAAGCAGGTGTTTGTTTTTAAGCAGCTGAAATATAGTTGTGGTTTTACTTGCCTCAATAAAATTTAACTTCTCTCTATTTCCTGAGTCTGATCATAACAGATGTTTTTCATACTTGCATTCTTCCCAGTGTCTAAAAAAATATTGAAACATTTATTTATGGCTCTAGCCAATCTGGATTAATGATTTTTATATATCATTCATTTTAAAATGAGTATTTTCTTTTTAAAGCTTGATTTTCATCATTGCGGAGTGTTTTTAGTAACAATGGGAAACTTACTATTAAGAAAAAAAACAAACCAAAACAAATCAAATTCTGAAACAGCAAGTAAAAACCATGGTAAAACTTAATAATGATAAAACTAATGTGATCATAGCATGACATCTTTTACAATAAGCAAAACTAAAGTTAACCACATTCAAAGAAATAAAACCACACTGTTTAGACATTAATAGTAACAACTATTAATAAAATGGATTCTGGGGGCCTGGAAAGCTGATTAACTGGGGAATTATTAGCAATTCCCAATACAGTAAAAATAATATAATACAAAAGTAATATACAATAATATAACAAAACGTTATATTTTGTTTCAGGAAATCCTTCACTTTAGGAGGGAAATTTTGTTTGATAGGAGTACCCCTGAATTTCCCCTCAAAACAGCTGTTGGAAGGGCATTAAATCTTCTCACTGAATACAAGAATTGTCATTTGGCTTAGATATCTAGTCTCCTTGAAAAAAGGTGACTGAGTGCCCAAGAAGATGGCAATGACAGTTGGCTCTGACTGAGCTTTCACATCCTTGGTTCACCATTTAAGGGCTGGCCCAAAGGCATTTTTTCAGGAGGCAACTGGGCTTTCCTGTTTTTCTTTAAAGATGTTTAGCTTCTCATCCAAGAAGCTTCTTCAGCTCTGACTGGATGACGGGGAATAGAAGAATTTATATTCCTTGCACACAGTTCGGCATTTGCATTCTTTTAGAGAGTCGTTGAGGCCACCTGGAGGTTTCCCTATGGTCTTGGGGCCACCTGAGTAGTGCAAATGTGTGTGAAGCCTTCTTGGCTGCAGGGTGTTTTTCACCCTGTGTCCCTTCACTATTAGAGACAAGCATAGACTGTTGGGGATGAGTCTACATTGTCTGCATCTCAAACTGAAGTGCAATGGTTCCTGTAGTCTGAATTTTTCCTGGAAATCCATTCATAGTGTGTCCATCCCAAAGTTAAATGCACCTTTTGTGCAAAGTCATGACCTGGATGACTGAGAATCTCCATAGACATGATTAAGGGCTGCTACTGGGTGTTATTACTCCAGAATCAGGATTACATCAGATGAGAAACAATTGAAAAGTTAATACTTCCAACGAAGTTCTACCCCAAAGTAAGGGGGAAAACAAATTGATTAAAATTAGAGGTGTTAAAACAGTGTTGAAGAGTAACGTTAACCAATAGGAAAGAATGTATATTTAAATAGGAGCTTCTGTTTTGGTCATGTAAGCCTGATGATGATGCAAGATACCTTAGGAACACATCGTGGGATTTGGAATATGTCTCTAAAGGGCCAAAGGAGCTACGTGGTCCCAATTGGGTTTCAAACAACAAACTTCATATCTGAATTTAGCCAGAAATAATTTTATACTTTTAGCATAGCAGGTATGAATAACACACTTACTATATAGTGTAATAAAAAAAGTCTACAGGGCTGTTGCTAACTTATGTGCCTTTGGGACAACATACTCCAGGTGTACCTTGCATTTACAGGTAGCATGAAACATTATCCCTAAATACTTGAAAAATACGTTTTGTTTAATGAGTACTTGTTCAATTTCCAGACATTAATTTTAAGATGTTTAGTAAATTCTAAAACTTTAGTGTTGCATTTTGAGCACAACTACCCTATAGAGATCACTTTAGACCAGTCTAAGATAACAACACCATCCTTATATGAGGACTACAATGTCCTTCTGTCCTTTCAGAGGATTCTAAGACTCATTATTTTTCTTGGCTGTATGAGGAGTGATATAGCAGTGATGAATCATTGACTAACTCCTCTGCTGTTATGAATTTTCTTGGTGTAATTTGTGGCATTTGTCTACAAACTGCATCTAATTTTTGAACTAGAGTTCTCATAAAGTTTAAGCAGAAGCAGGGTCTTATCTACAGTATAGTTCTTAAGGTTACTTCATACCTAAAGGTAAAGTCTAAAGGGAATCTGAAAGCATCATATAACTTGGATCCTTGTCTAAAAATATGTTGTTTGACTGCATGCTGCAAAATTAAACCCAGTCTGAGAATTCATTGTCTGTGAATGCTTAGCATACAATTTGCTTTTTATGTTGAGAAGGCTAATGGACTGATCAATAGCAGAGAGATCCAGTGGCTTTTTTATAGATTAAAATGATTAGAGCTAATTCCCACTGAAGTAACAATGGGATAAAATACAAAATATCCACATTTTAAAATACTTTAATTGACATCTGGAGGATGTTGTTTCTCTGGATTTATCTTATTAATATATTTGGGTTCCTATATGCCAGGAAATAAAGGGTACAACCTAATTCCTTATGAACCCTCCCCCCATGCAGTTTTTAAGAGCAATATCAAGCATGGCATCCTTCTGAATCATTTGGTAGAAGTGGTTTACTGTGGCTCTGGTTTTGTTCTCAGTTTATGAACAGAAGATGGCCCTAGTGGGGACTATCTAGCATATAAACCAATGGACTCAAGGGTCCATCTTGTCTGCTATGCTGTTTAATATTTACAAGCAGCTACAGTATTGGGAGAGACCCTCTTGAGTGTTGGAGTAATTAGTATATGTTATTAGTATATGCTAATGATATTCAGATCTATTGTTCTCCACCATCTAGCTCCCAAAAAGGGGGAAGGGATTGTTTCCCTTGGTCCTGTCTAAATTTAATAATCAGCTGAAAGAAATAAATCAGGTGAAATTAAATCCAGACAAAAAGAAAGTATTATTAGTCAGCAATAAAACAGACCCTGGGATTAGGATTCAGTCTGGAAAGGGCTGTGTTCTTGCATGAGTAGTTTCAGTGTGGAATGCTTCTTAACCCTCAAGAGTCTCTTAATTCACAATTACATCTAGAGTACCAGCTGTGATTGTTTGTGAGCCAGTTTGATCGGGGAACAGTTATTCATATTTTGATTACACCTCCAATTTTTTTCTGCAATAATGCTGTAAACCAGGTTAATCTTGAGGAGCACCAAGAAGCTGAACATGGTGCCAAATGCAGTAGTTAGGTTGCTAATAGATACACACTATTAGGGGCATATTATATCTCTGCTGAAAGATTTGTACTGGTTACTAAGATTTGTAGACACCATTTAAAATATGGGTCCTTATAGTGACGCTTGAAACAGTTTAGGGCTTTAATGGCCAACTGTTTGCATATAGGCCAAGAAAATAACTCCAAAAGAAGATGAAAACTGTTTTATTAAATTGGTTGTGGTAGCAGCATCTTGCACATCTGATCCCCTTCCCCAACTCTTAAACCTCTGTGAAACTAAGGAGGTGTCCATCTGAACCCTGACATCCTCCCCTCAGATTATTTTGTGCTTGATTTGTGCTTCTTGCCTTATCACTCTAACATTGGATCTGGCTAATCTCTGTCAAGGGGAGCTTCTTTATTCTTGATGCCACCAGAGATCAGTTTCAGCCAGACTTCCTATCTTCTTATCAGCAGGAAAAGGCCTCTGGGAAAAAAGTCCTTACTTTCTGAAGTCTATTCATGCAGAAGAGGGTCTTATTTCTCCAGCTGTGGGGTGTCTGTGGTATTCTTGAGGATTTAGGTTCTTTTAGGAATAGGGACAAGTCCTTCATCTGTAGATTTTTATTCCAATCTGAATTAGTTAGTTAATAATTAAGTTATTCAATATTATAAAAACAATATTATTGTAACTGCTTATATTTCTTATTTTACTAGCCACCTTGAGGATCAGATGAACAAAAGATGAGTTATAAGTAAAAAAAATACATGAATATTTTGTACTATTGATGGCTAACAATTAAAACCAACTTACTCAAATCAGAAAAAAAAGATTCCAAAAGAAATGAACAATGCAACATAATCTTACCAAACTAACTGCCTTTTAAAAGTTGCCTGCCTAAGCTGGTAGGTTTTTGCCATCCAATAAAACTTTAGATATTTCTACCAGCAGGCTTTTCATGGTCTCTCGACCACTGGAATCTAAGATGAAGTTTTAATCAAGTTATTCCTGTCACTCTATGAGGAAACCAATGTCCTTTAGGAAATATGCTTACTGTTTACAATCAAGAGTTGCATGGTTCAGTTGAAGCAGTTGTGCCAGGTTAAAAAGCCAACATGAATCACAGAAAACCACTTCAAGAAGGCCTGGTGAAAACATTCTTTCTAGTTTCATGATGGGATAGCATGATTCAGCCTTTGGCAAATCTGTTTTTCTACTAGTGGTTTTTCCAATAGTTTAGTTCCAATTTTAAACAAAGTTGACAAAATATATTAAATTCTGTCAATATATCTCTAAATCAAAAGAGTGGACTCAAGTGGATTTTAGATATTATGTGATGAGTCCAGTAATGTACTCAGACTTCTTTAGACATGTATTGTAGACTGCTGGATCAAATATAGAAACATTTAGCCTGCATTTATATACTTACTCCCTCACACACACTCTCTTCTCACCTCAATAAATTTGGAGATTTTTACAGCCATTCTAGCAGTGCCATTTTAGTATTAAAGATGGAAATTCCATGTATGTAGCTGAAATAGATATCTAATTGCTGGAGACTATACCTTTAGTGGATACAAATGTTTTTCTCCCAATTGTTCTTAATATTTTTAGAAAATTGAATAGTATAAACAGACTGTATGGGGGGGGGCTAGGAAAAATGAGGTAAAATTAGTACAGACTTCTCTTTCTTTTCAGCAGCACCTTGCAAATTTTATACTGTAGCACTTTTCATAGCCATTAGTGTTATTCAACTTTAGCATGGTATTTAATGGAATTTAAAAAATTTTTAAGGGAAATATATTACAGTATTGGCTGAGTTTTGAACTAACAAGAATGCTTTCAGAAATAATGTGTAATTTACTGTGTTTGTGGACTTACTTTAGCTTTCCTTTGCTTTGCAGACTTGCAAAGCTTATAAAAGTTGTAAAGGATTGGTTGCAAAGTTACTTTTTCATCATCATGAAAACTCAGAATGGTCACCGTACAAGGCACTTATTAAACAAATACTACTTGTAACCTTCCTCCATTTTTGCCCATCCTTCTTTTATAATTTGTTTCTACAAAATGAATTGTAATGGAGAAGAAAACAAAACAACAACAACAAGTCATTTAAAAAAAAGAGCACTTTTGCCACTTATCTGGACTAGAACGATTCACTCCGTTTAAGGATTTGCCCAATTAAGACAACAGCTAATTTAAATGTCTTCTTGAAATATTAAGACGGGGTGTCAAACTCAAGGCCTGCAGGCTGGATCTGGCCCGCAGGTGCTTAGATCTGGCCCACAGAGCTATCCTCAAAATAGCGAGGGGCTGGCCCATGGTGCCTCTGCAAGTGCCTCTCCTGAGCTCCGTTTTCCCTGGCAGAGGATTGCAGGAGGCCATCACAGTTGGAAATGGAGCTTGGGAGCCCGTTTTCACTGGCAGAGTGCTCAGGCTACCACAGGCATCTCCAACATGAGTGACATTGAGTGGCTATGCCCACTTTGGCCAAGGCACCCTGCCCCTCAAGGTCAAACACCAGCCTGATGCGGCCCTCAATGATATGAAGTTTGACACCCCTGTATTAAGATAGTTACAGAAAAACTGTTTCCAAAGTAGATTTACATGTGAACTGTGGATCATGGTTACATGTAACAACGCGACATTTGTGTTGTTCAGCATGTGCATCCCTGCTGGATATGCAATCAGCCACATGCTTGTGAATATAATTCCTGTGTAAATTAAGGAAACAGATATTGTGCGTATGAAAGCACAGCTGGATAACATTTCTGATGTATTGTAAAAAGTGCAAAGTGTACATTTGATCATCCTATAAAACAGTCTGCAGATGGGCAGCATTCCTATTCTTTTTGTCGTAGTCTTTTCTAGTAAAAGATGTTGCAATCCCTGAAATGGTCTTAATAGTCTTCCTGACATGAGCAATGAATCAAATGATTAGATTTGTTGTCAGTTGACATGAGTTAACTACAAAACTTATTACCCCTGTGGTACCAAGAAGTTATGATTTATACATATCTCACCACAAAATTTATCTTGCTCTCCAAAGGCTTCATATATGCAGCAGAAAATCTGTAGCAATATTCTTAAAAGTCATTTAATAATTGCGACACAAATACATCATACTTTTTTCAACTTTGCCTAATACTGACCTTGGCAGCTGTTCTTCAATTTTTTTCACTAAATTCAGCCATTTGATGAAATAAAGGTTTTGCCTGAAAGGAATGTTCTGGATGACTCAAACTGCAGACATTTAAGAAAATAAAAAACTCTACATTCCTTCTGAATGAGTCATAGTGTAATTCTGGTTTAGTCTATGGCCAGAACAAAGTTACCATTGTAAAAGATAGGATTTCCTGATCTTCAGCGACTGAACAGTTCTTTCCCGGCAAGGTCCAATTCTATTCTCCAGAAATGAGATTTCTAAGATATGTTTTGGTGTGTGTGTGTGTGTGTGTGTGTGTTTTAAATTCTCTAAGGGAACCAATGTGTATTTTGAAGAATGGCTGCCAGGAGGCTTACCTACCTTTGTTCTGAAGTATTTTATTTCAGTTATCTAATAAACAAGTTAGAAATAAACTACACTGAAGAATGAATTGCCTCTTCCAATTAATTCAATAGTTAACCAACCAAATAACTAAAATAGGTTTAGTACTTGGAAGTAGAGTACTGGAATTGCCTGGAATATAACCTAAATCAGTGGTCACCAACCAGTGAGCCAGGGACTCAATTTTGGTGGTCTGCAGAGAAATGTCACCCCCAAAGGCTGCACCGCTCAAATGACCCATGGGAACACAAGGTTTGCATTGCTTGCATTGTGAACAACATGAGGGGAGGGGAGGGGGGAAAGAGCAGAGGGGGCGAACTTGTCCCATGCACCCCACTCACCTCGCGTGGCCACTGGGCTGCTTCTTTCCACTTCTTTCTTCTTCTTCTCCTTTTGGCTGCACGCAAGGAAAGCAGCAAAGGTCTTTCTTTCTCTCTCCCAAACTCCATCAGGAATGAGTCTTGCCAGGCATTGAACTCCAAGAGGCTGCACTGGCAAAGACTCATTTCTGGCTCAGTCTCAGTCTCTCCCTCCCCCCCCTCCCCGAGAACAGACCTGGAGACGGTATCCAGCACAGACTTGTGTTCTTCTGCAGCCTGGATTAATTGCTTTGGGGGGTGCATTGGGGGGGGGGTGACATTTCTCTGCAGACCATCAAAATTTTCTCATGGACCACCAGTGGTCCCCGGCCCACTGGTTGGCAACCACTGTTTAGATAATCCAAGATCTATGGGCACATAGCACGTAAAGACTGAAATCATGTGTAGAGGAAAGAAGGAATGGGCCCATCATCAAATCTAACTGCAGTGAGTAGTACTTCAATTAAAATGTGAAGGTAAGTATCAATTTCTCAAACACGTTTCTCTGAAGTTTTTCTAAGATCTCAAAAAAAAAAAAAAAAAAACCCTGAGAATTTCATCAATTAGTGCATGTCAGTAAAATTAAAAAAAAAGATATGCCTTAGAGTAAGATGAATAAGAAAGGTATATAGGGCATTCAAAAGCATATAATTATTTCATGTTGCTTATTCAACACATCACAGTTACACTCAACGGTTTGAATGCCATTCCCATTGCAATTCAGGTGGCCTGTACTCTACTTCCAAGTACAGGAAAGGACATTGGAGGTCTTCTAGTCCAAACCCCTGCTCAAGCAAGAGAACCTATATAATTTCAGACAGGGGGCTGTCCTGTCTTTTTTAAAAACTTCCAGTGATGAAGCACCTACAAGGCAAGTTATTCTACTGGTTAATTGTCCTCACTGTTAGAAAGTTTTTCCTTTATTCCAGGTTGCTTCTCTCCTTGATTAGTTTCCATCCATTGTTTATTGTCTTGCCTTCTGGTGCTTCTTCTTTGTGGCAGGCCCTGAAATACTGAAAAACTGCTATCCCTGGACTTTCATTTCTCTAGAATGGTCTTACCCAATTCCTGAAACAGTTCTTCCTATGTTTGTGTTGCCAGGCTCTTAATCATCTTAGTTCTTCTTCTTTGCACTTTTTTCAAAGTCTTAACATCTTTTTTATAATGTGGTGACCAAAATTGGATGCAGTATTCCAGGTGTGATCTTACTAAGGATTTATAAAGCTGTACTAATATTTCATGTGATTTTGATTCTATACCCCTGTCTATGCAACCAAGGATTGTTTTAGCTTTTTTGGCTGCTGCCTCACACTGTTACATTTTTTGCAGCCCTCTCACAATAGATTGCTTCAGCAAAAATTAACTCCTGGCATATAGGCTGAGCCCCTACTTGACTTCATATACTTTGGGTTGGATCCAAAATTGCAGAGTGCCAGGGTTTGATAGTTCTTTGAGAGGTGTTTTTATTTGATAAAGATCTAGGTACAGTAAGGATATGTTAGAAACCACAAAGCAATCCATCATCTCTAGGAATGAAACATTCTCATTGTTTTGATTTGTGGTACCTAAATGTCAGAGGAAGGTTAGAAGAAAGTAAATGTTATATTTTCTTCCTGACAAAGTGCTGTACCCCAGCCCAAGATACAGCTTTCCTTCATAAAACTACTACTGCAATTGTTATTAGTACCATAATTCATAGGCAGATAAGATAACAGATAACAGATAATCAGAGTTGGAAGGGACCTTGCAGGTCATCTAGTCCGATCCCCTGCCCAAGCAGGAGACCCTACACCATTTCTGACAAATGGCAGTCCAATCTCTTATTGAAAGTCTCAAGTGATGGCGCTCCCACAACTTCTGAGGGCAAGCTGTTCCATCGATAGACTTCAGAAGGAATATTGCTAGGAGTGTGAATAAATGTGTAGCTAAACATGTATGTATCAAATGTTTCCTACATATATACATATGTGTCAGAGTGTGTCTTTATACATACATGAACATGTTAGATTTCAGTGGAAAGCAGACTAAGAATGCATTAAAAATCTCATGTTTATGTATTTGGGCACCAATGGTGGAAGAGTTTAATTCAGGGCATTTGCTGGTGGTTTTCCTTTCTTCCTTGCCCTCCATCTTTGGAAGGAGACAGTACATTTTATAAAATAAATTTTCAATTGGTGGGAAGTTCAGTAAAGTTAAATCCTAAAAAAGGGTTGAAGAGAATCCTTTTAAACTTAGAATGACTTTGATTTTTTTTTTAATATAGAATAGTATTTTCTACAGTGTGATACGTTCCAACTGCAAAAACTTTTCCATGACAGAGAAAGAAAAAACTAACCATTGTTAAACTTAATTCTGCCTAGGGACTTTAAGAAATTCTCACCCTGTTGTAAAATTGCAAATGAGTTTTCCTTAACAAATAAAATAAAACCCAACCCAATCCAAACCTTATAAGAATAAGCAACATCAGAAATTAGCTTTTCTACAAATTATTAAAAAAAACTCAAGTGTAACAAATTGTGTTTCTAATTGTATGGACATCTGGCTAGCTTTGCAACAAGGCAGTATAATATTTTGGTTTATCCAATAAGCCAAATTGACATTGATTAATAGCTGGCACTCTTCTTTCATTTCTTTTTCTTCTTTCTGTGCTTCGATTTCTTTCTTAAAACTAATGAAAAACTCTGCTTTCTAATACATGAGAGTGAATCTTCTCTTATGTATCCCCCAGACTATGGTATGCATACTTCTAGGAAGTCACATGGCCTCTTTCCTCCAGTTTTTAGAAAAAGCTTCTTTTTCAACAAGCTTTTCACTACTAGCTTAATTTTTATTTTAATTATATCAAATATAATGTTTCTTGACTTTCATTGCCTTGTTTTTATTCCAATGCTTTATCATTCTTATTTTTAATTTTTATACACAGCTATAAATGTTGCATAAGCTAAAAGGCAGGGTGCTTATTTAATAATCAAAAGTATCAATGAATGACAAGACTTATGCACTTTTGGTGAAAAGAAAAGCAGATGAGCTGACTAGTACAGGAATGGCTTGGCCAGCTGTGCTGGACAGTGGTATGAGTAAATTCCTCTGAATATGATAGATTAGTCATCTACCAAAGTCTCAAAAGCAGAATGTCATTTAAAACAGAATAATGAAATGGGTAGCTAGAATAACAGTACTCAAAGTACAGAGACCACTTTCTTTTTTTGCACTGTCTTGCATATTTTGTCTTTTCCATACTTGGCCAAGAAATAGTATTGAGTAACTGAATCAGTGGGCCAGATGGATTTTTTTTTAATATTTAGAGCATTCAAGTCCAAATCCTCATGAGCTATTAACCCAAAAAATACAGGATATAAATAGGGAGTTTAGGAATTTCTCTGTGTTGCTTTTTTTGCACTCTATCTGCTCTTTGCTTAACATATTGAGAGTCTGAAGAAAATTTCTTCCCACATAGTCATTGAGAACATGCTCTTCAACATTTCTCCAGTCAAGATGTTGCCAGTTATGTGCTATGCTATTTCTATACTTACAATGTGTTTCTCATAAATAAAACACTTTCCTGTTATAAAACCTGCTTCCTTGATCTATGCTTAATCCATGCTGTTAAGCCTGTGTTCCCCAACCAGGGTTAAGGAGACAAGCTAAACAGAATGTGCAGCGTTAGTCAGATAGGCACACAGATAAATGAGTGAGATATGTTTGTATGTTTATTAACATACAGTAAAAATAACAGATACGCTTGTGCTATCAAAAATATAGTTTATTCCATTTAGAGTTTATAGCGTAAGTCAAAATAACAGTCCATTAGTCATGTATCGTTTTAGTCAGTCCATTCAACGATATTCAATTAGCAAAGTCCGTGTAGAATATCCAATGTCAGTTCACTTACAAATCAGTCCTCTCTCTCTCCCGTTCCAGTAGGGAAAAAATGCAGTCTTGAATCCATCCAGTAATTAGGGATCATAAAGCCAGAGAGAGCAAGCTGACATTCCTTGCTTCTTTTATGGTGCTTTCACAACCACTCCCTTAATTACATTCCTACAGTTAAAGTTGCAGACACTTTAACTAATAAACCATGATAACATATTTATTATTTTACCTAAACCAGTTAGGGTAAACAATGTTATCCCTAACACATGCTTTTTGCTATAAAACCTGCTTCCTTCATCCTAAGATTCCCAGTCTCAGAACAGAATCAAATACAATGCTTCAATTTCTAATATATATAATACCAAAAGACCTTTGAGCACCTATGTTTTCTTGTAGCTTTGAAACAGGGGGAAAAAAGAGGCATTATGTATACCGTCTGCTCTATATTTAAAATTTCATTTTTATATTTAAGAAATATTTAAGAAATAACATTTCACTAATAAATACATTTTGGCTAATATTAGTTGTGTAACTAACAACTGTAATTTATTACATTAACTAAATTTGAAATGTTGCACATCCTTGCTACATTCAGACAATGAACATTTGTTGATGAGCTTGGGTTGCTTCCATTCATCTGGATTTGGAAGCAGAATTCAGCCTTTCTAAACATTAAAATAATATGATGAACCCTTCAAAATACAGGTTGTATTTTGCTCTAGTTGGGTTTCTTTCAACTCAGTCAATGGAAATCAACAGTGAAATTCTAGGAACCAGAGGCCAATATCTCAGAAAAACCAATGCGAAGAAAATACAGTAGGTGAAAAAGTAGCATTTTTAATTGTTTTTATAAGCCAACTAAAACTCCCTTCCTGCCATGAAATTGTGCTGTGCTTTCAAATATGCATGCCAATGCTTACTCTGAATGGCCTGTTTAATCTTGAATCCAAAGCACAGCACATTAATAATACTGGTTCATGCAGTCTGCTAAGTCATAACATGGTTGGGTTTGGCTTAATGCATATGAAGAAATCACATTTTTACTTCTACCATGCTAGGTCAATTAGGCCAATAATGGTTTATCTAACAAATCATAATTATGCTTGCTATTGCTTAAGGCACTTTGTGGACTCAATGTGTAAACCAGAAATCCACTTACTTTATGGGCACATGCACAGAAATGCTTTAACACTGTACAATTTTTCCCCTCTTCCATCTCTCAGGTTCTGGAAAAAATAATTGTGACAAAATTAAGGTAGAGAATGTCATTCACTGTGGGGGGTTTTGTTTATATAATACCCATTACTATATGTTTATCTGCTTCTCAGGAGAAGAATCCAACTCAAAAATTAATTAATGAGCTAATTTATAAGCTGCGTTCTATAGAAGGATCATGTAATCTTTTTTATCTGCCACTTTCCCCCCCAGATGAATGGGTGTAGAGGATGGTATAAATTGCACTATAGTGTCAATTTATAGGAAGAAGTGGCAGTGAAGATATAAAGAGACAATGTCAAGAAGTGACAATGAGAAATGGAATTATGACAATGCACAATATCAAGGATTTGAAAAAAAAACCCACCAAAAATGCATTCTATTTATAGCCCACAATCTCTGGGTTCAAAATGTTGGATCTCGAAGCACTATATGTGCATAACACAACCTCCTGGTGAGCACTATAACAAGAAATATGTACTAGTGTAAGATTATTGAAGTCCAAATTAAATGCTTATATTTGTAATTGTAGTACAGGAAGATAGGAAAAATATGAGAATCAATGTACTCTAGTGGTTAAGGCATTGTATTGGAAGATGGAAGATCTAAGTTCCATCACAGAACTTTACTTAATGACTTTGGGCCAAATTCTGTCTCCAAGTAGATCTGTTGCTGTGTTGATAAAATGAGAAAGCTGCCTATGTACTATGATTTACCCTTTGAGAAGAAAAGCAGAAAGTATGTGAGACTAAAAAAACAAATAATGATAAATCTTAATCAGTAAGGAAATCTTTAAGTATAAAAAGGAACCAGAAATGTTATTAATCATCAGCAGAAAAAGGAACAAATGGAGGAACAAATGTAGAGTGGATTTTGCATAGAAGTCCATTGAGTTCTGTTCAGTTCTAATGCTAACAACCAACTGCTGTGCTAAGGATTCTTTCATGCAATCATCCATTCCTTTTTTATCTGACTCTTATGGTTCCAGTCATAAGACCTAAAGTCTCTTACTTCTGACATAAAGTACCAGGTGACGGTGGTGGTGGTTGAGAAAGTGGAGAAAGGGTTTAATCACTTCCTTCCTGATGCATTTTATATTTCCTCCCACTGAAACACACATTTTGGATAGATTTTCCTTCTTTTGTCTCTTCTTGTTCGTCACAATTGCCAACTATTTCCCCCTACATGTAATAAAAAGTCCCACTTGCAAGGGGCTGCTTTTAGGCTACTCCACTGCCTGACATTTGGTTGCAAAGTCTGTTAAGCCTGGTTTCCCCAACCAGGGTTAGGGAGACAAGCTAAACAGAATGTGCAGCATTAGTCAGATAGGCACACAGATAAATGAGTAAGCTAAGCTTGTATGTTTATTAACATACAGTAAAAATAACAGATACGCTTGTGCTATCAAAAATATAGTTTATTCCATTATGAGTTCATAGCATAGTCAAAACAACAGTCCAATAGTCATGTATCATTTAGTCAGTCCATTCAGGGATATTCAGTTAGCAAAGTCCGTGTAGAATATCCTATGTCAGTTCACTTACAAATCAGTCCTTTGTTTTCTCTCCCGTTCGAGCAATGCAGTCTTGATTCCAAGCAGTAATCAGGGATCATCAAAGCCAGAGAGAGAGCAAGCTGTCGTCTTGCTTCTTTTAAAGTGCTTTCACAAACATTCCCTTAATTACTTTCCCATAGTTAAAGTTGCAGACACTTTAACTAACAAACTATGATTACTTAGTTATTATTTTACCTAAACCAGTTAGGGTAAACAATGTTATCCCTAACATTCTCCCCTTTTAGGAAATAATAATAAATATAACTATTTACATCTTTAAATCATATTTGTTACAACTCTCTTTAAACTTAATTACTCCTTGAGCTTTTGTAAATTGGTCTGCAATGTTTTCTTCTGTCATGCAGTATTCCAATTTAATTAGCCCATTCTTTACAGATTCTCTAACATTTAAGTATCTTAAGTCAGTATGCTTTGATCTAGTTTTTACAGCAATACTAGTAGCTAACTGTATAGCTGCTTGGTTATCCTCGTTCACAATAATGGAATCTTTTACAGTTATACCCATGTCTAATAATAACTGTTTGTACAAAATCAAGTCAGTGCATAATAATGACAGACATGAAAATTCCGCTTCCATCTTGGACAAGCTGATATGCTGTTGTCTGACTGACCTCCACCCTATTAGTGTCTTACCAAATAATATAGCCATCCCAGATGTTGATTTTCTAGTGTTTATATCAGTTGCAAAACTTGCATCTGCATAGGCACTAAGACTCAAATCATCCTTTGGTTCTATATACAATGCATGGTTCATTGTTCCTTTAAGATATCTTAAAATTCTCTTTAATGATTGCCAATGACATTGATGTGGATCAGAATTAAAACGTGCCAGCTGATTAACACTATAAGCTACATCGGGCCTAGACCAATTGCTTATATATGATAAGCTACCAATCAAAGATTGATATATTGACTTATCAAATTTGGGACTTTGATCATTAGTTTGGCAAACTTCCTGACTCATTGGAGTCTTTGCCGGTTTACAAAGTTCCATTTTATATGTTTTAATTAATTGGCAAATTTTATCTTCTTGAGATATCTTAAAAACATTTTTTGTTTTGTTAATTGTCAATCCTAGATACTTTTTAATTTCACCTAAATGCTTTAATTTTATCTTTTTGGCTAATAATGATATAATCTCATTAGCTTCATTATTAGTCTTAGTTATCAAAGCAATATCATCTGAAAATAATAACAATAATGACACCGTTCCATTATTTTCTCTTTTAAACACACATGGATCTGCTAAACCAGATTTAAAACCTATATTGTTTAACTCTTTCACAATATATTGGTTCCACTCAAAGCCAGATTGTTTCAACCCGTAAAGACTCTTTTTGAGTTTCCAACAATCATTACTATTTACTTTATTGTCTTTTATACCAATTGGTTTTCTTAAATATATAGTGTGCTGCAATGGTGCATGCAGATAGGCAGTTTCTACATCTAAATGGTTAATGACATAGTTTTTCTTAGTTGCCCACACTAATGCTGCTCTTAAAGATGTTGCTTTAAGGCTTGGTGCAAAAACTTCATTGTAATCAGATGCAGTTTGATTAAATCCTTGAGCTACTAACCTAGCTTTATGGGTAACAGTCCCATCATTTCCAGTTTTTACTTTAAATATCCATTTGCACCTAATGGATTTTTCTCCTGGAGGTAATTTAGCATCTTCATATACTTTCATTACCTTTAATGAATTTAGTTCTTTTTCCATTGCCTTTTGCCAATTCTCCTGATCCTTAGCAGGATACATCCGAAGTTCATCTACACTAGTTGGAACTTTAGTTACTTGGCAAACTATACTTGTTTGATACCTATCAGGTGGTCTAGTTACACGTGTAGTACGTCTAGGTTTTACAGGACTTACAGGTGGACTTTCATTTATTAACTCTTCTTGATTATCTAACTCTTCCTGATCAACTGTTTCCTCTTGTTCTGGTCCTATTTGCTCTTCGTGGACTTCTTCTTTAATTGGACTCTTCTTATAACTAGTCTGATCTTTCTGCCTTTTGTAGGGTTCAATAATTACTTCGTTATTTAAATCTTGCTCTAATCTATTCCATCCTATATGTTCTAGAAATTTAGCACTAGCACTGGTGTAAACTCTAGGTGTACCTGGTTCCCAGAATCTATAAGATCTATGATTAGATGTATATCCTACAAAAAATAATCTTTTAGCTCTATGCTGTCCTTTGTGTCTAAGTTGTGAAGGGATATGCACCCATGCTGGTGCTCCAAATGTGTGCATGTAACTTAAATGAGGTTTTGTACCATGCCACAATGTGAATGGTAATTCACCTGTTGTTGAATTAACAACATTATTTAATATATGATTACCACACATTATTGCTTCTCCCCATAAATTGTCAGGTAATCCTGAATCAGACATCATAGTACGTGTCATTGATTGTAATGTTTGGCCTCTTCTCTCTATAAAGGCATTATGTTGTGGCCTATATGGTGCAGACTTTTTATGTTGAATACCTAACATTCTTAGTCTATTCTGGAATTTATTATTTGTAAATTCCGTACCATTATCTGTCATAAGAGTTACTAATTTCTTTTTAGTTTTCCTTTCAGCAAATTTTATCCAATTAAAGAGATTTTGATACGTTTCAGTTTTGCTCTTCATTAAATAGCAAAACCCATATCTAGAATAGTGGTCCATTATACTTAATATGTATCAAGCTCCTCCTACACTTGGTTTTTTTTGGACCTATTAAATCAGCAAATACTACTTCTAAAGGTTCTTTAGTAGTAAATCCATCAACTCTATTAGCCGGTGTGACCTTGGCTTTGTTTTGATTACAGGCATTACATTGCAAATACTTATTACAAGGTTTCAAACTTATTCCTTTAGATAATTCAACAGTTTTCTTAAGCATTTTAAAATTTAAATGCCCTAGCCTTCGATGTAACAAGTGAATACATTCATCATGAGGTTTCTTATTTTCATAAACTGTGTTAGCCACTTTTAAACCATCATCATTTAACACATATAATTCACCTCTTAAAGATGCAGTAATTTTCTTATCTTCTTGCTCAATTATGCAGTTATCTCCTTTAAAAGTAACTACATATCCTAGTTTAACCAAAATTCTAACTGAAATTAAATTAAACTTAAGTTTTGGTACATATAACATTTTTACATTCTCTTTTATAAAAGAACAATATGCTATACCTTGACCTTTAGCTTTCAGTTTCCAGCCATTGGCTAACGATATCTGCTGTGTACTCTTGGACATTTTAATAAAATTTCTGTTGTCATTTGTTATACAGTGGGATGATCCACTGTCAACCACCCATAAATTATTTTTTACAGCTCCGTTACTATACATGGCTAACTCTAAATTTTTATTTTTCTTTTGATAACTTTTTGTATTCTGGCCAGCGTTCTGGCGCTTTGCTTTTTTACAAAATCTTGCCAAATGTCCTCTTCCTCCACAATTAAAGCACTTTTTAATTGCGTATGCAGTAGGAGATTCATTATCTTCTTTTTGAGGTTGTTCCCTCCTTAACTCATTTCTTTCAAGCTTTCTTCTAGCCTCTTCAATCAATCTGCCAGTTATATCAGTTAAAGTTAAACTTTCCTTTGGCAATATTTCAAGGGAAGTTACATAGTTGTCATAACTTTCATTAAGGGAAGATAGAATTATGTAGACTTGGTGTTGTTCAGAGAAAATAAGCTCTTTCTCATCCAGTTCTTGAAAAATGCTTTGCATAGTTTTCAAATGACTCAGCATATCACCATTCGTCTGGAGATGCGTACTGAAAAGCTTCCGTGTTAGATTTATGTGAGCACCAACATTATCTCAGACATAAATCCTCTTCAGCTTCTGCCAACACCCAACAGCCGTTTTCTCTCCGTGGATATAAACAAGCTGTTGGTCAGTTAAGGTTAAAGCAATTATGCAAATAGCGTGTTCATTTTTATGCATAAATTCTTCTATCTTTAGTCTATCTTCGTCATCCTCTGGATCCCATTCTTTTACGTTTGGTGGATTTTCAATTATGTTCCACAAACCTTCTCTTCGTAGAAGCAGACTACATTTCATTGACCATGATACATAGTTTGTTCCATCAAACTTGGATATAAGGGACAAACTTTGTAGATTGACTTGTGCCATGTTTTCTTATATGGATATAAAACTATAATTAATAAAACACAGCTGTCTGTTTACTGTAATGTATAACAACACAAACTCTCACTTTTACATAAATCTGTTTTATCCTAGTTAAACTGACTTTGCAGCCTCTGGGCCCATAACCAGTGTAAAGCCTGGTTTCCCCAACCAGGGTTAGGGAGACAAGCTAAACAAAATGTGCAGTGTTAGTCAGATAGGCACACAGATAAATGAGTGAGCTAAGCTTGTATGTTTATTATACAGTAAAAATAACAGATACGCTTGTGCTATCAAAAATATAGTTTATTCCATTATGAGTTCATAGCATAGTCAAAATAACAGTCCAATAGGCATGTATCATTTAGTCAGTCCATTCAGGGATATTCAGTTAGCAAAGTCCGTGTAGAATATCCTATGTCAGTTCACTTACAAATCAGTCCTTTGTTTTCTCTCCCGTTCGAGCAATGCAGTCTTGATTCCAAGCAGTAATCAGGGATCATCAAAGCCAGAGAGAGAGCAAGCTGTCGTCTTGCTTCTTTTAAAGTGCTTTCACAAACATTCCCTTAATTACTTTCCCATAGTTAAAGTTGCAGACACTTTAACTAACAAACTATGATTACTTAGTTATTATTTTACCTAAACCAGTTAGGGTAAACAATGTTATCCCTAACATTCTCCCCTTTTAGGAAATAATAATAAATATAACTATTTACATCTTTAAATCATATTTGTTACAACTCTCTTTAAACTTAATTACTCCTTGAGCTTTTGTAAATTGGTCTGCAATGTTTTCTTCTGTCATGCAGTATTCCAATTTAATTAGCCCATTCTTTACAGATTCTCTAACATTTAAGTATCTTAAGTCAGTATGCTTTGATCTAGTTTTTACAGCAATACTAGTAGCTAACTGTATAGCTGCTTGGTTATCCTCGTTCACAATAATGGAATCTTTTACAGTTATACCCATGTCTAATAATAACTGTTTGTACAAAATCAAGTCAGTGCATAATAATGACAGACATGAAAATTCCGCTTCCATCTTGGACAAGCTGATATGCTGTTGTCTGACTGACCTCCACCCTATTAGTGTCTTACCAAATAATATAGCCATCCCAGATGTTGATTTTCTAGTGTTTATATCAGTTGCAAAACTTGCATCTGCATAGGCACTAAGACTCAAATCATCCTTTGGTTCTATATACAATGCATGGTTCATTGTTCCTTTAAGATATCTTAAAATTCTCTTTAATGATTGCCAATGACATTGATGTGGATCAGAATTAAAACGTGCCAGCTGATTAACACTATAAGCTACATCGGGCCTAGACCAATTGCTTATATATGATAAGCTACCAATCAAAGATTGATATATTGACTTATCAAATTTGGGACTTTGATCATTAGTTTGGCAAACTTCCTGACTCATTGGAGTCTTTGCCGGTTTACAAAGTTCCATTTTATATGTTTTAATTAATTGGCAAATTTTATCTTCTTGAGATATCTTAAAAACATTTTTTGTTTTGTTAATTGTCAATCCTAGATACTTTTTAATTTCACCTAAATGCTTTAATTTTATCTTTTTGGCTAATAATGATATAATCTCATTAGCTTCATTATTAGTCTTAGTTATCAAAGCAATATCATCTGAAAATAATAACAATAATGACACCGTTCCATTATTTTCTCTTTTAAACACACATGGATCTGCTAAACCAGATTTAAAACCTATATTGTTTAACTCTTTCACAATATATTGGTTCCACTCAAAGCCAGATTGTTTCAACCCGTAAAGACTCTTTTTGAGTTTCCAACAATCATTACTATTTACTTTATTGTCTTTTATACCAATTGGTTTTCTTAAATATATAGTGTGCTGCAATGGTGCATGCAGATAGGCAGTTTCTACATCTAAATGGTTAATGACATAGTTTTTCTTAGTTGCCCACACTAATGCTGCTCTTAAAGATGTTGCTTTAAGGCTTGGTGCAAAAACTTCATTGTAATCAGATGCAGTTTGATTAAATCCTTGAGCTACTAACCTAGCTTTATGGGTAACAGTCCCATCATTTCCAGTTTTTACTTTAAATATCCATTTGCACCTAATGGATTTTTCTCCTGGAGGTAATTTAGCATCTTCATATACTTTCATTACCTTTAATGAATTTAGTTCTTTTTCCATTGCCTTTTGCCAATTCTCCTGATCCTTAGCAGGATACATCCGAAGTTCATCTACACTAGTTGGAACTTTAGTTACTTGGCAAACTATACTTGTTTGATACCTATCAGGTGGTCTAGTTACACGTGTAGTACGTCTAGGTTTTACAGGACTTACAGGTGGACTTTCATTTATTAACTCTTCTTGATTATCTAACTCTTCCTGATCAACTGTTTCCTCTTGTTCTGGTCCTATTTGCTCTTCGTGGACTTCTTCTTTAATTGGACTCTTCTTATAACTAGTCTGATCTTTCTGCCTTTTGTAGGGTTCAATAATTACTTCGTTATTTAAATCTTGCTCTAATCTATTCCATCCTATATGTTCTAGAAATTTAGCACTAGCACTGGTGTAAACTCTAGGTGTACCTGGTTCCCAGAATCTATAAGATCTATGATTAGATGTATATCCTACAAAAAATAATCTTTTAGCTCTATGCTGTCCTTTGTGTCTAAGTTGTGAAGGGATATGCACCCATGCTGGTGCTCCAAATGTGTGCATGTAACTTAAATGAGGTTTTGTACCATGCCACAATGTGAATGGTAATTCACCTGTTGTTGAATTAACAACATTATTTAATATATGATTACCACACATTATTGCTTCTCCCCATAAATTGTCAGGTAATCCTGAATCAGACATCATAGTACGTGTCATTGATTGTAATGTTTGGCCTCTTCTCTCTATAAAGGCATTATGTTGTGGCCTATATGGTGCAGACTTTTTATGTTGAATACCTAACATTCTTAGTCTATTCTGGAATTTATTATTTGTAAATTCCGTACCATTATCTGTCATAAGAGTTACTAATTTCTTTTTAGTTTTCCTTTCAGCAAATTTTATCCAATTAAAGAGATTTTGATACGTTTCAGTTTTGCTCTTCATTAAATAGCAAAACCCATATCTAGAATAGTGGTCCATTATACTTAATATGTATCAAGCTCCTCCTACACTTGGTTTTTTTTGGACCTATTAAATCAGCAAATACTACTTCTAAAGGTTCTTTAGTAGTAAATCCATCAACTCTATTAGCCGGTGTGACCTTGGCTTTGTTTTGATTACAGGCATTACATTGCAAATACTTATTACAAGGTTTCAAACTTATTCCTTTAGATAATTCAACAGTTTTCTTAAGCATTTTAAAATTTAAATGCCCTAGCCTTCGATGTAACAAGTGAATACATTCATCATGAGGTTTCTTATTTTCATAAACTGTGTTAGCCACTTTTAAACCATCATCATTTAACACATATAATTCACCTCTTAAAGATGCAGTAATTTTCTTATCTTCTTGCTCAATTATGCAGTTATCTCCTTTAAAAGTAACTACATATCCTAGTTTAACCAAAATTCTAACTGAAATTAAATTAAACTTAAGTTTTGGTACATATAACATTTTTACATTCTCTTTTATAAAAGAACAATATGCTATACCTTGACCTTTAGCTTTCAGTTTCCAGCCATTGGCTAACGATATCTGCTGTGTACTCTTGGACATTTTAATAAAATTTCTGTTGTCATTTGTTATACAGTGGGATGATCCACTGTCAACCACCCATAAATTATTTTTTACAGCTCCGTTACTATACATGGCTAACTCTAAATTTTTATTTTTCTTTTGATAACTTTTTGTATTCTGGCCAGCGTTCTGGCGCTTTGCTTTTTTACAAAATCTTGCCAAATGTCCTCTTCCTCCACAATTAAAGCACTTTTTAATTGCGTATGCAGTAGGAGATTCATTATCTTCTTTTTGAGGTTGTTCCCTCCTTAACTCATTTCTTTCAAGCTTTCTTCTAGCCTCTTCAATCAATCTGCCAGTTATATCAGTTAAAGTTAAACTTTCCTTTGGCAATATTTCAAGGGAAGTTACATAGTTGTCATAACTTTCATTAAGGGAAGATAGAATTATGTAGACTTGGTGTTGTTCAGAGAAAATAAGCTCTTTCTCATCCAGTTCTTGAAAAATGCTTTGCATAGTTTTCAAATGACTCAGCATATCACCATTCGTCTGGAGATGCGTACTGAAAAGCTTCCGTGTTAGATTTATGTGAGCACCAACATTATCTCAGACATAAATCCTCTTCAGCTTCTGCCAACACCCAACAGCCGTTTTCTCTCCGTGGATATAAACAAGCTGTTGGTCAGTTAAGGTTAAAGCAATTATGCAAATAGCGTGTTCATTTTTATGCATAAATTCTTCTATCTTTAGTCTATCTTCGTCATCCTCTGGATCCCATTCTTTTACGTTTGGTGGATTTTCAATTATGTTCCACAAACCTTCTCTTCGTAGAAGCAGACTACATTTCATTGACCATGATACATAGTTTGTTCCATCAAACTTGGATATAAGGGACAAACTTTGTAGATTGACTTGTGCCATGTTTTCTTATATGGATATAAAACTATAATTAATAAAACACAGCTGTCTGTTTACTGTAATGTATAACAACACAAACTCTCACTTTTACATAAATCTGTTTTATCCTAGTTAAACTGACTTTGCAGCCTCTGGGCCCATAACCAGTGTAAAGCCTGGTTTCCCCAACCAGGGTTAGGGAGACAAGCTAAACAAAATGTGCAGTGTTAGTCAGATAGGCACACAGATAAATGAGTGAGCTAAGCTTGTATGTTTATTATACAGTAAAAATAACAGATACGCTTGTGCTATCAAAAATATAGTTTATTCCATTATGAGTTCATAGCATAGTCAAAATAACAGTCCAATAGGCATGTATCATTTAGTCAGTCCATTCAGGGATATTCAGTTAGCAAAGTCCGTGTAGAATATCCTATGTCAGTTCACTTACAAATCAGTCCTTTGTTTTCTCTCCCGTTCAAGTAATGCAGTCTTGATTCCAAGCAGTAATCAGGGATCATCAAAGCCAGAGAGAGAGCAAGCTGTCGTCTTGCTTCTTTTAAAGTGCTTTCACAAACACTCCCTTAATTACTTTCCCATAGTTAAAGTTGCAGACACTTTAACTAACAAACTATGATTACTTAGTTATTATTTTACCTAAACCAGTTAGGGTAAACAATGTTATCCCTAACAAAGTCTATGTTTGATATTTTGATCTGGCATCTAATACACCCAATAGAGTGTACTAGTGGTGGCCTAGAGGTGAAGCTCTTGCCACACAATCATGAGGCTGATCCTAGACAGTGGCAGATGTTTTTCTCTCTGGGTACAAAGGGAAAATATCTGCTGCGAACTTTGTGTAGGTGTTAGGAAGGGCATCTGGCTAGTAAATGCTCGAGCTCCATTCAGCTGCCCCAATTCTACCCCAATTTCATCCAGATACAAGGAATTAAAAGCGGGGGGGGGGGAGGTAATCTAGTACACCCAGTAAGAAAGATTTGAAACCACTTCTAAAAAGTGATTGTGGAAATACAGTGTTTGCTTTGACAACTTTTCCCAGTGTGAATTAAAGATACTTATATAAAAAATAATATCTCATATGCTCCTGTTACCGAATTCTGCCTTAACCTTAGCTGTCAGCATGAAACATATTTTCCATATCTTAACTCACAAAGGGAGTTGTAAAACATACCACTGCATAGTTTTGTATAACTGTGGAGGTTAAAATCCATCAGTGCTAAGGAATGCCAGGTATTTACACATCTGGATAACTTTTTAAACATGTCAGAAATTTTATATATTAAATATTAAATACTTTTGGAATTTAAAATGCATGGGATTTATTCACTATATGTTATTAACTTCTTACAGAATTAATCTGTAATGAGGATGAATGAACTGACAGCTACAAAGTTATTGATACTTTAATGGTACTATAGAAAAATAAATATGTGGCTAATACCTGTAGATACACCCCAAAATAGGAAAATAATGGAGAATTCTAATACATGGGTTATTTCAATGAACAAATTAAAATGAAGTTCAGTCTTATATAATTTTTTCAAGGAGGACACATATTTCACATTTCAATACAAAAATATCTACATATTTAGTCAAATGAAATACATGTCCCAAAGATGCCAATGTAGTCTGCATTATAAAATCAGAGTTGGTGCTTAGTTTGAGAGCTAATTCCTTCACAGAGTTCCCAAGCAGATGTTGGGAAACTGCCAGCTAGGCTAGAAAGAAGGCTCAAGTGAGGATCTAGCTTGGAATTGTTGTGTAGCTGCAAGCAGCATAAGCTTTACCTTCCCCAAGATCCATGAAGATTTGTCTGGTTGCTCCCAGGGGAATGCAAGCAATCTGGTGTGATTCTTGTAACATGTCTGTAATAATGAAGTTACTGTCTTTGGCTATTCATGAGGGGCTATGAGTATTTGCTCTTGCTTGCTCTTGATCACAGAACCTCTTTCAGCTCCTTAAAATATATTTTCATCATGTTTGCTATCAAAGCTTTCCTTCCTGGGACATCTAGTAACAACAAAAGAATATCCCACCTCTAGTTAAGAATTTGTAATTTTATAGTATCCAAGCATATGAACAGTTAGCACATGGGTGTAGTAAATTTTTATAACAAACTGTGAAGTCCTATGACAATTCCCTCTGTCCTTTGCCCTGCCCTTTTTGATCTCTCTCATTTGCTTGACAAAAAAGTCATGTAGGTTCCCTCCTTTTGGAGTGGGCATCTAATTTGTTTATCAATTTCTTTTCCTCTAAGCCTTCTAATGATGCTATTCCCAGTCCTTCTTTTGACAGATAAATCTTCCATCAATTCATATTCTATTTTGGCCACATCTGCAAAGGATGCTTTGGGTTTCTTTACACAACATGGCACAAAACCTGTACCTTCTCTCCAGTTACTTTTGCTCATTAGTGGTCTTCCTGCAAATAACTGGAAGTCACTTCTCCCAATTTTTTTTTTCAAATGACCTTCCTTTTTTCTTTTCCTCTTTCTCTCTTTCCATATCCAATACTAAGGTCTTAGATGTTTCTGAGCTGTCTCTCAGCCACCGCCCAAAGTAGTTTCCTTTTTTTCATTTTGTTTCCCCTCTCATTTATTGACCCTTAGGGATGAGGCTAGTTAAACTATAACCTGCAGCTAGCAAGTTTTGCAGGCAGGAAGGGCTTCCTATATAATCCCAAAATCTGTTCCCCTATTTACCTTCCATCTGACTATTCTATTTCCTGCTTCCTGTAATTTAGTTTTGTAACTCAACAATATTAGCCTTTCCTGTCTTTCTTACTTGAAACTTCTTACAATAAAGGATCTTCTTACAATAAAGGAACTTCTTACAATAAAAGGAGTCTTTGTCAGCATGCATACAAAATATGCCTGGATCCCTCGGGGAGAAATGGGATTCCAGTTTAGTTAGGATCCCTGTCACTGTGTAAAGAAAGCTACACATTAACAAGAGAATCATCTTAACCTACCTTGTAACTTGGGTTGGTCTGTGCTTAATAATCCTTTTCACATGCTTGGTGCCTCTACATAAGAAGCGTGGATTTTTATTTGTTTAAGTTCTGCTTGCAAAAAAATTGAATGTGCTAACATGTACAGAACATATGTATGTAAAACTTATATACATTCAGACTTTTTCACAAATTACACTGAACTTCCTTAAAAATGTCAGCATCAAGAAGGCATTCTCCCAATTTTTTTTGGAGATCAAGTCTAGATTTCTTCCCTTCATATGAGTAAGAAACTGAATTGCTGAGAATATGGTCATCTCAGTGTTCAATTGTGAAGTCCTTGGTGCTGCCTGAGCTTGGTGGTTTTCTTCTAGACATTACATTACCAAAATAGATAATATCATCAGTGCATTCTGCAAGAAAACCATCAAGCTCAGAGAGCACCAAGGACCTCACACTGAATGCTGATGTCAGCATTCCAGGGAACCTCCACTCCAATCAGTAATCCTGAGACAAGCATAATGGCACACCGTATGAAACACTGGATAAATTGGCAATCAGTCATGTTATTCATGAATCATGAAACACAGTATAAAGTTTAATGCAGGCTTCCAGATGACAAGCAGTAGCAACAGTAACAGAGATCTGTTTAAAGTCAGCGTTGAGAACAACCACCTCTCCAGCTGACTTTGTAACAATTAACACAGCATAATCCTGTAATTTAATCCACACACTCTAATTAACACACAATAACACTGCCATTACACCCCTGTGATCCAATAAACCTATAACAACCCTATCATTACACCCACGTGCCCTACAATCACCCCTATGCACCTCTACCCTGTGCCTAAACGCTCCCTCTACATTCTAACTCTGCCTTAAAGAAACAAGTCATTCTAAATTGGCTTTAAAAGAAACAAGTCTATATTTATAATAGTCTGCAACATCTGGTTTCACTCCTCCCACCCCCATCAAGAACTCAGCAGGGAAGATGAGCACGGTGGCCGTATAAGCACAGCTGCATCACCGCCACCGTTCATGACGCCCGCAGAGAGGAACAGAGCTGTCAGGGAAGGATAGGACATCATCGAGACAATGGAGCCACTAGGGAAGCGCAGAAGCGCAGAACATCAGCCGGGGAGATGCAGGCAGGACATCAGTATGAAGGCGATGAAATGCGACAGCCTATAGTACTCAACCGCAATACCACCTACACTCAGCACAGTAGGATGATGGAGCGCCGTGCTTCAAGATGTCAGGAAACCTCAAAAGTACCTTTATTAGAATAGCATCTGGCACATCTGTGAAATTTTGAAACTAAAAGTTTTCTGGACTTCCCACAATATCCCAACCTACAAACCATCCCCTTTTTAGTCATCATCATATCACATGAACCAATCCCAAAGTAAGCTCCTTTTTGCTTCTGCACCACACTCTATGACCTTGAACTAACAAAAGAATTCTATTTTGTCTACTTAGAGCTACTCAATAAAAATCACCCCTCCCACTTTCTCGAGCTTTGTGGCAGTGATGAATAAGGATTCCAAAGCTGACAGCTGAGTTTAGTAGATTATTCCTTGTTAACTGGATTTATACCTTGATGACCAGACTGAATATTCCTGCAAGATAGCAGATGACATTTGCATACCATGCCTCTTTCAATAGTGCCATTTGCAATAATATTAAGTCCATGGGTTAATTATGTGCAGTGTGAAATAGAACTTCCCAGCGCTTGTCAGCTTTCTCTCAGGATCAGTTTTAAAGATGGTCTGTCACATTTTTGATGCTATATGCTAGCAGCCTCATTCCATTTTGGATGAAGCAGAGCCCATTTCTCTTCTCTGACTTCAGTCTATCCCAAAATATTTCCCTAAATAATCTAATACTGGTAGTTTATGTCAGGCACCAGGACCTCATCTATGAATTGAGACTCCTTAGTTGTTTCTTCTGCTTAGCTCTGTATCTGGAACAGATAATATTTTTGAGATTGCTACCTTGGCACTCCTAGACTTCAATCTGATATGTAGTAACTTTTATTTGACTTCCAGAACTGATTGGCTACACTTCCAGATATCATTGGTGCAAACATGGATCAAAATGTTTGCTTGCTCCCCAACATTATCTAGCAGTTATCATAGCTCAAGATCCCTTTGGATAATAGAACTGCATTGGCAGTTTTGGCAATTGGAGCCCACTGCTGACTCATACTTAAGTGTCACATGGGTGTCACATTTCAGTTTAATCAAATAATTACTAATTGTGATCCACCTAAATCCCTCTCACAATTACTACTATTAAGCCAGGTATCCCCTATTCTATACTTGTGCATTTGTTTTTTCTTGCCTTTTGTCACAACTGAATTGTATTCATTGCATAGGGTCCAGTGTTTAAGTCTGTCAAAATCCTTCTGTATCTTGAGTCTCTCTTCTAAAGTGTTTGCTATCCCGCCCCCCTGCTTGGTAGTCCACAAATCTGAGTTTTCCTTCTATCCCATCATCTAAATTATTTAGGAAGATTTTGAAGAGTCCTGAGTCTAAGAATTTTGGGATATATTCCTCTTAAAATACTGAAAAGCAAAAGTTCTAAAACTATTTTTTAAGAAGTTGAACTTGAACTGCAGCATGATTTATATCTTTTGAGGTATTATTTAGTTCACTGTTTTTTCCTCTAGTTTTTCTGTAGCACCTAATTTCTTCCACTTCGGGTGGTTTATCATTCAATCAACATTCAAAAAAAGGAATCTTTCAGGTTCCTATGTATATTCCCAGAGTTACTGTGTGACTTAAGGATGGACTTTTGAAGGCAGAGGTGAAGATCTGGACCACAATTAGTAATTATTTGATTAAACTGAAATGTGACACCCATATATTTAGCTTCTCTTATTCTAATAGATTTCCAACTTTTTTGTCATCACCTTTTGAAAACTAGTCTCCCTGTATATGTCTTCACTCCCTGAGCAACTGAATATTAGGCAAAGAATGAAAGATATGTGTTATGTCCTGAGCATGGGCACAAGGAACGGAGACGAGGCATCGAACTGTGACTTCAACTCTTTATTAGTAACTTCAGAACAGAGCAAAATACTTGGGCAGCAGCAGCTCTTTTATAGAGCTGGCTGCTGTCAAAACAACCAATGATTTGAGTTTACCACTCTAACAAGCGTCCAATCAGAGAGACCCGCTGTCAGACAATCAGATCGGCCAGAAACGACCAATCACGACTCGCTGTTCACGGGCCAATGAGGAGTGCAGGATTATGAGCCTGCTGTTAAAGTAAAGCTATTAGAGTTGTTACTGCACGCGTTAGCTTAGTCCTTAACAACCCTCCCCCCTAGGTTCCGTCTGAGGGGTGGGGTGACGTATTCTCGTAAGTAGGGAGATCGCTTCACCTGTCTGCTTGATCTGCGCTGTTCCACCAGTTTCTGTCCTGGCTCTGGTTCTGGTGGGCTGCTTGCTGAGCTGGGTGGCGAAGATGGTCCCGCTGTTTCATTGAATGGCTCTGGGCTGTCCTCTCTGCTCTCGCCAATGCTGTCATCCGGGTTCCCTGGATCTGTTTCCATCACGGTGCTGCTTCACGGCGAGGCAATTTCCCAGCTCGGTTCTCCTTCTGGCGGTGAGTATCCCATGGTTGGTTGTGTAGATTGCTGGGTTCCAATTGTTAGGTCATCTGCTATTTCTTTTTCGCCCCCCTCGATGTCCCTTCCCCCCTCAGTTTGAGATTCAGGGGATGAGATGGGAGTAGGTGCTAGTCTGGATCGAAGCTGGTCTTTGTGGCGCTTCCACATTTTTCCATCCGCAGTTTGTAGACGGTAGGAATCGGGGCCCCGTAAGTTGCGTTATGGTAGCGGGGACCCACAATGGGTTACCCAAGAAGTTTTTCGCAAAAACGGGGTCACCTTTCTGGAATGAATGACACTTGCTGCTGGATCCCAGGGGTTGTTCTGGTGTGTAAGCAGGGTGGAGGCGATCGAGATGTGAGCAAAGTTTTCAGCCCATCAGGAGTTCGGCTGGGGTTCTGTTTGTGGTGCTGCTTGGAGTAAAATGTTGGAGGAGAAGCATCCTGGTTATCTTGTCATCAATGTCTCCCTGGTCCATCTTGTGTAAGGTCTTCTTTACAAATTGAACCATTTGCTCAGCCCTACCATTGGCCACAGGGTGAGCTGGCGATGCTAAAGCATGATGGATGCCCCGGTCTGCTAGGTACTGTTCGAATGCCAGGGCAGTGAATTGAGGGCCATTATCAGAGACCAGGACATCTGGCAATCCATGGGTAGTGAATAGCTTATTCAGTTTTTTAATGACCGCCTCCGTGGTGGTGCTTTTCATTTTGTGGACCTCGAGCCAGTTAGAATAGACATCCACAGTTAGAAGGAAAGTGTGTCCTCTTGTGGGTCCCGCAAAATCGATGTGGATACGGGACCAGGGACCTCGAGGTGTTTCCCACTGAGTTGGGGGTGTTTTTGGAGGAGCGGAGCAAGTCTCCTGGCACTTGCTGCACGTAGCCACCCAGGCCTCTATCTGCTTATCGATGCCTGGCCACCATGCGTAACTCCTTGCCAATGCCTTCATCCGCACGATGCCTGGATGTCCATCGTGCAACATTTTCAAAACTTTATGTTGCAATTTCTCCGGGATGATGACTCTGTCTCCCCACAAGATGCAGCCCTTTTGAGAGAATAGTTCTGTCTGTCGATTTCTGAATGGCCTGAAAGTGTCATTGGGTTCGTTGTCTGGCCAACCTCGTTCCACCCAGCTGAGGACTCGTGCCAAAGAAGGGTCCTTTTTCGTTTCTGAGGCAATGTCCCGAGTGGTCAGTGGTGGTGATTTAAGAGTCTCGATTTGCAATACGGCTAGGGTTGGAGCTGGGTCATCTATGATGTCTGGTAGCGGAGAATGGCTCAAGGCATCAGCGTGGGGAATGGCTTTCCCCGGGTGGTGTTGCAGTTGGTAATTGTATGTGGCTAAAAACTCTGACCAACGTGTCATTCTTGGTGATAAGATGTGGGGAGTTGATTTGTTTCCCGCTAAAATGCCAAGTTGCGGCTTGTGGTCTGTAATTATGGCAAAGGGTCTCCCATAAACATACTCATGGAAACGTTTAATTGCGGATACAATGGCGAGAGCTTCTTTATCAAGTTGGCTATAGTTCCTTTCAGTTTTAGACAAAGTCCTCAAAAAGAACACAATAGGTCCCTCATTACCATTTGGCAGGATGTGGCTTAAAATGGCTCCCACTCCGAATGGTGAGGCGTCACAGGTAACCGTTAAGGGTAGAGTCTCGTTGTGTTGTATTAATACAGCATCAGAAGTTAAGAGGTCTTTTACTTGTTGAAATGCTCGTTCTTCACACCGTCCCCAGACCCAGGAAGCCTTTTTGTCAAGAAGTCTATGTAGGGCTTCGGCTACAGTCGCCTTCTGGGGCAAGAAGATGTTATAAAAGTTAATGAGTCCCAGGAAGGCTTGGAGGTCTGTCTTATTTCTAGATCTTGGGGTGTTTTTGATTGCAGTTAGTTTTTTTTTGGTGGGGTGGATTCCCTGTCTGTCGAGAAGGTATCCCAGGAACTCCACTCTCTCCATACAAAGTTGACACTTGTCCCTTTTTACCTTCAGGCCAGCGTCTTTAAATTTTTGGAGAACCATTCTGAGTCATTGTTCTAATAATTCTTTAGTAGGGGCAGCCATTAAGATGTCAAAATAAGGCACGACACCTTATATGCCTTGTAATAGTCTCTCCATCAGACTTTGGAAAATGCCCGGTGCCACGCTTACTCCGAATTGGAGTCTATTGCACTTGAAGGCACCTCTATGTGTAACTATTGCCTGGGCTTCTGCAGTTGTTGCATCTACAGGTAACTGTTGGTACGCCAGAGTTAAGTCCAATTTCGCAAATATTTTTCCGCCACCCAGGGAGTGAAGAAGGTGTTGGACCACCAGTACCGGGTAAGCACTCTGCTGAAGCGTATGATTTAGGGTGGCCCGGTAATCCCCACAAATTCTTAACGATCCATCAGGCTTTATGGGTGTTACTATTGGGGTCTCCCATCAGATATGGTCAATCGGTTCCAACACACCCTGGGCTATTAATTTGTCCAGTTGTTCGTCGATCTTTGGCTTGAGTGCAAAAAGCACCCGACGAGGCTTAAGGTGAATGGGAGCTACATCGGGGCTGAGATTAAACGATATAGTGGTCCCCTTGTACTTGCCTAACTTCCCTGTGAAAACGTCCTGGAATTCCTGGATGAGGGCCTCTTCCCACTCATCGCTTCCGGTTTGGTGTATACCAGCTAGTTCAATTCTGAGTGGGGCGAACCACTGTAACCCTAACAAACTTGGCGGTCACGATCGACGACAGTCAGAGGTAGTGTTGCGGTGCGATCTTTGAAGGATACTTGGACATGGCTGGAACCAACAACCGGAATTCTGTTCCCTTGGTAGTCTTTTAGGATGATTCTTTGAGTGCTGAGGTCCTGGTGACAGATGGCAGGGATCAGCTGTTTGAGGTTTTCCAGGATACCATCGATAGGGATGACCCCAAGTTGACTTCCATCACGCAAGGTCGATTCTCAATTGCGACCTTTACTCGGATCTTCTTTGCATCTAGTGATGAAGCGTGGCCTATAGTGATAGTTTGGTGTGCCTCTTCTCGTCTCGTTGAAGCGGCAGGTGCTCGATTTCTGTAGTAGTGGTTGTTCCATTGGTGGTTCAGGCGGTCCCGATTTACAGGTGGGTTGCCTGTATCCTGGTGGAGATTATTCTCCCTCCGGCTTGGACTGGACCCTCACTTGCTTCTGCGGACCTTTGCGATGTGGCCTCTCTTTCCACAGGAACAGCAGAGTGCGTCGAGGAATTTGCAGTCTGATCATGGGTGGTTTGCCTCACAACCAGCGCATTGGCATGGAAGTCTCTGGTTCCTTTGATCTCGTTCCAAGTGGAGCCAGTTGACCTCTTCCCCACTGTCTGAGGATGATTCGAGGTCTTCATGATGGGCGGTAATAGTGTGCCTCTCAAAGGAAGGCGTACTATCACTAGCGAGTTGGCGGTGCGGTACGTTCGCTCGGTGCATTCGAGCAGCTGACTTCCTGGTTGCTTCTGCAGCAGTAGCGTCGGCGATGACATCTGCGAGGCTGATGTCTCCCTTCGCCATGATCTTGCTCTGTACCGTGTGGTCATCTAATCCCAGAACTATTCGGTCTCTCATGGCTTGAGGTTTGCGAAACCACAGAGTCCTCTCAGGTTCCGGAGGTCAGCTATGAAGTCTCCAATGCTCTCGTTCTTCCATTGGTCCCTCTGGTAAAACTCGTGTCTTCATATCAGCGTAGGTACTGCGGGTGCATAATGGGCCCGGAGGATCGGCGCAAGGTTATCCCAATCCATGGTCTTAATTTCTGCCAGTTTGGCAAGTGCCTTAGCCATTTTAAAAATGGCGGGCCCGCAATGGGTCAAGAACACCACTCGTTTCTTGCCAGGCGTAGCATCGTTCAGATTGTTGGTCTCCAGGAACATCTGGAAGCAGTCCATATACGAGTCCCAGTCTTCATTTGCCGGGTCAAATGGAGCGGGTGGTATGGCGCTGCTGGTCATCCTGCCATTTGTTGTGTGTGCTTTCAGCCACATGCTCTATCTTGTTTGATGAGTGTTTAGTCAGCTCTATCGTCTCCATATCCCACCTTTGTCGCCAGTGTTATGTCCTGAGCATGGGCACAAGGAACGGAGACAAGGCATCGAACTGTGACTTCAACTCTTTATTAGTAACTTCAGAACAGAGCAAAATACTTGGGCAGCAGCAGCTCTTTTATAGAGCTGGATGCTGTCACAATAACCAATGATTTGAGTTTACCGCTCTAATAAGCATCCAATCAGAGAGACCCGCTGTCAGCCAATCAGATCGGCCAGAAACGACCAAACACAACTCGCTATTCGCAGGCCAATGAGGAGTGCAGGATTACGAGCCTGCTGTTAAAGTAAAGCTGTTAGGGTTGTTACTGATGCGTTAGCTTAGTCCTTAACAATATGTATCATTCTAAAATTCTATGCTTATTAGTTCTTAATATGTTCCAAAGCATACAAAAGCAGTTATTCATAAGAAAATATGTATCTTTGACAATTGTCTCAAAGTTCACTGTTTAGAAGTCTCCCTGATTTGAAAACTATTTGCCTCCAAGGAAAGATGCTTATGAACTTCAGCCACTAACACTTTTACAATCTCCTTCACAAAGTTCATTTATCAAGGCTCTCTTTTTACTTGCATTGTAGAATAGCTTAGCCTGCTCTACTCCCATTAAAATGAATGATAAATCAAGGACTCTACCAGTATAAACAATTTTCCTTTCCATCAGAAGAATTATTATATTCAAGATGTCATTAAGAAATGGATGCACTTGAAGAACTAGAGAGTTATATTAAACAAAGCTTTCAGGGAAGATTCTCAAGTTAAAACTTTTATCCTGCAAGTCCTAGTCTGGTGAACCATAGAGCAAAAATTGTTTTTTTTCCAAGGCAATGTTAAGGACAGAGCTTAAAGTATTAAGTTAATGATTCCAATTTCTCCTTTTTACAATTTCTGTTAATGTTTAATATAAAAAGAATAATCAAGAAGAGAAGTGCTGGTTATGAAATTGGGTATGTCTTGATTGACAGGTTATATTTGTTTACCTTAGTTGTAATAAATGAGGTTTTCTTCTTTAAGTAGATCAACTTGACTTGGGACAAGAGGTACCATTTTCTATTCTCATTAAAATTGCAATGGATCAGCCTATTTGTATCAGGCGTTTGAGAAGGATGGCTGCATTTCCAAAGGGTGTCTGACATCAAAAAAGGGCGGAGGTTTGCAAAAATATTTAATATAAGTTGCATGTGCTAGGTGATAGCATTAGTGCCCAGTTTTAAATAGTGGCTATAATTAGAACAGAAATATGTTTGGTTTGTTTATGTAAAATGGTAAGCCATGGTTTGGTGGACCATAGATCATAGAATAATAATCGTAATTGGTTGATTGCAAACCACAATGGCTTTGAACCCACACAGTACACTAATCCACAAATATGTAAAGGTCCATTTTTAGTGTAGAGTACTGTAGGAACCCAGCTATTGCAGTGTAGGAAGGACATTATTCAAATGATTTGCACTCTTGCTCATTTTGTTGACCTGGGGTTTAAACCAGACTTAGATAAGACAGTTATTCAAACAGAAAAGAGTACATTCAACTAGCAGGGTGAACTTTGTAAAGTAGGATAGATGCTCATCCTCTTCAGAAACAGCTAAATAAATTTAAATGTAGGATTTCTATTTCTTGGTTGTGACTCTCTAAAACAGGAACAACATTTCCCTTTTCCATTTCTCTTCTTAATTCCAATTTGCCTTGAAGGGAAGTGCAAGGGAAGCTGAAGAATCACAGGGCTTTATCACAAATACAAATCATGTGGGTGGATGTTACACTATGCCCCAGCACGCAGCCAGACAATTCACACCTGTACATGCTCATTTTTTTCCTTTTTACTCCTGTCTTGTCTTCACCCAAATAGATATGAGATGGTCTGTAATAATGAAACATAAATATAATCCCTATAGCAATATATACATATTAGGAATGGATTAGCAAATGCATTTGAACAATAATATGTAACACAATCAATGCAAGCAGTTAACATGATCAGACGTGTTTAATTTGGGGTGACTATGCCAAGCTGTATGCTTTGATGTGAAAGCCAAAACTCCTTAACATTTGCACCAATTTCCCTAGGGTATTTTGATAAAAATAACTGTAATGTACTTTATCAATAAACGGTACTTGGAGAAAGTCTTGAAATATTAATGCCGGGTATTTTGTATTGTAGGCAATGGATTACAGAAACACCAATATACATTTCAGTATTTTCACTGGTAGAGACATCCAAAGAGCTTATAACAGGTTAGAATCATTAATCATAGAGGCCACCCTCAATTCTGCCTAAAAGTAAATGAGGTGTAAAGAGAGGAAATGTTGCAAAGACTTGCTAGCTCAGTGGTCTTACTTCCAACAGGGATGAAGTCAAATGGCTTGTGCTTTTTTAGCAACAGAGACACAAAAACTGTGTTGCCCATGTAGGAATCTGAGGAGATGGTGAAGAATATTGGGCATTCTTGTATTGATAAATAAACCCTGTCTTTTCTGATATAGTTTCCCCCACCCCGAAACAAAGACCTATAGCTTTAAAACAGGAAAAGGGCTTTGGGGCAAAAAAGCCAAAGCATCAAATTGTGAAAGTAATAATTTAAGGAAATTATAGAAGGAAAAAAAAGGTAAAATGCTTGGAAGTTAAATGAAATATATCTTTTAAAGAATTATAATTTAGAGTGCATATTTTGTTATGCCTTAGTATAAATGTAAGTTTTAATACACCAGGGTAATATCCAATTGTATTTTTGATTAAAGAAGCAGCTATGCTGCTCCAATTTTGCATCAAATTTCAATAAAACAATCTCAGCAATAGAGTGGGAACTGTCAATCAAAGCCTCCCATTAGGCTTGAATGGCAAAAAAGGAGGATGTGATTTGTACCTTTCTAAAAATTTTCCTAGGTTGTAAATCAATTAAATAAGCAAATAACAGTGGCTCATTTAACAAGGGCTAGAAATTAAGCAGGGAAATGTCTACAGAAAGGAAGTCTCTTATCTGTTGCTTGAATGTCTCTGGAAAGGAAAACTTTTGTAGTCATCCAATAGCCTGAGTTGTGTAGTCAAGGTTCATAAGCAAAGATCCATAATGCAAGGCAAGGTGTTGGGGAAAAACAGAATTGAGAGGTCAGGGAAACACAGATTCAATTTTTAAAAAGTTATTTTCAAGTAGAACAGGAGTGTTAAACTCATGTCGTCATGGCGGCATCATGTGACATATCACAACTTTTCCCCCCTTCGCTAAACCAGACATGGGCATGGTAAGCATGTGATGCATTTGGCCTGTGAGCTGTGAATTTGACAGCCCTGAAGTAGAAGATCTGATGTATGTTTCCCTTGAAGGGTCACGTCAATTACTGCTGTGCAGCCCTCTTTAGCTGACGGTGTGATGCAGGGTTTAACAATCTCACAAAGTCAAGCTTTGTCTTTGGGCTATCTCAGTCAGCTGCTTCATTACTTATAGGTGGCTAAGAAGCTGCAAATTCTTCAACTGCTCAAGAGAGAATATAGGGTATCTATATTTTTAATATTTTATAGTGAATTTTAAATATTTTCATGATTTTTTTAAAATATATTTTTTATTTACTTTAATACATGCTACCAAGGGTCACTTCTTATGAGATGGCAGCCATATACATTTGATTTATAAATAAATACACTTCAAGTTGAATGTCTACCATTTTCTCTTTTTCAGCCTGAGGCTGAAAAATCTACAACACGTACAAACTGGACCACTCCTATTGGCAATATGTTTGTTATGTGATATATATGAAATGTAGACATTTGATTAATGATGAGTTTAGTAACACTAGGGATTGGCTGCCAGTTTGGGTCCACCAGCCACATTCAGATATTAGTAGTTCATACCAGTTCATACAGCCACCTACATCTCCTGGCATGGTATTCAAAAGAGGGTGTCAGCATTGTTAATGTGCAATTCTGGGGAAATGAAATTGTCAGTAAGTAAAACTTTCAGGTTGAGAAACTGTGTGTTTTAGAATCAAGAGGAAACAAACAACATCAGCTTCCTTTGTGTTGTGCTTCTAGGAAGCATCTGGCTGCCTTTGTTGAAACTGAGATTTTGCTGAACTAACCACTCACCCTGGAAATGGGGTCCAAAGAGGAGGGGGGAAATGGCTTTGAGCCAGAAAGTTGTCTGATGATAATGGAATGTGCTGGAGGAATGGAGATTTTGTTTCTCAACTTAACCTTACTTAATAATGAACTCAATTTTTTCCTCTTGGTATTAGAGAGTTAACAGTGTTATGCCAAAAAAGCAATAAGGCAAACAGGTGTTTCTTTAATTTTTAATCATAGATCAACTTTTCAGGGAACAGCTTGCTCCACTGAAGACTAATGGGATGACACCACTTGAGGCCAGGGTATGTCTGCTGAACCCTGGTGAATATAATAAGAAACTTCAAATGTATAGTAACTAAATCACACATCTAACAGGAGGAAATACCATGAATATATAAAGATGAGCCAAGATATCAGCTTTCCTTTTTTTTAAAAAAAAAACCCAGGCATTAGGTTTTTTATTTTGTGTGTGTGTGCAGAATATCATTTCCTTTTTTCAAAAATTCAATCAATCTTCTAGTCAAGTTTGTATACATTTTAAATTCCTGAGCAACACAATATGGCTCAAAAACGTGTGTATAGAGCACTTTTGGGTTCCAGAAAGTGTCTGGCATTTCCTATTATGTCAGTAATCTGAGAACACATTGTAGTTTTCTTAAGTTTATAATGCCAATAAAGTGGGCTTTATGATTGCAGTATTGAAAACTAATGGTGCACTTGTACGGAGAGGTGTTCCAAATCCAATACCATCTGTATGTTTTGATTAAACAGCCTATGAACTCTGGCAAGCTAAATAGGCTTGGTAGAATGATGGGAGTTATAGTCCAGCATAGTCTGAAAAGCATCAAAGTGAGAAAAGCTGAAACAGAGTCTTTTAGCCTTCTTCTAAATACCAGTAATAATTCTGAAAATTTTCAGAATAAATGGGTTATAGGAGTGTTGTGTAAATTGTCTTGGTATACTTACTACCTGTCTTGTTACTTCAACATTGGATTTCAGTTTTTTAAAAAATCTACTGAAACCTACAAAAAAATTCTGAGCTTAGAAAATATTGAAAAATAGTATTGATTAAAGATTTCTGCATAAGAACAGAATTGGCTGAAAATATTTTTTTTAATAAAGTTTTTTTTTTTACATCTCTTCACGTGAGCAACATGTTTCCGGATTATAACACTTGTAACATCATCATACTTTCATTTCTATTAATCTTATATAATATCATCTCATATCATTATCCATTTCACTCATCTTTAAATAAATTTGCATTTCATATTTCAATTCATTAATTCAATATCAATATCATTTCATCCACACATAGGTTTTCAATTCTTAATCCCCTATTATTTCCATTTGGCTGAAAACATTTTTTGATAATTATGTTTCTGTGAAGCATTCTTTCTCTGAATAGTTCACAGCACATATCTTACACAAAAAAGGTCCAGTTAAATTTCCTGCAGGTAATGAGTCTTAACTTTGTTTGTTACAAATTAGAATAGACTGGTATTCTCAATCTGGTCACCTACAGTATCCAAGGCCTGCTCATGCAACATGGGATTTTACCTTTGTCAACAAAATGTGATTTCCTAAAACAGCAAAACAAAACTAGAAGACTGCAAGGTGTGGTCTCTGTAGTAAGAGATGGGCCCATCTGCACTTAAAGTATATATCACTTCCTTGTTAGAACTTGTCTAATTGCCAGGGACTTCTCAGCATCATAAATCAATATTCCTAATGGAGAATGTGCAATTTTGGTTGGCCCAGGTCTGCATTTTTGAGAGATGGGCTATTTTGGTTGCATTTCAAAAAGGAATGGGTGGTTTGGAACAAAAAATTCATCTCATTATTTATATGTAATTAATCTGATTACTTATTTACTACCATGTTTCTCATAAAATAAGGCCAGGTCTTATATTTTTTTGAGCCCCGAAAAAATGGCTAGGCTGTCTTTTCGGGGGTGACTTAATTCCCCCCCTTGCATCCTCATCTAGAGTACCCTGCGGGCAGCCACACCACCAGCTGCTCCTAACGGGTGATCATGGCGAAGTGCAGAGAGCTCCCTACTCCCACCAAACACCTTTGCTGCAGACCCAAGAACTTTGGCACCCGCCTCTGTTGCTTTCCCTTCTGCCCATTCCGCCACCACATTTGGAGCTGCCGCTTCCCTGTTTGGAGTGCCACTGCCATTTGGAGTGCCACCGCCATTTGGAGCACTGCCATCATGTTTGGAGTTTCCACTTCCGCGTTTGGAGCTGCCGCCTTGTTTGGAGTGGCGGCGGTGCTCCAAACAGCGGCAGTGGTCCAAACGTGGAAGCGGCAGCTCCAAACGCAGTAGCAGCTCCAAATGCGGACATGGCAACTCCAAACAGCGGTGGGGTTCCAAACGTGGAAGCGGCAGCTCCAAACGCAGTGGCAGCTCCAAATGCAGAAGCGGCAGCTCCAAACAGCAGCAATACTCCAAACAGCAGTGGTGCTCCAAACGTGGAAGTGGCAGCTCCAAACACAGTGGCGGCATGGGCAGAAGGGAAATCAATAGCAGCGGGTGCTGAAGGTCTTGGGTCTGCCACAAAGGTGCTTGGCAGGTGTTCCATACTAGCAGGCTTGTAGGCCTGCATTCCTATTGGTCCAGAAAAGCCAGGCTGTGATTGGACAATACTAAGCGTTCTGATTGGTCCATATTTGGGCTGCCGCAATTGGGTAAAACCAAGTGCAGCAAGCTCAAAAGCATGTCATAGGCTGCCTAGCCGCAGCCAGCTCTATAAAAAGAGCTGCCATGGCTGGGAGTCTTGTCTCAGTATCTGATTTCATAATAAAGAGCTGTTGTCACTACTTCGAGTCTCGTCTCTCCTTGGGACCCACTGCCCAGACTTAACACTGGCGACGAGGATGGGATACTGAGACAACAGAGCTGACTAGCACATGGCAGAAAGCAGATAGACGACCAGCAAGATGGCCAGCAGCGCTGTGCCACCCACACCATTCGATCCGGCCAGCGAGGACTGGGAGTCCTACATCGATCATTTCCAAATGTTCTTGGAATCAAACAACCTGAAGGATGCCACTGGCAGCAAAAAGCGAACGGTCTTTCTAACACACTGTGGACCCGCCATTTTTTAAATGGCCAAGGCACTAGCAAAGCCCGCAGACGTCAAGGCAATGGAATGGGAAACCCTAGCTCCCATCCTCCAGAACCATTATGCCCCGGCGGTGCCGATCTTCATCCGCCGGCATGACTTTTACCAGAGGAATCAGCACAAGGGCAAGAGCATCGAAGAGTTCATAGCCGACTTGAGGAAATTCGGAGGCTTGTGCGGATTTGCCAATCTAGACGAGGCCATGCATGACCGAGTCGTCCTCATCCTGAAAGACCCAACTCTCCAAAGCAGGCTGATGGCCAAAGGGGACATCTCCCTCGCTGATGCCATAGCCGAAGCCACCGCAGCCGAGGCCACCTGTAAGTCAGCAGCGCGAATGCAGCGTTCAAATGGAACCGACTGCCTACCCACCAGTGAGATGACAACCGCAGCAGAAAAACATACAGCATCCACCCAACACGGCGACATCGAATCCCCTTCTGACAGTGAAGAGGAAGAAATACACAGACTTCAGTTGGAACGCGAGCAATGAGACCGGTGCGGTCATAAGTCAAGTTACCAATGTGCCGGCTGTGGAGGAAATCATCCGCATTCTGAATGTAAGTTCCTGGACGCTGTTTGCCGTTTTTGTGAAAAATGAGGGCATATTGCCAAAGTATGCTGCAACAAACAAAATTCCAGCCCCCGATGATGAGGAAACAGCCCCAAAAGAAATGATGGCACCCCCACCATGAACCAGGACCGCCAAAATGACAGCCAGTGGAACTGGGACAGCTGACCCAGGAAGTTCATCGAGGTACCTAGAAGAGAAGAAACGCACCAAACAGTCATCATCGGCCACGCTTCATCAATAGACACACGAAAGATACATGTAGAGGTCACCATTGAGAACCAACCTTGCACCATGGAGGTAGACTCCGGTTCCTCTCTCTCTATGGTCTCCTGGAGGACCATAAAATGACTAATTCCCAGCATCCGCCGCCAAGAGCTAAGCGACCAGAAACTAATATTGAGAGACTATCAAGGTAATCACATTCCGGTTGCTAGCACCTGGCATTTTAAAGTTTCATTCAAAAACCATACCACCACCCTACCACTCACAATAGTTGATAAAGACCGACCCAGCCTACTCGGGTTGCAGTGGTTCGCACCGTTGAGGATCGAGATGGCAGGCATCAACTACACAGAAGACAAAGACTGGGAAGCAATGCTCATCCAGGACTTCCAAGAAGTCTTCAGTGAACATCTAGGCAAGTACAAGGGGTCCCTTATCTCCTTTAATCTCAGCCCTGACATCGCTCCCATCCGTCTCAAATCGCGCCGAGTGCCTTTTGCACTCAAGCCTAAAATAGACGAACAATTAGACAAACTAATAGTGCAAGGCGTGTTAGAACCCATCGATCATGCCCGTTGGGAGACCCCAATTGTCACCCCCATCAAACCTGATGGCTCCTTGAGAATTTGTGGTGACTACAAGGCCACCCTCAACCGCATTGCAGCAGAGCGCCTATCCAGTGCCCGTAGTCCAACATCTCCTGCACTCACTAGGGGGTGGCAAAATCTTTGCAAAGCTCGACCTGGCTCAAGCTTATCAACAACTGCCAGTCAATGCTGAAACTACCGAAGTCCAAACCATAGTGACACATAGAGGGGCGTTCAAATGTAACCAGCTTCAGTTTGGGGTCAGCGTCGCACCGGGTATTTTCCAAAGTCTAATGGAGAGATTGCTGCAGGGAATTAAAGGAGTTGTGCCCTATTTCAATGACATTCTGGAAGCAGCCCCTACCAAAAAACAATTGGAAAAACAACTGAGGGCGGTCCTACAGAAATTCAAAGATGCTGGCCTCAAGGTGAAAAAGGAAAAGTGCCAATTATGCACTGAAAGGGTTGAATTTCTTGGCTACCTCCTTGACAAACAAGGAATTCAGCCCACAGATAAAAAATTGAAAGCCATCAAAAACGCCCCCAGACCAAAGAACAAAACGGACCTCCAAGCCTTCCTCGGACTCATTAATTTTTATAACATTTTTCTACCCCAGAAAGTGACTGTCACAGAACCTCTGCATAGACTTCTTGATAAAAAGGCTTCCTGGATATGGGGATGTCGAGAAGAGCACACTTTTCACCAAATAAAAAACCTTTTGACTTCAGACGCAGTCCTCATGCAATATAATGAAACACTACCATTGACTGTCACTTGCGATGCATCGCCTTTCAGGGTTGGTGCCATCCTGAGCCATGTTTTACCGAATGGAACAGAAGCCCCCATTGCATTCTTTTCCAGGACCTTGTCCAAGCCAGAGAGAAACTATAGCCAGCTGGACAAAGAAGCCCTTGCCATCGTTTCCACAGTAAAGAGATTCCACGAATACATTTATGGTAGGACATTTTCCATTATTACAGACCATAAGCCCCTACTTGGCATATTGGCAGGTGACAAGCCCACTCCACACATCTTGCCACCTAGAATGACAAGATGGTCTGAATTTCTAGCCGCTTATAATTACAAATTGATACATCGCCTTGGCAAGACTATCTCTCACGCCAACGCCTTAAGCCATTCCCCCTTGCCAGATTTGCAGGAAGACCCAGCACCCACATTACCAGTTTTGCAAATTGAAACAATACCCATGCCACCAGTAACCGCGCAAGACATCACCCATGAAACCAGAAAGGACAAATGCTTGGTGCAAGTTCTCAGCTGGGTGGAGAGGGGATGGCCAGAAACCGAGCCAAATGAACTTTTTAAACCATTTAAAAACTGGCAAACTGAACTCTTTTCGCAAAAAGGTTGCGTATTGTGGGGAGACTGGGTAGTAATACCAGAAACACTACAGAAAAAAGTTTTAAACTTGCTACATGATGGGCACCCTGGTATTGTGCGCATGAAAGCCCTGGCCAGGAGCTATGCTTGGTGGCCAGGCATGGACAAGCAAATTGAAACCTGGGTCGCCGCTTGTAACAGATGCCAAGAGACTCACTCGGCTCCCCCTAAAGCCCCACCATTAGAATGGGAAACACCTAGAGGCCCTTGGTCGCGCATCCATATTGACTTCTCAGGGCCGACCAAGGGGCACACCTTCTTAATCACTGTTGACGCTTATTCAAATTGGCTCGAGGGGAGCACAATGAAGACAACCACCACGGAAGCTGTCATCAAGAAATTAAATAGACTTTTCTCCACGCATGGTCTGCCAGATGTTATCATTTCTGACAATGGGCCACTATTTACTGCCTTGGTTTTTGAACAATACTTGGCAGACTGCGGCATCTGACATGCATTGACATCGCCAGCCCACCCGGTGGCGAATGGTTGAACTAAACACATGGTTCAATTTACAAAAAAAACTCTGCACAAAATGGAACATGGCAACATCCACGAGAAGATCACCAGGATTTTTCTCCTACAACATATCACACCGAATACCACCACCAGCAAGAGCCCAGCAGAGCTACTAATGGCAGAAGACTCAGGTGACCTCTAGACCGCCTGCACCCTGCTTACACTCCAGAAAAACCCCTTGGTTCCAGCAGCAAGCACCGTGCCTTCAAGGTAGGAGACATTGTTTTTGCCAAAAACTTTACAGGGGACCCGCTTTGGATCCCTGCAAAAATCACTCAAGTCACAGGCCCCCACTCCTACTGGCTCGAGACCACAGATGGGAGGTCGTGGAAATGTCATATTGACCAGCTAATATCCAGGCTGGCCACTTCCCCCCTCATAGACTCTAACCAAGAAATCAGAGGGGGGGGACCTCAAGTTCGGAAAATGAACAAACACCTGTACAAGCAGAACACCCCCACAAACATTTAATAAAAACCAACAATACTTACCAGAAGGGAGTCGTGGCAGATGAGCACTTCTCCTGAAAGCAGCAGCCGGACAAGCTCTACCAGCCCAGAGAGCCCAGGCGGGAGCAGCAGAGCAAACGACTCAACCGACCCGGAATCACCAGGTGGGAGTTGCAGCCAGAGGACCAGCTCACCCTTCCAGACAGTTCCATCTAGTAGCTTGAGAGCGACACGGAGCCCATCCGAACCCGATGGTGAACAGAGACATTGTGAACTGCGCAAGTCTAGTAGGCAGGTACAAAGACCCGCCTACTTGCGTGATTATGTTACCCCACCACTTTGGACGGAACCAAGAGGGGAGGGGTGTTCCATACTAGCAGGCTTGTAGGCCTGCATTCCTATTTGATATGGTTTCAGGCATGGGTGAAATGAATGGAGACAATCTTAGTTGGTGAACTTTCAGCTCTTTATTACATAGTGACTTGAGAACTTGAACAACAACAACTCTGCCTTATATAGGTAACCTTAATGTGAAATAACCAATAGGGAGCTGTAAGACGCTAGCTCCAGAACCAATAAGAGTCCTACGTTAAGGGCCAGTCGGATTCTCTGAACCCAACCAATCCGATCGAGCCGCTTAACACCCAATCAGAAGTGCAGGGCCAGAACCCTGCACTTTACCCCAAGCTTGCTTTTATTTAAACTATTTACATACATAACACTATTGGTCCGGAAAAGCTGGGCCGTGATTGGACAATACTAAGCATTCTGATTGGTCCATATTTGGGCTGCCACGATTGGGTAAAACCAAGCGCGGCAAGCTCAAAAGCATGTCATAGGCTGCCTAGCCACAGCCAGCTCTATAAAAAGACCTGCCGTGGCTGGGAGTCCTGTCTCAGTATCTGATTTCATAATAAAGAGCTGTTGTCACTACTTCGAGTCTCGTCTCTCCTTGGGACCCACCGCCCAGACTTGACAGCAGGAGTAGGGAGCTCTCCGTGCTCTGCCATGATTGCCCATTAGGAGCAGCTGGTGGCGACGAATTGCTGCCCGCGGTGCACTCCTAACAGCAAGTCCCCCCACCCTTCCCCCCAGCATGTGTTAAAATAGGCCTAAATTTGGAGGGAGGGGCTTAATTTCTTTTTATGCCTAGAAAACATGCTGGGTCTTCTTATTGGGGGAGGTTGTATTGTTGGAGAAACACAGTATTATGTATTTAATAATTTCCTGTAGAGCTTCGATTCAAAACTTTGATTCAAAGTTTCATTCACAGATCATTTTGTTGAATTATCTTTTCTAGCATCGTTACCTTTAGTTGATGTTGCATACAAAAATAATTCTTTTGAATATGGCAATGGTATTTACAAACAGGAAATATTCTTCTGAATGTGATAATTGTGCACTACAAGTGTGCTTGTAAATATTCACAGATTTATTTTCATGTGATATAAAGAAAACAAAATAAAGGTGAAATGTTAAATTGATGATCCTGCTGAAACAACTTGTCTCATTTTATGACTGTTGAGCAAATGCAATGAAAAAAAGATGACAGTGAAAGCTACTAGCTTTGCAAATACTTTGGAAGTGGCAGAATTATTGCTGAGAAAATGAAGTGCTACCTATAAATTTGCCAACGAATAGACAATTGGGCTTGACTTATATTGACACTCTAAATTTAGTTAGTTTACAAAGACACTTATTTCCCAAATATACTACTAACTTACCTCAGGAATTAAACAATTATGGCTTTTATACTACTGGATGATAATCATCTTGCAAAATGCAATTTAGGAGCCATGTATCCCAGGAGAAAAATACAGACCTGACTATAGAATTAGTTTTACTGCTAAACTCTTGTTTGCTTAATGCTTTGATTTCTCCATTCCTTTAAGCTTCAGAAGAAGTGACTACTTTTATTGCATTGAGTGTTCTTATTTATTCATTAGATTTGTGTGCAATCCATCTCATCTAAAGGCATTCTTAGTGTGCATTTCATAGATTTTGTTGAATACTTTGGGCATTTCACTCAAGAGAAAAAGAAATGGAATAAATGTGTTAATAAATATGTAATAGACCCATAGCTTATATACATCCAGAGTACTCCAAGACCAAAGGTAAAGTTACAAAAAGTTAAACATGTCAGGAGATATGTAATTTGCTTCAATTGTATAATTATAAGGAAGAAGGTGACTTATATTATCTTGCCCTTGGAGTTAAATTCGATGAACAATGTGATCTCACATACATGCATGATAAGAGCAAAAGTGCAACTGCAAAAATGCAGAATCCCCTTTGGTAAGACGTGTAGTTATATAAATTTGATAAATAAATAATAACTTCTGGGTATCAAAAGTTGAGTCATCTTTTTTCAAATGGAAATAAGCTTACCACAGGTATCATCAGTCAGCTGACATGATAGCTGACTCTTTTGGAAGCCTCCAAGATTAAGAAAAATATCATCTTCAAATCAAACAAGTCACTCCAGTGTGACATTGTTTTGAATTTTGAGTTAAGAATTTGACAAATGAAGTAACAACCAAATACTTATTCAATATTGCCTTCACTTAATTCAGATCTTTTAACTTTTCACTATTCTGGATTCTATTTTTAACCAAAATATATTATCGTTTTGTGTTTAGCTATAGCTTTGATTTACAGTTTGTTTACTCAATCAAAATGAAAAAGGACAAAGCTGACAGGCCTCATTTGTCTTTGCAGAAATCTTCCATCATGAATGGTATGAGATGATATTCTTCTCTTTGAACAGTACAGATAGAGTGGCCAATGGGGGAAACCTTGTCATCCCTTCTGTGTTAATTCCATTAAGAGATGTTTGAACATATGAAATTAATTCTTCAGTCACCCTCTTTTGGGAATGAGTGCCAGTATATCTGGTAATCAGAAATCTAAAGAAGATGTAGAAAGGTTGGTCCTGCAGGAAATTTAACCTATATTTTCTTAGAAGACTTTGGTAAACCTCACTGAGTTTGGAAAGGTCTTATACCTAAGACTGCACTGTGAACTTCTTGTAATAGTTTGTTTGGAGAGTGCAAGAGGAACAGAATGTGACCGATGTTTCACAATATTACCTCAGCTTTCATGCATTGGAGTTTAAGAAGATAGTCTGTGACAATGAATGGTGACAACAGGCTCAACCCTGGCTCATGTTACAGTCATTGTTTTCTTTACTTTGTGTCTGCATCACCAATTGTGTGAAGTACTCCACATCCCAATACAAGTATTTATTGAGGAATCCAGCCAAAAGGAATAAAAAGTAATTGCAGTTTAAAATAGGCACAAACTTTGGCAACTAAAGCTTGTTAGGAATCTTAATTTTTGAAGAACTTTTACAGGTAGAGCCATTTATAAAGATAGTCAGTCAAAGGAAAATAACAAGCAGCATTGCAGTGTTGTGATGCAAGCTCTGTCCATTTTATACATGCATTGTGATACCAGGGAGAGCTTGTGTCACAGCAGCATAATTTTGATGAAAACTTCCAATCCTAGGGGCATCTCTATTACAGGGTAATTTCAGAAATTCCAGAGCAGGGTCTGACTTTTCTTTTTAGTAGCTTCTTGAACACAAATTAATTTCACGCAAAGAGAAGTAAAAATAGCTTCCAAGGAAGAAAATTCACTTGATTGATCATTACTTTGGTTCTTCTAACCATATGTCTTTTAATATCTGATTAACTTGTCTAAGTCATAGGAACATCAGATTTAACTGTTGATTCAGACAAGTTTCATTCTAAGTAGGTATTTCTTTTGAAGGAATGGTCTACCATATGTGAAAGAGAAGCTTAGGATTCTAAATACATTAATCCTTGGCTTACAACCACAATTGAGCCCAAAACATCTGCTGCTAAGAAAGTCAGTTGTTAAGTGAGTTTGCCCCATTTTAGGGCCTTTCTTGCCACAGCTCTTAAATGAATCACTGCAGTTGTCAAGTTGCTAAATGAACCTGACTTCCCCATTGACTTTGCTCATCAGAAGGTCAAAAAAGGGTATTACATGACCCCAGGACACAGGAACTATCATAAATATATGTCAGTTGCTAAGCTTCTGAATTTTGATGATGTGATCACGAGAATGCTGCAACTGTCATAAGTGTGAAAAACAATCATATGTCATTCTTTTCAGTGCCATTGTAACTTTGAATGGCTAATAAACAAACTTTTGTAAGTGGATGACTATCTGTATAATACATAAGTATAAGCCCTATCTTGTAGTCTACCTATCTGGACTACAGCAATAGCACTTAGACTTATATACCACTTCACAGTCCTTTATAGCCCTTTCTAAGTGGTTTACAAAGTCAGCCTATAACAATCTGAGTCCTCGTTTTACCAACCTCAGGAGGATGGAAGGCTGAGTCAACCTTGAGCCGGTGGGACTCAAACTGCCAAACTATTGGCAGCCAGCAGTCATCAGAAGTGGCCTGCAGTCCTGCATTCTCACCACTGCACCACGACAGCTCTTGGCTCTATAGGATTGTTATGTATTCCATGGATCACCAAGCCCTCAATTCAATTATTGTCTATACAACAAATAAAAGGTAGCCTCATAGAAACTTTTACCTCTAATATCTTGAATGTGTAAATAAGTCCAATATGGAGACTTACAATATGACTTCTTATAGTATGATATGACATGATTACTTAAAACAAATTCACATTTGAAACCTATACCAAAATCCTAGAGGATACGGCTGTATAGAATTGATGAAAGAGATGTGGGAAGAAGTGAGGAGGGTTGAATTTCAAAGATTGAATCTAAATGAGAAAACAAATATTTGGCATCAGGTGTCTTGTAATCACTATATTTATCCTGGAAACTTCAGTAACCTTTTTATAGAGCTAGAACAGCATTTCCCTAAGGGCAGGAAAGCAGCAGAGCTACTGTTCCTTCACAAATGACAATATGACCAGCACACATACTAGCCTATAAAGGCACATTCATTCTACAAATAGCAAAAATAGAATATATAATAAACAGAAGCCTAGCAATGAAACTTATATTTGGGTATAAACGATAGATGAGCTTTTACACTATCACAAGTTTCATTCATATTCTCTTTTCTAAACTGGTAATGACAAGTTATAATTTTGTGAAGACACTCATGGTCATGTTACAAGCTTGAGCTAATGCATATATATTAATAAAATATATATGGAAATGCAATGCTTATAAGTAAGTTCACATTAAGAAGAATATTAATTTTCATTATGTAAGAGAAAGGCAGGTTATCTTTTTATTGTTAAAAATAAGCTTCTTGATTATTGTATAATGCAACTAAGATATTAATGTAAATAAGTCCTTGATATGGTTACAATAGTGGAACATCCAATTCTTGTGCTGAATTCATTTGGAAATTATTTAAATATTATCTCTTCATCATCCCCTCATCTCTCAAAAATCAAAGGAACAAAGACTATTTTTTCTGAACCCAATCCATTCCTCTAGTTGAGTTATTTGTTTACTTACAGTATTCAATTATAAAGTCACTTTTCTACTCTGGCAAGTACTCAAGATAGCCAACATAGTTTATAAAGGTAGAAAATCAATATAGATACTTGAAGGTCAAAACACTGGAGTGTTTACTAACAATTTTTCATTTTGTATGACTGCTACTGCTGTCTTCCACTGGTATGTCACTACTAACTAGAACATACAAAACATTTGCTAGACCAATACTTAAATACAGCTCATCAGTCTAGAACCCATATTATGTATCTGATATTAGCACAGTTGAGAAAGTCCAGAAATACTTCACAAGAAGAGTTCTCCCTCCTCTACTCGCTGTAGAATACCTTATGCCACCAGACTTGAAATTCTAGACCTTGAAAACCTTGAACTACGCTGCCTTTGGTCCAATCTAAGTATAGTATATAAAATCATACATTGCAATGTCCGACTTGTCAATGAATACTTTAGCTTTAACCATAACAACACAAGAGCAAACAATAGATACAAACTCAAGGTTAACCGCACCAAACTTGATTGCAGGAAATACGACTTCAGCAACAGAGTGATCAATGTCTGGAATACTCTACCTGACTCTGTGGTTTCTTCCCCAAACCCCAAAAACTTTAACCTTACACTGTCTAATATTGACCTCACCCCTTTCCTAAGAGGTCTGTAGGGGGCGTGCATAAGTGCACCAATGTGTCTACCATCCCTGTCCTATTGTTTCTTTTATTTTTTTTATATGTACCCATTTCATGTATTCATAACTATGTATATACTTATACCCATTATCTTGTAAGCGATTGGAAAATCAAAATAAATAAATAAATAAAAATAAAAATGTCTTTTCCGGCATTCTAGATTAACCTCAGCATATGAGAGAGATAGTATGCCATCACATGTGTTATCTTTCTGGAAAATTCAGAGGAGAAAATGGGGGGATGGAATCCAAAGCGTTATTTCTTGGCCTTGTAACACTGAGGCATATGAGTAGCAGAATTAGTCTTTCTTCCAGTCCTTCCTTTGGGAGGTGGATCAATCTCACAAGTGATATATAAAGCAAAATTTAGCTTTGAAAAAGGAATGAGAGAAAGTAAAATTCCTATTTGGCTCTGAGTAGTTTTATGTAAAGGCAATGATAAAAGCATAAAGCTGTTAAAGTTATACATTACAAATTAAAACAATCTCTAACAGAATAATACAAAGGAATATATATAACGGTACCTGGATGGCCATAAATTGAGATTAATCTACTACTAATAGAGGAACTATGCTATAAAGGATTTTTTATTACATAAAAACAAGTTGCTAAATTTGTGCAGAAAAATAACCCCAAAGTAATGAAATATAAATAACAACACAAAAGAAAAAATATTAACATTGTAAGGCACTATTAAGCCATGTAGAATCAGCATATTGATAAATCCCACTCTAAAATTCCAAATGATGCCCTCCTCTCATCCATTCCTGTGATTTTAAATAGATGTTGAAAAGTACAGTGGGGAGAGATAAATATTTGTGGAACATTACAGACCAACATTCTAGATGCCAACATCCACCAACAACACTTGACAATAGGAAGGACCTGAGATCAATATAAAACTGGGCTCTCAAGGTCTAATTAGTTATCCTACAAAAATACCATGGTTTGTAGCATCAGAACTGTTGAAGGATTAAATCAGGGGCCTTCAAACTTGGCAACTTTAAGACTTGTGGACTTCAACTCCCAGAATTCCCCAGCCAGCCAAGTCTGAAAGTTGCCAAGTTTGGAGATCCCTGGATTAAAAGAACTAACAGAGACACATTCCCAATTTTTGGTGTGAATCATCCATCAAGACCTTCAAAGCAGCTTTAACACCATAGTCTAGCCAAAACCTCTGCTGAAATCAGTCTTATTAGGATCATTCAGCTGCTTCTGGAACTATGACACTAGCCTAGATTTGTCACAAACAAATTGTGCCAGATTAACTTTATCTCTTTAACATTCATAGCTTAGAAGACTGCAATGGACTTTGTGTACTTGGAAATCAATTAGGTCTTTGATGAGAATTTTCATGATACTCTCCATAATGAATGGCTTAAATATGGCATAGCTGACATAACAATTAAATGAATTCACAATTGACTAAATGACACAACAACTAAGTGACACAATCTGCTAAGTAACAAAGAATATTCATTAATGGCTTCACTTCAGTTTGGAAGGAAGTATCAGGTGAACTCTGGGCCCTTTACTGCTCAACATTTTGATAAGTTACTTGGATGAGGCAATTGAGAGGATGCTGAAAATGACAAAAAGCTGTGAGTGATACTAATTCTTCAGAGGAGACAGAGAGAATCCATAAAGATCAGACAGGCTTGGGCAGTGGTGTGAAATGAATAGAATAGAATTTAATCATGTACATGTCCATATCTGGGTAGGAAAGATTAAAGGCACAAGCATTGTATAGGGGGACATGTGGCTTGGCAATAGTACATGTGAAAAAGACTTTAGTGTCCTTCTTGACTACAAGTTAAACAGCAGTATGAGACAGCTGCTAAAAATGCAATTTTGCATTAAGCAACCATGAACAACATACCAGATTAAGAAAACTAATTGTTCCACTTGACTCTACTCTGTTCAAAACCCACCTCAAAAAACTATATCCACCTCTGTGGCAAGGGCCCTGATAAACTGGAGTGAGTTCAAAGGAAGACTTCTGTGATGCCAAGCATTTTGGAATCCCTTATGAAAAATGGATAACCGATCTGCATATCTTTAGCTTACAAAAGAGATGACTAAGACAATATATCATACAGACCAGACCAGGTATCTGAAGTGTTGTTACATAAAAGAGGGAATAGACTTATTCTCTGTTATCTCAGAATGATGGACAAGAAATAGTAAGTTAAAACTAAAAAAGATATAAATTTAGTCTATCAGGTGAACTTCATGACTTTATGAGCTGTCAGTTGGTGGAACATGCTGCCATGTGAAATGCTGAATTCTCCATTGTTGGAAGTCTTTAATGAAAAATTGGATGGTTATTTGAAAAACAAACCCTAGCAGAAGGTTAGATTAAATAATTCAGTCCTATGATTCTATGACCATTTCCTTTTCAATCATTTTTTCCCTCAGACTTGAGTATTTGACATCAGCATATAATTGTGTAATTGTACATGGCCAAAGGCATATCTCAGTAGTCATCATTCTAGTTATTATTCAGAAGGCCATTTTTTAGGTAACGGGGGATACCTTTCACAAAGATGTATCAGCCACTTTATTTACAATGGCCAGAGTTTCATTCTGACAAATTTAATGATCTAAGAGGGATGATGATCCTCATGTCACCACATAGTCAGCTACATCTTTAAGAACTACTAGGTGAAAGATAATCCAAAATACCAGAACAAGGAATTAATTTATGCAACTGATCAGCAAGGAAGCATGCAAATAATTCACAAGAAGCAAAGTGTACTTGAGCCACCCATTTCAACATCTTGATGGAGATGTTGCACAATACAGAAAGGCAAAACTAGTTCTTTTGTTTCAACGACAGTGGAATCATTGCTGCCTCCACTGCAGTGGATTATATATTAAATAAGGCTTCAGGCAGAGTTCTTTCCATACTTATTTGATTCACCCCAAGAATCCATCACTTCTTCTCCAAATATAATACTGGATCATCCATTTCATAATTCAGCTCTTAATAAAAAAAGAGGCTGATTTAACTCTGCAACAAGAAAGACAGAATTAATAAATGATTTTACCAAGCAGACACTCCATGTTCCAAAGATCAGTCAGGACATAGATAATATCACTGATGTGGAAAATTTCCTATTCAGATCTAACATGCACCTAGGTCAAGCCCTATTATAGTTCAAATGAGAGTGTGCGGTCTTAGGTTGGCTGAAATAAATATTTGGGTCCTTGACTCAGTTTATTCCAGTAGATAATTACATTTCTTGGAAGGAGAAAATAGTTTTTGATCTGATTTAACAACTGACCAATTCATGGCCTATTTTTGTTCGATCCAAAACAAGGCAATGATTGAGGAGAAAGAGAGAGTGTTATATTTAGATTTACATCTTGACATATCTAAAGCTTCATATCAGTACTACAGAGACCAAGATGGCACCTTTTATACCATTCCCTACATATTTTATAATATCTTCTCTATCTCACACAGACAAGTATTTACAGTGGTGAGTTTGGACCTTTTACACTCAAAGATGTTTAGGGCAGATTTAGTAAGTTCCTTTTTGCAGAATGATTATGCACATGTACATGCTGAAATAGTTGTTGACTGGTCCTCTATATGATGTTTAACACAAAGAGATAATTTCTCCTGTAATTAACACAATTTTTGATTGGTCTCAATAAAGGTTTTGTGCTTTTTACTAAGAGAGAACAGTCTAGTGTAATACCTATAAAAATTGCAGTGTTTCTATGTTAATCTCCTATCTATGATCATACATCAATTAAATAAAATGAATGAGTTCTCAGCCCCTACAGGTGTTTATTGCAAACTTTCAATCTAAAACTAAACAGTTCATGATTGGCCCAAGACAGCAAAGTTATACAAGTCTTTTTCTTCTCTGGATCACAGCTCTATCCTAATAGAGTATTAAATGCTATGTGTGCCCTAACATATATACAGAACCAGAAGTATTGGGACAATTCCATGTTAATAAGGATGTCATGAAAATTTGAGCTGCATCTAATTGATGTGAACATTGAAAAATCAATGACAAAATGCCTAGGGTATTCCTATTCCATTTCTAAGATCAGCCTAGTTAAAGGAGACTTTTTTGCAGCAGTTTGCATCTGAAGGCAGAACAAGAAGCAATGGATGGAAACTAATCAAGGAGAGAAACAACCTAGAAATAAGAGAAATTTCCTGACAGAACAATTCATCAACTTCCCTTCAGAAGGTGTGGGTTCTCCATTTTTAAGAAGATATTTTGACAACCACTTGTCTCCTGTTGAGGTTGAGCTAGAAGACCTCCAAGGTCCCTTCCAACTCTGTTATTCTATTATACAGTAATATTAACCTGTTTTGGTCACTAAATTGCAGCAGTGTGTACTAAAAATTTGTCCGAATGATGGATGGAGCATCTGGTCATCAACATGGATCTTTTCTCGCTCCTCCAATCCTAGTCCACTGCACCATGGAGTAAACTAATGGACAGAACTGGAAAAAAAGAAATTCCCCTTTCTTGTGTCTGTCTGACTTCCATATTATACTTCAGGTCAACATGTAACAAATACTGTATTTTATCAGGTGCTGGCAGAAATTTTAGCTTAGAGACACTATTAGTGCTGCTGTTTTGAGTTCCTTTGTTAGGCTGCCACATGAAAGGAAGAGAGGTCAACTATTTTACCCTTTTCTTATATCTCCCTCTACTAGTTACTAATCAGCGTTGACTCCCCAATTTACCCATACATATCATATTTAATGTAATATCTAGACTGAAAAAGAATGCTGAAATAGATCTTACTGGTTATTTTGAAGTTTTTGTATGTATATTGTTGGTCCTAATTCAGTTATTGTGTCCATGGTGTAGCTAATTCATTCATTCATTAGAATAACAGGTGGGCATGGAAGAACCTGTAGTAATATGTGAAAATGAAGGAATGGGTTTATTCACCTTTACCAAACATCTCATCCAAATCCACTTTGTTTTTTTTTTAAAAAAAAAAAACTTCAATAATTTCACATGTCTATTTAAAGAAAAACAATCCTTTCATAGACAAAGAAATATCATTAAATTCATGGCCAACCAATTGCAAAACATATTTTTATTTATTTCTATCAGGAACTTTTTTCTTGATTTGTTTTATTTATCTGGTAATGATTTTATATTGTTTTTGAAGTGGATTTTTTTAGACATTAAACTAGTTTTGCACATTCCTTTCAGGTATGCACAACCTGAGACCTCAGGGTAATAGGAGGCTGAAAGCTTCAGGAATGGCTCTATTGATATTTTTGTATTATAGAAAGGGAATTCTAGGGAGTTGTAGCCCAACAGATTTGGACAGTGTCTTATCAGGAAAGACTAATATGGAGACTGGATGTAGGCCTCTTACCTCATTAGCTACAATTTTGATCTACATAATGACAACTGGATAGATGCAAAATACACAAATGCAAATGCATTTCAAACACAAATAAACATTTAAAATTATTTTCCAATAAAATAAGAGAAATGATTAACTTGGATAGCTCTTAATGTTGCTTTATTCTATCTTGCCCCCTTCCCCAAAACTGACCTTTTCCTAGATTTTGTCTTTTTAACTTTTTTTTTAAAGTTTGCTGGTTTTTTTAAATAAGACTGGAACTTGGAGATTCTTGTCAAAGACTTTGGATTGTTCTGGCCATAAGAATTAAAGTGGTTCCAGAGGAATGCATTTTCATAAACTTGGGTAAGATCATGCACAATGGTTTAATTTTCATACATCGGATCTAAATTAAAAGATATATTTTCCCAGTTCTCTGGAGATAGCAAGAATGCAAACATCTGTCTACTTAGTGCTGGGAAAATGCCATATCAATAAAAGGAGATTAAGTTAGGATTTGCCTTTTTAAATATTTTGAGACTGAAGCAGATCATTTTCAGCTATAGTCATGAATCAAATCAAATAATTCATTATGTATCTTTCCACCTCCATAGAATGCAATGAAAGACTATGTAAAATTGTTCACATTATTCTGGGATTATTTTGTAGCATTTATGAGAAAAAATACTTTTCTGTTTATGAACCTTATGACCTAGTTGCAAGAACACCTAGGAGGAGCTCATTAACTATCATTATTTTTATATTTATTGTGTACATTTACATTTCATTCATTGTGGAACTAATCTCATGCAAGAAAGGACATGGGTAATGCAAGACTATTGCTCCTCTCAGATATCTCTTGGTAGCATTGACTATGGAATCTTTCTAGATAAACTAAACTAAGCTACCGTATATAGCTTGAATGAAGACATTATATATTACAGTGGCTCTTCTCCCACTTAGACAGCCAATTCCAGCAATTCCTTATTCACTAATACAGATCCTAAAATGTGTATCTAAAGTCGTTTCCCAGATACATCATCAAATGATATAAGAAAAGTTGATATAAGGGAAAGATTGTTTTCCCTTATATTTGTTCCTTCTGTGGAGAGATTTATCTAGGCCTCCTTTGGTGCCAAATACTGTTTGTTCCTCCCAATAATTTGGCAAATATATGCTCTATGCAGAAGTTCAAATTAAACTAACCTCTATCGACAGCTTTCCAGCCTCTGTTGAATACATACGGTAAATGGAAATCCACCACTAATCGGAATGATTGGTTCCTACACAGAGATAATCATTAATCTGGGTGATTGATTTATTTTAGAATCCTTGCTTTGCAGCGTTTTTGGGCAGCTGGAATGATATTCTTATTACCTGAACATGGATTTCAGTCCATATTTAGGTCTATATCATGGTGATACATGGAAGGAGATACTAAGTAACTATTGATATATGGAGGTCCGATATTGTCATCAGAGTTACTTCTAGATGAGCAAATACTATCAGTTGGGGAACAGATTTATTTCTTGGGCATCTATCTGAACTTAGACCAACAAACAAAAGATGGTTTCCTGACAGCTCTTGAAGAGCAAGCTGTTTTGGAGGTCCTTCCCTAATTTAACTTTGCCCTTTCTTTTATTTTACCTTCTTTGTATTATTGTAAACTGTCATATATTTTTACTTTTTCTGTTGGTTATGTTTTCTGTTGTATTTTTTCTATATAGAGCAGCATGTTGATGGTGATGGCACATAAAAACAGTTGATGAATGGCAGGGGGTGAGATTAAGCCCAGGCCCCTCAGTTATGGGACACTACAGGAGTTAACTCTCTCCTTACTTATATTCAACTTTACAAAAACTTGCTAAGCAAGATATTCCATCTGCATGGGTTCTGCATCAGTTGCTATTGTTTAGCCAGGAGTTGAGATGTAAAGTTGAATATCACCACTATCAAAATGACTCTTGTCTTACACACACACACACACACACACACACACACAATCAACATAAAACATAACCAATAGAAAAAGTAAAAATACAACAGTTACAATAATACAAAGAAGGTAGAATTGAAGTGCTATCAAAAGAATAGCACTTGGATCTGTGGATTCAATGAAGATACCATCTTTTAGCTCTGTGTGGGATAGCACTTTCCCCAAACAGAACCAGTTCATAATTTGGGGGAATTCTCTTGTATACAGAACTCTTGGTCAATGAAGATGTCAAGCCCAGCCCAAGAATGACATAAAACTTCCCAGCCAAAGTTTAATTCTTTATTTCCTCATACTATATAGATAAAATCTTGTCAGACTAAATCTTTATTACTATAACGCTAATGGATACACCCTGGGAAATTTTAGGGAGTGACTATTCTAAATCTCTTTCTCTAATTCATCTCCAGATTGTGTCTCTTGTCTTGTCCCCTCCTCCCTGGAATATGCTTTCTCCGTCCTGGGAAACTATTCTTTTATTCTAGTCTCCCCGTTCGTAGATTTATTCCAGAAGAGGTGGGTCTGCAAGAGCTCCATCTTGTGTGCCATTTATAATATTTCCTGAAATTAGACGCTTTATTCACTGTCATTCATTCCTTAGCTATTTTTTGGTGCAATTATTGCAAAATGATTTACATGGAGCTGCATTGAAGAACTTTTGGAATCTCTTTGTAATGGCTGAAAAGGTTATGGTGCATTGGTGCATCTCAGGCACTCGTGTAATACCTTGAGAACTGTACTGGTTGACAGTTGGCTTCTTGATATAATTCAAGGTTGTTGCCTTTAAAGTTCTTTATGGTTCAGAACCTGCATATCAGGAAGTAAATTGCAAACAGTGATCATATGATGCTTACTTAATGACCAGGGAAGCAGTATCATAAAATTTCTGTAGTGATGTGTTTTTCTGTTTAGTGACAGAGTTGCCTGTCCCAATGGTTTCCATTAAGTGAGGACTACCTAGAATGTATAGAGTTTCAATTTTAAAAGAGGATTTTTTTTCTCTGTTTTAATCCTAATAACATATTTCCAAGTAATGGTCCCAATCAGTTCAGGATTCTGAAGCTGTAGCTTTTCTCAAAGATCCATTTTAATGGATACATCATATCAGCACATTCAAATGTGAAACCAACTCTAAATAAAACCCACACTTTGGTATAATTGAAAGAATAGATATCATCCACCCACCTTGTATCACAGGTCACATTGACCAATCAGGTAGATGGCAAGCTGTTTAGCTGCTCCCTCCAGCTGTTACTAGTGCTCATTGAGATGACCTTGGTTCACACAAACGTTATTGCTGTTAAGTTGTTTTGGTTAGCCAGCAGCAGGTGTGGATGGCTGAGGAGAGCGAGGACTCAGATGAGGGGCCAGGACCATTGGGGAGTGGACTGCTGCCTTCAGAGATTGTGGGGGCTGGCAGCAGCGATGAGGAGGTTTGCAAAGTGCACGTGCGTGCAGGGCTGCTTGTAGGAAAGACCAGCTGCAGCAGACACAGGCGACTTGGGAGTAAGGCTGCAAGGTAATGGCCCCTCCTTCAAGAAGATAAAAACCAGCTGTGAATCGGACATTCTTTGCAGGAAGCAAAGACATTTTGAAACTTGAGCTTCAAGGACATTGCAGTATCTTAGTTGGTATTTGAAGACTCTTGCATAGTTTTGGTGAGGCTCATGCTTATCAAAGTTAATTAGTTTGCAGCAGCCTTTTAACCAGGAATTCGTAAGAATCATTAAAATGTTTCTGTTCCCTTTGGTTATTGTTTGTTTTATTGGACAAGGGTTTGGGTCAGAACATAAGTAGAGGGAAATATCCCACATCCATAGGTCTCCCCCCCCCCATACGTATGGCAACTAAGTAACAAAGAAAGGAAATATGGCTTCAGATGAAGTTGTTTTGAAAGTTGACACCTAAATTATGAATTTGGAGAATTGGATACTGCTCAGGATTGGCTGAATGGAGTGACCTATAAGCTCTGTAAAAAAAGTAAATAAATATTTTTAAAAGTGGGTGAGTCAGAAAACTTCCCTAGTTCTGGCACACACATTCTGGTGAGAGAGAAGTTCCCTAGCGATGGGCTGCAGCATGAGTCTGAAAACTCAGAAAACTAACATCTCTGGTGCCAGTGACCAATCCAGATTGGATCCTGCAACATTATCCTGGGACATGTATATTCACTTTCATTCCCTAGTTCTGCCTGTTTTCAAAATGGCGCACTCCATTCTCTGCTCTTCTCTGGCTTCAGGGATAAGTCAAGAATGAAAGATGGTGGAATTATTCCATGGGAATTGAAGGTCAGCCTCCCGCTTGGGTGGGGGGGTTGAACTAGATGACCTACAAGGTACCTTCCAACTCTGATTATCTGTTATATACTGTGGAAATCTTTAGTACAAGTATTCCTCATTAAATTGGAAAAATTACCTGAAAACATACTAAGTGCATAACCAGTAAATCAGCCAGCCTACATAGTTCTAATATATCTAGATTTATTCCATCGGGTGAAATTTCTTAATTGGCAGCTGAAATAGAAACTCATAATATAAATATAGTTTGTGTGTCTACTACCTACACACATACACACACTTATGCATGTATGTACACACAAAACACAAAGTCGGCATCATTCATATGTTGTAGCATAAACAGGAAGTGGACGAGCTGGAGAATATTGGTAATAATATCTCTGAAATATAACTGCATATACCATTAGCCTATCCACAAATATTTCTGAAAGTTAAACATTCAGGGAAATGGATTAGATACTCCAGTTTGTATATATGCACACATGCGTGCGCGTACACACACACACACACACTCAGCATCATTCATGTATTGTATTGTAAAAAGGAAGTAGGTTGAGATTCTGAAAGAATAAAGCCAAGATGCTACAATCAATCAGGAATGAAAAAGTGCAATTCTGCTGGAGAATTCCGGTAATAATATCTCTGAAATATAAATGCTCATACCATTAGCCTGGCCACAAACATTTTTGAAGATTAAACATTCAGGGAAATGGCTTAGAAACTCCAGGTTTACAGTAGCAGCAGTGAGTCAACTGCAATTAGAAGAAAAAAAATGATTTCATCATTTCTGTCTCCTGGAAGAATTTGTGAAATCAAAATTTTGGCAACGTATTCCCTTCACCCACTAATTCCCTTATCTATCCTCATTAGAATAGCTCTTTAATTGAGAAAATGTATTATCTATGAGCACTTTAAAATAGAGAAACCTCTGCTCTCTCTGTGAGACTGGAGTGAATGAATGGAAAAAGAACAGAATCACCATAATATGGTTCTTCCTCTGTGCTCAGGATTGCCGTTGACCATATCCTTCACTTACCCTGCATATAAATGGTGAAGGAGAAAGGGACTTATACACATGGAAAATGTGATGAATAGGTCAGGATGGCAAAGCTGTGGGTCTCTAGAAGATGTCAAAATGTTCAAAATATTGCAGCGTAAATTCAGTGCCAGAAAAGTAAACACAGATGGCTGAGGCTTCATTTAACTTCTTTATAAATATATGAAGTAAACTTAACAATACCACTTGTAGATTTCTCCAACATGGAGCAAACTCAAGCAGAAATAGGTATCAGTTTCACTTTTGTTCAGCAGGCAAGCAAGATACACAGCAGAGGAGAGAAGTAGTTTCATTTCAATAGGCAGACTCAGAGCTTAATATAGCTTCAGAGCTGTAGAGCTTAATATAGAGCCATGCCTAGGCTATTTCTAGTTTCAGTTTCCAAACAGTCTTTATTGGCTGACTTAGTTGCTATCCCTATTCTTTGGCTGACCTTGTTACCATGCTCTATTCCAGGTCATGAATATACTTTGACACAAAATGTATCCTCTTCTCTTATCATTTGACACTACAGTTCAAGTTGTGTTACACTCCAACTGTACCTAAAGAGTCTCAAATCTGGCAAAAGCCTTACATACAAATGAAAAAGTGATGATTTTAATTATTTGTTTTTGAGCAGATTTTTTTAAAATTGGAACTTTTTCAGTTCATTATTTTCAGTTCATTCAGTTCATTATTCTTACAGAGCACAAAGGAAGTATGAAACATTCACTTCAGTTCAAACAAGTTTTTTACATCACAGTTAAACTCTGAGGTTTCCATCACTGCAATAATGTGGTGATGAGCAAATCTGAAAATCTATCATTCCTATCTAGAGAAATGTGTTACTTCACTCTTTTTATACAAACCTATATAGGTAGTCCTTGACTTACAATCATTTGTTTAGTTGCAGTTCAAAATTACAACTGCACTGAAAAAAAGTGAGTTAAACAATAGATCCTCATAGTTACAACTCTCACAGCATCCGAATAGTGATGGTCACACGATTAAAATTTGGGAACTTGGTAACTGGCCTGTATTTAGAAAAGTTGCAGCATCTGGGGGAAGGGGGGTATTCATACGATCCCCTTCTGTCAAAGTCAATAGAATTTTGCTTAATGACTTCATGATTCATTTAACAAGTGCAATGATTCGCTTAACAACAACCATGGTGAAAAAGGTCATAAAATTGGGTGCAACTCCTGTAACAATTGCCTTGATTAGCAATGGAAGTTCTGGTTCTAATTGTGGTTGTAAATCAAGGATTACTTGTAAACATACATAGATACAGGCATATGGAAAGTGGGCTTTGGGCTCTTTGGGGTAGAACTATAAAGTCGCGATAGAGTAGAAAAGAGCAGAGCAGAGCAGAGGAGGGGAGAGGAGAATAACAGAATGAGCTGGAAGGGACCTTGGAGGACTTCTAATCCAGCCCCCTGCTCAAACCAGAGACCCTACACCATTTCAGATAAGTGACTGTCTAGACTCTTCTTAAAAACCTCCAGTGATAGATTGCCCACAATTTCTGGAGGCAAACTTCCACTGGTTAATTGTCCTCACTGTTAGGAAGTTTCTATTAAATTCCAGGTTGCTTCTCTCTTTGATTAGTTTCCAACAACTGGTTCTTGTCCTGCCCTCTTTGTGGTTTGAAGAATAATTTGACCCCCTCTTCTTTGTGGCAGCCCCTCAAGTACTGGAATACTGCTATCATAACATGCCTAATTCTTCTTTTCTTTAGACTAGACAAAACCAAATCCTGCAGCTGTTCTTCATATGTTTTAGTCTCCAGGCCTTTGATCATCTTAGTTGCTTTTCTCCAAACTTTTTCCAAAGCCTCAACATCTTTTTTGTAGTATGGTGATCAAAATTAGTTGCACTTTTCCAGGTGTGGTCTTATTAGGGTTTTATAAAGTGGTACTAATACTTCATATGATCTTGATTCTACTGTATGCTTGATTTTATACAAGCATACCAGGATTGTAATAGCTTTTTTGGCTGCTATTGCACACTGCTGGCTCATATTCAAGTGATCATTCACTAACACTCTCATAGTTCCTCTCATAGTTACTGTTTTTGACCCAGGTGTCACCTAATATGTACTTATACCTTTGATTTTTCCTGCCTAAATGTAAAACTTTGCTTTTCTCTACACTGAAATATGTGAAATAGTTTTTTGTAGTTACAGTAGTAATACAAAAGATACTACCTGTTATTGTAGCATACATAAACTGAATTTGTAAATGTTATAGAATTTGAATATTGCACAAAAACCTATGTCCTGTAATTAGCAATGAGAATTGACCCCCTATTTGGAAAAAACACAACCCCTAATATGTACAAAGCTCAACCTTAAAGTGTAAGTGTTGCATCCCTAAGATCCTAGTTTTAACCACTGAGAATTTCAAGTAAGGCTGGGAAACATTTCTGTCTGAAAACTTAGAGAATGTGTGTCAGTTCTTGCAAACTCATCAGTGTTAAATAGATCAACATTCATCTTAAGCCAGGTTACTATATTGGCATTTGGCTTTCTGACTTATGACAAAAGAGAAAGTCATCATAATGTTCTGGATACTCAATGTGTTGTCAGAAACCCAGTACACAGAATGTATATAGCTCTACTTTGGGGCCATAAGATCATTAAGCAGTTGAATAGAAACAGTAGACATATTCCCTGAGAACTGCTCTTAGTACCTACCTCTGCAGCAGCTAAAGCAGCTTTGTAGCTTTTTCTCTCTGATAAAGCAGACTTCATTCCATACATTTCTCCATAACATAGCTGTTATTTTACCCTAACCTTATTACAAAAGAAAAGGAATATGGGAAAGACTGAAAAATTAATCTGGGTAATAAGAAACAGCTGTTCTCTACTGTCAATGAATTATTCTTTCTCTGAAAAGCTTGATTGCTATAGAGGTTTTGAAAGGAAAATCTACGAGAAACTTCACTGGTTTTTCTCTTCTTCTGCTTATACCTGCAGATATTCCCCATTTGGCCTGCCTCCCACCTGGGACACATTTCTGGAATTTTACAATCTATTCTTGCTTGCCTTTGCCTTTAAGGCACTGCGACTATATCATTCTGTATTATGATTCACATTATTGCTTCTGCTTCTTTTAACTCTTTAAACTGCCTTTAATCTCCCCTGATTGGGACAGTCAACAAATATTATTAAATGCATTTGAACAAAAATATTTTATTTATTAGATTTCTATTCTGCCATTATTGATTCATGATAAAGGTGTAATAATAAATTCATGCAGCAATCCAACATAATACTCTTTCCTGCTCCTATTTTTTATACAACAACCCTATAAGGTGGGCTGGGCTAACCCAAGGTCCCCCAGCTGGCTTTCATGTCTAAATCACAGTCTCAAGATTTATACTTTGCTGCCTTAACCACTAGATCAAACCAGCTTCTTATTTTCAGATTATTTTCTATTCTTCTTATTTTCTTTTTTTTTTATAACAAACTTTATCAATTTTTTTTAACACACACAAACAAAACATAGGATGTAGTAACATAAAATATCTTTTCTAGAAGAAACAAATAAACCATCTTATTTAAAAAGAAGATAATTCCAAATTATCACACTTCTATATATATATTTATCTTATCTAATCAACTTCATATCTTTTCAAAACTTTTCTTTATTACTCCCTTTCGTTCTATTTAGTCATATTTCTTCTGTCTTAAAAATATATACTCATTGAATATATTTTCATTAGTATTCTTCCACATCCTGTCAGACTTAAACAAACATTACACAAAACATAAATTCATAAAATTTCTTTTTGGAAGGCGGCTTACCCCGAGTTAACTCTTTTTATACAGACATCAATCAAAATTTATACTCACTTAATATACTATCTCATAACTTATTTAACATTCTCTATTTTCCATATATTTTCTCTTTCCTACTCATTCTTTTAATTCTATTTTATTTATTCCATCTCAATTAAATAATTATATTTGCATCTTTGGTCTGTTTTCTTTCAATCACCTACTTATCCTTTCTATCTAATACAATATTTCTCCTGTAAACCCAGATTAAAGTATGACAACTTTTTATCTTCCCCCTAAATAACACTTAAAATAATACATATTTTCCGTGCTGATTCTGCTCCGTACATTCAAAGTATTACATTTCAAAATAGTAAAACAAACAAATAATATTGAGTTTAATAAGTAATAATAAAACTAAAAACAAATAAAAAAAGAAATATTAAATTTATAATGTAGTAAAAGCAATGTTTCATAAGAAATTAAATTCTATTATTAATTCTTAAACAATAAAAATACTATTTCATACTATTATGAAATTAAGAAATTAAACTCTATAATTAAATCATGACTTCGCTTTAATACATTTTTAAATCATATAATATTCTAATTTTCTAGCTCAACTTCAAATACAATACATTTTTATGTACTTTTGCAAAATCATTTTTAAAAAAAGATTATCTCACCCCTTATCTCTGAAAAAACAACAACATTTTTTTGCATCTTGTTTAAAGCCTTTATGACTTCTCTTTCCTTCCCCCCTTTCTTTCTTCTCCATTCTAACTTTTTGACCCCCCCATCTCTCCAATTTCACTCTCTTAATCTTCCCTCTCTGCTGTATTTCTCTTTTCTGTTGCTTTCTGACATCATATCGCTTTTTCATCTCCTTTTTCTTTTTCTTGGTTGCTTTTTTAAGTTCTAAGTTTATCTTTTCCTTGCCCCCCTTCCGCTTTTCTTCCTCCACTAAGTGTGTCTGTCCACTAAAGATGGCTTCTTCTCTTTCATCCTGTAGTATTATTTGGTAAGTAGAAATCGCCATTTCCAAAAAGTGAAAGATAGATCCAAACGAGCCCTTATCTTCGTTTTTCAGTTTTTGAAATTCCATTTGTAGTCTTTCAAAAGACAATGCCATTCTTTCTTCCTTTCTCCTTCAATGCAACCCCAATGTCTTTAGTCCCTTTTTTAAAAAAACAAAATTTCACAAAGATATCAAAGATATCAAAGTCACAAAGCAAACCAAATCAATTTTAAGTTGTTGTTGTTGTTTTTAAATCCAATGTCCAGAAATCCTTCATCCCTTGGCTTTAAATTTCAAATTGAGTTGCCTTCCATGCCCAAGTGGATTTTCCAGATCTCCGTCTGCTATTTCTATGGGGAGGGAGAGTTAAAAAAAAAAAATGTCCCCCTTAACAGCTTTAACCGCAGCTTTCCAGTCTTCTTTGGGAAACAATGTATCCTCAGGCAATTCAAACAGTTCAGTTTCCAGGGTAATTAAGAGTTGTTATTGTCTCGGCTCAGCCAAATTTTCCTCCTGCAACCTCCAGCACAAAGCTTACCCGCTGCAGGCTTCTTTGTGAAGGCCATCACTGACCGCCGCTCCACCACCTTGGGAAAAAGGGGTTTTTCCGGCTGGGGAGGGGGTCTGTGACACCCCCAAACCCCTGTCCGGATCCCCTCTCTCTTCAGCTGCCTCTACAGGGCAGCCATATCCCCCAGACCCATTTGGATCGGGGGCACCTTGGCAGCAAGCACAGCAGGAATTGCAGACAAGCAAATTCCTGCTGCTGCTGAAGCCACGCAAAACCGGAAGTCCATATTCTTCTTATTTTCTATTTATGGCACTCTCATCTCAGATGAATGTGCCTAAATAGAGGATGCCCAATTTTTGTGTTTTGAAGTGTAAGAATAGCATTTTGACAACTTCAGTACAGCCCAGATTCCACTAATGCCATATAAAATGAAAAGTTCATGATAATAAATACTATCATATATACATATACAAATAATATTCATATAATATGCAATGTATTACAATATCATAGCCTTTATATAATAAAATATAATAGCCTTTATAAAATAAATGTGATACTAAAGAAATATATTTATTTCTTGCAAGTTCCAAATACTTTCCTTGTGATTGTACTTAAGAATAACATTTTAATCAAATGTAAAATAAAATTCTGGGTCTAGTAAAACTGTCTAAAAATCAACCTGTTCCTCAGGCTCCCATTAATAATGAATAATAGCTTCTGATCTCCCCACATTCAAGAAAATAATATGAAGAAAAATTATGTTGTTTACTGATATGCCAAAATTAAGTGACACTGTGTACATTCAATGCTAACTTAAACTGCAGCAAAAAATATTGAAGCTATGGTTCATTTACTAGGTTGAGAGCCATTGTGAATGCACAGCTTCCCAAGAATTCATGTGGAAAATTTCTGCCAAAGAGATGGATTATGAGATCCTTCCCCAGATGGTAGAGGATTATGGATTTAAGAATGTCTTTCTGGCCTTGTATTCATAAGTAGAATTTGCCATAATAATCAACACTTTACAAAAAATGAAAGGTATCCTTCCTCTCCTATAAAATTCAGTTAAGCCGTATGAGGATTTCCCCCCCTGTGCATTATCCTTCCATGGCAGTTTACCAATAAGATGAAACTACAGAGGATATATTAAACTCAGCAGTAATGGTGACATCCATGGCAAAAAAGCAAAAAAAAAAAAAAAAGCTTGACTTTTCTTCTAATAGAAGAAGAGAACGTGAATTAGCCAGGAATTTCCTCATCTCCTTTTTATGCTTTTGCATTTTCCAGAAACTTTAGCAGAGCTCTGAGCTCTCCCTATAAATAAATAATATATAAATAATATGGAAGTAGTAGTACAAAATTGCCACAAATTCAGTGGTGGGATTCAAATATTTTTACCACCGGTCTGGTGGGCATGGCTTGGTGGACGCATTTTATGCATGTGCACATACTTTGTGTACATGTGCATGCCAAATACGCACTTTGTGCAGGCACAGAGGCATTTGTGCAGGCGCAGAGGTGTTGGCATAGACACAAAGGCTTTCTAACTCTCCTCCAGCAAGTCTGCATGATCCCGGTTGCTTCAGTCGCTACTGTGCGGCACTCTATTGTGCCACACAAAGCAGCTGTGCTTCAAATTCAAATAGCAGATAAAGATAAGTATGGAAGCCCTGGCGAGTAGGTGGGCCCAACAGCAGAATGGCAGAGAGAACCAGTTTGGTCTCCGCTGCTCATCGCTGCTATTGGCTCAGCAGAACCAGGCCAAACCGGTAGAATACCACCACTGCACAAATTGCCTTGGCAGATTTTGCATTGTTGGTTTTTTTTTTTTTTTTTGGTAAAAGTTTTATTGATTTTAACGACAAACAAAAAACATATAAGACATAAAACATAACATAAAAAAAATATCATTCTTCATAAATTTACAGTGTATCGATTGGTTTACCACTCCCTTTTGTGCATCCATTTCATAGTCATCAAAATAATTATATTACATAATAACTCACATTATCAATCTTCAGTAAAATATCCCAATATCATTATTGAACAATCATTTGACTATAATTTTACTAATTCATACTTAAGCGAGATAACTATAATTAAGTTAAATTATTTTATAACAAATCATAGAATCATACCAAATCTATCTTAATAAAATATTCTTAAAAATTATCAAAACCAAGAAAAATTATATATTCATTATTTCCTAAATTTCTAAATATTCTATTATTATATTGTATTATCTAACCATTGATAAAAAAAGAAGCCTTTCATTGCCCACCTTTTCTGCAGCTCCATATCATTAACATTCCTCGAGGGGCAAGGTTACCATTAGAATGTTGTAAACCAAACTCTGAAGTGCTACATTGAAAGGGAGTAGAAATGGAATTCTCAAAATAAGAACGTTACCCAAGGGGTACAAGACTCTACTGCCTTATTTTGGACAATTGTTCCTTTATATTACAGTCTCCTTCCTCCTGCTCACTTACAGACCTCAGCCAGGAAATACATAGCCCCCAGGTTTTGAGAAGTTTCCCCAATCTTTTGGAAGGCTACACCTTTGGGGATGAGGGGAACAAGGAGTTGCAGGTAGACTGAAAAAAGGGTCTTATCCATCTGACATTTGAATTGAAAATTGCACGCAATTAGTCTATTAGTCAGAAATTTTATAGCTTAAGCCTATTTTAGCAGATGTTGAAAGTGATTATAATTATTTGGACTGAAGCCAGAGTAAATGAAGGCTTTGAGTACAATTATTCTGACTTTGGGGCTGAATTAATATTTATAAACTTGACATGATTCCACTTTCCCCTTCCTACCCCCAATATCTGATCTCTCATAAACAGAGAGAGACGCAAATTACATTCATGCAGGCCTTTGATTGTACTGAAGAAATGTAAACTGACTTTAGCAATCACCATTTCCCACTCTTATACATCACTTGCAGCCTGAAGTGCTTTTGCTTGGCTATCATTTAAAAATGTGCTATTTTCACTTCTGCTCTTGTTATTATTTCACAAGCAAACCTTTTTGCCTGACTTCTAAGATCAATTTAATGAATACTGTATCTCTCCTTTTAATCTATCAAATTATGAGATGGGTATCCTGTATACAATGCAGTGACAACACTAGTTAGTGGACATTGAACATAGAAAGATATGGTTGGAAAGGGCAGTCTTCATACCCTTTTCAGATAGAAAATCTTCCCATTCTGGGAAGGAATAACATATCCACATAGGTCTGGAAAGCAGTGGTGAGATTCAATTTTTTTTACTACCGGTTCTGTAGGCATGACTTAGAGGGCATGGCAGGGGAAGGATACTGTAAAATCTCCAGTCAGAGGTGGTATTTGCCAGTTCTCTGAACTACTCAAAATTTCTGCTACTGGTTCTCCAGAATTGGTCAGAACCTGCTGAATACCATCTTTGCTGGAAAGCTTTAAAAAGTGGGTTTCCTCTCTCTGTTAAAATTTATTTTGAGACAGAATTCCCATGATATTCAGCTGCAAAAATCTGTCTCTACCAAAACAATTATAAAGGTGTCATTTATTTTGGTATTTATATATTTGGCTGGAAGTCTTGGGATCTGTGTGTCATTGCCTCAACCTATGAATCACTGACCTGCAGATGACAGCTTCTAAGGAAAAGCCTTCTGAACTAGATTAATTATGCTGGTCCAGATTGACATTTGAATGTTTCTGTAGGTAGGAAAAATATAAGAGGGCCTTGTATTATATTTAGGTTAAAATCCTACATACATGACTTCTGGTTTGGGTCTCTTCAGCGACAGACTGAAATCCACGATCATGCGCGGTTTCAACATGTGCTCATCGCTGGAGCGCCCCGATCCTTTGGATTCGGGGCTGAAACCACCCCGTAGAGGTGGTGAAGAGGGGGGAGGTTGCTAGCTGAGTGGAGGGGAGCCACATCTCTCCTCCTTGGCTGGTCTAAACTCCCTTCCCCGAAGGCAGTTGCAGCGGTGGTCAGAAATGACCACCTCAAAGAAGAACCTGACTGGATAAGATTGTGCAGGAGGAAGACAAAGAGGAAAGCAGGACAGACTGGGCTAAACAACAGAGAACATCTAAGCAAGGTACCCTGAATCTAAAAGTACCTAGAGGGATACTTCTGAAGGAAGATCTTTAAGCGACGAAGGAGAGAGAAAAGGAGGTTAAAAACCCTTTTTTAAGTTTTATATTGACAATTACAAATGGTATGGAAAGAACTTTATATTAATCTATTTTGACACTAATAGGCAACCTTAAGCTGAAATCTAAGTGTCAAAAGGAGAATAAAGATTTTTTCATGGTCATTTTAAAGCCCTAAAAAGGAGAAGAGTGGAGGCAAAAGGGTGGTGTCGTGTCTTCGGAAATGATGCCAGGAGTCGGTGACTTTGTATCAAGCTCTTTTATTGATGTGGGAACCGAACTGGCGCTATAGGAAAACTTCGCGGCTTTTATTTCTTTAGCTGCGGCAGCCGCGGCCAATGGCACCGCTTTGAATCTCCCACAATTCGAATAGACCAATCGCGGGAGATTCCTAGCGAGCCAATCGGTGCGGCTCACCTAGCCAATCAGAGTGCCCCGTGCTTTGGCCAATCAAAGCGCGGGGATCTCAAGAATGCTAATGAGGGGACAGAACACCCCTCCCCTCTTGGTTTAGTCCTTACGTTGCATAGTCCCGCAGGTAGGCGGGGCTCCGTCTTAGCTTACTGGACCTGCGCAGCTCAGTCGTAGATTGGATCCCGGCCGGTTCGGTTGGGGTCTCTGCTTCTCCGGATGCCGTCGTGGGAACCGGCTGGTCGGTCGGGCCGGGCCACTCTCCGTAGCTCCCTCCTGGGCTTCCCGGGTTGGTTGAGCTGCGGGTTTCGCCGCTCCCGCTCGGTCTCCCCGGGTCGGTCAAGCTGGCCTGGCTGTCTCTTCCTGGCGAGGGGTCGTGCTGGCTGCTTTCCGGTAAGTATGGTTGGTTTATTCTTCTTTGGTTTTGGTCCCCTGGGTATTCCCTCCCCCCTTGGTTTGTGTTGGTTTGGTTTTGCCTGCTTGTGCGTCGGTGGTCTCTTGGGTGGTCGTCCTCGATCTTAATTGGTCGATGTGGCGTTTCCACGCTCGTCCGTCGGTTGTTTGTAGCCGGTATGAGTGTGGGCCTGTTATTTGTGTAATGACGGCCAGTACCCATAACGGGTCTCCCGTCAGGTTTTTTGCGTACACGGGGTCACCTGGTGCGAAGGTTCGGTGTTTGCTGGTTGAGTCTGGGGGTTTCTCTGGGTTATACGTGGGGTGTAATCTGTCGAGTGGGGACCTTAATTTCGTCCCCATTAACAGTTTGCCTGGGCTCTTATTCGTTGTGGTATTTGGGGTTATGTGTTGGGTGAAGAGTAATTTATTTATTTTATCCTGGATCTCCCCGTGGTTTATTTTCCGGATGGTTTTCTTTGTGAATTGCACCATCCGTTCCGCCCTACCGTTCACCGCCGGATGCACCGGGGCTGTCAGCGTGTGTCGGATGCCCCTTTCCGCTAGGAATTTTTTGAATTCTAGCGAGGTGAATTGGGGCCCGTTGTCGGAAATGACGACGTCTGGGAGGCCGTGCGTTGCAAAGAGTTTGCTGAGTTCCTTGATCACGGCCTCCGTGGTTGTTGTTCTCATGTTGCTTACCTCCAGCCAGTTGGAGTAAGCGTCTACTGTTATCAGGAAGGTGTGTCCTTTTGTGGGCCCGGCGAAGTCTATGTGGATCCTAGACCAAGGTCCCCTTGGGGTTTCCCACTCTAGGACGGGTGATGTGGGTGGGCTTGGCCTAGTTTCCTGGCATCGTTGGCACCTTGCTACCCATGTCTCAATCTGTTTGTCCATCCCTGGCCACCAAGCGTAACTTCTGGCCAGGGCTTTAGTCCTAACGATGCCCGGGTGCCCCTCGTGTAATAGTTCCAGAACCTTCCCTTGTAGTTTTTCTGGAATGACCACCCTATCCCCCCATAGTATGCACCCTTTTAATAACGAGAGTTCCATTTGCTGGTTCCGGAATGTCTTGACGGACTCGTCGTTGTCCCTTTCCGGCCACCCTTTCTCTACCCAATGCAACACCCGCGCCAGACGTTTGTCTTTATTAGTTTCTCGGGCAATGTCTGACGCGGTTATGGGTAGGTTGGGTAGAGTCTCTATACTGAGGGTGGTCGTCGTGGGTGCTGGGTCGGTGTCAGGTTCCAGTAGCGGCGAGCGGCTTAAGGCGTCTGCATGGGAGATCGTCTTACCCGGTCTGTGTATGAGTCCGTAGTTGTAGGCCGCCAGGAACTCGGACCACCTTGTCATTTGGGGAGACAGAATGTTTGGGGTGACCCGGTTCCCTGCAAGGATTCCCAGCAGCGTCTTGTGGTCGGTTATGATGGTGAATGTCCGGCCGTAGAGATACTCGTGGAATCTTTTTACTGCAGCAACGATAGCCAGAGCCTCTTTGTCCAGCTGGCTGTAGTTCCGCTCTGGTTTGGTGAGGGTCCTTGAAAAGAACGCGATGGGCGCTTCTTTTCCGTCGGGGAGGGTATGGCTGAGGACAGCGCTGACGCTGAAGGGTGATGCGTAGCATGTGACGGCCAGAGGTAGGGTCTCGTTGTACTGTATAAGGACGGCATCCGAAGTGAGGAGGTCCTTTGTTCTCTGGAAGGCGGCTTGCTCGCGTTTCCCCCAAGTCCAGGTCGCCGCCTTGTCCAGGAGCCTATGCAAAGGCTCCGCCGCCGTCGCCTTTTGGGGCAGGAAAACATTGTAAAAGTTAAGTAGCCCCAGGAATGCCTGTAGCTCCGTCTTTGACTTGGGTGTGGGGGCTTCTTTGATGGCCTTGATTTTTTGGTTTGTGGGGTGAATGCCGTGACGGTCTTGGAGATATCCTAGGAATTCAACCCGTTCCATGTATAATTGGCATTTCTCCCTCTTTACTTTGAGCCCGGTCTCTTTGAATTTGGTTAGGACCTCCCTTAGGCGACCCTCTAGTTCGGCTTGGTTGGTTGCCGCCACTAAGATGTCGTCGAAGTAAGGTACCACCCCCTTGATGCCTTGTAATAGCCTTTCCATTAGGCTTTGGAATATTCCAGGTGCCACGCTGACTCCGAATTGGAGCCGGTTGCATTTAAATGCTCCCTGGTGGGTGACTATGGTTTGCGCTTCTGCCATTTCCTCGTCGACTGGCAACTGTTGGTATGCCTGGGCAAGGTCGAGTTTGGTGAAAACCTTGCCCCCTCCCAGTGAATGCAGTAGGTGTTGCACTACTGGGATGGGGTAGGCGCTTTGTTGCAACGTGCCATTTAGGGTGGCCTTATAGTCCCCACAGATCCTCACCGACCCATCGGGCTTGATCGGGGTAACTATGGGGGTCTCCCACCGGGCGTGGTCTATTGGTTGTAGGACCCCTTGCTTGACGAGCTTGTCAATTTGCTCATCTATCTTGGGTTTAAGTGCGAATGGCACCCGCCTTGATTTCAGGCGTTTTGGGGGGACGTTTGGGTCTAGGCTGAATGATATAAGGGGCCCTCGGTACTTGCCTAGGTTTCCGTCGAAGACCTCTTGGAATTCCCGGGCTAGTTGTTGCTCCCAGCTGTCATCGGTGATGTGGTCGATTCCTGTGACTGCGATGCCGAGCGGGGTGAACCATTGCAGTCCCAGTAGGCTTGGGCAGTCGCGATCGATGATTGTCAGGGGAAGCCTTTTTGGTGCGCCCTTTGTATGTTACATTGAACTGTTCGGTTCCGACTACCGGGATGCGGTTTCCCTGGTAGTCTTTTACGATTAGTCTCTGGCTGTCTAGGCCTTTCCTTTGGATGGTAGGCACCAAGCGCTTTATTTCTTGCCATGCTATCATGGAGAGGTAGGACGCGGAGTCCACCTCCATTTTGCATGGCTCGCCTTCGATGCCTACCTCCACGTAGACCTTCCGGGCGTCATTGGTTGTGGCGTGGCCGATGGTGACTGTCTGATGGGTCTCCTCTCTTCGCCGGGTCTCGCCGCCTCGTAGGGATCGTCCGTTCTGGTCCCATCTGTTGTCAGAGGGGCGATCTCTGGTCCGGGGTGGTGTGCTCTCTCGCCTCCATTCGCTCTGGTCCTATCGTGGCGGGCTGTGGTTCTTTTTGAGGTGGCAGACGCGGGCGATGTGTCCCTTCTTGTCACAATGCCGGCAGATCGACTCGAAAAACCGGCATTCGGACCTGGGGTGGTCGCCTCCGCAACCGGCACAGTTGGTCCTCGACTTACGACCCCGCCAGTTCCGTGGGTCGCGGCCTGCCTGGAGGCGATGAATTTCCTCCTCCTCGTCGGAAGTGCCCGATGCCGAGTGGAAATCGCCCTGGTGGGTGGTCATCTCGGGTTGGGCCTCGGCCGACCTTGCAGGGTGGTTGTTCCCGCTGCGGTCCCCAGCGTTCAGTCGGCGCATGCGGTCGGCGGATGTTCGGGTTGCTTCAGCGGCTGCGGCTTCGGTGAAGGTATCTGCAAGGTTGATGTTGCCCTTGGCCATCAGCCGACTCTGGAGGATGGGGTCCCACAGGCCGAGCACGATTCGGTCTTGCAGGGCATCGTTCAGGTTGTCAAATTCGCATAGCCCCCCTAGGCGCCGTAGTTCGGCGACGAAGTCGCTGAAACTCTCACCCAACCGTTGGTCCCGACGGTAGAACTCATGGCGTCGGATTAGGATGGGCACCTCTGGAGCGTAGTGCCGCCGGAGTATTGGCTCGAGGACGTCCCAGTCCATCGCGGTCACGTCGGCGGGTTTGGCAAGTGCCTTGGCCATCTTAAATACCTCGGTCCCGCAGTGGGCCAGGAAGACAGCTTGCTTCATGTGGCCGGTGGCGTCCTTCAGGTCGCTGCACTCGAGGAACATGCGGAATCTGTCAGAGTACGATTCCCAGTCCTCGCTGGCGGGGTTGAAGGGTGCGGGGGGTGTGATTTTCGCCATCGTGGAGATTCGTCTGGCTTCCGTCGGACACGTGCTTCGATTCAGGATCTGAATCCCACCTTCGTCGCCAGTGTCGTGTCTTCGGAAATGATGCCAGGAGTCGGTGACTTTGTATCAAGCTCTTTTATTGATGTGGGAACCGAACTGGCGCTATAGGAAAACTTCGCGGCTTTTATTTCTTTAGCAGCGGTGGCCGCAGCCAATGGCACCGCTTTGAATCTCCCGCGATTTGAATAGACCAATCGCGGGAGATTCCTAGCGAGCCAATCGGCGCGGCTCACCTAGCCAATCAGAGTGCCCCGTGCTTTGGCCAATCAAAGCGCGGGGATCTCAAGAATGCTAATGAGGGGACAGAACAGGTGGGACTTGGAATAATGGAAAAATGGAGTCCACCTGGAAAAATAAAGAGGATTGACAGTTAAACTTTGAAAAGACTCCTGAGGATACATTGTAACTGAAATCTTATTAAAAGATACAGTAACCCACGGAAAGGAAAAGTAAAGGAAAGAAACAAGAAGGAACAGTCTGGGATCATTTGGTGATTTAAAAAAAATGTTTTTGGCATTGTTTTTTTCTTTCTTTTTCTGTTTTTACTTAAAGTCAGTCGGGTGGTTGTTCAAAAGTATTTAAAATGCCATCCCTCCTGGAGGAATTGAAGATGAGTCTTAAAAAACAGAAAGAAGATGCAGAAAGGGGAGGAAGATCCTCTGGCTTTTTATTTGAATTTTTTGAAATGGAGATCCTTAACTATGAAAAGCAAAGGGAAAAGCTTCAAGAGCAAGAAGAAGGGCGGGACAAAGAAGAAGCCATTTTCAATGATCAAATAATGCAAAGTGTGGTAATAAGGGGAAAGGGGGGGAAAGGAGTTAAAAGTTTGAGATCAAAGGGTATAGCCAAAAAGAAAAATAGTCTGAAAAAGAAATATAACAGCAAGGAGAAGCAGAAAAGAAAACTACAGAAGGGAAAATTAGAGAGAAGGGTATAAAAAGGGGATGAGAAAAGGGGGGGAAAGATAGAAAGGTAAAGAATTTATGAGGGACAAAAACAGGAAATAAAGAAAAAGGGGAAAAGTACTTGGACTAAAGGTATTTGCTCAGCTAGAAAACACAGAGACAATGGTTAAATTAAGTTAAAAGTGAGGATTCTGCAAAGGTACAAAAGATAGTGTTGTGACAGTAGAATACTGTAATGAATTAGAAATGAAATAAGTAAATAATCTATGAGATAAAACTGTACTGTTATGTAATGGTATGTTTATTTATAATTAATGCAATAATAAAGAAGAGAGGGAAACATTGCAATTGTTTCTAAAGATTGATAAAATATTGAAAAGAAATGTAAAAGATTTATAAGGAAATTTATATCAGTTATTAGAATTAATTTGAATAATTATTTTTCTTATTAATAGTAAATAATTTATAAGATAAAACTGTATGACTATTCAATAGTATGTTTATTAACAGTTAAGTAATAATGAAGAAGGGAGGGAAACATTTCAATTGTTCTCAAAGTTTGATAGATATTGAAAAGAAACATGAAAGATTTACAAGGTTCATACCAGTACTAGAATGATTTTGAATAACTATTTTGTTTACTAATGTTTATATATATATATATATTGTTTTTTGCTATGTTTTTAGAATTTTTCTTTTTACATTTTCAAGGGGAAGTACCAAGCAGAGTCTGAATGATGAGATCTACATGATATAAAATAGATATTAGAAATGTGAATGTTATAATTTTAGAATGCACAAATTCAATGTTTAATGAGATTTCATATGATAATAACAATAAGATTTAAAGATTTTCGATTGGCAATCTTAGAGGGAATTTTGCTTCTTAAGAATGTTGGAAGAGAACATATGAAATTGTAAACAAGACAGACAAAAGTATAAGTACAATGAATAAAAAGATATAGAAATTTAGGTAAAAGAAATACAACTGAATAAGAAGAAAATGAGACAACCATAAAAGAAAATTAAGAGAACTAAAGGGAGAAATAGTGAGAAGTTGGAAAAAGAGTACTAAGATATGAAGTTGAATAAATAAGATGAATATGCATATGAAATTGTGTCTGTATGGAAAAGTGATAACCCAGAACGATGCTGTACTCAAATAAGATGTTTTATTTGTTTTGTTAAAAGTCAATAAAACTTTATTTTAAAAAACCCTACATACATATAGTACATACATAGCTGAAGTAGGTTTGTTCTTTTGAACTCAGTGAGATTAAGTACTGAGAGGTGACACCAAAAAAATTCAGGTACAAATAAATTAGTGGGTAATTAGTGGGTAATTAGTGAGTAAAAATAGAAATAATTTTACATTTAAAAGTCTGCTCCAAATTGCTAACATTCATTGAAACAAAGTGGGTGGTGGCAATGTATAGATCAATTATTTTGATTATGTACCATTAAGTCTGTGTTCTGACAACCAGTGTCTATTCTGCTCCTTCAAGTCTTGCAACAGTGCATCCATTGCCAGTATAACTAAGCTCATCATCTTGCTGTTAGTTGCCTTTTTCTTTGCCTTTTTCTTTACTTGCAGTTTTCCAAGGATTAGAACCTTCTACAGAGAGCTAGGTATTTGTTTAATGTGTCCAAAATATGACGATTTGAGCTTTGTCATTTATCCCTTGAGTGAGAACTTTGGGGTGATTTATTCAGCGATCCATTGGTTTGTTTTCTTGGATCCCCTAAGTATTCTCCAGTCTTCTCCAACACTAATTTCAACATCTGTTTCAATGTGTATCAACACCAATTTCAACCATGGATGCTAGGAAAGGGAATAGTGAGCAATCCAGATAGGAACTTTCATATCCCATTTAAATGCCAGGTGGAGTCCCATAATCAAGTGGGAAGGAAAATCATATCTCTAGGAATCCCTAAAATCAAGCACTCACCGATGTGCTGTTATTACCTTGGAACCACAAATGTTGTTCTCCCTTTCTAGACTCCTTGTGCACCTTTGTCTGAGACTCATATCCTTTAATAGGCCAGATCAAATCCGGGTACAAGAAAACTGGTATCTCTCATGTATTCATCTTCCAGATTCATTTTCAACAGTAATTTGTACATCTCAGCAATCAATATTCTTATTGGGAGTCTTATTCTCACAATATTTGTCAATTTAGTTATCTACCATTTGGTTTGTGAGTATTTCATGAATGTGAAATATCTTCATAGGCCAGAAATGGCCTTAACTCATGAACAATAACCATAGGACTGGAAAAAAAAATGAATGTTGGATTTCACATCAATCTCTTATATGAATACAATGCATGGTCAAATCCTAAAGTAGCTTATATACTTTGAAAAAAAAAAGCGATTCACCAATCTTTGAACTGATTGTCTTAACTAGTTCAGTATTTTTTTAGATACCATAGCCCCATATGGGTACAGCTTCATACAATACAGTAAACTATTCTAAAGCATGTGGGACAAAAGCTGTAACTGTAATTCTTTATATAACAGGCATTGCCAAGATGTTTATGATACTTTGTTATTCCATTACTCACACGTTTTGCATATTTCAGATGCTTTGGCCATTATGACCACAAAGGAGTTTACCACAATCTGATTCAATACTGAATTAGGTCTATATCCAAGTTCCATGTACTTTATCAAATTTAATACTGCAGAGAATAGAAGTAGGAGAATGTTGTTTTTCTTTCTTTTTCTCCCCTCCCTCCCTAATTAGGTAGGGTCTATTGAGTTGTCTGCTTAGGTGTAGTTCTGAATATGTAAGAAGAAAAAGGTATGTAGAGAGTCAAGAGTCATGAATACTGTCTCTGGTTTCAGTACCCTCATACATACCAGTTCTTCTGCTTCCTTTCCTATGTTGAATACTTTATGCAAACATCTGAAATGGAATTCTAAACATTCAGCTAAGCATGCTTAAAAGCTTTCTAGGATCAGGAATTCTATATGATGAAGTATCCCACCTGCTGGGAATTGAATTGGTGAAGGCATGCACATACACCACTGGCTTCCTGTGGCCTCACATATTTAATGTCAGTGCTTAAATATGGACAGTAATTCTTCCACACATTAATCCAGGAAACCCAGAGCAGGCCAGGTAGCATCAGACTATATTATGAATATATTCTGCAAGGTTTGTCTTTTAATTCAGCTATCCATATAATCTTTATAACTGAAGATGTCAAGGAATAACTAAATTCCAAAAATATGTGCATTGCTATCTGATTAAGACTTGTTTTAAAATCTCTCTACTGAACCCATTCTATCCAGATAGGCTTTCCTAACTATAGGGTTCCATGGGGGATGCCTTAGTTTTTGCCCCATGGTTTCTGAAGTTCATTCAAAGGTAGGCATTTATCATTGCAACACAGATCAGGTAATATTCACAGAGTAAATCTTTCTTCTGACAGGTGATTGATTGGTCTATTTGCTTCATTAAGCACATATGTGCACCACCACAATCAACAGCTACTCTCAGCAACCGATTGTACATCTGGTTCCCTAGACATTTTTTTTAACAGTGCTTATTAACATTCAACTAATAATACCATCTAATTAATAATACTTTATATTTTCATTTTCATTTTATTAGCAGAAAATAATATGGATGGAAGGAGCTTTTTACACACTTACCACTTAGATGGATTGGGAAAGTGATAAGTTTTATGGTGAAGAAAGTACCAACTGTTTTTCATCTAGCTTGGGATTTTGAGTTTGAGGTTGCCCAAAGGCAAATAGATGAAATCTGAAGTCTCACTAAACAGGGGTCCAAAATTAAGACTTTTGTCTGACATTAATCATAGCTCAATCAGATGATTAACAACAGGTTAACAACATGTAATCAACAGGTATTTGGGTTGAGGACTGTTAGGAATCTGTCCAACAATTAGTTGGGTTGGCAATATATAAACCAACAATGTATGGTTGTAGCTTTAAGACAAAGTTACTGTATTGATTTGTACTATGTTCCGATTAGTTGATTGTATTTTGAATTGCCATAAGAGGGAGCTAGAGATCATGGCTTGCTCTCTCTGACATTTTCTATCTCTGACATTCTGTTTCTCTGACATTCCATTGCTATCTAAGCTGTGCTTATACTTTGATATCTTTGTTTACTGTAAATGACAAAGGCAACCAGTAAGAAGATTTTGTAATTGGATATTCTTTGGACTGTTAAAAGTATATGACCTGAACCATTTGTTGGACTGTACTATTTCTTAAAGTAAACTTTAACTCAATTTAGTGTATATGTGTGTGGCTGGATAATTATTCATAGCTATTCTCATAAACGTTTCCATGTGCATATCCTTGTTACTCAAGGGTTATTCTGTACATATCATAACTATAAGAAGACATTAGTATTGAAAGGAAAATTATGTTCTATGCAGATGTATCATAAAATAAGGAAGAAAAATAGATTGAATGTTCTCATATAGAATATTCAATATAATTATGTTACTATAAGCACTACTTCAGATGTAAAATTTTATTAATATTTCTTTTTCAGTATTGTTTACCATGTTTTAAAATTGCTTTTGTTCTTTTTTTTTCCCTGCTACTAATGTTAAAAATTTCATATCCAAAAAGTTTTTGCCTACCACAGACAAAGTCAATGCTCGTGATTATTGTCTGGGTATATAAATTTGCTGAGGTAACTGTCAGCCATCAATTAATAACCCCAATCCTAATTCCAAATTAAGAATCTTAATCAAAACCATAAGACAGCAAAACAAAATCATTTGATATGTGAAACTCTCTGGTGGAGAAAAACGTTTTGTCAATTAAAAAGGAACACAAACCTTGCATTCATATTCTTGATGAAAAAAAGCAAATAATAGTAACATTTTGTTTTGCTAACATTTTTAAAAAGAGTGCATGTAAAAACTTCAAATTTTAAACTCAAAGATTACAATGACTATAAACAGCTGGCTCAGGCTGCCTTCAATTCTGGAATTGCCTTTCCAAATGAGATAGGTTTGGCTCCAACTTTACTGACTTTTTTGGTGCTATTGTGGCTTCCCAATGGCTGCTCTTATCTATATCAAGGAGACACAGTAAATCTTTTAGGATTATCTTAAAATTGCAAATGTCATTCCAAATTTCTTTTTCTTTAAAGTTTTATTGTTTTTTAAGACAAACATAGCCAAACACAACATAAAAACATCAAGCCATCTTCCATATATGTACATTCAGTGTGTCGGTTGGTTTACAGATTGTTTTGTGCTTCCACTTCATAGTCTTCACTTACAATTACATTGTATATGGTCTTGTATTGTCAATCAAATATTCCTAAATACATTAATATTATTATTAATCAATCATTTGACTATAGTATTATTCATTCAAGTTTTACAAGGTAATCCATATTTTACTTAATTTGGTTTATAGCAGTTCATAATATCATCTCAAATCTATCCTATAATCATTTTGTAGATATAATAAAAATAATACATCTTTATATATTCATTATATTTTAAAAATCTACGTATTTCATTACTATGTTTTATTGTCAAACCATTGATAGAATAGATCCAAAATTTTATAAAATTGTTTATCCTCTTGTTCTCTGATTTCAAATGTTAATCTACTCATTTAAGCATATTCCAGTATTTTCTTAGTAACTTCCTCTTATGTTGGTATTTTCTCATTTTTCCAGTTTCTAGCAAATACGATCCTAGCCGCAGTTGTGGATTTTAGTCCAGTATATTTTAGCATCCGCACAAGTCCACCACATATGGTAATATGAGCCAGGTGTCTGATGACATTTCCAACATTTTTCAGATTTGTTCTTGAACATTCTTGCTATTCTTGTAGGGGGAAAATACCATCTGTAAAACATCTTATACAAATTTTCTTTATATGCTGTTGACATTGTCATTTTATAATTTTGAGACCACAATTCTTGCCATTTCTCTAGATCAATCCCATATCCAAAATTCTTCCTCCAAGCAATCATTGTTTCTTTAACTTGTTCTTCTTCTAGTTTAATTTCTAATAAATATCCATACAGTTTTTTAATCACCTTTTCATCAGTACCTGTCAAAATCTTATCTAAATCAATCAATTTATCATAGAAACCTTCTGTTTTAGAACCTTTATCATACCTAGAATGTATTTGCGCATATGAAAACCAATTCATCTTTATACCTTGTTCCTCTAGCTTTTGCATAGATTTAAGTTCACCCTTTTCATTCAATATTTCACTATATCTAACTGTTTGTTTCTTTTTATATATTATAGGATAAGATAATGCTTCAATAGTTGATAGCCAGATTGAAATTTTCAAATAACATTGCCTTTTGATCTTCTCCCAGTTTAACCACAGAGACTCCCATATATAGTGTCTTCTAAAATAGCCCAGTGTTTTAGTTCCTTTATGCCATAAAAAAAAGCATGCCACACCAGCAATAGATCATGTCCTTCTAATGTCAATGATCTTGCATTTCTTAATGTTATCATTCCTTAACCCACATCAAATTTGTAGTTTGATAATACAACTCCCAATTAGGCAAACCAAATCCTCCTCTTATTCTAGCATCTTGCAAAAGTTTTAGTTTTATTCTCGCTTTCTTACCTTGCCATATATATTTCAATACAATTTTATTTAAATCTTCAAAATAATCTTTCCAAGCCTAACTGGAATTGTTTGGAAGAAATATAAAATTCTGGGTAATATATTCATCTTGATTGTTGATATTTTCCCTATTAATGAGAGTTGTAAGTTTTCCCATTTCGCCAAATCTAGCACTATCTGCTGTTTGAATTTAATATAGTTGTTCTCTTTAAGTGAACTACATCTTGCTGTCAAATGTACTTAATCTTATTTGTGACCTGGATTTTCAAAACGTCTGCCAATTCTTCCTTTTGTCTTGAAAACATATTCTTTGTCAAAAATTTTGTTTTGTCTTTATTTATTTTCAAACCGGCCACCTTCCCATATACCTCTATCTTTTCTATCAGTTTTACTGCTGTTTCTAGTGGATTTTCTAAGATGAAAACCAGATCATCTGCAAATGTTTGCAATTTAAATTCTTCCTTTTTAATTTTCATCCCTTTCCACCAGAAGTCCATCTGGGCCTGGTGCCTTTCCATTATTTTGCTTCTTAAATGCTTCAGTTAACTCCATCATTGTTATATTGCTTTCTAATATTATTTCAGTCTCTTTAGATATCTGGAGTAGAGTAGCATTCTGTAAATACTGTTTGATTTTTTCATCATCGATATTCTCTTGTGTGTATAGTTTCCCATAATAATCCCGTATGATTTTCTTCTTCTCTTTACTTCCATAACAAGCTTGGCCTTGACCATCCATTAATTGCAATATTTTCCTTGATTCTCTCTCTCTGTTTATATGCTAACCATCTATCTGGTTTATTTGCATCTTCAAAATAGTTCTGTTTCGCACCTCTGATTTTCTGTGCTAAATCTTCTTTTTCCATTAATCCCATCTTATGTTTAATTATATCCATTTTTAACTTAATGTCTGTGGCATTTTCTGTAACTTTTTCAAGTCCTTTATACTCATCCTCTAATGTCTCGGAGGCAAGTCTTTTCGTGATGTTTCCTTTCCTTGTATAGTCTATTATCAAGCCTCTAGAATATGCCTTCATTGTATCCCAAACATTCTGCGTTGATGTGTCTTCTTTTTTATTTTCTTTAAAGAAGAAAGCCAGTTCTTTCTCCATTCTCTGTATAAAGTCTTTTACTTTTAGTATAGTGTTATTTTACATCCATTTAGATCTTCTTCTTTGTCCTTTCAATTTAATTGTCATTGGATTATGATCCGCCCAAGTACTTGTTTCAATATTTATTTCTTGGATATTAGCAAACAGTTATGTTGACATCCATATCATATCTATTCTGAACCATGATAAATGTCTGTTTGAATAGAAGGTATATTGTTTAGTCTTAGCATTTCTTTCTCTCCATGCATCTTTTAAATTTATTTCATCTGTCATTTTAAAAAAGGATTTAGGGAGAGTCTTTCTGTTTTGCTTTGTTGTTTTCTGTGTTGTATAGTCCAATTTATTGTCTACAATTCCATTAAAGTCTCCCATTATAACGATATTAGCATAGTCCAATTCAATTATTTTCATATGTAATTTTCTATAAAATTCTTATTGATTGTCATTTGGGGCATAGATTGCAATCAAGAGTGTTTTCATATTATTGTCCATTATTTCTACCATTAATAGTCTTCCATCATCATCTGTATGGATCAATTTCGCTGGGATGATATCTTTAATATATAAAACCACTCTCTTCTTGCATTGTGTCAAAGAAGTAAATATTTTCCCTAGCTTTGGCTGTATCAATAGTTGTTCATGTTGCTTTTTAATATGTACTTCTTGTAGGCAGATTATATCAAATTTTATTTTTTCTAATTTATGGAAAGTTTTCCTTCTTTTAACAGCTGAGTTAAGTCTATTTATGTTAATTGTAATCAGTTTTTTCTTTTCCATGATTACACTTTATAGGTAGGTTTGGCAGCTCTCGTATATCTTTGTTTGTGTTGTTCTTTAGCTTCCACCTTTCCACCTACCGCACCTTCTTCTTTTTCAGTCGCTATTTGGCACTCCTCTTGGAAGTCAATTCGTGACATTTCTTTTTCTGTTCTCCTCCTCTTTCCCTCCAAAGTATTCTGTGTAAAATAATTCAGCTTTCTCAATTGAATCAATTCTGTGTCTCTGTTTCTGCCATGTGAATATTAAACCTTCTGGAATCAACCATTTATAATTCACCTCTTTTTAAAGTAGAATTGATATTCTCTTCTCATCTCTCTCACTCTTCTAAGTATTTGTTTCAGGACCACAATCTCCTTGTCTTTATATTTCAATGTTTTCTTTCTTGCTATCTGCAATATTTGAGTTTTAATAGCTTTCTTTGTAAATCTGATGTGAACTTCTCTTGGTAGACTGTTTCTCATTGCTTTTCTTGTGAAGACTCGAAATATCTCATCTATTCCATCCATCATCTTCTCTTTGGTTATTTCCAGAGCTTCAGCCAGGATTTCTATCATTATCTCAGCTAAGTTTTGTCCTTTTTCTTCCTCTATGTTTTGGAATCTGAGATAAAATTCTGATCTGTCTATCTCCCATCTCAGCATCCCACTTTTATCTTGTTCAACCACAATTAATCTGCCATCAATATCTCCAATCTTCTTATCTCTTTGTTTATCTTCTTTAATTTTTTTGGAATCTTTCATCATATTTCATCATCATTTGTTGAATACTCTCCACCTTTTCATCAGTTTTTCTATTCTCTTTTCAATATTCTCTGTTCTTGCTTGTATGTTTTGAATTCCTTGCATTATCATCGACAGTGTCACCTTTTCTTATTCTTTTCTTATGTAACATTGTCTGTAATGAATGTTGTCCTCCAGATGGTGAAGAGGAAGAAGTAGGAATTGGAATAACAGCTGCTGTTAGTTAGTAGGAATAATAGCCGCTGTTAGTTTCCTGCTCATTTCAGACAAATTAAAATCTTCAGGTTCTTCTAGACCTTAATCCACTCATGTAGTAACCAATTGTAATTCCAAGTAAAAATAGTGGGGAAAAAGAAGCAAGATTTTTTTTTAAAAAAAGATTTCTTCGGGTTCTAGTATACCTTAATCCAATTAACAGTAATGACTCAAAAAAGGAAGAAAAAAAACCCATAAAAACTAAAGAAGAAAAAAGGAAATTCTTCAGGTTCTTCAACACTTTAATCCAATTAAAAAGTCTCAGGTATGAAAAGGTATACAATAAAAAAGCCACAAAAAGCCCCAATGTAAAAATAAAAAAAATACAAGAGACAGAAAAGAAAAAAAGGAAAAAGACTACTCCCTTTAAAAAGAGAGATTATTGATCCTAATACTTGTCCTTTAAAATGGAATACAAAAATAGAAAATAAACTCCAAAAGCAAAAAGACAAAGACAAAGGCAAGTTCCAAAAAGCTAAAGATCTGAATAGCTATCAGAAAAAATAAGCTAATAAGGAGGGGGTTTGTTAAAGTAAGAAATAGCCCAGCTTGAAAAAAGGTAAAAAGAGCACATCGCACCTTATCTAGGCTTTTGTTAAGTTTTATAAGTTTCTTCTCTAGAGTCTTATTGTCTTTTTTTTCTGTAAACTTCAACACCAGACTCCAGCTACCAATAGAAACCCAGAAGAGCACCTGCAATAATACTCTCCCATGCTCTTCCCTCTATCTTATCAAACAGGCTCAAAGTCCTTGAAAAGAAGTCTAAATTCTTTCTCAGCTTTGTCTGGTCAAGAAAAAAATAGTGATACAATATTTCCAAGCCTCTAGTTGGCAGTGTTACAAAGTTTCCTTTGTTTTCACTTTCCCCCTCCTTTTCCAAACAAGATATAATAAAAATTAATTAAAAAGGAAAAAGATATTTTAAAAAAAAGACTAAAGGGGAGTCTCTAGCCTAAAATATTATAAAGACAAAAAGGAGAAAAGAGAAAAAGTAGGTCGAAAAACAAACAGTCCAGTTTCAAAATAAAAGATCATATATAAAAAGTCCAGCAAAGAAAAAAAAAATATTAATTTGACTTCCTGTTTAGAATCGCCGCTTAATCACTTCTGTCTAAGATTTTACACATTCTTTCTTTTCCTTTCAAGTCTTAAAGTAAAGAAAAGATTCTCACTGAACCAGCAGACTTTTTCTTTCTATTCTCTTCCGTTTCGGAACTGTCCCAACTTCAGCAGCTTTAATGGCTGCCTCTTTACCAGGAACTTTGCGGTCTCCCTGGGATTCACAGGATGTGCTCTTTACAGTCACTGTCTCTTCGGGACAGTTTAGATCCTTTTGGACCATCCAGGAGCAAAGATATCGGCAGTGATTTCAGACCTCCAAGATCGCATGCCATATCATCGTGATGCCAGCTCCGCCCACCTTGTCATTCCAAATTTCTGATACACACAGACTTACAGGAAGACAGTATCAAAAGGAGCAGTCAGGGAGAAGTCAGAGATGAGAAGAGTCCATAGTACATACTGCAATAGCACTTAGACTTACATGCCATTTCATAATCCTTTACAGCAATCTCTGAATGATGTCAGCATATTTCCCCCATCAATCTGGATCGTCATTGCACCAACTTCAGAAGGATGGAAGGATGGGTCAACTTTGAGCTGGGCAGGATGAACTCCTGGCTGTGGGCAGAGTTTGCAATACTGCATACTATCCATCTTGAAAGTTTTAGGATTAGGATAGTTCTAGGAATAGTTAGCCACAAATGACTTTACAGACTGGCTCTGTACCAACAGCTTTTCAGAGCCTGCAATCAGGACAAGATGTGAAATGTTTCAGGATGCCCCTACCTCATCTCCCAATATCTGGTGTTGGAACTTTGGCAAAATTCAAGTTGTACATATAGTAGAAATACAAGTTACTGTTATATTCTGATTATACTTTAGATCTTTTGGACAATTACCCAAAATTTTCATTTACATTTATAGAAATGGGAGCGCAAGACAATAAATGTCCTAGGCACACAATTAATTGGAGTAAGTCTAATGTTATGCAAAATGAAAGTAGCATTTCTATAAATATGGATAAAATGTAGAAATTGCTAAGATTATGTTAAATATCTGGGAATAATTATTCCATGGAAATCTTTGTTTTGTGGACATGAATATATCTAATTTTATTTCTTAGATAAAAGGTGATGTCATGGATAATTAAAAATATTGATGAGTTTGGAAAAATAAACAACATGCCTACTTTCAAAGGCACCAGTTAATTTAATTTTTAAAGCAATTCATCTCAAATGATAATAATGGTTTCAATTTTCCTAATTTAAAATATATCACTTGGCAGTTTGATAACTTCAATAATGTATTGGGAAGAAAAGTGAATCAAGTACATTATGCTGTGAGTTTAAAGTATGCTTGATCTAATTGTAGTAGAATTTCTATGATTTTTCTATGACATTTCAGATAGCCAGACATATTTGGGCATTATTGGGAAATAAATTAAAATTTGAACCAAGTTTTTCTAAGAAATGTGATGTTTTGAAATAACCTATTTTAAAATTACAAGAAAAATAATATTTTTGGATGATTACTCATAATCAACTAATTAATAATAAAACTTTTAAAACCTCTGATAGATTATGAAAGGAACATATTTCACCCAAAATAGTTGAAAAGCAATATATACAGTTAAGACATCTGATAAGTTGCTAATTTGATGATTATACTATTTTAGCCTCTAAAACTCCAGTAGTTTTTAATGGACTAGAAAAGATTTTTATAAGTTAAACCAACAATGTAATCATTATCAACAATCATTCTCTCCAATAACTTGGATAATCTAGTATAATTTTGGAACAGAGAACTGCATATCCTATATTACACTATACTAAATACTTTTATATTTTAAGAAACATTGTTTGTTTCTTAAATTAGCTCAGCAAAAAATATTTTGCATGTTTAATGGACTCTTCCACAGATGTTTAAAAATACAATCCAATTGTCATGCCTATCTCAGACTTGGAAGACTCTGTTGCTGAAGATTCTGCTCTGGATATACTAAATGAGTATCAGCTTCAGGAGTCAGTAAACAAACTAGTATCTTAGACTGAAGCTGCCAACAATACTCAAGAGCAGCTGTATCTATGGTGAGATTATGAGGATCAAGATGTCCAGCCCTTCAGCTCCTTGTGCTCTTCACCAACCAGAGATATGTGCCTTTTCATTTGGCAAGAATGTACCTGGTCTTGATTGGCTCCCATCTGGTAGAGGCTCCATTGAAGAGTCACCATTAACTTATAGGACTCCCCTGGAAATAACTATTGTACTGAACTCAATGAAATTTGTATAATTGTGCTTTTTCTTACCGCAATAGAAAAATAGAGAAATATTATTATACTGTTGCATTTGTTTTAAAAAAAAATTCTTCTTTTCCCTCCTATTTAATAGTTAATATTGTCTTTGGAAATATAGAGCTTTGGGAATGAAATAAATCAGAGCTATAAAAATATTTACAGACCCCTCACATCTCAGACATAAACTGTTTCAACTTCTTCCCTCAAAATGACTATAGAGCACTGCACCCGAGAACAACTACACACAAGAACAGTTCTTTCTCCAAAAGCCATCACTCTGCTAAACAAATAATTCCCTCAACACTGTTCAACTATTACAAAGTCTGCACTACTATTACTGTTAATCTTCTCATCACTCCTTATCACCCATCCCCTCCCACTTGTGATTGTAGGACTGTAACTTTGTCGCTTGTATCCTTACGATTTATATTGACTGTTTCCTAATATGATTTGATTGCTGATTGTACCCTATGACTATACCATCATTAAGTGTTGTACGTTATGATTCTTGACTCTTAACTAATGTATCTTTTCTTTTATGTATACTGAGAGTATTTACACCAAGACAAATTCTTTGTGTGTCCAATCACACTTGGCCAATGAAGTATTCTATTCTATCCTACCCTGCCCTACCCTATCCTGTTATATTCTATCAATGTTCTCAATTGCTATTCTATTTTTAATGCTCAGTAAAAATATTGTTATGGGGAAAAGGAGGGAATGAAAAGTGGGACATAAATTAAATTAATAATAATACATTATTTTAGTTGCTCTCTTAAGTTTTCACAGGTTTTACCTAGTTCAAGCATATTGGACCTTGATCAGGCTTCCTAGCTATGTCTTCCCGATGCAGCGATTCTCAGGTGGAGCCAAGCAAAGAAAGTCTTTGTCAAGTCTTTAGATCTAAAAGAGGAATTGATGGAACAGATTCCAGCTGCTGGTTCAGCAGTCAATAATATTCTAATTTGAAACATGTATGCTGCTTAAATGCATTTTATTGCTTTATTTTTTGAAAAAAAATGATTATATACTAGAATTACTGTGTTTTAAGTATATGCAAATGAGAAAGTTTTTACTATGAACTTGGAAAAATGTGATATCAAAGGACAAGTATAACATTTAAAAAAGAAATAAAATATAATAAAAATAATAAAATTATATCTGTTGCTTCATATGTCTAATCCTGGTTCTGGGCTTGTTTACCTGTTTCCCACTGTCATCTGACACTCTGAACACTCACTCAGTAGAACTTCTTGGGCTGCAAGTCCAGAATCTTTGTACCAATGGACCATTTAGTACTTGTCTCCAGAAGTTTCTGAACAATCTCAGAAGTGTGTAGAAGCCACTGTGTTTAATTATACCATCTAATCCTGGGATACAATGGAAACTCTGACATTTCCTCTGACATTTTATGATGGAAACTCTGACGTGCACACAAGAGCATAAATACATGTTTTACTAAAAAGAGCAGTCAGTGGACTAGATTCTGTCTTCAATGACAATAGAAGCCACCTGGGAGGATTATTTTATTTTAATCTTTAAAGTTCTCTGAATTCAGGGATGTCAGTTTATTTTTCACACACAGAACTCATTCCTTTTAGCCTATAAAAATGTAACATTTGTAAATGTTGAGACACTGAGTCTTTCCTAAATAAATGGATTTGCAAACAAAAAGTCTTCTCTATAACCTTGCTGCTAGATGAATGTACATTTCTGCTTAATCAAAAGAAGAGGGGAAATATAAGGAAAAGGCAAGGGGCTTTTTTTCACAAAAGGAAAATGTGATTAAAAGGTATTATATTTCTTGTAGGACTTTAAGTGTTTTATCAATAAAATCAGTGTGTCAGAAACATTTCAATGCTACTTTTACTTATGTTTATTCTATGCAAAATCTGTGATTGTTATAAAATGTCTATGTTAGTCAGGTTCATTTCAACCCAGGATCACAGATCCATACTACTGGAAGAGTTCTAGTTCTATAACATCTTGTGCTGCTGCATTTTGAAAAGGGACTTTTAAAAAATATGTCTTCCAAAATGGGGAAGGGAAGAAATTAAGTTGACAGACAGGTACTTGAGTCTGAAAGTCTTTGTTTAGAGAAATACAACCAAAAAGCCTCTAACAGTACCAAGTCCAGGGAGACAGAGTTCCTGAGAATATGATAAATATCAGTCCATTTGTTTGTGTTCCTGAAATGGATCTGTTCTTGTGGAAGAGGGCTAAAATCAGTGGTGGGATTCAAAACATTTTACTACTGGTTCTGTGGGCATGGCTTGGTGGGCGTGGCTTGGTGGGTGTGGCAGGGGAAGGATACTGCCAAATCTCCATTCCCACCGCACTCCAGGGGAAGGATATTGCCAAATCTCCATTCCCACCTCACTCCAGGGGAAGGATATTGCCAAATCTCCATTCCCTCCCCACTCTTGGGGGAAGGTTACTGCAAAATCTTTACTCAAAATCCTTACTCATCAGAGACACCATGGAACGTGAACAGAAACATCCAAATGCCATCTTATTTGGTCTCGAAGACACCAACCAATCAGACAACATCACCAAAGTTCGTGATATCATAAGCAACTCAAATACAACAAACATCTCTCCTGAAGATATCATTGAAATAGCCAGAGATGGCCCTGGGTGCAAATACAATGATGGCTCTGTGGCCTCAAGATTTTGTAGAGTTGTATGAAAAAATGAGTCCAGCAAACGTATATTCATTCATACAATAAATGCCATTGCAAAAACCAATCCCAATCATAAAAAACTTTGCTCAAGACCAGACTTATCCATACTGCAAAGAATCCGCTCCCGTGAACTCTACACAGAACTCAAAAACTGTCTAAACAATGGAGAAAAGGACCTATACATTGACTGCAGAGCTGATTGCATCAAAAGAAAGTCACACAACCCACAACTCCACATCCAACCCCACCCCACCCCATCCTATCCAACATCACTCACAACTAGGCATACACGCCCCTAACTACCTCAATTTCAACTACAGCTGGCCATAAATGCAAGCTACTCAATGCAAGAAGCCACTAACCTGCTTTCTAGCTCCATTCTCCTGTGCACGGCAACAAAAGAAGACCCAACCGATCAGCTGGGACTCGGGAGGTAGAGATTGGATGTGGCCAGGGCCAGTCAGAGGTGGTATTTGCTGGTTTTCCAAACTACTCAAAATTTTCACTATCGGTTCTCCAAAACTGGTCAGAACCTGCTGAATACCACCTCTGGCTAAAATTTATCAGAAACATCTTCAGGTTTCTCTTAGTAAGATGTTTTGATGTCTCAGTTGATTCACTTGTTTACTTCTTTTATATTAAGAAATGGAGTTATTAGGCTTTCATGGCACTTGAATCTTTTACAGTGTAACTTCTCTCTGCATTAAGTTACAGTGTGTATCTTGTGGATAAACTAATCTTTTATCAACTTTAAAAAACTGCTTGATTTTGAGATTTGTTTTTCAGTGAAAAATTGAAAATGCCAGTCATTTTCAAGCAAAGACCTGCCTTTTTAAATGAAAAGCCAGACAAATGCCACCATGTTGTCTTCTGAATGGCATGATTAAGATGACTTACAGGAAACAAAAGGAAACATTAAACATATTAAAATATCAGTTTACTCTACCTCTATTATAGAAAGTTTTGATAATCAACAATGTTCCACACCCAAACATATTTTAGGGTCTCAAATGATTCATTTAATGAAACAAGGACAATTATGTTGTCACCATAATCCATATTTAGTAGATTGCAACCTAAAGATATGGCATTATTTTTAGAAACTTTTGGAATGTTGCTTATATAAAATGTACACTTTATTGGCTTTCAAATGCATTTAAAATATTGCATTGTTACTTATGCATAGAATTGGTATTTTGATTGTTTGCATAAAATTTTTCCTCACAGAGCTGACATCTCTAGAGTTGCTGAAATGACCTTGAATACCGTGTTGTTACTTGTGTCTTAATTAATGTAGCTCTGACTTCTAACAACTTGGAAGTAGCATAAAACTATTTTTCTTGGAGTAAAAGCCAGATAGCTTAGAAAGATGGATAAGAATTAAAAGTATACAAAATTATGATGAAATGGAAGATATGGGCAAAGAAAACTTCTTTCTCTTCTCTCACTGTATTAGAACAAGAATTCAATTTTGTAAAATAAATGCAGAGCGACATAAGAAGTACATCTTTGCACAACAATTCATAGTAAACTACTGTTGGAATTGCCTTCAGATCTTGTGATGGTTCTAGTTTAGATTTAGTTCCCAGAGAATATGGCCAACAAGCGTTCCTAGTGTTGAGTCCACTAATTCCTAAATCAAAGAGTGTATAGAAACAGAGAATCCATTTTTGAGGAAGTATTACATCTTAGCTACAAAAAACCAAGATGCCCTTGATTAGCATTCTGTGATACCTTAGCTCCATGGTGGCCTTAGTATCTGTAATTATAAATTAGTATCTATGGGAGAGGGCAGAGAGAGCAACCTATAAACTATGCATTGCGATGTCATGATACAAACACTATGTCCTTGCGTATGATACAAGTATGAAAGGTTGATGGTTGTATCAGGACATCAAATATTTCATCCTCTTTGTGTCATTCTGATTAACAGCTGATGCTGTGCTCTAATGCAGCAAATCTCCCATCTTAAATTGATTGTATGGATTTTTGTGATAAAAACCTACATGTAGTTTGTAGTCTGAACTAGTAAATCTTCAAAGTGGTAGTTCTTTTTACTGATGGTCTGATAGATCTGTTTAAACTTTTAGTCAGTAGTCAATTCTAAAATGCCATTTCTTCAACTTCAGGAAAATATAATTTATGTTATATAACAGAGGTTCATCAAGAGAATTGTCCAATCTTTTTCCAATAATGCATAAAATCCCTTACTTTCCCCATTCTTGCTTTATTGCAGCATCACACACACACTCTGTCTCCCTCCCTCCCTCCCTCTCTCTGTCTCCCTCTGTCTCTCATACATCCCAAAGAACTTTCTCTTTGTTTTAGAAGGAATCCTGTAGATTAGACCACAGGTTTATCTGATTCAGTATTCTGTTACCATTATAGCATCTGGGAAACTACAAAGATGATTAGAACAGTTTATGATTATAAGCCATCCAGAGTTATTCTGTGGTAAAATAGGCAGCCAATAAATTTTATAAATAAATAAATGAATAAAAAACAGTGTTTCTCATGCATATAAGCATACTGTAACAACTTCTTTTCATCATTCATCATACTATTCTTCCATGTCAGGAAGATCAGCGGTTGAAATGGAACTTAAGAAATATACATAAATGCAATCCTCCCACTCTTTATTGCACAGTGGGTGGCATCAAAAAATTAAATGACAATCACTAGTAATTGCTTCCCTGGAAGCGATCTGAGAGTTTGCATTTTTAAAGTTACCTGGAAGGTTAAACAGGAATTAAAATTATTAAAATGTTGCAGCACACCTGTTTTTACACCTTTCCTGTTTCATACAGTACTTGGTTTAGAAAAGCAAAGTTGTCCTTCATTTCAGAAAACATATATTGTCTTTCAACTGTGTGATCACCATAGAATAATGAATTAAATTGAATTCTGTATTCTACAGCATGATGATTTTAGGCACATAAGATGAGCAACAGCTGCCTATTGCAAAAGAATGCAATCACATAACAAAAGCTATATGGCACAAGATCACTGAAATTCTTCCTGCAGCTGCCTACAAAAACTATGCATAGTATTAGTATATTTTTCCCAAGTTATGAATTCATCCACCTGTTTTCTTCTTTAAATGTATTCAAGAGCCTTTTCCTCAGATAAAAATTACAGGATCAAACATGGGGAAATCTTATTAGCTTGATTATCCCACATTTCCAGTGCCCACACATTCCTCTCCTTTTTTTTATTTCATGGATATTGTGCACTTATATAGAATTATGCAGGTGGTATAATTGAAATAAAAATATTGATCCTGGATCGTAATAACATGAAATAACATGATGAAGGAAAGAAATAATGCATAAGCAACAATATTAAAGTCATAGTTTTTGAAATGTAAAGATTATCCAAATAGTGGAAAAACAACAATGGAAATATTAGTAGGCAGGCCAAGAATCTTAGGAGTGACATAGTAAAGAATTTACAACATATGTTATATTAGATATCAAACCAGTGTCAAGGAATTGGTAGAACTAAATCTGGGGGGGTGGGAGAAGGATGGTACAAAAAAGAAGAGCAAAAAAGAAGACCCTACATAGATTGTCTGAATAGTTCATAGGTCCTTTTTGCCTGGAACATGAATCAGTTAGGACTTAGTCAAGGATGAGTTTTGGTACATATAAAACACCCTACATCTGGTGTCCCCATATACTGCTTTGCTATAGAATTGTATGTTCAGCATGAAGATTCGAGAGAAGTTTGTGTGTACATTTTGCTGGAAGTGCTTATAATCAGTGGTGGGATTCAAATTGTTTTACCACTGGTTTGGTGGGCGTGGCTTGGTGGACATGCTTTGCACATTTTGTGCATGCGCAGAGGCTTTCCTACTGACCTTCTCCTACACTCCTGCACTCTCCCTGTGTCTTCAACAGCTGACATGCGGCAATTCACTTTGCCGTGCGATGCAGCTGAGCTTCAAAAGCAGGAAATAAAGGTCAGTATGGAGTCAGGGTGGGCGGCCCCAGCAGCTGATTGTTGGAGCAAACTGGTTTGCTCCCAGATGATTTTCGGAGCTGTCGGTTCGGCTGAAGTGGCCCAAACTGGTAGAATCCCACCCCTACTTATAATAGACCTTCTCTTCCCCAGACACACACATATGAATACCCGACATAGAATGTCTATGCTTGTATAATATGAGAACCAGTATGATGTAGTAGTTAAAGTATCAGGCTACAAACCAGGAGACATTTAGTTCTAGACTCACTTAAATAGAAAGCCAACTAGGTGATCTTGGGCCAGTCACTTTCTCTCAGCCCCAGGAAGAAGGCAATGGCAAATCACTTCTGAAAAACTTTGCCAATAAAATTGCAGGGGCTTAGGCAATCTCCAAGAATCAGACAGAATTGAAAGGAAGAAAAAATGTCTTAGAGACAGGCAAGAGTTCGGCAGTTCTGAAGAAAATATGAAGAAGCTGACTGCACATAAGATGAGAAGAAGCATTTCTAGAGAATCCGATGACATATCCACATTACTACTCCAATCTCTCTAAGCCAGGGGTGGGCAAACTTTTTGGCTCGGGGGCCGCATTGACTTTTAAAATTTGACAGACGGGCCGGGTCAGCACAAGACTTTTTGGGAATCACCCTCCCCTTTCCCCCCCTTCTTCTCCTCCTTCCCCTCCCCCCTCAGAGGCCCCCTGAGTCAGGAATTGCTACCGTCGGTGTGGCTCCACACAGCTCCAGTCCTGCGTTGCCTCGGGAAGGGAAAGGCAAAAAGGAAGAGCCATGGCGGTGCTTTGCAAAGGCAGCAGCGGCACCAGACGCTCAGGTTCAGCGGCTCCTGGTTTTGCCTTTCCCTTCCCAAGGCAACGCGGGACTGGAGCCGCGCGGAGCTGCACCGGTGGTAGCAACTCCTGACAGCCCCAGCCGGACACCTGAGCGGAGCCCAGGCGGAACTGCCTGTTGCTGTTGCGGGTGCTGCTGCGGGCGTCTGGCTGCCCAAGTAAAGAACCGCACCAGCTCAGGGCAACTGTGAGGAGCAAGAGGGGAGAGGCAGAGAAGGAGGAGAGCACCTGGCCAGTTGGGGGAGGCTTCTTGTGCTGCGAAAGAGGCAGCTAATGATCTCCAGCTCTGCTTCTCCAACATCCGGCGCCCCCCTGTTCTGTGCACCGGCTGCTCGGACTTGCTGGGCCTGACACAGAACAGGGTGGCACTGGATGTTGGAGAAGCAGATCGGAGCCGGAGATCATTAGCCACTTCTTTCGCAGCACAAGAAGAACAGGGTGGTGCCGGACCATTGGAGAAGTGGAGCAAAGCTGGAGATTAGTAGCTACCTCTTTCGGCGCAGAAAGCTTCCCCCAACCAGCCGGCTGGTCTCCTCCTTGGCCATACAGAACAAACAGGCAGAGAAGGAGGAGAGCAGCTGGCCAGTTGGGGGAGGCTTCTTGTGCTGCAAAAGGGGCGGCTAATGATCTCCGGCTCTGCTCTGCTTCTCCAACATCCGTCGCCGCCCAGTTCTGTGCGCCAGCTGCTCGGACATGCTGGGCCTGACACAGAACAGGGTGGCGCTGGATGTTGGAGAAGCAGAGCAGAACTGGAGATCATTAGCCGCCTCTTTCGCAGCACAAGAAGAACAGGGTGGTGCCGGACCATTGGAGAAGCAGAGCAAAGCCGGAGATTAATAGCTACCTCTTTTGGCGCAGAAAGCTTCCCCCAACCAGCCAGCTGGTCTCCTCCTTCTCTGCCTGTTTGTTCTGTATGGCCGAGGAGGAGGAGACCAGCTGAGAAGCGCGCTGCCAGGCAGGGGCCACGCAGCGCAGGGCAACACGCCACCACCCAGCCCTGGCGAAGGAAAGCAGTGGGCGTTCCCTGGGTGGCAGCCTTGGCCCCACTACCAGGGAAGCGGCTGCCCAGCTCCGTGTTGTGTGTGCGATTTTTTGGCGTGCGGCACGGGGTCTCTTTTGGCCGGCCCCAATTTTTTTTTCAGAGGGGAATTTTTTTTTTTCAGAGGCGGGCCGTATTAAAATGACCAATGGGCCGGATGTGGCCCGCGGGCCGTAGTTTGCCCACCCCTGCTCTAAGCCATTTCAAAAGCCACCTATTGTCTTTTTACTTTTGCCAAACTTGGAATACAACAAACAGGCATCAAATATTATGTTACAATTGACCAATAGGGTAGTGAAAAATAACAGATTTCAAACAATATCCACCCCCACCACAGTTCTTGGAGCCATCATAAACCCCACGCCCCCATTCTATGCCAAAGAGAAAAGCTGCATTGGTGCCTCTCCATCCAAGTTTGGTAGTGAATTTAATGTCAATTTCTCAGTGGGCCACAAAATCTGAATAGTTGTTAAAAAGAACAGCTATGAAGAACCAAAATCTTATCTCCTCCACTGTGCCTTGTGGCTCTAGCAAGCTGGGATAATTAAAAGAGAGAAAGATACAAGCAAGAGTTTCTGCTAAGGGGAGGACAGACCATATACAGAGATTGCAAAGTTATACAAGAAAATGTCAACATTGCTCTGGTTTCAAGTAAACTACAATAAATTGTGGCACAATGGAGTTCAGAGGAACAGGTTTAGGTGAAAAATATTGATCATATCATAGGAAAACTGGGGTTTAGCACCGATTCTGGATCTGGATGGGGGGCAAGAAGCTTCATCTGAACCAAGAGGTTATGGGCAGTGGTAGGATTCAAATTTTTTTACTACTGGTTCTGTGGGTGTGGTTTTTTTGGTGGGCATGGCTTGGGGTCATGTGACTGGGTAGGCGTGGCTTGGTGGTCATGTGACTGGGTGATGCGGGATGGCGGGGAGCCCAGCAGCTCTCAGCCCTGGCTTGCCTTCCCTGGCAGCCAGCCACTGGAGAAAAGTAAGATCATGGCCATGGATGATGAAAGAAGCAGTCATAAGGGAGGAAACAAGGAGATTAAGGGTCAGGCCAGGGCCTCTGAAGGAGGGGGAAATGGGCGATGCATCGTGTCTAAGGGAGAGCAGGTGATGAGAGGGCGGTGGATCCAGGAAAAGGCTGGAGCTGGGAAATCACGTGTTCCCCAACCCTGCCAAGGCAGCTGGTGGTTCCAGGGCCTCAGGGAAGAGTGCACATCCCTGGGGCCCCAGCCCCTGACCCAAGGTGAAGTCTCAGCAGGCAGCATGCATTGCTTAGCTTTGGAGAGCTGAGCTGACTGGGCAAGGCAACTGGTAAGGCGATTAGCTGGGCCATGTGGCGAAGGCAACATATATAAGGTGGGGTGGATGGGGTGAGCATCGAGCAGCCAGAAAAGATGAGCAAGCATCAAGCATCGAGTATGCAGAAGGGGTGAGTGAGTGGTGACCAGGCAACCGGGTCGGGGGAATGGCCAGCCAGAAGTCGCTTGCGACTGGTTCGCCCGATCCGGCGAGAATCGGCTGAATATCACCTCTGGTTATGGGTATGTGGAATCTTTCGATCTATGACTTTAACATTTTTAGTTTTGGAAGGGGTACACTTCCTCAGATAGACTGAATACACAGCTTGGGAGTTCTCTTAGTCACAACTGGTAAGGAAAGCATTTGCACCCATTCCTGTGGGGCCCTGTAACCAGTCGCTCATACCTTGGGCCTTTTGTGTTTAGACTACTGCAATGTGTTCTACATGGGGATACTCTGAAGAGGATTTGGAACCTAGAACTGGTACAGAATGCAGTTCTAGGGGGTCCTAGGAATAGCCCATGATACACCACTGTTAAGTGAGCTGCAATGTTTGTTGGTCAGTTTCTGGGTTCAATTCAAGGTATTGGTTATCGCCTTTAAAGGCTTTTATGGAATGGGAGCAGGCTATTTGAGGAATATTCTTGAGTATGATCAACCTGCCTCACTTGCTCTGGCAGAAGGTGCATGCTAAGAATCTCGTCGGCCAAGGAATTTTATCTGGTAGAATCCAGAAAAAGAGAGTTTTCTGCTGTCACTCCTGCTCCCTGGAATATCATGCCATTGGAAATCACCCCAATGCTCTTGGCCTTTGAAAGGACCTCAAAACCTGGCTAGTCTGACTGGCTTAGATCTCAATGGGGAGGGGGTCTTCCACATTGGAGCTGGTTAATGGGTTAAGAATAATTTCCCACTCCCATTCCATGTATATTCTGGTTTCTACTTTACCTAATTATGAGGTCATTATTAGATGAGTTATTTTTTTAATGTTTTTAAGATTTAATGTTTATTTATCCTGGTTTTTTCTAGTGTTGTAAGCTGCTCAGAGTTGTATGATTGTGAGATAGGTGGCATATACATTTAATAAATTAGTAAATAAATTAATAAGTAAAATTCTGAACTATTGTTGCCTAAGTGAATGGGCCCTGAAAGGAAGAAAAAATTTATACAAGTGATTGGAAAAGAGACTCTGAGATTTAAAGGCACTGGAGAAATAGAGACTAAGAAGACAAAGAACGAGAGATACCTCTCACAATTATAATTCCCAAATTGCTTCACATTGTATCTATAGCTAACTTTAAGCCTAGATAGGTTTTAAATCTAAATCCCTCATCTGTGGAACATCGTATTGCAGAATTAACTTTTCTGTATTTGTTCTGTAGAAACATTACATAAATGATTTGCTCATCTCAGTTTACCTACCATTTCCTTCCTCTTTTTCCTCTCTCTGTTAAATAAACCATACTGTGCATATACTTTATATGTGCTTATGTATGCATATGAGCATGTCTGTGTGCATGTGTATGTATAGTTAGTACAATCACATACTGTCATTGAAATAATAGCAGCTGTAGTACAACATACTTCAAGAGTGCTAAATGGATAACTTCTACTAATTATTTTGACCATAAAGGATGGCTGCAAATAAAAATGGATTAAAAATAAAAAAAATGTTTATGTTTTGTCAGAACAAGTTGTACTTGAATGCTTATGCTCCACAAGCACAAGGGACCTAAAACAAACACGAGACAGCCATTTTTAAAGATAGAAAGATTGTTTCTACCTTTGCCCCAACTGTCATCAAATTAAAGTCAATAACAGAAAATGACAGAAAACAGACAGGCCCATTTATAGAAGTTTGGCTAACCAATCAGGAGATTTTACATCATATAAAGATTTTTTGAACTCTTTCATTAAATGTTTTAATATGGAAAATGTGTAGCTGAATTAAAGTCATTTTGCAGCCTTGCAATTTATAATTCTATAATCCTGAAAATTTTTAAGAATTAGTGCCTGAATATTTCTGAATTCTTGTATTCTTTTTCCATGCAAAATCCATTTTCCATCTGTTTCTTCCTCTGCTTAGCTGAAAATCATGAGATATTGCTCTGCAAGCAATTCTGGGAACCTTTCCATCTGAAAAATAGAATAAATACTTTAATTATTATCTGTCGACTACTGAATGACCATTGTAGTTCAGTTTGGAGATGAAGGCTTTTTGCAAAAACAATTTTAGCTGCACTGGGAAGAGTATTCCTTCTCTCATGCTCTTTTCTTCTTTCTGCCATGTTTTCTAACTTCCACCAAGTTTGGTAAGATATGTGGTTTTGAGATGGGGGGGAGATATTTTCCACATTGAATGGAATATATGATCTACTCCAAAGTTCAAATAGATGGTCCAAAAAATCCCACCAGCATATAGAAACGGGGCCATAGTTGGAAAGGAATTCTGACTGTCATAAAGTATCAACCAAAGTGCTTTTTTCTTTATATAATCCCTACCATTAGTTTGCTTCATTTAGTAGTTTGACTGAATCACTCTACTTTTTTTTTCCAAGCAAAGCACTTCAGTTCCTGTTGTCTTCTTAATATGTGTTTCTGAGCTTGACACCTTGCTTAGTTCAGGCTCTATATCACCAGTCTCTTCAGGTGGACTCCCTTCAGTTAACTCCTGCAGTGCAGACTGAAGCTTTATCTGAATCTGAAGATCCAGGTGTACCCTTAATATCTCTTCCATAATAGCTTACTCTAGAAACTAACGTCTTTCCCATCCCTATTGGCATTGATGGGGAGAGAAGGGGATGGGAGTGAAGACTTGGCTCATCAGGAAAGCCTATGGACATTCAATAGAGTTCTGAAGAACTGATAGCATACTCTGACAGGGAGACATGTCTAAGGAATGTCCTAGTGTATGTTTGTACTGTATGTTTTTAAATTTAATACTGCATTGAAGTCTTACAAGTTTTTTGACTGAACCAGCATAAAACATTGAATAATTAATGGATTAAATGATCTGTATGTAGTAAAATAACCAATAATGTAAATTGTAATGTTTGACTATAGTAATTATAAATTCTGTGTGTAGTTTTTCTGAATACTAAATTTGATTCTGGGTTTATCATGCACTTATTAGCTATAGCTCCCACTCTAGAAACAGGCAGCAAATGAAACATACTGTTTTTCCATGTACCTACATACATGCCATGTATATATTTGATAGCTCTGTAGTGAAATCATTCACAATGCAACTAAATTGTTTTCAGACTTGCTTCAACTGCTTCTAACTCTTGAAAAGGCCTATTTATATGAATCTAATTTTAAATTTTATGTAAAAAGTTAGCTGCACTGGTAGATACCTCATATTTGATCAAATCTCAGCCAATCAGTTTGATTCTTCCTCCACTTCCTTTTGGGTCTCTAGATGTTTTGAAAATGATGCAAAGAAACTAGAACTGCCACAATAGCCAGGCAAGCACAAGATATGAAAATATTTGTTTCTCTTTCTGATAAGGCAATTGAACGCTGAGAGAATTTCTTTTGGTATCACAGTCATCCCAGTGGCAATTCAAATTCTCCAACTGAAATGAACTTGAAAGAGGATAAACTGTTTTCATAATCATTTAATAAGCAATAGATTACTAAAGAGAGGCATGTGGTTTTCCCTGCCCTGACTCATATACTTACATATTTTTTCTCATTTATTTCAGCCAAAAAGTCAAGCTGAATTCATTTAAATAAAAGGTAAGTTGATATGGAAAATTACAGGCAATAAGATTTTGTATGGAAAAAATATAGCAGAGCCAATTGAAAGAGCACCAAAGTCATTCTATTCACATGGCTTGTCCTGTTTCTTTCAAAATGTGCTTCTTTCTATGCCTCAGGTCACTTTCATAAGAGCAATCATTCCATGCACAGCATATTCAAAATCAATTTTCCATACCTATGGAAAGCTTTGGCATTCACACTAGCAGAAGGAAAGGAAGATGAAGGAATGAATCTTCATATGAAAAACTTTTCACACAATTTTTGGTGCAACATATAGGCAGCCACTTGAATAATTGATAAGCATGCTTTTGGTATACAACGATGCTCACTTCTTATGAGCTGTCTTCTATAACTTAAAAAGTCTGCAAGCTTTCTTCAGACTAAAGTCACATATACCATATGTTATGCAATTATTGACTGAAAAATGAACTTAAACAATGTGCTACAATAGTGCATATGTTGTTCTAAATCGGGGTGCCAAACTCACATTGTCATGGTGGCATCACATCATGTATCGGGACTTTTTCCTCCTTCGCTAAACCGGGCGTGGCCATGGCCAGCAGGTGACACATCCCGGCCCATGGGCCAGCAATTTGACATCCCTGTCCTAAATCATGCACTAAGAAAGATGCAGATGATTTGAAGCAGAGACAGGGGAAGTTTGTAAAACACAGATGATACCAAAGATAATACTGCAATTCATTGTAAAGCAGAAAGCAGAGCAAAAAAAAAAAAAGTGAGATGGGAAGAAAATGACCAGAACAAGAGTCCAGCAAACAACTTCCTTTAACTTCCCTTGGTAAAGCCTGCATAAGGCCTGACTAGAATATAAGTAATGCTGGGATAATGAGTAAAGTAAGCTCTAACTGATTTCTTGCCAGAAGAATTCACTGACCTTTTAGTTCCCCACTTCATTCAATAAAGAGATTCTCGGTAGTGCAGTTTTTCAATATATCCATAGCAAGCCATTTTGGATTTGATTTTGAGACAACCAATAGCACAAAATGACTTTCTCCAAGCTGATACTTAACCTTGTTCATTGGTGCTGATGGTATTATATTCTGGAAAATCTGGAAGGTACAAGGATATAAAAAGCTGACATGGTGAAAGCTAAACAATTATTTGAAGCATATTTTATTTTTTCAAAAAAAATATCTAAATGTAGTAAAAATTTGTGAGTATTTATATTTTGCAATGCAGACAAAACAAAACAAAAACCATGAAAACTGACAGAAAGTATATTGATCTTGTTATGTGCAATATAGATAATGTGTCTTCTGAACTTTTAGAATGCATCTGACTATTGTAATAGAAAATAGAAAGCATCCTTTCGTTGTATTTAGTATTTAAGCAAGATATTGCTTTTAAAAAAAGAAATTATGCTATATATTTATGGTTTCCCACAGCAAAATAGGTTGAGGTATTTGGGTATTAATTTCATTTCCAACATGTTAATTATGAAAAAAATACCATTTAATTTTAAAGCACAACTGTTGAATGAAAAAATATTTACAGAGAGATTGTTTTATTAATTTTCCACAGCTGGAACAAGGAAGGTCCTTGGGTTCTTCCATATGCTCTGGATTAACACTATCAATCAAAAGGAACTATACTTTTTTTCTAGCTTTCTCTCCATAGTATATATTATTTCTGATTGCAAAAAATATGAAACAATACTTGAAGAACAAGAGGTTACAAATGGGAACTAATGACTCTGGGTTACTCATACCAGCTTCAAATCTATATTTTAAGCAAGACAGCTGATCAAGAAAAGTATTTTCTTAAGTTAAAACTTAAACTTTAACATGGACCTAAATTTTCATGTATAGGAATGCAATTGATCTGAAAAATACAATGTAATCCTTTGTTGGTAGATAAATAAACATAGGGAATCCAGAGAGAAAAATGTAAACCATAGAATCAAATGACATGAAATGGAAAGATCAGTTTATAGCAAATAAACATATGGGAAAATAAACCTTAGTGTGGCCATTAAAAATAGTAATGTATGATTATACAAGCCTCCTTAAGCTATGTATTACAAACAAACCCAGAAGCTTCCATACCCAGCTCTTTTTTGGCCTTCATTTCATTTAGGAAAACACTAAAAATGTGTACATGGATAAAAGTGAGATAATATTTGTGTATGCAAACGCATAAATAGAAAAATTTTGGACAGACTGATTGAAATGAATTCACATTTGGGAAAAGAGGAGCATGGGAAAATTGAAACTGATTCATCCTTTCCCACTCTGGACATAAGTAAACATATTTTGGATATTACAAACTGTATCTCTATTCACTTTGGTAAGCTGAACTGCAATAATTAATCTCAGTAAGAAATTCCTCTGTTAACAGAACTATGAATTTTAGATCAGAAACAGATTCTTTAGGGTGTTGTTAGATAAGTATTTAAGATGTCATGTATCACACAGTTACTTTGATTCTGGTTGCTTCTATTGATCTCTGCAACAACTCAGGTTGCTTTTCAGCAATATTTTGGATGCTGAATTGTAAACTTGTAAAGGACAATTATGTGTTTATTTGATAGAAAAAGTGAGCAACCTTGTATAAATGGAATGTAAATGCACCAGAGTTAACTCCGATACTTTAAAACCTCAGCTTAATAATTGATGCTATACATCAAGAACCATTAAATTAAGGAAGAGGGAGCATAGTAGAAATGAATACATACATGCATGCATGCATGCATGTATGTATTCATTTCTACTGTCGTGTCCGCAAAAGAAAGCTCAGAGTCGGTGACTATCATTCAAGCTCTTTATTAAACTGTTGTGAACCGAACCGGCGAAAAGGAAAAAGCCCGCGGCTTTTATCCTTTTCGCTGCGGCGGCCGCGGCCAATGGCAGCAATTCAAGTCTCCCGCTCTTGGAGCGAGCCAATCGCGGGAGACTTCAATCGGGCCAATCAGCGCGGCTCGCCTGGCCAATCAGAAATCCCCGCGCCTTAGCCAATCAAGGCGCGGGGATTTCGAGTATTCAAATTCAGGACAGAACACCCCTCCCCTCTTGGTATGGTCCATCACGTAGCGTAGTCACGCAGGTAGGCGGGGCTCCGTCTAGTCCTAGTTGACCTGCGCAACTCAGTTTCAAGCTGTACCTCGGCCGGAGCGGTCATCTTTTTGGCTGCTCCTCCCTCTGTGTGAACCGGCTGGATGATCGGGCCGGTTCGTTCTCCGTGGCTCCCGCCTGGGCCTACCGGGTCGGTTGAGCTGCGGGTTTCGCCGCTCCCGCTTGGTTTCTCCGAGTCGGTTGAGCTGGCCAGGAGGTTCTTCTCCGGAGAGGACTCGCGATGGCTGCGTTCCGGTGAGTATTTTTGGATTTTTTCTTGCGCTATTTTATTCGGGTGTTCCCTCCCCCCTTGGTTCGAGTCTTGGGGGTTGAGGTTTGTTGCCGTACGTGACCGGAGCTGGTCGATGTGTCGTTTCCAGGCTCGCCCCTCAGTGGTTTGGAGCCGGTACGACCGTGGACCGGTGATTTGAGTGATGACGGCTGGGATCCATAGGGGGTCCCCCGTCAGATTTTTGGCGTAAACTAAGTCACCGGGGGCAAATGTCCGGTATTTGGAGCTGGAGTCTGGGGGCCGCTCCGGGTTGTAAGTCGGGTGCAACCTGTCGAGTGGGGACCTCAGCTTCCTGCCCATTAACAGTTCGGCTGGGCTCTTGTTGGTAGTGGTGTTAGGGGTGATGTGTTGTATGAAGAGGAGTTTGTTGATTTTGTCGTTGATCTCCCCGTGGTCCATTTTCCGGAGGGTTTTTTTAGTAAACTGGACCATCCGTTCCGCTCTACCGTTCGCCGCCGGATGCGCTGGTGCCGTTAATGCGTGGCGGATGCCCCTCTCTGCCAAAAACCTTTCAAACTCGAGGGAAGTAAACTGGGGCCCGTTATCTGAGACGACGACATCTGGGAGGCCGTGCGTGGAAAACAGTTTACACAGTTCTTTGATGACAGCCTCCGTGGTAGTGGATTTCATATCGCTTACTTCCAACCAATTGGAGTAAGCGTCGACTGTGATCAAAAAAGTATGCCCATTTGTCGGACCCGCAAAGTCTAAATGGATTCTGGACCAGGGCCCCCTTGGTATTTCCCAGTCCCGGATGGGTGCTGCGGGTGGGCTGGGTCTGGTCTCTTGGCATCGATGGCATTTGGCGACCCATTGCTCAATCTGTTTGTCCATCCCCGGCCACCAAGCGTAACTCCTGGCCAGGGCTTTAGTCCTGACGATGCCAGGATGACCCTCATGCAGCATCTCTAAGACCCTCCCTTGCAATCTGTCCGGGATGACTACCCTGTCACCCCACAAGATACATCCCTTAAGAAGTGAAAGTTCAGTCTGGTGGTTTCTGAACGTTTTAATGGATTCGTCATTGTCCCTTTCAGGCCAGCCTTTTTCTAGCCAATGTAGGATTCGCGCCAGACGCTTATCCTTAACAGTCTCTCTGGCAATGTCCGATGCGGTAATGGGTAGGTTCTCAATGCTAAGGGTGTTTGTTGTTGGTGCTGGGTCAGGATCAGAGTCTGGTAAGGGGGAACGGCTTAAAGCGTCCGCGTTCGAAATTTTCTTACCTGGCTTGTGTAACAGTTCGTAGCTGTAGGCTGCCAGGAACTCGGACCACCTTGTCATCCGGGGTGATAAAATGTTCGGGGTGGCTCGGTTTCCGGCGAGGATTCCCAGCAATGGCTTGTGGTCTGTCACAATGGTGAACGGGCGGCCATATAGGTATTCGTGGAAACGCTTAACGGCGGCAACTATAGCCAAAGCTTCTTTGTCCAGCTGGCTATAGTTCCGCTCTGGTTTAGTCAGAGTCCTGGAGAAAAAAGCGATGGGTGCTTCCCTTTTGTTGGGGAGGGTATGGCTGAGGACAGCGCCGACGCCGAAAGGTGATGCGTCGCAAGTGACAGCTAAGGGCAAGGTTTCGCTGAATTGAATCAGGACGGCGTCGGAGGTGAGGAGGTCTTTGATTTTTTGAAAGGCGGTTTGCTCTCGTCTTCCCCAAGTCCAGGTTGCCGCCTTATCCAGGAGTCTATGCAAAGGCTCCGCCGCCGTAGCCTTTTGGGGTAGGAAAACATTATAAAAATTCAGCAACCCTAAGAACGCTTGTAGTTCCATTTTAGACTTTGGGGTAGGGGCTTCTTTGATGGCTTTCACTTTTTTAATTGTAGGGTGAATGCCATGCCGGTCTAGAAGGTATCCCAAAAATTCCACTTGTTTTGTGCATAGTTGGCATTTTTCTCGTTTAACTTTAAGTCCTGTCACTTTAAATTTTGTTAAGACCTGTCTGAGTCGGTTTTCTAATTCGGCTTCATTTGGCGCCGCTACTAATACGTCATCAAAATAGGGCACCACCCCCTCGATGCCCTGTAGCAAACGTTCCATCAGGCTTTGAAAGATGCCTGGTGCCACGCTGACTCCGAATTGGAGTCGGTTACACTTGAAGGCCCCCCGATGGGTCACGATGGTCTGGGCTTCCGCCATTTTATCATCTACTGGTAGCTGCTGATATGCCTGGGCGAGATCGAGCTTGGCAAAGACCTTGCCCCCTCCCAGTGAGTGCAGCAGATGTTGCACGATTGGGACTGGGTAGGCGCTTTGTTGTAATGCGCCATTTAGGTTGGCCTTATAGTCCCCGCAAATTCTCACGGACCCGTCTGGTTTTACTGGGGTCACTATAGGGGTTTCCCATCGGGCATGGTCAATCGGCTACAACACCCCCTGTTCGACGAGCTTGTTGATCTGCTCGTCAATTTTAGGCTTCAGGGTGAATGGTACCCTCCTAGGTTTAAGCCGCTTGGGGGGAACCTTCGGGTCTAGGTCAAATGAAATAAGGGGCCCCTGGTACTTGCCCAAGCTTCCATCGAAAACTTCCTGGAACTCCTGGGCTAGCCGCTGTTCCCAACCGTCGTCGGCGATGTGGTTGACTCCTATCAGCGCGATGTCAAGCGGGGCGAACCATTGTAAGCCCAGTAGGCTTGGGCGGTCGCGATCGACGATGGTGAGTGGCAGTTGTTCGGTGCGGCCTTTGTAGGTTACATTGAAGCTCTTGGTGCCCACTACCGGGACGCGGTTCCCTTGGTAGTCTTTTATGATGATTTTCTGGGTATGAATGTTCCTCTTATGGAGTGTGGGTACGAGCCGCTTAATCTCGCGCCATGCAATCATGGAGAGGTAGGACCCGGAGTCCACTTCCATCTTGCATGGCTGGCCCTCAATATGGACTTCAACGTGTACCTTTCTGGCGCCGTCGGAGATGGCATGGCCGATGGTCACCGTCTGGTGTGTTTCTTCTTTCCGCCGACCGTCGCCGCCTCTTGAAGATCGCTGGGTACGGTCCCACCGACCGTCCTGTTGGCGCTCTCTGGTCTTGGGCGGGGGGCTTTCCTTCTTCCGATCGTGTTGTTCCCATCTGGGCGGGCTGCGGGTCTTCTTTTGGCGGCAAACTCGAGCGATGTGACCCCGTCGTTCACAATGCCTACAAATAGAGTCAAAAAATCGGCATTCTGACCTGGGGTGGTCGCCGCCGCACCCGGCACAGTTGGTCCTTGACCTACGGCCTCTTCGATTCCGCTGGTCGCCGCGTCCCGTCTGCACGCGATGAATGTCCTCCTCGTCTTCCGACGTGCTGGAGGCTGACTGGAATTCTCCGTAGTGTGCAGTTGATTCACTTCTAGGGTCGGCCGACCTTGCCGGGTTGTTGTTTCCGCCCTTTGCATCGGATCTTCGCATGCTGTCAGCAGACGAGCAGGTTGCCTCTGCGGCTGCGGCTGCGGTGAGGGCGTCTGCTAGGCTGATGTCGCCTTTGGCCATAAGCCGGCTCTGGAGTGTAGGGTCCCATAGGCCGAGCACGAATCGGTCTCTTATGAGGCTGTTTAGACCTTCAAACTTGCAGAGTCCTCCTAGGCGCCGCAGCTCGGCGACGAAGTCGCTCAATTTCTCGTCTGGTTTCTGATTTCGGCGGTAAAACTCGTTGCGCCGTATCAGGATGGGGACCTCGGGGGCGTAATGGTGCCGCAGTATAGGCTCGAGGACGTCCCAGTCCATGGCGGTTGCATCTGCCGGCTTGGCCAATGCTTTGGCCATCTGGAAGACCTCTGGTCCGCAGTGAGTAAGGAAGACGGCGTGTTTTAGTGGGCCCGGGGCGTCCTTCATTCCGGCGCATTCCAAGTACATTCGGAACCGGTCTGAGTACGATTCCCAGTCTTCGTTGGCGGGGTTGAAGGGGGCGGGCGGTGCGATCTTCGCCATCTCTTTCACTGGAACTGGCTCTTGTTGGACACGGGGTTCGGTTCAGGGTCGGGATCCCATCCTCGTCGTCAGTGTCGTGTCCGCAAAAGAAAGCTCAGAGTCGGTGACTATCATTCAAGCTCTTTATTAAACTGTTGTGAACCGAACCGGCGAAAAGGAAAAAGCCCACGGCTTTTATCCTTTTCGCTGCGGCGGCCGCGGCCAATGGCAGCGATTCAAGTCTCCCGCTCTTGGAGCGAGCCAATCGCGGGAGACTTCAATCGGGCCAATCAGCGCGGCTCGCCTGGCCAATCAGAAATCCCCGCGCCTTAGCCAATCAAGGCGCGGGGATTTCGAGTATTCAAATTCAGGACAGAACATCTACTATGCTCCCTCTTCCTTAATTTAATGGTTCTTGATGTTTGTTTTTTTTTACCAGAGAAGTATTTTAGACAGTAAAATAATACAATCTAAAGAAAGTAAAGTAAAATAAAAGTGAAGTACAATAAGAGAATAGAAACAAAATAAAAGACAAAGGATAAAACATGTACAGATATAGAGAATTTCTTTAAAACACTTATAATTCTCTCTCTCTCTCTCACTAGATCATACTTCCCTTCCATATTCTGCCCTGTCTAAAAAATTAAGCCACAAAACACATTTTTTTTCCTGTTTTCAGCAAAGTCTCTAAAGGGTTTTGAATCAGCAATAAACATACATGTTGTTTTTTTCTGTAAATAAACAAGTTAATGTTGCCAATCTTTCCATCTTTATGCTTAGAATAATCTCCCTGCAGTTACCATGTATAAAAACAAGCATCCATAAATACTTTCTGGTTGTCTGTCCAAGTGTCCCAGCAAGAGAAGTTCTGATTTTATCTGAACGTTAATCTTTAAAAATTTTTACACCACACTGTGTATTTGAAACCAGAAAACATATATTTTTCATTAAACAATGTTTCATCTTCTCTTAACTTATTTCAACAGCTGTACAATATTAGAGAAAAGGCCACAATAAAAATGTGTATTAAATAACCTTTAAAAATACATTTTGTTAGGAGAAAAGCTTGTACAAAGCATGTACATTAGGATAAAGTGGTCACAAAATGATTAGTTTAGAGAAATATGTTCCAAATGTATTCATGGTTCCTGCTGGTTTTAAAAAATAAAAGAGAATGAAAAACAGACTAAATTTAGTAAACATTAGAAAGCAAATTCAGATGTGGCAGTAATTTTTAAAAACTTCTCTATAGCTGTAATTTCTATTTAGCATTTATGTCACAGCTAACTGTCTGTTGTGCTCCATAGTCGAAACTAAGCTTCCTTTGTGGAGAAGATAAAAAGAAAGCAGCGCCATCTTCTCCTTCATTCTCCTGCCTGCTGAACAGATTTGGCTCAGCTGCTTCAGAAACTCTTAAATGGGGACAATGATAATTTTCTTAGACACACAAAAAGACAGGGAGCTCTTTCTGCTTTATACACCAGGCTCCAATTGATGCCACTTAGGAGATGCTGCCAATATTTCTGTATTTTCCTATTGGGCAGGCAGTCATCAGGCGGAAGGAAGAAAAATAATCTTATTTAGCAGGAGCAGCAAGATACTTTGATCTGTTGTTAGCAAATTCAGTGTCTGGGTATAAATCCATACAAGGTTTCCTCAAGGACACAGCACAATTCTCAGGGTGTGATTGATTTGTTTCCTGAGGACTCTAAGGGAAGAATGCATTCTGTAGGGAGGGAACCAGCCATAGAAAAACTACTGTAATCTTTTTCATTTCTCTGCTGTGGAGCCTCAAAAGTATTTGGTTTTTCTACAGATTTCTACAGATAGCATGTTTCTGAAACCAGGTACCATCCAAATCCTAATTATATCAAACATAATTTAAAGCCAGGCCTGGCATTTGGAGCCAGCATGATGATGTGGAGAGGCTCATGGCTGATGCTGATTTTCTCCTTTTTCAGATGTGTGCCTATTTCTATCATATGTGCATTTCATTGATTTCTGTCCCACTCTTCAGAGAAATATTATTGATCCATGATTAAAAAGTGGTCCTGGGTTTATGTGAAACGTCAAAAGATACAAAGATCATTTGTCTGAAATGGTAGAGTTTCCTCCCTTACTAGAGGGTTATACTAGAAGATTTCCAAAGTCCCTTCCAATTCAGTTATTCTGTTATACAGTCCCAAAGAAGACTTAGACTAACTTGTCACTTTAAATGTGCATTAATCAAAATACATTAAAATGAAATTCCATTGCATACAGCTCTGAAAGGGTCACCATCTCCAATATACACTACATAAACATGACAAAATTATAAACAAACAAACAAAGAAACAAATATATATTATACAAATACCCACATATATTATATGACACAGAATGACACAGAAAACAAGATGGTATAGTCCGGATATATACAATTACATGGCGAGAAAAACAAATCTTGCAAGTTTACCAGACAGAAGGCATAGGGAACAAAACTGTTACAGAATCTGGTAGTCCTGCTAGAAATACTTTTTTTTTTCTTTTAAGGAAAATGAGATTACTTTTTATTTTGGCATATATGAAAGCAATTTATATACAATTTATTTATTTTATTTTTATTTATTTGGTTTGTCAATTGCTTACAAGATAATAGGTATAAGTAAAAACATAGTTATGAATACATGCATATAAAAAAATAAAAGAATAAAAGAAACAATAGGACAGAGACGGTAGGCATGTTGGTGTGCTTTTGCATGCCTCTTACAGACCTCTTAGGAAAGGGGTGAGGTCAATAGTAGACAGTCTAAGGTTAAAGTTTTTGGGTTTGGGGAAGAAACCACAAAGTCAGGTAGAGTATTCCAGACGTTGACCACTCTGTTGCTGAAGTTGTATTTCCTGCAATCAAGTTTGGTACGATTAACCTTGAGTTAGTATCTATTGTTTGCTCTTGTATTGTTATGGTTGGAGCTGAAGTATTCATTGACAGGTAGGACATTGCAATGTATGGTTTTTTTTACTGTACTTAGATAGGACCGAAGGTGGCATAGTTATAGGTTTTCTAGATCTAGAATTTCAAGTCTGGTGGCATAAGGTATTCTACAACAAGTAGAGGAGTGGAGAACTCTTCTTGTAAAGTATTTCTGGATTTTCTCAACTGTGTTAATATCAGACACGTAATGTGGGTTCCAGACAGATGAACTGTATTTGAATATTGGACTAGCAAATGTTTTGTATGCTCTAGTTAGTAGTGTAATATTACCAGAGAAAAAGCTACGTAAAATTAGGTTAACAACTCTTAACGCCTTTTTGGCTATGTAGTTACAGTGGGCTCTAGCACTAAGATCATTACAAATGAGTACTCCAAGATCCTTGACAGAGTTTGGATCATCAACAAGGTCTTGACTATTCAGCCTGTATTTTATTTTCTGAATTTTTTTGCCAATATGTATGATAGAACATTTATTTGTTGAGATTTGAAATTGCCATTTGTTTGACCATTCTGATACATAGTCAAGGTCTTTTTGAAGGGTAGCAGTATTGTCTGTGGTGTTGAATAGCTTTACATTATCAGTGAAGAGAATGCAGTTGCTCTTGATATGATCACAGAGGTCATTTATATAGAGTATGAAAAGAGTTGGTCCTAGAACACTGCCTTGAAGGACACCACTGTTGAGAGGTACATAATTTGATAGGACGCTCTCAATTTTGACCATTTGTTGTCTGTTTGACAGGAATGCTTCTATCCAGGTTTGCAGGTGTCCAGAGATACCATAAGATTTTAGGTTTAGGAGTAGTTTGTCGTGTACCACTGAATCAAGGGCTTTACAGAAGTCTATGAAGATTGCATCTATTGCTTTGCCCTGATTGATTTGTGTAGTCCATATGTTTTTGCAGTGTAAGAGTTGCAGATTACAGGATAGTTTTTTCTGAAACCAAATTGTTTATTAGAGAGTAGGTTGTTTGTCTCTAAGTGGAGGATGATGGATTGGTTAATAATTGATTCCATGACTTTACAGGTGATGCAGCATAAAGAGAGGTCAACTAGGCTGGGGTCTCTCTTTTTGAAGATGGGCTTGTGACCATGATGACCGTGGCTTGTGACCATAGTATTGGCATGGAGCTGGTCCTGAAAGATTTTTCAAAGATTATGCTTAGCGGTTCAGCTATGGCAGTGGATAGCTTTTTGGAGAAGCAGGCACATATTCTGTCCTGTCCAATAGATAGAGATGGTTTTAGATTGTGTAGTACTTTTTCAACATTGTCTTCTGTAAAATCAATATGTATTAGATCAGCAGTCACCAACCAGTGGGGCGCGGCTTTGCCTGATTTTGGGTAAAAGTCGCTCTTTTTTATTAAAAAAATCAATATTTATATAAATATGTATAATATATATATACAAGCCATGCCCAGCCAGTCACATGACCACCAAGACACATCCATAAATTAGGCTATGCCCACAGAACCGGTCAGTGATCCCTGGGATTTAAAATTATGAGTTTGGTGGTCCCTGAGGTCCAAAAGGTTGGTGACCTCTGTATTTGATCATTGTAGTTGTCTGTGGTTTGACTAGGAAATACTGGGCATGATCCATTGCTATTCACAAATACTGAGCCAAAGAATGTGTTAAAGAGGTTGGTTTTACTGGTGTTGTCATGCAGTCTTTGCCATTAGGTCCTTTCAGGAGTGGGATGGACCTTGAGACTTTTAGTTTGTTGTTTACAAAATTGTAGAAAGCGCGGGTGGAATTGGTGTATTGGTTTTCTTCTTGTTTAATGTGATAATTGGTGCACTCAGTCTTTATCTGGTGGCATAAATTTTTGTTTTGGCTTTTGAAGTTGGCAACGTGACCAGATTTATTTTTCTGCCAAAATGATTTCTTTTTGGATTGAAGTTTCCTTATTGTTATGGGTAATTTGTTTTTTCTGGTTTTGGGAGTTATTATTGGTACATATAGTTTGATGACTCTTTTGACTTCAAGTAAAAATATGTTGTAATGGTCTTCTACAGTATTGCATCCAGTGAATAGAAATTGCCAATCAAGGGATGAGAGATCATCCTTTTTTGAAGTTATAATTGGGGATTCCATCATTGTGATGATTTTTGTGTGGATGTATGTAGACAGTGATTTTTAAAGAATTGTCACTGGTTGCAGAAACACTTTCTTTAAAAAATACAAAAATAAGTTTTTCTTAAAAAGAGCACAAAATATCCCAAATGTATTTTCAAAGGTTTCAAGTTAAACAGAAGAAAGAGAGCTATTTCTCAAGCACTGCAGCAAGTCCAGGGACTACCAGTCTAATCACTGGAGTTACTGAGTGTCTGGATTGTTATGTTACTAAAGAATATATCCACACATATCAAGAAAATTGTGTTGCGTCTGTTGTCCTTTACTTCTAAAGACCACTGGAAAGTCAAAGACATGATAGGTCCCACCCAAGGAGCCATTTATAGTAGTAGAACTAGATTCTGAAAAATGATGGCTTTAAATCAGGGGTCTCCAAACTTGGCACCTTTAAGACTTGTGGACTTCAATTCCAGAAGTCCACAAATCTTAAAGTTGCCAAGTTTGGAGACCTCTGGTTTAAAGCAAGGGTCTTAAAACTTGGTAAGTTTAAGATTTGTGTACTTCAACTCCCAGAATTACTGAGCTAACATGACTGGAGGAGGAATTCTGGGAGTTGGTCCACAAGTCTTAAAGCTGTAAAGTTTGAAGACCCCGAGTTTAAAGTCTTCCTCTCTACTTTCTATCCTGTGCCTGTCCGGGCATCCTTGCAAGCAGAAGAGCAAAATACTTCCTGTTCTATATTAAAAGCATTTCCAGTTTATGTTAAACCATAAACTGTTTCAAATCAGTAATTTTTAAACACTACTGAAATAATAAGCCCAATAATAAACAGAAACCTTTCAGTCAAACTAATGCTATTCATTGAAGGCGCAGGTAGTTATCAAGACTGCAGGAAACACTGAATAAGTGTTTAACCTTTTGAAACCTCCTCCCAGAGGGGAGCAACAGAAACAGACTGTAAAATGGACGTGTGGGGTCTCTAACAATGCTTTGAGCTCCAAGCAAATAGCGCTTATAAGCAATATCGCAAACAACTGGAAGCAAGCTTCCTATAATCTTCTTCGCTGTCCTTATCACTCTCTGTAAGGACCTTCTATTTGAGGCACTGCTGCCATCAGTGGCAGGATTCAATTTTTTTTTACTACCGGTTCTTTGGGCATGGCTTGGTGGGCGTGGCAGGGGAAGGATACTGTAAAATCTCTATCAGAGGTAGTATTTGTTGGTTTTCTGAACTACTCAAAATTTCTGCTACCGGTTCTCCAGAACTGGTCAGAACCTGCTGAATACCACCTCTGGCTGCAACCAAACCAAACAGTGATGCAGTTTGTTACAACGACAAAGACAGGAGCAGGTTCCAGATGCCAATTAAACATCTCCCTCAAAACCCTGTAATTATTGTACTTGATTCATTTTATGGATATAGGGACTACAAATTTGATGCTGGTGGGATACATCTGGTCACAAGCTGTACCTTTTATAGTCCTGGTTTAAAAAATTAAAAGTATATCCATTACAAGGCCCAAATTATTCCAATATCCCAAATATCATCAAAAGCTGTTTGATGAAATGCACAGTTGATGAAATTGCCTTACTGATGATGCTGGATGATTTAAAGGCAGGAAGATCCACTTCAAGAGGGTCACAACTGAAAAACTCAGTTTACAGTCCAGTGTTAGAATGAATATGGTGGACAAAGCATCTACAACCATCATCTTCTTCCTTATTCCCAATGCTTTTAGAGGAAGGTAAAGAAGCTTTGGAGGAAAAGATGGTGATGACATGTCTATAACTTTAGCAACCTCACCAAGGAGGATAACATGAAGTACAATACTTTCAACAATAGCTTCTAATCTCTCTGGTGTGATGTGAAATAAGATTGATTTTGCCATCTTTGGCCTTAAGTCCCAACTTCAAACTTGATTTCTTACAATTATGACTCCAACTGATGGAGAAGATTCTGGCTCTCCACCCCCCCCCCCTTCTAAGAAATAAAAGCCATGCAATCAGATGAAAAGATTTGGTATTCTGGCTAAATTCTTGACTGATCTTGACTGAAGACATAATTCACATTGGTTAATATGAGTATACTCTCTCCTTTTTCACTCATTCTGAAATTCCATCTTCATGGAATTTAAGGATTGATGATATATGGCAAGTTGATTTCCACAGCTGTAGATATCAAAGCCTTTCAAGTACTAGATAGTGAAAGAAGCATTTCCCACCCTGCAGCCACCTAAAATTAAAAGCCAAAATTATTTCTCAACTTGGCTCCCAAACTTATCTCTCAGCTTGCCTCGCCTCCTTTAAAAAAAAAAAAACATATTTGCTGTAAAAACAAGCAACTTATGTTTTGTAGAATCAAGCAAGAGATGAAAGATACCAGAGCACATTTCCCTGGAGGCCACTTGTTCTAATGTAAACAATTTTTAGAAAACTCAAAGATTCCTTCTTCTTCCTGCCCCAATAATTCTGTTGTGTGGAAATATAATTACCATATATGTTTTAAGTATGAAGTTTTATTCTGTGTTTCTGCAAAGGAGGGATAAAATCTAAAAATGTATATGCTTACAAGTACCATTGCAGGAGATTAATTTTCGATTCTGGGTTTAGAGATCTTGGAGTGACATCCCCTCCCCTTATTATTTCATCTATTTCATAGTGTTGTATGTTGCCCATCCTGCATCTCTGACTCTTCTGAACTTGGGATCCAAAATCCTGTCTCTTGATAGCACCACAACATCTAGGTGCTAATATTTTGAACTAAATGTTTTTATTCCACTTTTCTGCTGCCAAACTAAGAAGAAATGGCAGTTTACTTCTTCAGCCAACAAAACACTCATAATTTATAGTTAAAGTTTAAAACATTATGGTAAGAATGTAAATTGAAAAAACAAAGATCAAGCAACAATCTGTGTTATAATGATAAAACTTCTAGCAATAATAAAGTACAATACAATAAAGATAGCAATGACAAATCACCCACCAAACACTGGAAAAGGTCTGTCTCCAGAAACTTCAGAAATGTTAAAAGAGATGTAGCAATGTTTCTTTCTAAGAGGAAACTATTCCACAGGGCCAGGACACCAAGTGAAAAATAGTGCCTCCTGGCCTCCATTCCCCTTATCTCATAGAAATGGGTTATAACTAGGAACATCTCCAGGAATCTCCTTTAAAGCCTTTCATGGCATAGGCCCAGATTACCTAAGGAACTATCTCATCCCTACTGTATCACCCATTCCACTGATCCAGCAGGAAGGACATTGTTATAGACTCTATCAGCAAAGAATTTTGACTGGCAAGGTCTACGAGGGAAGTCTTTTCTGCCATTGTTCCCACCTTGTAGAACATCTTAAACCTGGAAGTGAGGTTTAAGTGAGGTTTTTCTACTCTTTTGGCCTTCAGAAGAGTATTAAAGCTTGGTTCTGTCAACTAATATGGAAATCTGAGAGTGATGCACAGTTCTGGAGTGGCTGATGCCTTGAGAATGGTCTGTCTTTTTAACTTTGTATATTTTTATATGGGGTTTTTGTGTGTGTGCTCTCTTATTGTAAACACCCCAGAGTTTCTTGTACAAGTTGCATAAATCTGATTAATAAATATACAATTGTGGATATCTTGGCAAGATAAAATATGAAAATAAAAACATTTTTACATGTAAGGCATTTATTCAAGGTCCCACAATCTTGTTCCTCCCCCATATTCTATTTTTAGATGTGGCTCACAGAGCATTCTAAAATTTGTGTCCAAATTTTAAGAGAAAACAAGAAATATTAAAAATGTACATCATCTTTGGTGAGGCCTACATTGCAAGGTGAACAGAACGCATTTTCATTTATTTCAAATTTGGATCAAACACTTCTAAACTGGGTTCAGCCAGATGTTGGACTGCCATGAAACTCCATTCTTCATAATTTCTTCATAATTTCATTTCTTCATAATTTTTGCAGCATGAAGAAATACAACATGCCTTTTGTTGCTTAAATAAAATTCCATGGCTGGAAAGAGAAGAATATCTGATCTGGTGATCTGTAATTTTGCTTTCAAATAAATCATATCATTGTGACTTGGGGAGTTTTGGTAATTTCCTAGCAGTTATAAAGATCCAGAGGAAAGATTTGGAAGAAATCCCTAGTTTGTTTTTCTCTTCAGCCAGTCATTCATCCTGAACATAGGTGTGCTGAAATTTTGTGAGATGCAGTAAGTAATTAATATGACGTAGAGCAAATAATTATGTTATACTCAGATAGATTATTCCCTTATATTTTCACTTTAAGACTCCAAAGTTTCCCCAATATTCAACATTCTCTGACTCCTCAGTGTGGTGAATGCCATTTTTGAGATTTGACATGGATTGTATTGCTGAAAATGTCATCATACTTTTATCTCAAATGAAAAGATTATGGATATTTAAACAGCTTGAGCATTCTGCAGTGTTTTCCATGAAATCTGAAACAATTCTAAGATTCCATCTTGACCTCAAATTGCTGTTGAAAAAAAACATAAAATGTATAGTCATTTATCTTTTTCAGTGCCAGATTATAAAGAATGGAATTCTCTTTTTCCACATTTCATGCTGATTTTGGTCATTCAAGTGATCTCAATCAGATTGAGCCAATTCTGGAGTTCCAATCTGGGCCTCTGTATTGGATGGGGTAGAAATCTCCGTACACACAGATAAATAATTAAATATAGGGGAAGTGATTTTATTTTATTTAAATCAAATCAAATTTATGTCCTGGTTCTGTTCATATTTTGATTGTCAGCTCTCAAAACTAAGTATAGTCCTCAGTCCAAAATTGTTCAGTAATGATAAAATATATTTCACAAGGTTGTACAAAATATACTGTTCAAGGGATAAGCCAGTAGCTAGAAGGAAATAAATCTTCTGGAACTTAACTGAAAAGGGTTTGTAGTGTTTCACGTATAGTCCAGAGGATAATGAAATATTCCATTCCTGGAACGAGACAATTTTCACAACACTAATAATTTAAGTACTTTTTCAGCAATCCTTAAAATAGAACTGTACGATTGTTCGTTTTTATGAAAGGTAGTCCTTGGCTTACATCCATTTGTTCAGTGACCATTCAGAGCTCTGTTAAAATAAAGGACATATGACTGGTTGATAAAATTCTACCACAGAAGTCATGTGATCGTGATGAGGCGCTCAGATGCTCAGCTTGCAGTTACGATGTTACAGGGAGCTAAAGTCAGATGAACACCATTTGTGACCTTCCCTGCTGGCTTCCCACACAAAAAAAGGTAATGTGGAAGCCAGCAGGGAAATCACAAGTTGCTCCGATCAATCGCTCTCACCTGTAGCACCCCACTGCCTATGCACAGTCTCTCCTGGCCTCCCCCAACTCACACACCACTTAAAAACCTCTCAAGGCCTTGTAGGAGATGATCAGGCTAAGACTGAGGTAAAATGCTTCATCAGTCTGAAGCCCCTGAAAGAGACTTAAATTCACCCCAACCCCCCACTTTGAAATCCATTGACTCTTATTTGGTGCCAATTCATATTGACCATTAATAGTTCAGATTCTTATGCATGGAATAGACTTGCAGTGCTTTTGAACTCTATCCTGGTACCTTGTATCTTGTGGGATTTCAAAAAGTATTATTCTGAAATTAAAAGTATTTAATATACATTAGGAAGCATTTTTATTCATCCTGGGGAAGCTTATTATTGAACTGAAATATATTAGCAGTTTTCCACCTTTACATTAATGGAAACACTATTTTGTTCAAGCCTAATGCAATAAAAAGAAAGAAAATAAACTGTTTAAATATGGTTTCTAGACAAATCCATGTGAGGTTTACTATTGAATTTATAGGAGCCATGCTTAATGGATATAGTTTATTGGATTCACTATGGAGTCCTTGATGTTTCATTACCTGACTAGATAACATCAACAATTTTCATCATCACACTCATAAACACTGAAGATGTTCTCTATTCATGTAATGAAATATATATAATTTCTCAATCTCTTTACTCTTATTTTTTTCCACAGATTATATCAAATTGTTTTTTGAAGTACTTGTATGCAGAACATGTGCTGTACCATGGAACTATTGCCCCAGTAATAACTAATGATAACAGTTTGCTGTCTTTGCTATTAGATGTAGTTCCCAGAAACAAAGATGGAAGCTATCTATCTATCTATCTATCTATCTATCTATCTATCTATCTATCTATCTATCTATCTATCTTCCTACTAGCTCACAGCAACTCTAGCCAGCTTACAAACAGTAAAAATAGAAAATAGAAAAAAAAATACTCCTCCCCATTGCACTCTAAACTCTGGGTTTCAGAGGCTTCTGGATGTAATAATACAGTGATAGAGTAGTTTTGTTTTTTTTTTGCTCTGTTTTGGCAGGATTCTTATCCCTGCAATTTTAATTTCTTTTTCTGTTATTATTTTCAAGTTATAATGAAGCAATATCTGGTTAAACATTCAACTGAAGGTTTACTTAATAGATTAAAGCACTTTTATAATAAGTAAACAAAGTAAAAAGAATCTTACATAGAGCAATGAGGAAAAAGTGTAATCAATTTCTTTTGCCAGCACATAATACAGACCATTTCAAATAGCAGTAGAAAACAGGTTAGAGTGGGGGAGGGTGATTTATAGACTGGGGATATTGTAACCTGTGAAACAAAAGACACTGGTCAGAATCAGCTTTTTTTTTTTGCTCTCAGCTTTTCTAAAAGAAAGAATCTAGAGTTTTTCAAGAATTACAATATATGGCAAGTCAAGATAACAGAATAATTGGAAATGCTCAAAGATTAAGATTTCATAATCAATCAATAATAATATTGCACTATATAGTATATGCTCCTATGACAATAAGGTGAGAGTTATGTTTCAGAGTTTTTCATTTTTATTTGTATGTACAAGCAAGTAAATAATTAAGGGCAATTTCAGATGACCTTCCATTCTGCTTTACTAATCAAATATTAACTGTAGCATAAGTTACCTGAAGGGCTTGTTGTTTTATAATAATATCTAAATAAGAACATAGGCTATATATTAGATTTATTGCCTTAAATTTAAATAGAATACATTGCAATACAGTCATGAGTATTCACAAAGAACAGTCAGATTATGGGATTCTGACCCATGGATTGAAGTTAATTGAACTTTAGGATGAAAAATGAAGACATTATAATAACTTTAAAATAAGAATTGAACACAGAATTGAGCAAGTATTTATTTGTTTAACTTGAACCATTGTATCATGTAGAACCCACATCATCCAGGTTGGTTTTTATCAGAGAAAAGAATCCTGTAGACCAGGGGTGTCAAACTTGTGGCCCAAGGGGGAAAAAGTCCAGATACGTCACGTGACACTGCCATGATGCTCCGAGTTTGACACCTCTGCTGTAGACCATAGGTGTCTAATTTTTGGCTTGCTTGGGCCACACTAAGTAAAGAGGAATTGTCTTGGTTAGCATATAAATATATAATATACATAAATAACAAACATACTTTATTTTTAATCTTTTTTGTTATATTGTGGGGCCACATTATTAGCTGTCCAGGGTAACATACAGCCTGTGGGCCAGACTTGCTGCTGTAGACATTCATGTTCCAAGCCTATAAAATTTTATAGGTCAAAACTAAAAATCTGAATAGCACCCATATGACTATCAGAACTCCGTATGGGGTTCTGAAGCACAGGCATAATGTACTTTCAGGGCAACCTGTTAACAAATGAGCAACTGCATTTTTTTTACCATCTGAACTTTGGGGCAACTTCAAGGCAAGTCCATGTAAAGCAGACTGCAATGGCCCTGATTTTTGTTTGTGTTGGTGATAGTGTGAGTTACTCTTGCAATAACTTTGTACTTCAGAAAGGGTTAGAATAGAATAGAATAGAATAGAATAGAATAGAATAGAATAGAATAGAATAGAATTCTTTATTGGCCAAGTTGCAACTGGTATGCCAGGCAAAAGCCTCCCTGGTCACAGTCTCCATTTGCTCAAATAGCAGTAAATCTTAGAGGACCTCAAGTCACAGATCTTCTCCTTTAAGATAGGACCTCAGTCAAAACAACACTAGAGTGGACAGAAAATCCTGATGCACAAACAGCAGTTCCATCTTCCCTGGTTCAGTTTCAGTCCATTTGGCCTCATCTATACTCTCGACAGTCTCTCGACATAATAGCATATGATATAAAACAGTGGAACCAATTATAAAAAAAGAGGTGATATTCTCCAAGTAGAGGCTATAGCTATCTGTCAGGTATGCTTTAATGTGAATTCCTGCATTGAGCAGAGGCTTGGACTTACTGGCTTTACAAATTCTATAAGAATCTATACAGTTCTAAGTGTAATTCATAAATATGAATACCGACCAAAACAGTGATTAAGACTTTATTTTCATTCCACTTTTAGCCAAAATGATTTAAGGGTGGACCAGTAATGACAATCCCTATTTTTCTCACTGAGTTCGGGTATATGGAAAAAAGAGATACAAGATCTATCCCTTTTATATTTTGGATTCTAGATAAAGGAGGGGATATTTAGAGTATCTTATTTATTGGAAGGATACCATCTTTGTAAATGCATCCATTTATTGTTACAAAGAGTATTTTGAAAATTATTAGAAATGTTAATTATATCTAATTTGTAAACATTTTGCTTGGGAAATATGTATGAACTTATTTATTATGGCTACAAATTTATGTACATTTATTCTTGATAAAGCAGGGAAGTGATTGAAATATTTACATGAAATAGCCATGATTCTTTGATATGAAGTTGCAGTTATGAAAAATGAGAGAAGAAAAATTAGTATGCTTCCCATGAGGTACTGACAATATTTAAAGAAACTGTAAAATATAGGTGAGAGATTTAAGATTACAAATACATTATGCATAATATGATGGCTAAACATTTTTCCATGCTTTGAAAGTTAACCTGATTAACATGCTGGCTTAAAAGAGACATTATCTCCCTTATCTCCAGGAAACATTTGGTAGGAATTTTGGAATGCCATCTTGGGGAAACCCAGATTGCAGTTCTGCAACGTAATAACTCTGTTTATGAATGGTGTTCACAAAGCAGGATCCACAATTAAAAGAGAAACTGAAAAGAAACAAAATGTTCCTTCTTTGGATGAGCAGAGTTCATTCAAGAAATTGATATACAGTATATCTTCAATTCTAAAAAATTAGAAATTAATTCATATTTTACTTATGGGTATGTAACAACATTCATGCAAGAGGGTTAGATGGCAGATGAAAGGTTATCCCAAAGTTTGAACATGGCTTTATAAATTCTAAAAGAATCTATACAGTTCTAAGTGTAATTCATAAATGTGAATGCTGACTAAAACAGTGATTAAGACTTTATTTTCATTCCACTTTTAGCCAAAATGATTTAAGGGTGGACCAGTAATGACAATCCCCATTTTTCTCACTGAGTTCTGGTATATGGAAGAAAGAGATACAAGGTCTATCCCACAGCATAAAAATGAAATCACAAACAATTTATGAATATATAGCAACTTTAGTGGTCAGAGAATGCTGACATTGTTGAAAGTTTCAAAATCCTCCAAAAAGAAACGGGGAGAAAAGAAAAGATAGGAGATTGTATAGTCTAAAATGAATGGAGGAAAAGGCACACAAGTTATTTATTTATTTAGTGGTGTTTATGTAGTGTCTATTGAAAGTAGCAATCCTTTAAGAGCTGTATGCAACAAAATTTCATTTTAAAGTATGCCGATTAGTTTACATTCAAAGTAACAATAAAGTTATACTGTTTCAAAGAACAATCTAAATTCTTGTAAGTAATAGTGCTACAATGCAAATGAGGTACCTACTGGTAGTCTTTGACCACAAGTGAGCCCAAATTTTTTTTTTTGTTAAGTGAGACATTTGTCAAGTGAGTTTTGCCCCATTTTATGACCTTTCTTGCCATAGCTGTTAAGTGGATCATTGCAATTGATAAGTTAGTAACCAAATTGTTAAATGAATCTGGCTTCCATATTGACTTTGCTTGTCAAAAGGTTGCAAAAGAAAATCTCATTATCTTGGGACACAGCAATGGTCATTAGTAAGAACCAGTTGCCAATCATCTGAATTTTGATCACATGATCATGGGCATGCTACAAAGGTTGTAAGTCTGAAAAACAATCATAAGTCATTTTTTTCAGTGCTGATGTAACTTTGAATAGTCACTAAATGAACTGTTGTAAGTTGAAGACTACCTGTACATTAGTTTGGAAAAGTACAATAATATTTAATAAAAAAGAATCCTTTAACATGGACCCTATTTTCAATAATGATATTCAGCAGATATGAGAAAGACAATGTTATTATTGAAGAAAAATGGAACAGAAGCAGGAGGGTGAATGTTAAAGTTTGCAACGTCTGAAATCCTGAACACAGCAAACATTTTATTGAAGGATCCTTTTGCAATATCTAGAAGGAAATTGCTGATTTGTTTTATTCCTACTTAAGGGAAAATGATTCCCATGAAGCAATAGATGGCAGCTCTGTATATACTCTGTATATATGCCTTATGTGGCTGTGTGCATGTGTGTATATGCATGTCCATGTATATGTGTATACATACCCACACACTGCATTTGCATTTAATTGCAGAAGCCAAAACCGAAACCAATTGCAGAAGCCATACACACCCACACCCCACACAATTTTCACTTAATTGAGGAATCCAAACACTCTTAAGGATGGTTGTTTAAAGTAGATGAACCGTGTGAGCCCACATTAGGAGAAACATTACCAGCAGGACAATCAGGAACTGGCACCAAGAGCATTTGCAGGACAATGAGCTCTTGTTTTATGCTTGTTTCTATTTCCTTTCCTTCCTATTTTGAAAGGTGATGATAAGCTCTCTATTGCTCTGATATTATATTGCTGTTTGACTTATTATATTTTGTGAGTAATATTTTTGCAAGCCATATAAACTGAATAAATAATCTCCCCTGAATGAATTTTAGGCTAAATGGCCAATGGGCCTCACACATTTTCTTAAGGTTGCATTGCTTCAGAGAGTAAATGATGCAGAAATTCAGTGTGGGGGGTAGTAGACATTTTTGACAGCCTGTACTCATCATGTCAGAGGGCTATATTAATACGTCCATGAAGAAAATGGTTTCATTCAGTTAACTGTGCCAAAGCTTTTGCTGACACAGATGGTATTCCATGGTTCTTTACTTGATTTCCTGAGTTGCCCACATTCAGAATTTCTGCAATGGTTGCCACCTGAAGGCACATTTTGCTAGTAGAGCAATGTATTCCATTAATTTCACTAGCCTGCTGCTTTTATAATTCTGCTACAAAAAGAAAAAAAAGTAAATTTCTTATGTTTGTTTTAAATCACAGCTTCTACTGGCAAACAGTATTTTTAATAGGGGAAATATCATGGAGACTCACCAGAATTAATCTAACATGTGCAAGTGCATTATTTGTCAACAATATGCAAAAGTCCTGGAAACCTGTTACACTAACTAAAAACACTGGAGAATGTTATGTCTGATTACATAACATTTACCATGATTTTATCAGAAAAAAATGCTAACCATCACAAAACATCTGCATCATTATTACCTTTAATATCATTCCTAGACAAGTTTGAGTTCACTTAATACTTTTGAGTTTGTTTCACTTAATACTTGTTAACATGTTGTAGGCTATGTAGATTCACACTCAGTAAGATTCCTACAGATCTTTTAAAATTTTCTTCATACATTTGAGGTATTAAAATATTTTTAGGATTAGACTACTTTAAAAGTCAGGCAGGAGATTGTTTTTGGGAATGTTACCTCCCACAAACATTTTAAAAAACTTATTTTGATAAAGATTACCCTTATTCCCCAAAACAGCAACCACCGTTTGGAGCTTTGTCATATTACCGACAATGATAAGAGTTTGGCAAGAAAGATCCCTTAAAAAGGTGAGGCAAATAAAAGATACACAAGAATTTTCCTTTGCTCTCACCCTGGCATCTGTGGAAAGTTTCCAACAGTTGTAGCACTTTAGCTGCTACTATTAAAATAGCATGTTATTTTATTGACAATTACTATTAAAATAAATGCTTTTTTAAAATTTGTGCTTGTTGATACTGCTTGTAAGTGACTTTGATAGGCTTTGAATATATTTCTTTCTTCCTTCTATTGTATGTTTATATACATTTTTGCTTTCAAATAGATTTGCAAAGTATTACAGGAAGGCTTGTCACCTGTATCAGTACACTATTGTGAATGGGCACTCTTGTTTCTGTATTGAAATATGCATACACTAAGTATATGCTTGTATATTAATATATCTACAATAATATCTCTACCTGGTAGTTAATAAAGAATCCTTGATACCTACAACTTCAAGGAGGCATCAGTATAAAACAGATCCAATGAACATATACCATTACTGGCATAGTCATAGTATAATACAGGCAGTAAGGAAATATTCAAATGCTACCTGAAAATAGTGAATTTGGGAAAAAGACCTCTTGCATGTCAACATTTTAGGTTCCATGACATTTTATGGATTCTTGAAAATGGTTTCTTTAAAATGTTTTCCAGAATTTATTGTGTTGTAATTATACAAAATACCTTTTGTGGCCACAGACCTCCAAAATTTAAGATTTAAATGATATAATTTCTTTAAGCTTTCTCAAACCCCTGTGACATCACGGTCTCCCAGGAGTCCACGGACCAAAGGTTAAGAACCACTATTCTAGACAATTTCTCTTGGTAACATATACAAACAATACATCATTTTATAAAAATTCTATTTAAGAATTAACACAATGCAAATTTCAGCCCCTTCAGCTACATATATTTGCACAATTCCATCTATATATTATAATAAAAAATATACAAGTGAAACAAGAAGGATTAATAGTTTAAAACTATGTTTCAACATATTTTATTTTTTAGTATTAACTTTCTTGCAAATTTCACAAAATTATGGTTACAAGCAAAAGGTACAGCTTTTCAGTGTTTTTATCTATTAGATCAGAGGTGTCAAACTCGTGGTGTCATTTTGTCACGTGACATATCACAACTTTTTTTCCCATTCGCTGTTCTGAGAGGCACCTATTGGATATTTCAGGCAGATACTGAACGGAGATGTTTTAGTAACTGTGCCATGCTTTTTTCAAGAGGCATCTGAACTTTCTGGTTTTTCTTTGAATAAGTTTCGCTTCTCATCCAAGAAGCGTTTTCACCTCTTCAGGGACAACCATGATCTGGATGACTGAAAATTTCCACTGACTTTTAATAACTGTCTTCCTTTTTGTATTGCAAAGTAAACTACAGAATGCATGTTTGCTCACTAGTCTAAAAGAAGTAACTTTTTAATGTAAACTTGAACAGATATGGAGACATACCTACTGTGCCTTTGCTTGAGAAGATTTGTGCTACCTAGCTGGCTTGTACAACAGGTATTGTTAGGTGTATTTCCTCAATTTTTGCTGGCTTTGCACAAGAATATAGCGGTGTAACAGTGAAATGACAGGTCTAAGAGATACATACTTTCAGGTACTGAGAAGTTACACTTTAAGACTGTGCTGAACAAAATGGGAGTATAGGAGTACAAAAAAAACCTTGACAAAATCCTGGTGTCAGATCCCCTCACGACTAGCAAATATTCACAGGTGACATTCTAAAGTAGGAAGGCTTGCAAGCCCCTTTCTTTCCTAACATAGGCTTAAGGCAAATAATCTGGGCCAGTATACAAATGTCTGAATTAAAAAAGAAAAAAAGAAATTAACACTATTTGACAGTAATTCACAACAGACTAAGCAGAATCAAGATTGGCAATTGGGACAGCAAATTTTTACGAGGGTGTAATTTTCTGCAGACTCAAGAAATCGGTGAACTACAATCCTGAATCCATTCCATCTGGCAGCTTCCCATTAAATTACACGGGTGGCTCTCGAATAAGTCTTTCTTTAATTGCAAGCAACAGCCCTCCACTAAAAATAAGTTAGTTAGCTTTTACTGGGATGTTGTTATACCCGAGAAAAGCCGCCTTACCCTGAAACACGCTATTGCCCCCAAATCGCCCATGCTCCAGGGCAGCTTGGAGACAAGGCTCCCTGATATTCGGCGACTTCTGACTCGACAAGGCCCGGGCCCAGGCGTACCAAACTGAGGACCCCGCCGCCACCTTCCCCTCTCCAGGCCCGCCTCGCCCCCAGACCCTCTCGGCGCTCCGCAACTGCCGCTGGAGGGGAAGCCCCGGCTGCCAAAGGAAGGCGGAGTCGGAAGCGCGAAAGCAACGCGGCCGCTGCAGGGCGGGCCCGAAAGCGGCTGGGGGAGGGGGTTAGAAACTGGCCGCGGCTGCTGCTCCTGCGAGAGGGGGTCTCGGAGCGAGCGGGCGGCAGGCGGACGGACAAGCGGACCCGTCTTTTGCCGAGCAACTGCGCCGGAATCGTGTGGGGCCAGAGCAGAGTCCGCGGCAGGGAGGGAACGCGAGTGGGCAGCGCGTGCCGCGGGTGCTGAGTGGGCAGCCGCAATCGCGGCGCGAGTGAATGAGTTGCCTCCCGCCCGCCGCTTCTTCCTCCTGTCTTCTCAGACGGAGCCGGCGGCTCGACGTCGAGCTCGGACGTTAAAGCCGCAGCACCCAAAATGGACGGTTTCGCCGGCAGTTTGGGTAAGTTGAGGAGCCTGGTAAATGGCTGGGGGCGGCCGGGAGCCGAATCCGTGGCGGTCGTTTCGGGGAAGCGTTGCCACACAAGTGCGCGTCTCTGCCTGAGCTCCAGGCCAGGTCCATTTCCTCCCTCGGATTCTTTCGCGCGGAGGGACGGGCTAGGGACTTGGGCGACCCGAAACCTTCCTCAGACTCCTCCTTGATCCTCAAGGTGAATGATTTTTCGCGGCAAAGTGTAACGGCGGAGGTTCTTTCCCCTGACCTTCCTCTCTGCAAGGCTTGTCGAACGAAGTCGTTCGCCTGAAAAATGCATACCGGGGAAGGGAGGGAGAAAGCGGGTGGGAAGAGAAAATGAGAGGTTGGTGAATATTGAGAGAAAACCATGGATGTATTTCGGGGGAAAAAATTACAAATTGGAACGACTAGTGACTCTAGGACGTTTAACAAAGTTACTGTAGTATATAAATCTGATACGCACAAATTCATTGTTTTTTTTCTGGAGCGAAGTACACACTAATGTATACATGACTTTATCGTTCAATTGCTCTCTTTTCAAGGAAAAAAAACGAGCGGTTCTTGTTCCTGCTACGTTCTGATCTCTCCAACGGCGCTGACGGCGCTGATAAAACCATAAGTAGATGGATTAAAAACCTTTCTATGGAGAGGAAACGGATAGCATCTTTGCTACCTTGACTGAAGTCTCTCTCCATGCCTGTTCAGTTCTTTTTTTCTTGGGAGTTACTTTCCTCCTCCAGATTTTCTGCAGGTCTTGGTGTGTTTGTGTGTATGTATGTGCTTGTGTGTACACACACATGTATGTATATATACATATATATGGCATTCAGCTTAGTTCGGGTATTTTCCCATGTCATAATAGTTGTGCTTTTAAAGTTGTAGCAACGTTTCAGCAGAATCTCATCTGCCATCATCAGACTTCTGTGTAGTGTTCATACAGAAGCCTGATGATGGCAGATGAGATTCTGCTAAAAGTTGCTACAACTTTAAAAGCACAACTATTATGACCTGGGAAAATACCCGAACTAAGCTGAATGCCATACATGTAAGTACATATATATGTATACACACACATATATCAGGAAATGATTGCATTGAAGTTATTGTAGGTGAATCTGTTATTTGCCCTTAGGTGGTGAATCCAAATTAATATTTCTACTTACTTCCAGGACATTTTGTCCCCCCTGTAAATTTCAGAAAGTTATAAAAAATCCCTCTAGTGAAATATTTTCTTTTACTGTAATGAATGCAATAAAGCAAGTACTCATATTAGTTATATTTCCCTTAAAATACTAACACGCAATAAGATTTTTTACAATCTAATCAGAGTACTACAGTTTTTGTACTCAAATAATGTACAGAGGACAAACAGTGCGATACAGCTCTCAAATGCAAGAAGAGCAAGATACATTTCTGCTCATCCTGTGCATTGCTAATTTTCACCAAAGAAGGAAGGAATGAGGATTCAGTGCCTCATTTTTTTATGGGTTTTTCTATTGCCAGCTTTTACTCTAGAGGCCAGTGGGTCAATTCCACCTGGATTCTTGAGCCTTAAGTATTTAAGGACGTTAAACTGTTTTATTGCTTATTGATAATTTCTCCTGAATTGTGATTTTTTTGGGTAACTTGTCGAACTGAATTTATAATAGATTTTTTTTAAAGATTCTGTGGCTTTGTAGAAAAATTAACACATTGTAAAGTAAAATAAATTAATAGGCATATTATAATAAATAGAACCAAATAATAATTGAAATAGTAAATCAGTGTTTACATACTGTATTGTATGTTCTTTAAACAGCAACATTAATTTACACTTGTAAGTGTTGATATGAAAATGAACAATGCATTTATTCCAATTTTCCAGAAATTTCTGGATTGTTTTCCTGAGAAGAGTAGGAAAAATATTCCTTTTCTAATGGCTTCAAAATTTCTGAAAATATTACATCTTTGCACAAGATGGCAAAACGTGCTTTGAGATATGATTCTGATCTAACCTATGTTATATTGATGCCTTATAAAAAGGCTGTGCATTTAGACCTAAATTAGATCTTGTGCTTATCTAATTTGCAAGTAACTGTGGAGGGAGGGGAAGTGAGGGAGAAATCCCTGAAAGTCATGAATACTATGTTCTTCCATCGAGAGAGTCTTTCCACAGGGACATTTGTCAGTTTTTTTATGATGAGCCAGCAAACAAAACCTAAGGAAAAACAAGGACGAGAACAAATAATCATAAGTTTGAATGTATTTAAATTTAGTCTGCAGCAATGGGCTCATAGAGCTGTGAGGCTGTGGGAGAGGTGATCATTGAGGAAAGAGGTGCACTGGTTAGAATGCAGTATTACAGGCTAACTCACTACTCATTCCAGGAGTTCAATTCTGAGTAGCTCAAAGTTGACTCAGCGTTCCATCATTCCAAGGTCGATAAAATGAGGACCCAGATTGTTGGGGACAATTTGCTGATTCTGTAAACCACTTAGAGAGGCCAGAAAGCACCATGAAGCGGTATATAAGTCTAAGTGCTATTGCTATTAGTTTCTAAGACACTAGGGCCTGGTCCTAAGAACAGGTGGCAGTGGTGGCTCAAGGCAGTGGAGGGCAGAGAAAATGTATACATGAATAAATTGAGTTCATGTAATACAGGTCATATGAAACCTGGGAATCATCAATACAATACATTTAATTAGTTTTGTGATCTGTAATTATACTTTTGAACTGTTTTGGACCATTTAAAAATGACCATAATGAAACAATTAAAAATGAGATTACAGATTCATATTAACGTATACATTATAGATAGGAAAAATGGAGGGTCCTAAGCCTAAATATTCAAGCAAAGTATGATATCATTACTCCAATCAATTATACTCCTAAATATTCTTTTACAGTTAGGAGTATAATTGATTGGAGTAACAATACCTTATTTTTCTTCTCTGCAATAGCTTGACTGGAGAATTAGATCTAAGATTGGAGGTAGAATATATAGCTATTTTTCTTGTATGATTTGAAAGAAGTTTTTACTTCATTTAATCTCTTGCAACAGAGTAGCAACTTATCCAGTTTTTTTAAAAGGGAACTTCATTCTTATGTCCTTTTTTAAAAATTGTGATTTGACTACAGAGTAATACAATTTCTTAATGTCCTTACCTCCAGCCAACTCTCTGTTGCATTTAACTTTGGCATCCATACATCTGTTTTGTAATAGCACGGCAGTAAATATAAATTATAATGCTCACATAGGATTAATACAATGGCAGCATGAATGAAGATCTGATTCCATTCTTCTTGGGAAAATATTTCTGATAGTCTTGGAATGCGTAAGCAACATGTTGTTGATTTCCATCTGCCCTTTCTCTTTTTATCCATATGATCATGTTAATTTTCATGGAAAAGCATTTCCTAAATGAGGTTTTCATGAGAGCATAAGTCTCAAATATAGTTTGTTCTAGTTCATTTGGAAAGGCACAAAGAATAGATATTAATATTTTGCCATTGAGAATTTGTAGATAATGCTAACCAAATGTTGATTTTTAGTTTCTTGAGTTCCGTTATATCAAAATCTGGTCCTTAGTCCTCTTGAAATTCTAAATCTATGTAGCTGAATAAATATAGGTTAACTAAAACTAAAACTATCTGCATGGCATTAATACTGTAAGTTGATCAGTGTATACTGTTGAGTTCTTCCTGAAAAAAAATCATTGTGATTGGGAAAAAAAAACTTAAGAAGAAGTTGGATTGTAATGCTGCTTTATCTAAGTTCTCACTTGTAGATTGAAGTGGCCATAATACCAATTTATCCCATAAGTAAGAATTTGGTTTCTGCTCCCTATCAGGTGTAGAATACAATTGAAATATGAAATATGCTTGTACAAATATAACCATATTTCATTAAAAGTTGTTGCTATTGCATTAGTGAAATTTGTTTTACTGTTTTAAGGTAGAAGATTTAGCAAAATATACTATATAAACATTTCAGTTTTAACTATATATTTTTTTTTTATCATAACATTTTTATAGGAATTTGTGGAGTGAAATGAAAAAGGGTTAGAAATTCAGCATCTGAAGGTCAATCATTTGATGAATCAGTGGTTGGAAAATTGGGTCGTTTTCTCATAGTAGAACTAGTTGTCCCTTTCCAAATTTTCTGAAGTACTTGCCCATAGTTCAGGGGTTGAAAAGTTAAATTACAAATTAAGGAATTTCCTAAAAAAGCATATTTACATGAAATCTTATTGTAGAAAGTGAAAGCGGAGATAAGAATGTAGAAACAATTGTCAGATTGCTTCTCAGGAAGCATAAATCCCCCCCCCCCCGTTGAAATCTCTTCAGTAAAGATTAAGTTTCAAACACTTTTAGTTATATAAATTACTACTGTAATGCTGTACATTATTACTTTATGAAAATAATAATACTGCCCAACCTGAGTGTGGTATTTTAAAAGGTTTATATTTTATTAGTTGCATCTTTATTTGTATCATTTTTAAACATATTTTCAAGGCAAGCTTCAGAATAATAAAAATATACTGTCTAGATTTCTCACCTAATACCTATTTTATTTTGGAGCAAAGCCTATTGCTCTAGATGACACAGATTTGGATTCCATTTCTATATCTATGACTTGGGATTTAGCTTACTGTGTTTCTCATATACATCCTGCCTCAATTTAATATGCTTTTGCAGCCTGTGTAGGTTGTTAAGTGATTTGGGGAGTGATATATCAGAATTACAAAATTACAGAATAACAGAGTTAGAAGGGATGTTGGAAGACTTCTAGTCTAGGCCTCTGCTTAAGAAGGAGATCCTATACAATTTTAGACAAATGACTGTCCAATTTTTTTTTTTTTTTTAAAAAACTCCAATGATGGAGCACCCATAACTTCTAGGCAACCTCCTGTTCTACTGATTAATTATTCTCACTTACAGGATATTTCTCCTTAATTCCATGTTGGATCTGTCTTTGATAAGCTTCCATCCATTGCTTCTTTTCTTGCCTTCAGATGCTTTGGAGAATAAATTGACCTCCTCCTCTCTGTGGCAGCCCTTCTGGAAGTTGCTATCAAGTCATTCCTAGTCTTTCTCTTCATTAGAGTAGACATAATCAGTTCCTGCAGCCATACATTATATATTTGGTTTTGTGAGTTACATCACAGTTTAGGGATGCTGCACAAATCCTGAGCTTGAGCTTGACAGGTTAAATCACAGGGTGTCAAATAACCCATCAATGCTTTCCTAAAGCAGACTGGGAGTGGGGTGGGGGACTTCTGATTAACATAACCCCCAAACTAAAAGGTATACTGTATAAGATACTGTCCTCTATCAAAATATAGTCTCACAGTCTTGACTTTTTCCAGAAGATGGCCCGTATAACTTTGCCTGCTGTGGGCAGTTGCACTGGGTATGCTTACTTTGGAGACATAATCATCTATTGATGCTAAAGGAAGGCTGAAGAAATGTATTTTTTGGTGACTGTCTTTGAAAAGTACTTAGAAACCTCAGTATCATTTGTCTTAAAAACAGGATTGTCTCAGGGAAGAAATTGGTAACTGATTATTTACCCAATTAACCTTTTATAAGTCATACTGCAATTGTATTTTAAAGCTTACATTTTATGAGTTTTGCAACACATTTCTCCAAAGCTCATACAAAAGCAGATATAAGAAGAAAATATACTAAAATACACATATTAATGAACTTAACAAATATCACTTTAGGAACAATTGTTCATGGTAATGTATATATTAAGAAAGTATAACTAAATCTGGGTATATGAAAATATATGATTTTTAAATAGGAAAAGTGATTTATTCTAACTGAAAATATAAATTGGGCCATAATTACATATGAACAAAAACTGATGGTAAGAATTATTTAAGGAATTTATAAGGGCAGTTAACTTAATTTATAACTCTGCCGTGTATATCTGTAATAATAAAAAGCAAACAACAAAATTAAAATAAGCAATATAATCACATATATAAATACTGTTTTTAAACAGCTTGGTTTGTATCTGAAAGTTAATTAGTATAACAACATATTTATTTAAATTATCTTGAATGTGAGCCTCATTCTTTTAGAATGTTTGGCAGGTCAAACATAATTTTCAACATGTTATTAAGCCTGGCAATCTTTCTGTGTTATTCCATATTCTGTTAAATAATTTTTCCTGGATATTTTGAAACTTGTGATCAAAAGGGCACAGGAAATGAACATATAATGCTCTATTTGTTTTTCTTAACTAAACGTGTGACTCATGGAAAGATTACGCTAACTATTTATCTTTATTTTAGCATTGAGATAGATCATATCAAAGTGCATTAAATATTACGTTCCTACCTGTCTAAATTATCTAAAGAATATGTGCTGTATGTGTCTCTTTTGAAAAGAAACTGGCGGGATAAAATTTGGTTGTTCAAGATGATAAAACCCTGCTGTAACTTGCATCTTAAATGTATTTTATTGCATTGCATATGTGAAAATATTGGTTATTGGTTTTACTAATAACCAAAGCACTTCTTAGTACAGCAGTGCTGCCAACTCTCATGCAATCAGAGTGAGACTCACGCAATTCAACCAATTTTGACTGCCTCACTCTGATAAACGAAATCTCACGCTAAAGGCCCAAGAGATCTTCCTTGCAATGGGAATTCCGGCCTCGAATAAAGGCGCGCTTGTGGAATAAGACCCCCTCCACCCCAAATTTTATTTCTAATTCATCTTAGATTTGCAATTTAAAGCAGGCTAATCCGCTTGCAAATTTGCCGAAGAACGGCGGGTTTAACAGAAAGAAACTCCCCTCCCCGTCTCTTTCCCCCGCGGCCACACCTCTCTAGCAAACTAATCTGAATTTTAACCCTTCAAAAACCATAGCTCCTTGCCTCTAATTTTGCTTTAGATGTGATTTTTCAGGGGATCGGTGGCTCCGAGCAGCCGCTCGCCTCGCCGATAAAAATATATTTGTTTTTCGATTGTACTAAGGGCATTGGTGAAGTGTTCCCTGGTTTATTTTTCCTTTTGCCCTTTTTATGCAAGCTGCATCAGCTATTCAAAAGTTAGAATGGAATAGAATTGGAATGAAACTGGAATGGAATGGAATAAATTGGAATGGAACTGGAATAGAACAGAACAGAAAACTATTGTCACTTTAAATGTACACTAATCAGCATACTTTAAAACAAAATTTCGTTGCATTCAGTTCTCAAAATATAACCATTACGCATATACCCGCATATACCCGCATATACCCACATACACATACATATATGACAAAGAAACATCACAGTCCATTTCAAATAATTACCCAATTATTTTTTCAAACCTTTTATGAAACTAAAAGGCCTATGCTATGTCTCATTGGTTTTCATAGTCAAGTTCCCTCACTGAAGAAAAATGTGTTTTTGTAATATGTGTCCTCATTTTTTTTCTTATGCCTATGGGTTAAAATGTTTGTATGTATATGTCCAAATCATGACTAAAGTATGCATCAGATTGCACCATTTAAAATGTAAAATTGTCAAAGCTCCCTACCGTGGAAGGGGGGACACCCCCCTTCCACACCATCCCCCCCTCGGTCGCTCCGCTCCCTCGCAGTGTCTCACTCCGAACTATCACTCAAGGTTGGCAGCCCTGGTACAGTGTGAAACTGGTTTGAAGGTGATTCAAATTTTTGAATCAATTTTATGTATAAAGTCAATACCTTTAAATTGATTAAAAGATTTGATAGACACAAATGTTTTTGTTTAATTTGCATCTTGATTTAGAATGTGGCTGATTAGCACATTATAGTGCTTTTCACTATAAATGAGGTATTGTATGATAGATATGGTATGCTCATTTCTCAATGTTTTCTTAGCAACTCTTAAATGACCACATATTCTAAAATATATAATTTCTACCACAAAATGTGTGTTTAGAGATAAGGAAAAGATGTATTGTAAAAGCTTATTCATTCATCACTTTATTATTTTAATAAATAACTCAAGACAGCTAGCGCACCTAATACTCCTTTCTCGTATTTTCCACACAACATACTTCACCAGCTCCTTCATCACCTATGTTGCATTTATATTTATTATTCAACAGTGCTTCTTTCTATTTTCTCTTGCAGCACCATAAGTGGATAAGAAAGCAGGGCTTTTCATTGATTTAGTTTTGTGATATGATCTAGTTCTAGTGAGAAATTTCGATGAGCTATATTTTCTGACTTTCTGAAGTTGGATGCCAATAAAATATATTGTTACTTTACATTGAGTATCAAGATGGATAAACACCCAAAAGGAAACTATTCTTAAGAACCAAATTTAAAGTTAATTAGTTGTGGAGAAAACAAGAAAATCAGTGCCATTTACTCCACATATTCTTGGTTGAAATCTAAACCTAGCAGATATTTGTCTTATTCTCTAAATTTAACTGATAGTATTTTTCATTCTTTGATGTTTTTCTTTTTCTCAAGAATTTTTAAAATGGATTGTGCTTTTTGCATAAGCCATGGAAAAATGCAAAATGTATGAAATCTATGAAGATGCCAAGCATTCATGTCACCAATATTTAACATGTCTTATGGATCAGTATTCAGAAGCTGTACTTGGATACAAACAACTTAGGTTTTGTCCCCATTTTCTCTGTGAATCACTGGCTTATTAAGTTACATGTGTAAGAGGTATATACTTTTCAGATTCTTTCTCATTTTGTTATTTCTGGTCATATGAACAGAAAAAGCAAAAAAAGAGAGACATTGATAATGTATTGGATCTAATTCTGGGATAATGGTTAATTTCATTTGTTCTTCTTTAATACTGAAGTTTTGATTGGAACTGTTATCTACATATAAAGACACTATGAATTTCATTTATGTTCCTTCCACTCTAATAATTCTTGTTTGGCTATAACACACATTGTATTTCAAATACTGAACATGCAGGTGGATTTTTAGTATCATTATTCCTTAGAATATATAGATTATTTCTTGCACTTTAATTGAAAGGATACAGAGGACTAAAATTAGATGCTTCATATTTGACATACCACATCTATTTGGTTTAAATAATTACTTAAAAATGTCAAAATAATGCTTTCTTAGGCACTCATTAACTTTCATGAATGTTGCTACTCCCTGATTTTTATAGACAACTACTCCTACATGATCCATAATCCTGTTTGATCTTACTAGAAATTTAAATCACAAAATGGCTCTCGAAATATATAGTTGATATTTTAAGTTGATATTTTGACTTGATAATGATTTACTTTTAAAAAATATCCAGATTGAAAAATGATAAATTGTCCAACCTATAACTTTTATTTTGCAAATAACTTTCAGATGAAGGCCAATAGGGGGAATTTATTGCTTGTATAAGTAATAGGATAATTTTCATAAGTGACAGCTGATTCTCCTTGGAACTGCTCGGATTGTCCAGAGGATGGGTGGAGCTTCAGTCTCTGCTTATTGTAGGCTGAGTTTGATTTCTGAGGAACGCTCCTCCCTCCATCACGTGGCTTGCCATCTCGTTATCCCAGTTTATGCTCAGCCTTCGAGCAGAGTAGGCTGTGGTGTTTGCGTGCTCTTGGCCGTTGCTGGATTCCCCTCATTCACCCCCTTTTTTCTACCTGTTCAGGTTGTATACACCCTTATTCTTTTCTATCTCCTTAGCCCTGCGCAGCTGGTTCCTTCGTTGGCTTGGTTTCCTGGGAGGGTTTCCCCCCCAGGGGTTGCCAAGGGGTAGGCTCAAAAGCGTTTCGCTGCCTCCCCCACCCCTTTTTTTCTCAGTTTTCTCTGCCTTGTAAAAATTATTTTAAAAGGCTCCGTTTAGTTCCGTTTCGTTCCGCCCCCCCCGAGCTCCGTTTGAATTTTTCCTAGCGTTTTAGGCTTGTTTGCCTTTATTTTCTGTGGGCTTCCCTTGGGACCCTCTGTTTTGATATTGGGATCCTTCTGGCCTTGCCAGGTTAATTTCCACAGGATCGGTTAGTGGCGTCTGCCATTTTGAAGCTCACCTCCTGGCTGGGCGCCATTTTGAAGTGCATTTCTTTGCCTTACTGAGTGCCTATTCAATACAGCAGGCCCGTAGGCCTAATTAAAAAAAAAAAAGTTAAATAAAAAAGAATTGTTTTTTTGCTGTTGGAGGTTTTTTTCTCCTCCTCCCCCTGTTGGCTCTCACCGCAACCAGCTGTAGCGGCTGCGGTTCTTTCCACCACTCCCGCCTGGTTGTTGCCTGGGTCGGCAGTTGGTTAGGCCTGGTTGCTCTCAAGGCCCTTAATCTGAGACCTTGCAAGGTCATTTTTCTTCAGTTCTTTCTAGGCAAATCATAGGCCTTGACTAAAAAAAAAAAAGTAGAAAGAACAGGGGGGGGGAATAATCATACGGAGCAAAGAATCCTATTAATTCAAGTTTATAATATTCGGGGGAAAGTGTGCCAAGGTATAAAGGAACTCCCAGGTCTCCCGGCCTTCGTTGTAGGTCGACCCCTAGGCGCGCCAACCGCCTCAGATTGGACTCCTATTTATCCAAAATGGCAGAGAGCAATCCCTCAAAGGGGCCTTCCTTGAAGGCCAAGGCAAAGACCCACCACCTGCGCAGTCAGGCTAAGGAGCCCACCAAAGCCTCTCAAAGGGATGCCTTAAGACGTCACAAGGCTTTAGAAAGAGAAATAGACAGACGTGCTAGACAGTCAGGCTCAGTGCCTCCAGCACCTGCCACTCCTTCCACCTCCACCCTCCCTCCCCCTCCTGCAGCTTTTTCCTCCCTATCTAGGCACAGCTCGCCCTCTCAAGGGCATCAAGCCCCAGGCACACCAACCAGACGAACTCCTGAGGCCACCTTCACACCCACGGCCGCTGGCCTACGCCAAGAGGAACCTCTCATTCAGGCAGTTCCGGAGCAGATCAGAGTCTGGATGGAGATGGCAATTCGACAGGGAATTGCAGAAGAGATGCAGCAGATGACCAGACCGGGGTTGCCTCCGCAGGCCACCGAATCTGTAAGATCATTCTCTCTTATGCCTCCCCAAGGGGAGGTTTGCCCTTCAGTCAGGGAAGACGAGGAGGAAGTGGAAGGGGACCTAGATTTAGACAGGGAGGAGGAGGAACAATATGACCTGGGGTCCTTACCATACGATGAGCCTCTTCCGGACTCAGACCCATCAGAGGCGGAAATGTCCGAGGACGAAGGTCTATCTCCGGACCAGCTCGCCTTTGTAGGGCTCTTTAAGCCCCAGCTTTTTAAATCCCTCCTCTACAAGGCTAGGAACATCTCGGGCCTAACAGCCCAGACCTCCTCTGATCCCATCCCCGTAGTTTCGGAGGGACAAGAGGACTCCATGTTCAGTCAACCGGTAGTGGAGGCCGAGGTCATCCCTATCCCTCCCATATTCCTGGACCTGGTGTCCAAGCAACTGTCCTCTTCAGTTGCTCCCCCGGCCCCCTCGGCCAATGATAAAAGGTTCTTCAACCTCGACCCGGAGCTCTCGACCTTGCTGAGTACTCCCAAGGTTGATGAGCCCGTCGTAGGTCTGACCTCTTCCTCCGCCCTCAGTGATCCTTTAGAGGCACTCAAACCAGAGGACAAGTGGTCAGAGCTCACATTAAGGCGAGCTCACCAGTCGGATGCATGGGCAATCAGGTCGGCTACGGCTGCTTCTTTTTTTATCAGATCTTCCATTCGCTGGCTTCGCCAGCTTAAGCAACATGCCCCGACCTCCAATATCCGCGCCCATCAACATATCGCCAAAATAACAGCCACTGCTGAGTTTTCAGCAGATGCCACCTTTCATTCCGTAAAATTCTCCTCCTGCGCCATTTCTTCCCACGTCTCGGCCCGGCGCCTGCTCTGGCTAAAACCCTGGCGGGCGGATCTCAAGCACAAGGTCAAGCTAGCTTCCGCACCCATAGCCGGAAGCAAGTTGTTCGGTACTTCCTTGGACCCTCTCCTAGTCGAGGGAAGGAATAAAAAGAAATTCCTCCCTTCTCTTTCCCGCAAGTCTGATTCCAGATCTCTGCAGCCCTTTCGCAGGGCTCCCTTTCGTCCCTATCACCAACCCTTTCCTCCCAGACACCAGGGGTCCTCCTTCTTTGGTTCGGGACAGTCCCAGGACAGGTCCGACCCCTTCAACAGGCACAGAAGAGGTGGGAACTTCAGGAGGCCCTTTCGTGGCTCTGGCAGCAGGCCCTTCCGCCGCTCCAAATAAGGCTCCTGACACTATTCCCATGGGCGGGCGACTTAAAGCCTTCGCCGATCAATGGTATTCATCCACTTCAGATGCTTGGGTCAGGGATACAGTCAGGCTTGGCCTTGCCCTCGAGTTTCTTCCCCCCCCCGATTTTTACATTACATGTCCCCGCTCCAACAACCCTTCCAAACGCAACCTCATGAAGGAGGCAATTCGACACCTACTGGACATTCAGGCTATCCAGCCTGTTCCTCCATCCCAAAGGGGACAGGGTTTTTATTCACGTTTATTCGTGGTGCCCAAACACTCGGGGGAATGGAGGGCTATTTTGGACCTAAAACGCTTCAACCGTCACTTAGTGTACCGTAGATTCAAAATGAACACACTTCAATCCATCCTTTTGGGAGTTCGGCAGGGAGACTGGTTGTCTTCTATAGACCTCTCCGAGGCATATTTACACATCCCAATTCAACCCTCCCACTCAAAATTTATCTGTTTCAGTTACAACAAACTACACTTTCAGTACGTGGCCCTTCCATTCGGGTTAGCCTCGGCCCCCAGGACCTTCACCAAGGTTCTGGCCATGCTGGCCGCCCACCTCAGATCCATCCCGGTGCGGCTCCACTGTTACCTGGATGATATTCTCATCCTCTCCCCTTCCAGGGGACAGGCTATCTAGGATATCCACACTACCCTCTCCTCCCTCCAGGAACATGGGTTCCTCATAAATTGGAAGAAAAGCCAACTGGCCCCCTCCACTAGACTACCCCACCTCGGGACTATAATTGATACAGTCATGGGGAGAGTGTTCATCTCCCCAGAAAGGATCCTCAGCATCCAACAATCAGTCAGGTTCATCAGATGACACAGGAGGGTCTCTCTCCTTGATCTATCCAAGTTATTAGGTAAAATGATCTCTTGTATTCCCATTATTCCCTGGGCCCGTTTCCACTCCAGATCCCTCCAGTGGTTCCTGCTTCCGTATCAAAGAGCTGGGACAAGCAACTCAAGGAGCAAGGTCAAGGTCTCACCAAGGGTTCTCACCTCCCTCCTCTGGTGGAGCAAGGCGTAGATCAACAAGGACTGCCTCCTCAAGGAGCCTCCAAGACTCATCGTCACCACAGACGCCAGTCTGTCCGGATGGGGCGCCCACCTTCTCTCCCTTACAGCTCAGGGCAGATGGTCACTGTCAGAGAGGCTGCACAACATAAACTGTTTAGAGCTTCACACCATCCACCTGGCCCTCCGCAGCTTCCTACATCTTATTCAGGGCAGCCACGTTCTCATTCTCACCGACAACATAACAGCAAAGGCACATATCAACAGACAGGGGGGCACTCAGTCCTCAAGTCTAATGAGGGAGACCGAGCGCCTCTGTCGGTGGGCAGAGTCTCACCTCCTTTCACTCAGGGCGGACCACATTTCAGGCACCCTCAACACCAGGGCAGATTGGTTGAGCAGGTCCACCATAGACCAGGTGGAATGGCGCCTCCACCCAGACCTGTTCAGGGAGGCGACATCAATATTTGGCCTGCCAGTGGTAGACCTGTTTGCCTCCCCCAGCAATACCCAACTTCCTCAGTTCATCTCCAGATTCCCGTCCCTCGGGCAGAGAACCACAACGCCCTCCGATGCCCGTGGCCCTCGGGCCTTCTTTACGCCTTTCCCCCTCTGGCTCTAGTTCCAAGAGTACTCCAGAAGGTCCTTCAAGAAAGGGCAGAAGTGCTTCTGGTAGCTCCTTATTGGCCCTGTCGCTCCTGGTTTGCGGACCTCCGCAGCCTATCAGTAGCTCCACCTTGGAGGATCCCAGCAGACAGGATCTCTCTTTCTCAAGGCCCCCTTCTTCACCCAGACCCCCAATGGCTACAGCTAGCCGTCTGGAGGTTGAGCAGGAACGTCTAAAAAGGGAGAATTTCTCCATGGAGGTCATCAACACCATCTTAGCAGCTAGGCGTCCTTCTACCAGAAGGATTTACGACGCCACTTGGAACAGTTTCCGCAAATGGTGTGCCAATCTCCACATTGACCCTACAAACCCATCGGTAGCAAAAGTCCTCGATTTTCTCCAGGAGGGTCTCGGTAAAGGTCTCTCCCCCAACACTCTAAAGCGTCAGGTTGTAGCGCTATCCACCGTAATTTCCTGCGAGGGGGTTAATTCCCTCTCTCACCATCCCTGCATCTGGGCATTTCTAAAAGGCGCCTCAAACTTACGACCTCCGTCCCTTCACAGATTCCCAACATGGGACCTCAACAAGGTCTTGACCTCCCTCACCAAGCCTCCCTTTGAACCCCTTAGAGAAGTTTCCCTCCAGTTCCTATCCTACAAAGTAGTTTTTCTCGTGGCTATTATTTCGGCCCGAAGGATTTCAGAGATCGCTGCTCTGTCAGTCAGGAAAGACCTGTGTGTCTTCCACTCTGACCGAGTAGTACTTAGACTTGATCCTTCCTTTCTCCCAAAAATTAATTCTATTTTCCACAGGGCTCAGGAACTTATCCTCCCCAATTTTTGCCCCAGGCCAACTCATGATAGGTAACAGCTTTGGCACACCTTAGATGTTAGGCGGGCCTTGCGGATTTATATTAAACGTACTCAGTCTTTCCGCAAATCCAAGGCCCTGTTCATTTCCTTTCAACCAAAGTCACAGGGGCTCAAGGTTACCTCTACTACTATAGGTCACTGGATAAGGGTGGCCATTTCTAGGGCATATCAGGCTTAGGCACTCCCAGTGCCCAGGGGTATCACGGCTCACTCTACCAGGAGTGCGGCAACATCGGCTGCCTGGGCTACACAGGCCCCTATATTCGACATTTGCCGGGCAGCAACATGGTCCTCCCCTTCGCCTTTTATTAGGCATTACAGGATTGATAAGTATGCCGCGGCGGAGGCGTCTTTCAGTAGAAGGGTCCTCCAGAGGGTGCTCGGGGATCCCGAGGGCTCGACAAGCCAGACGGTGTCCCTCCCGTAGGACAAGCCCCAGCTTTGGTATGTCTCATCCTCTGTACAATCCGAGCAGTTCCAAGGAGAATGGGCGTTGGTTCTTACCTGACGCGCCGTTTCTCTTGGACTGGGAGGATTGTCCAGTCCCTCCCTTTTTTTCCTTTCACCGTCTTGGGGGGGGGTTCTCGTTTCGGCCAAGGCACCTTAAGTCTAGCAAAAGGGACAGCACGAATGCCTGTTTCTTTCTTCTCTTCTTCGCATAAACTGGAATAACGAGATGGCAAGCCACGTGATGGAGGGAGGAGCGTTCCTCAGAAATCAAACTCAGCCTACAATAAGCAGAGACTGAAGCTCCACCCATCCTCTGGACAATCCTCCCAGTCCAAGAGAAACGGCGTGTCAGGTAAGAACCAACGCCCATTTTCTCATGATTCCCATCTTTTGCTAAAGATCGGGGAATATAAGTATTTAGGATTAAAACTGGTCAAAGAAGATTTCTTGCCTCAAAATGGGTGAATGAATTAGTCCTTAATTTCTTGGAATAATTATTATTTCCACAGGACCTAAAAGAACTTTCTGCTTACTTCATCTTCTGTTTCTTTATTTTTAAAGTGTAGCTTACTATATTAATTTAACAATTTGGAATTGTATGAGCTTTTCTAGTGCATCCAACTAAATTGGCAGCTATTCAGCTATGTCCTGGGAAAATGGGAACTCGGAGGCTCATTTGATTGAAGAAACATTTTCAGAAGCATTAGGAAAAGAAATATAATTGACCTTGGAGGTTGATTTTTTTTTTAAATAGTGCATGCATAGGATTATAAAAATACTGATTATTTATGTGATTATCAAAAAACTAGAATAGCTGGATTTCTGCAAATTTAAGTGCTTTGTCATTTTCTTTCTGCATACTATCTGAGTCAATTGAGGTTGCAGATACTAAAGTAGGGTTTCTTGTTGTGATGAACTAATATCGATTCATGTGCTCTTTGATATATGGTGATGAAATAAATTAAAACATAATTAATTTAAAAAACATACATAGAAATCCAGTCCTGGAAAAGATCTTAAGGCAATAAGATTGGATATGTACAGAAGAGAGCTGTAACTGCTTCATGAATTTCTTTAATAAACAATATATCTTTTTCAACAATAAACACTCATTGATACTTTAGTTTAATGAACTTATATTCTTAAAACTTTAACTTAATTTTATCTTCCATGTTAATTCATATGTATAATATAACTACTTATTGTATCTTGTTTAGACTTGATGATATGTTTTATGCAAATAAGAACCTTTGTAGTTTCCACACCTTAAATTAATGTGTCTGCTTCAGGCTGTGAATACACACCTTTCAGTTTATAAAAGCTTTTTGCTTTTGCTATTGTTTATGGTGAAACTTTTGAGAATAGATTTTTTAGTTGCCTGTAATTTTATGGTTACTTTTAGTACCAGGAATACTTTTAAAGTTTTTGAATTTACAGATATATCTGAAGTATAAATTATTTCGGAAAGACTGGAAAGCCTAATGATAGAACTTTTCAGTTGAAATCTTGATATGAGTATGCAGCAAAGAAGCTGAAAGTAAAGTTGAGCTTAATTATTTCTTTTGTCTTTGGTGGTGATTAGCTTCTTGGAAAATTTTGAAATGAGATTTATGTGATGATTGTGTTTTATTTTATCTGAAGGAACTGCATAGATATGTAAAGATTAACTAATAATGGAAGTTGATGTAGTCTTTTTTCTGTTGCATATGAGCAATATTTCCTTCTGCTTTCTTTCCTGAAAACATGGATTGAACTGTTTCAAATGCTAGTACAATCTTAATTCCTATCTTTTTTATCTTTTCTTCTCTTAGCCTTCAAACATTCTCCAAATGTTTGTTTCAAGCTTTTAATTCTTTTACATTTAACATACTTGATTTTTTTAAAAAACAAATGGCTAGAGTTGCTTGAGAAAAAAAACAGCAGTTTGGAAGTTGATACAGGTTTGGCTGGAGAATAGGAATTTATTTTGGTTTAATGGGCTGGAGACAAAATATTTCATACAGTTAAAAAGTAAATAAACAAATAGTGGACTCACTTATTTCACTTAAGTATATTTTTATTAGTTTTGTATAAGCAGTTTGAATTGATTCATAGCACGTTTTCATATTTTAGTTGTTATTTAGAAAAAATATAATAAAAATCTAGTATTAAAGGACAAAAAACAAAGAGTACAACATGGCAAAATATTTCAATAAATGTTAGGAAAATCCCAATTACCTTAATGTTGCTTTTTTGTACAATTTGTAATTGGAAAATCAATTAGTTGCTCATCCTTTATTATTTGAAAAATGAATCTGCCAATTACTTAGGGCTCTGTTGACATTAGCCACAGGCATATGTGCAGGATTGTTGCATTTAAGCACACTATCCTTGCACTTATCTGTCTTATGTTAATTTTGAAAAAAAATAATTTAAGAGGTAAATTTAAAATAATGGGATTATAAAAATGGTTAAAATAGTGACATTAATTTTAATTTTTGCTTGAAGTTTTTCTCTTTCCCATACCTGGACTTTTTAATTTATTTTTTAGTCTATAGATAAGTTATCTGAAAACATATTTCATACAAGACTACTAGGCTCAGTAATGCTTTCATTGTTTCATTTTTAAGAAAATAAAAGAGGGAATTCAGACTAGATAATGGAGGACCGGGTAACTGGCTAGAATAGAATAAAACTTGGGTGATGATACATTAGTATTATATTTATTGAATTTATAACCATTTCCATCAATAGATCAAGGCTTCTAATGAAAAATAATATAATTAAAATACAATTAAAAAGAACAAAAGCACCCACATGCTCCTGTCTTTCAACTTAAATCCTGCTTATATGCGAGAAGTCTGCATAAATAAAACTATTTTTGCTTGCTGACAATAGGAAAGAAGAACACTCTGACCTCTTGATCACGCCAAAAGTCTCTCTTAATTGGGTAACTGGAGAATGGTGTTTCTTAATGCCTCAATTACCTTATAAGGCAAGATTATTTTTTTAAGGTAACTTGGATTCAAATCATAGGGGGCTTTATTAGTAGCAGTTTGAATTATGCCTGGAATCTGATCAGCAATAAGTTTGTTTCTTAAAAATATATCACATTCTTTCCATCACCAATATCATCCACAGTTTAGCCACAGTTGACAACTGAGCCAAGGGCAAGGAGAATTTGCAGACAAGGGGAACTTGCAGCAAGCACAATATTTTTAAGCCTTTAAAGAAATTACAACCTATATAACACTGATTGAATCCCTATTGCTTGATTTATTTTTTGAACCTTCAGTTTTTATATATACTGCATTTTGGATTAAATTCTATTTTTATCCCAGAGTTTCTCACTTGGCAACTTTAAGATGTATGGACCAACTCCCAGAATTCTCCAGCCAGGGTAAGAAACATCTTAAAGTTACCAAGGTTGAGAAACATTGTTTTATCCCAAGGGTCCTCAAACTATACAGCCCACTGAAGCCATTAATCCAGCCCACACAGGACCATGAAGTTGCCCCACTCACCCGCTGGCTCCCACCCTTCGGCCGAGTGCAGGACTTGCCTTTGTGAGCTTGGAACTGGAAGGTAGGGCCAACAATTTTGGACTGCAGAGAGGTTCTGGAGGAAGGGGAGGTAAAAAAAGGGGCATGCAGACACCCCGGGAGGCCAAAAAAATGGGCTGTTTTTGTTCTGTCCTTCATCTACATACTCGAAATCCCCGCGCTTTGATTGGCTAAAGCGCGGGGATTTCTAATTGGCCAGGCGAGCCGCACCGATTGGCTCGTTGAGAGTCTCCCGCGATTGGCTCGCTCCAAGAGCGGGAGACTTGAAATGCTGCCATTGGCCGCGGCCGCCGCGGCGAAAAGAATAAAAGCCGCGAGCTTTTTCCTTTTCGCCGGTTCGGTTCCTAGCTTCACAATAAAGAGCATTTAACGAAGTCACCGACTCCTGGCGTCTTTTGCGGATACGACACTGGCGACGAGGATGGGATTCAGCCCCTGAACCGAACCCCGTATCCGACGAAAGCCAGACTTAGCACCGAAATGGCGAAAATCGCACCGCCCGCCCCCTTCAACCCCGCCACCGAGGACTGGGAATCGTTCTCCGACCGTTTCCGCATGTACCTCGAGTGCACCGGAATGAAGGACGCCTCGGGCCCGCTAAAACGCGCCGTTTTCCTCACCCATTGCGGAACCGAAGTTTTCCAGATGGCCAAAGCATTGGCCAAGCCGGCCGACGCAACCGCCATGGGTTGGGACGTCCTCGAACCTATCCTTCGGCGACATTACGCCCCCGAGGTCCCCATCCTGATCCGGCGCAACGAATTCTACCGGCGGGACCAGAGACCGGGTGAAAAACTGAGCGACTTCGTCGCCGAGCTGCGGCGCCTAGGGGGGCTCTGCGAATTTGACGGCCTGAACAGCCTCCTGAGAGACCGATTCGTGCTCGGCCTATGGGACCCTGCGCTCCAGAGCCGGCTTATGGCTAAGGGCGACATCAGTCTAGCAGACGCCCTCACCGCAGCTGCAGCCGCAGAAGCAACCCGCACTTCCGCCGACAGCATGCGCAGACCAGACGCGAAGGACCGCGGCGGAAACAACAACCCGGCAAGGTCAGCCGACCTAAAAAACGAAACAACCACACACCACGGCGATTTCCATTCTGCGTCCAGCACGTCCGAAGACGAAGAAGACATACATCGATTGCAGACGGGGCGCGACCAACGGAACCGCAGAGGTCGTAGGTCGAGGACCAACTGTGCCGGTTGCGGCGGCGACCACCCCAGGTCAGAATGCCGATTTTTTGATTCCATCTGCCGGCATTGCGAGAAAAAAGGACACATCGCCCGGGTTTGCCGCCAGAAGAGAACTCGCAGTCCACCCCGATGGGACCAACACGATCGAAGAAGGGAAAGCCCACCGCCCCGGCCCAAAGATCGCCAATCGGACAGCCGATGGGACCGGAACCAACGACCCTCGAGAGGCGGCGACAACCGGCGCAGAGAAGAGACTCACCAGACGGTAACCATCGGCCACGCCGTCTCCGACGGCGCCAGAAAAGTCCACGTCGAGGTCCACATCGAGGGCCAACCATGCAAAATGGAAGTGGACTCCGGGTCCTACCTCTCCATGATTGCATGGCACGAGATAAAACGGTTAGTGCCTACCCTCCAAAGGAGGAACATAGACGCCCAAGACTTATTGTAAAAGACTACCAGGGAAACCGCGTCCCGGTAGTGGGCACCAAAAACTTTAATGTGACATATAAGGGGCGCACCGAACAACTCCCCCTCACAATCATCGATCGCGACCGCCCAAGCCTGCTGGGCCTACAATGGTTCGCCCCGCTCGACATCACTCTCACGGGAGTCAACCATGTCACCGACGACGATTGGGAACAGCGGCTAGCCCAGGAGTTCCGGGAAGTCTTCGACGGAAGCCTGGGCAAGTACCAGGTGCCCCTTATCTCATTTGATCTAGACCCTAGCGTCCCCCCCAAGCGACTAAAACCTAGGCGGGTACCATTCGCCCTAAAACCTAAGATAGACGAGCAAATTGACAAGCTCGTCAAACAAGGGGTGTTGCAACCAATAGACCATGCCCGGTGGGAGACCCCCATAGTGACCCCGGTCAAGCCAGACGGGTCAGTGAGAATCTGTGGGGACTATAAGGCCACCCTAAATGGCGCGCTGCAACAAAGCGCCTACCCCGTCCCAATCGTGCAACACCTACTGCACTCACTGGGAGGGGGCAGGGTCTTTGCCAAGCTTGATCTCGCCCAGGCATACCAGCAGTTGCCGGTCGACGAACAAACGGCGGAAGCCCAGACCATCGTTACCCATCGGGGGGCTTTCAAGTGCAACCGACTCCAATTCGGAGTCAGCGTGGCACCAGGCATCTTTCAGAGCCTGATGGAACGGTTGCTGCAGGGCATCAAGGGGGTGGTGCCCTATTTCGATGACGTGTTAGTGGCGGCGCCAAACAAAGCCGAATTAGAAAACAGACTGAGGGAGGTCTTGACAAAATTTAAAGTAACGGGACTTTAAGTAAAAAGGGAGAAATGCCAACTGTGCACGGAACGAGTGGAATTCTTGGGCTACCTACTAGACCGGCACGGCATTCACCCCACGAGTAAAAAAGTCAAAGCTATCAAAGAGGCCCCCACCCCTAGATCAAAGACTGAACTACAGGCATTCTTGGGGTTACTGAACTTTTATAATGTTTTCCTACCCCAAAAGGCAACGGCGGCGGAGCCTTTGCATAGGCTCCTGGATAAGGCGGCAACCTGGACTTGGGGGAAACGGGAGCAAGCCGCCTTCCAAAAAACTAAAGACCTCCTCACCTCCGACGCCGTCCTGATCCAATTCAACGAAACCTTGCCCCTGGCCGTCACTTGCGACGCATCACCTTTCGGCGTCGGCGCTGTCCTCAGCCATACCCTTCCTGACAGAAAAGAAGTACCCATCGTGTTCTTTTCAAGGACTCTAACCAAGCCAGAGCGGAACTATAGCCAACTGGACAAAGAAGCTTTGGCTATAGTTGCCGCCATTAAACGGTTCCACGAATATCTTTACGGCCGCCCCTTCACCATTGTAACAGACCATAAGCTGTTACTAGGCATCCTTGCAGGGAATCGGGCCACCCCGAACATTCTGTCTTCCCGGATGACAAGGTGGTCCGAGTTCCTGGCAGCCTACAGCTACGAACTTATACACAAACCGGGTAAGAAGATTTCACATGCGGACGCTTTAAGCCGCTCGCCGTTACCGGACTCCGACCCTGACCCAGCACCAACGACAAACACCCTTAGCATCGAGACCCTACCCAACCTACCCATAACCGCGTCAGACATTGCCCGGGAAACTATTAAAGATAGGCGTCTGGCGCGGATTTTGCATTGGGTGGAAAAAGGTTGGCCAGAAAGGGACAACGACGAGTCCGTCAGGACATTTAGGAACCGCCAAACCGAACTCTCGCTGCTTAAGGGGTGCATCTTATGGGGTGACAGGGTGGTCATTCCGGACAAACTACAGGGGAAGGTTTTAGAAATGTTGCATGAGGGGCATCCTGGCATCGTAAGAACTAAAGCCCTGGCCAGAAGTTACGCTTGGTGGCCAGGGATGGACAAGCAGATAGAGGCCTGGGTAGCTAGGTGCCAGCGATGCCAGGAGACTAGACCCAGCCCACCCACAGCACCCATCCTGGAGTGGGAAACACCAAGGGGGCCCTGGTCCAGAATCCATTTAGACTTTGCCGGTCCCACAAATGGACATACCTTCCTCATAACAGTTGACGCTTACTCCAACTGGTTGGAGGTAAGCGACATGAAATCTACAACCACGGAGGCCGTGATCAAAGAACTTTGCAAACTATTTGCAACACACGGCCTCCCAGACGTCGTCGTCTCCGACAACGGGCCCCAGTTCACTTCCCTTGACTTCGAGAAATTCCTGGCGGAAAAGGGCATCCGCCACGCATTAACAGCACCGGCGCATCCGGCGGCGAACGGTAGGGCGGAACGGATGGTCCAATTTACCAAAAAAACCATCCGGAAAATGGACCACGGGGAGATCCAAGACAAAATTAACAGACTCCTCTTTATACAACACATCACCCCGAACACCACTACCAACAAGAGCCCAGCCGAATTACTAATGGGTAGAAAGCTGAGGTCCCCACTCGACAGGTTACACCCAACATATAACCCGGAGCGACCCCCAGACTCAAGTACAAAATACCGAACATTCACACCCGGGGACCTCGTGTATGCGAAAAACCTGACGGGGGACCCCCTATGGATCCCAGCCGTCATCACCCAAATCACAGGCCCACGCTCATACCGGCTCCAAACCACAGATGGGCGAGCCTGGAAACGACACATTGACCAACTCAGGTCTAGGACAGCAAAAGAACCCACCTCCCAAAACACAAACCAAGGGGGGAGGGAATACCCGAATAACCAAACGCAAGAAAAAATAAACCAGCAGTACTTACCGGAACGCAGCCATCGCGATCCCCCACCGGAGAAGAACCGCCAAGCCAGCTCGACCGACCCGGAAAGACCGAGCGGGAGCGGTGAAACCCGTAGCTCAACCAACCCGGAAGGCCCAGGTGGGAGCCACGGAGAAGGAACCGGCCCGATCAACCAACCGGTTCGCACAGAAGAGGGAGCAGCCAAAAACCTGACTGCTCCGGCCGAAATCCAGCTTACAACTGAGTTGCGCAGGTCAAGTAGGACTAGACGGAGCCCCGCCTACCTACGTGACTACGCAACGTAAGGACTGAACCAAGAGGGGAGGGGTGTTCTGTCCTTCATTTACATACTCGAAATCCCCGCGCTTTGATTGGCTAAAGCGCGGGGATTTCTAATTGGCCAGGCGAGCCGCGCCGATTGGCTCGTTGAGAGTCTCCCGCGATTGGCTCGCTCCAAGAGCGGGAGACTTGAAATGCTGCCATTGGCCGCGGCCGCCGCAGCGAAAAAAATAAAAGCCGCGAGCTTTTTCCTTTTCGCCGGTTCGGTTCCTAGCTTCACAATAAAGAGCATTTAACGAAGTCACCGACTCCTGGCGTCTTTTGCGGATACGACAGTTTTGACCCATTTTTGGACTGCAGAGACATTCTCCTATACGCTGCTTTGAGAGTCCAGGATGAGTTAGACTTCTCCCTATTACATCATAAAGCTGAGTCTGCCGTATAAAAGGCCAGCCTCTAGCCAGGTCTCCCAGCTTTGACTCAGCTCCTAATCAAAACAAGCTTTGTGTCTTGGAAGCAGAATTAAGGATTGTAGCTAGCAATTGGCTGGAAAAGGTTGCAGGTTTGATCTCAAGCCTCTGATACACAGCTGCTCTGAGGCTAAAAGTTTCGCTTCTGGGTTTCTCTCTCTGGTCAGGGCTCTTAGAGCCTATAGAGCAACAAAGGCCCTCCAACAATTTCATCAAGGTTGCAGGTTTGATCTCAAGCCTCTGATACACAGCTGCTCTGAGGCTAAAAATTTCGCTCCTGGGTTTCTCTCTTTACTCAGGGCTCTTAGAGCTTATAGAGCGACAAAGGCCCTCCAACAATTTCTCCTCATGCAAGCAGCCAATTTAGTACCTCAGCACAAAACATGAGGCCGCCAGCCATTTTAATTGGCCAGAAGTGTTGGTTTGTCTTATCCTGTGGCAACATTTCTGAGAGAACTATCCCAGTGAGATCAGGGGACATCTATTGAGGGTTACTTCCAGCACCTCTTATGTACCCCGGTTTAATCATGGAAGCCTCCAAGCAGACAGAATCTTCTGGATTAGAGGCACACACACCCCTGGGCCAGAAAAAAAAAAGTAAGAGGCAGCTTGGCCAGTCAGCTCAAAGGGAAGCAGTGGCAAAAATCAGGGCCAAAGCCTTTGCTCCGAAGAAAGTTTTCCAAGCTGAACTAAAGGCTGAAAAAGGAGGCATGCTGTGCTCGAGAGGCAGTTTGCTAAAACTCTGGACCAAATGAAGGGATGCTTGCAACAGGCTTCTCTTCCAGTGGAAGCACAGGTTGGCCAAATTGTGGGGCCCAGGGAAGAGGGAGTCCACTCTTCTTCCTTCTCCTATACCCAAACCTGGTCTCCTATGGTAACAGAGAAGGAAGGTGTTGTGGAGCGGCGGTTACAAAGGGAGACGGAGCCAGGCTAAAGACTAACAACTTTATTCTAGCAAATAAAGGGTCACCGCGGCTGCCGAGGCTATCTGACAGCCAGCTGGCGGCGACAGCTGATGCCGTTTGACAGCTCCCTTTTATAGCTGGCTGTCAAACGGCATCAACCAATGGGAGCGATCGGCGCTCCCGCGTTGGCAGCGGACCTGAGGGAGGACTGCTGCTAGTCTTTGAACACAGCACTCCTTCCCCCTGGCCACGAGCATGCGTAGTCCTGTAGCCATGATGGCCACTTTCGCTCGCGGCCCGATCTCCGAAGTTCCTGGGGCTTGTCGGCGGCTGGTGCGTCTTGTTCCTACCGGTCGGTGACTGGAACCTGCAGAGGGTCACTGGCCATCCCTGGACTGCTTTCTGGCGACTGCTCGGGTGAGTCTTCCCGCGGCGGTCGGCTGGTTGCGTTGTCGGGCGGCAGGTAGACCGGGTCCTTCGGCGGGTTGGCTGGCGGTGAGTAGACTGGCTCGTCCGGTGGCGGGTAGACCGGGATTTCAGTGGCAGCCTTGTTCCAACACCTCCTCATCTGGTCTACGTGCCTTCTCCAAATCCGGCCATCTTCCAGAAGGACTCTATATGATCTGGGTCCTGCAACAAAGACTATCTGCCCTGGCAGCCATAAGGGATGCCCTGCATAGTTCCTGGCGTACACCTGGTCTTGCAGGGCGAATTCCCTGGCATGGCTGTCAGAGGCTAGTGGCGTGCTGGGAGCGTAGTGGGGGTGCAACCTGTCCAGGGTGGTCCTGAGGCGCCTGCCCATTAACAGTTCAGCAGGGGACTTGTTGGTGGAAGGGCACGGAGTGGCATGTTGTGTGAGTAGGTAAGTTGATAGTTTGGCGTGCCAGTCTGCCTGGCCCAGCTTGGCCAGAACTTCCTTGGCAGACCTGACAGCCCTTTCTGCCATTCCATTACTTGCTGGGTGAAAGGGGGCTGTGAGAGCGTGTCTGATGCCCAGATTAGCTGTGAAGATGGCAAACTCGTTAGAACTGAATTGGGGGCCATTATCTGAAACTAATGTGTCAGGAAGTCCATGAGTAGCAAACAGTCTGGTCAAGGCCCTTGTGACAGCCAGCGTTGTGGTGGAGGGTAACAAGGCTACTTCAGTCCATTTGGAGAATGAATCTACAACCACCAGGAATGTCCTCCCTTGTATGGGACCAGCCAGGTCTACATGCAGCCTGGCCCAAGGGCCCCCCGAATCTTCCCACTTGGTTGGGGCAGCTGCTGGTGGGGCTGCTCTTGTTGCCTGGCAGGGCTGGCACGTGTTAACCCAGCTGGCAATCCGAGCATCTAATCCTGGCCACCAGACGTAGCTGCGGGCCAAGGCCTTCATCCTTACGATGCCAGGGTGACCCTCGTGCAGTGCCCTTAAAACTGGTTCTTGCAAGGTGGGTGGTATGACCACCCTTGTCCCCCATAACAGGCAGCCCTGTAGTGAAGAAAGCTCCTGCCTGCGGGTCTTAAATGGCATGAATTCAGGGGCGAACTGAATGTCAGGCCACCCCCTCCCTACCCAGTCCAGGACTTGGGAAATAACACGGTCCCTCTTGGAGTGTGCAGCAATATCCCCAGCTGAGACAGGTAGGTTAAGTTCATTGCAGTCGAAGATTGCGTGGATGGGAGCTGGGTCCTCGACTGGTGATGGCAGGGGGCATCTGCTGAGGGCATCAGCATGGCACAGGGTCTTCCCCGGGCGATGTACCAGTGTGTAAGAGTAGGCGGCCAGAAATAGAGTCCATCTGGTCATTCTCGGGGATAACACCTGTGGGGTTTGCTTATCCCCAGCTAGCAGTCCTAATAGAGGTTTGTGATCTATTACAAGTTCAAAACTATGGCCATAAAGGAACTCATGGAATTTTTTTACAGTGGCCACAGCTGCTAAGGCCTCCTTATCAATCTGACTATAGTTCCTCTCTGCAGCGGAGAAAGTTCTTGAAAAATAGGCAATGGGTGCCTCTGATCCATTTGAGAGCCTATGGCTCAATACAGCTCCTACACCAAAGGGTGAGGCATCAGAGGCTAACACTAGGAGCATGTTTGGGTTAAACTGAACCAACACAGAGTTTGAAGTAAAGAGAGACTTCACTGCTTGGAAGGCGTGGGCTTCCCTTTGTCCCCATTGCCATGGGGCTTTCTTATCTAGGAGCCTATGTAGGTGTTCAGCTACAGAGGCTTTGTGAGGCAAAAAGGAAGCATAAAAATTAAGGAGTCCCAAAAAGGCCTGCAATTCAGTTTTGTTAGAGGGAGTGGGTGCCTCGTGAATAGCCCTAACTTTACTCTCTATGGGGTGAATTCCAGATGCATCAATTCGATAACCCAGGAAGCCTACCTGTTTGGTGGCAATGGTGCATTTGTCTTTTTTCAATTTAAGCCCGTTTTGCCTAAACCTGTCAAGGACAGATCTCACTCTGAGTAAAAGTTGTGTTTTGTTGGTGGCAGAAACTAAAATGTCATCGAAGTATGGAACCACCCCAGGTAGACCCTGGAGGATTCTTTCCATGAGTGATTGGAAAATGCCAGGGGCTACGCTAATTCCAAATTGCAAACGTCTACATCTAAATGCGCCCCTGTGAGTAACTATAGTTTGTAGGTCAGCAGTGTGTTGGTCAATGGGAAATTGCTGGTATGCCTGGGACATGTCTAACTTTGCAAAAATTATGCCTGGCTCAAAAGAGTGGAGCAGGTGTTGGATTACAGGTACTGGGTATGCGCTAATTTGTAGGAAATGGTTGAGGGACGTCTTATAGTCAGCGCAAATTCTCACGCTGCCATCTTTTTTTAAAGGGGTGACTATGGGGATTTCCCACTTGGCGAAGTCTACCTGTTCTAGCACCCCCTGTTTGATAAGTTTATCTAATTCAGCATCTAACTTAGGCCTAATGGCGAAAGGTACCTTCCGAGGTTTCAAACGAATTGGGGTGGCTTGTGGACCCACATCAAAAGATATGGGGGTGCCTGAATAGCAGCCTAGTTCACTACTGAAAACATCAGAGTAGTCCTTAAAAAGGGCATCTACATCAGAATTTTCCACAGAGTGAATTCCCGTAACATTGAGGCCTAGGGCAGGAAACCAATCTAATCCTAGCAAGCTAGGAAGGGCACCATCTACAACCACCAGTGGCAAGTGACCCCTAAAGTTTTGGAATTGAATGAGGAATTTTCCCTTTCCCAGGACTGGAATGGTCTTCCCCTGGTAATCCCGAAGAGTCAGGTGGCAGTTGGTCAGTTTCTTTTTTGAGAGCGAAGGCAGCAACTTCTTCAGGGAGGCCCACGAAATGATGGAGAGGGTTGACCCGGTGTCTACTTCCATTCGGCAGGGCTTACCTTCTATAAAAAGAGAAATGCTTAATTTGTTAGGCCTAGAGGTGGTGTTGTTTGCGTGGTAACAAGTGTAACAATGTTCCACTTGCCTTTGGTAGTAGGCAGAAACTTGAGGTCTTTGTATGGAGGCCTACTCAGCTTGGCAAACCCTGGCTATGTGCCCTTTCTTCTGGCAGTTCAGACAGATAACATTTCTGAATCTGCAGGTTGATCTATGGTGGTTGCCCCCGCAGCTTATACAAGGGGTTTGCTGTTTGGCTGTCTGATTGTTGTATTTCCTAGGTGGCCCTGGGGGGGAGTCTTGGATAAGTGAGGCGGTTTACCTCCAGAGGTTCTTCTTCCACTTCTTGGGAGACCTCATCATAGTGGACTGTAGCCTGCCCTTGCTTAGGGGTGTTCCCCTGAATTTCAGCTGCTGATAATTCTGACAATTCAGCAGCCTGAGCTTCCTCAATAGCTGAGGCTAGGGTTAAGTCTTTTTTAGCCAGTAACCTCCTTTTCAGTTTTAGGTCCCTTACTCCTCCCACAATTTCATCGAGCAGCATGTCCTCAAGGTAGTCCCTAAAACCGCAGTGTATGGCAGCCGATCTCAATGTTGCCATGTACTGACTCACAGTCTCCCCTTCAGCCTGAGTTCTTCTTCTAAAAGCCAATCTCCTGGCTATCCTAGAGGGTCTAGGGGAGTAGTGATTTGACATGATTTCTCTCAACTCATCCCAGGGAATAGCCTTTATAGAACGCGGGGACACTAGCGCAGAGGCTGTGTCAAAAACTGTGGCCCCACAGAAACTTAAAAAATAGGCGCTTTTCCTTAGATCCGTGGCTTCATCTAACTCAATGGCATTTAAAAAGCATTCAAACCTATTCATATATGATTCCCATGTTTCTGCCCCCAGTTGGAAGTGTGGGAATGTCGGATTAGAGGCCATTAGAGTGGCAGCGTTGGTTTCCTCAGCTTAGGAAAAAATGGAGTCTTCGCTTTTCTGGCTGCGCCTGTCAGCGGCGTTTGGCTCCTCAGCTGAGAGGGCTTTTAAATTTCGCGCTCTTTGGAGAGCGTCAGTGGCGGTGACTTGATCAGCTCGTTGCGGCTTTGGCTCTTTCTTGTTGTGACTTTGGCTCGATTTCCTGCCTGGTCGTCTTAGCTGTATCCCGCCCTCGTCGCCAGTGTTGTGGATTGGCGGTTACAAAGGGAGACGGAGCCAGGCTAAAGGCTAACAACTTTATTCTAGCCGCAGCTGCCGAGGCTATCTGACAGCCAGCTGGCGGCGACAGCTGATGCCATTTGACAGCTCCCTTTTATAGCTGGCTGTCAAACGGCATCAACCAATGGGAGCGATCGGCACTCCCGCGTTGGCGGCGGACAGGAGGGAGGACTGCTGCTAGTCTTTGAACACAGCAGAAGGGGTCCCCAAGACCTTAGCAAATCAGGACCCCATTTTCTTCAGGCCCCTACAATTCCACCTCCCAACCAAACCATTTAGGATGGCATTAGACATAGGCCCGAAGCTACCTTCACCCCCACTGCTGCTGGCCTATGTGCTGGAGAAGCCCACTCAGGCAGTGGTTCCTCTGACATTTCCCTAGTAGTCTCTTCTGCCATTTAATGAGGATTAGCATAGGGCTTCCGACAGCTCTTTCACCCTCTGGGGGTTGAACAAGATTGGTTCCCCAATCCTTCTTTAGGGGCCCCTCCTAAACACAGGGAATACCCTAGATCTCAGTTGGTAGGCCTTCTACTCAATCTGATTGGAGGGATTATGGGGAAAGGAATTACTCCCCTCAGAGCATAGCAACTCCTCTAGGTCAGAAGAGAAAGTGGGTGAGATCAGAGATCCATATATGTCTGAAGCAGTTTCCTCCCCGGACCAGCCCCCCCAAATGGAGGTCTTTAAGCCAGCCTTATTTAAACCCCTATTACAGAAGGCCTTGGTCACTGCACAATTGATCCTGGAGGAGGTGGCACCTGAACTCCAGAGGGATCCTTCAACCCAAAGGGATACTCCTTTCTCTAAACCTGTGGTCCACACAGAGGTTCTTCCTTCTCCTCTTGTTATTTTTGGACCTTGTTAAAGAACAGTGTGCCACCTCTGCTGCTGGGCCTAAACCTTCATCACACCATCGACATTTCTACAATGTAGGACCAGCCTTGGCTTCTACCCTTGTGGTCCCTTCGGTGGATACTCCAGTAGTGGCCTTCTTCTCCTCCTCTGGCATCCCCATCGAACCAGAGGATGTGCTCAAGTCTGAGGACAAAAGATCAGAGCAAACACTCAAATGTAACCATCAGGCCTCAGCTTGGGCTGTCCGAGCATCAACAGCAGTGTCATTTTTTACCAGAGCCTCAGTCTGCTGGCTACATGAGTTACTGGAGCGCCTTCCTCCATCTGATTTTAGATCTCACCAAGATCTAAACAAAATTATTGCAGCAGCTGAATTTACAGTGGATGCCACTCTGAATTCAGCAAAATTCACCTCCAGAGCCATGGCCTCTTGATCACAGCTAGAGAACTACTTTGGCTCCAGAACTGGCAGTCCGAATCACACCGTAAGTGGAAGCTGGCATCGGATCCTTATATGGGTGAGAAACTCTTCCGTGAGGCCCTGGATCCATATTTGATCGAGACCAGGGATAAGAGGAAGTCCTCTACAGGTAAGAGGGTGGATTACTGCCCAACCCCTTACTTCCATCCCTCATCTTTCTGGGCCGAACCTTCCCCTTGCCTCTGCTGTCATCAGAGGGCCTTCCCTCAATGCCAGGAGCAGCACCCTGAGGTGAATAACCGACAACAGCACCAATATAAGGGTTGATGGCCCTTTTGAGGAGGAGGAGCCATGCCTTCTGAAGCTCCAAGTAAATGCCTGTTCCACCCTCCCATTGGAGGTCGTCTGTCCTTCTTTATCACCAGATTGGAGGAGTCTACATTGGATGCCTGGGTCCTCAATACAATCAGATTGAGTGTGCAACTAGAATTCCTTTCACCTCCAGAGCATTTTGTGACTTGCCCCGTATCACAGGATGGTGCCAAAAGGGCCGTAATGGAATCAGCCATCCAGCATCTTGTTGATATTAGGGCCATTCAACCAGTTCCTGTGTACCAACAAGGGTGATGGTTTTATTCCAGGCTTTTTGAGGTTCCAAAGACATCTAGGGGGTGGCGTGCCATCCTAGACCTGAAGTTTTTAAACAGGTTCATCCCATACAGGCGTTTCAAAATGCAGACCTTGCATTCCATCCTAGAGAGCATTTGGGGGGGGGCAACCTCCTCTCTTCCATAAACCTTATGGAGGCCTACTTCTACATTCCTATCTGGCATCATCACTGCCAGTTTCTTTGTTTTTCCTATCAGTACAGGCATTTCCAGTACCAGGCCCTTCCTTTTGGGCTGTCGTCGACTCCCAGAGTTTTCACCAAAGTATTGGCGGCGTTGGTGGCTACCCTTCAGGCGGTTCCTGCCAGACTTCAGTGTTACCTGGACAACATCTTAATCCATTCCACATCACACCAATCTGCCCTACAATCTTCTCTTGGCTCATAGACTGCTGGGAAAGATGGTCTCTTGCATTGGTATCGTCCCGTGGGCAAGACTGCACTCAGTGACTCTTCAGTGGTTCCTGCTCCCCCTTTCAATGAGCAGGCACCAGCAACTCTTACTCCAGGGTGTAGAACCTCCCACAGGTTCTGCACTTGTTCTGCTGGTGGCAGTCTCCGGCGCTTTGGAGGGGGCATCTGTTCAAAGAGCAGGACAGATTGCTGATCACAACAGATTCCAGCCCCTAGGGCTGGGGAACTGTGCTGGAAGGCGAAATGGGCCAGGGACATTGATCATTGGCAGAGGGGTCTTATTTGATAAACTGGTTGGAACTCAGGGCTATATTTCTGTCCCTCAAACACTTCTGTTCAAGGGTGACAGGGGGCCATGTACTGGTGATGACGGACAATGTGGCCACAAAGGCACATGTCAACAGACGGGGGAACAAAGTGCAGGGCCTTGATGAGGGAAGCTGAATGCCTGGGGCGTTGAGAGGAACCTTCTGTCCATCAGGGTGGATCACATATCTGGGGTCGACAATTCTCAGGCCGACTGGCTGAGTCGGAGTGTGGTCGACCATGCGGAATGGAGCCTCCACCCCTCTCTTTCAGGGAACTATCCATCAAGTTCAGCACTCCCTCCATCGACCTGTTTGCATCTCCCCTGAATGCTCAGGTAAGCAGATACTTCATCAGATTCTACACTCAGAGAGTGGAGGGGACCAACACGCTTCGGAGCAGATGGCCTCCAGGTCTCCTCTATGCCTCCCCCCCTTCTGATCATTCCAGCAGTCATTCAGAAGATGTTGGAGGAGAAGGTGGAGATGATTCTTCTGGCACCTCATTGGCCCAGGAGACCCTGGTTTGTGGATCTGGTGAAGCTATCGGTTGGCCACCATTGGAGAATCCCAGACCACAAGGTCTCGCTTCTCTAGGGACCCCTGGCTCATCTGGAGCCACAATGGTTCCACCTAACAGTGTGGCGCTTGAGTGGCAACACCTGAGAGATTTGAACATTCCAGATTGAGTCATCCTCACTATTCAGGCCTCACATAAACCTTCCACGACACGCATTTACAATACTACATGGAAGGTTTTCTGCCAGTGGTGTCAGAAGGTGGACCGGGTTCCCAACAATAGCATCTGTAGCTGATGTTCTAATGTTCTTCCAGGATGGGTTGGATAAGGGGTTTTCACCCAATATTCTCTGCTGCCAGGTTGCGCCCCTATCAACCATTATCCACTGAGATCATTTTTCATCCCTGTCACATCACCCCTCTGTGCGCAGGTTCTTGATAGGAGCTGCTAATATCCACCCACCGGTGATCCACAGATATCCCTCATACTGCAGGCATTAATGGAATCACCTTTTGAACCCTTCAGATGTTTCACTTCAGTTCCTAACTTATAAGGTAGTTTTTTGGGTCACCATTACTTCGGCTAGGAGGGTATCTGAGCTTGCAGTTCTATCAATCAGGGAGGATCTCTGTTCTGTCCATGACAACAGGGTGGCCCTTCGTTTGGACCCCACCCTTGTCCCTAAAGTTAATACTGGTTTCATAGGGCCCTAGAAATCATGCTACCAGATTTTTGCCCTAATCCTACCCATCATCACAAATGGCATAAGCTAGGTGTTAAGAGAGTTTTAGGTATTTACATCAAATGTATGTCCACATTCCAGAAAATTGAGGCCTTATTTGTTTCTTTCTCCCATAATACAGTGGGTTGCAAGGTCTCCCCTCCCACCTTAAGCAGGTGGATTAGATCCTGTATTGCCAAAACCTACATCACTTTGTCCTTTTTGGTGCCAGCTAGACTCATGGCACGTTCCACTAGGAGAGCTGCTACTTCGGCCGCTTGGGCTAGTCAAGCTTTGCTGGAGGAAATATGTAGAGCAGCTACCTGGGCATCTCTGTCTCCCTTCATTAGACATTACCAGATTGATTCCTTCACTTTGGCGAATGCGGCCTTTGGAAGAAGGGTGCTTCAAAGAGATGTCCTTCAGACAAAATAAACACCTGGACATGGGCCCTCCCGTGGACATGTTGCCTTTGGTATGTCCCATCCTGGACTCTCAAAGCAGCGTATAGGAGAATGGGCATTGGTATAATTACCGGAGAACGCCCTTTCTAGAATCTGATGAGAAGTGAGGTATAGTTGAAAAACTTTAATAGATTGTTTGTATTTTGCTAAGAAAGGAAATGCTTGTCAGTAAAATGCATGGCCATTTACAACATTGTAGTGATTTGCCTCAGACAAAATAAGCACAAATACAACTTGCAAAGGGAATACAGGGAATTCTCACTTAAATGGTGAGGTGATTGTGACCAGATGGTGATTAGAATTTTCATCACTTCTCTAAAGTAATGCAGTCAATAAAGCACAAAAGATAACTATGCCGCTTAGCATGCACTTAACAGTTGGTGTTGTTAAGCAAATCTCACACCATCATTAGTGTGATGATACTTGGTCACCATTTGTCACCTTCTGCCAGTTTCCCCATAGACTGCTTTTTGGAAGCTGACAGTGAAAGCTACAAATGGAGATAATGTGACCAAGGGGTGCTGTAACACAGTAAGTGCGGGCTGGTTGTCGAGTACCCAGATCACAATAATATGACTATGGGAATGCTGTGGTCATTTTTATGTATGAGGACCCAACATAAATAGCACTCATTCAGCACCATCATAAATTTGAATGGGTGTTATTAAGTGAAGATATGATGATCTTTTATATGTACATGTAATCCTACAAGTAGCATTGAAATTTAAAAGGAGATTTGGCAGGGAAGTCTTCATTTTATTTGTAATTCTACAGTATGTTGTATCCCAGGAGGCTTCTAGGATGCACAAAGTAATTTTTAAAAAATGAGATACAAAGATAAGCACCACCACTAAAACACTATTTTGAAATAGTAAAACAACAAAAAACTAAAAGCTAAAGGACTAATTATATTTTTTTATTTTTAAAAAATTAAGTGTCATAACATGAATGCATAAGGCAATCTTAGCTCTAAAGAAAATACATGCCACAACTTGGAAATAACAGGCCTTTTGCAAATGAGCACTGTATCCTTTCTGCAGCTACTGCAGAAACAGTTTTTCCTCTTCAATGCATTTCTCAATTTTCTCCCCTGTAAATTATTATTAATATACTTATAGAGATAGACTAGATTTCTTTTTCAGGCAGCATGTGGGAAAGTTTGTCAAATGTAAGGTGAATCTATTCTGCTTTGTCTGGATTTTTTAAAATTAGAAATAGTTTCGCTTTTTCTGCTTTCTGAAATAAAATATGGTTTTTAAAACTCATCTTATCTTTGCCTTCCTACACTGTATGGATAAAGCAGGCTTCAGGTTTTGATTGTTTTTATTTAATGTTTATTTCTTTCCCACTTTTCTGGTGCTCAGAGTGGTACGTAGTCAGTTTATCCATTTTTTTCTCACAAACACCTACCCTGTAGATTAGGATATGTTGAGAAAGAGAATAATTTGTCTAAAGATACCCTGTGAGCTTTCACAACTGAGAGAGGACTTGAGGGTTGATCTACTCAGTCTTAATTTATACCTTAATTGCTGTACCTAAACTTTGGGGGGCCAATGAAGGGGAAAGATCTATACTAAATAGTACAATTGTATTAGGATCTGGATAGGATTTGCTTCCAAATCAGGCAGAAAATTAATTATTCCTTATTACCACTTTCACCTTAGAACCATAATATCCCTTTTCCTATCATATTTCCTTGAACTGTGTACAAGTGGACTAGGTTTAGTTTGGAAAACAGCTCTGTCCTTTGGAAGTTTGGCAGTATTATCAGTTGGAATAGAAAGGAGAAGCAGAAGATTTGTGACAGTTTTGGATATGTTCTTTTGAACAGCATCCCGTGGATTCAGTTTGTTTATATTTGGCCTTGAATTACTAATTTGTTCCTTGTTTTCTGCCTTGCTTTCCTTGACAGTTTACCCTCAAACCCTACAGTATTGATAGGACAGAGTCAGGATTCAACACTCTCTGACTGTTACTCTACATCATGCAAGAATTTTCTTCAAATATTCTTTTCACCTATTCTTTGTTAATTCTGCTTGTGCTAATTTGTTTTCTGTGTTCTATTTGTATGATAAATATTGTTATGACTTGATAATCTTACTGTGATTTTATGCACGAGCTTGCTAAACTCTTGGTAGTTGAAGCATATTATATTAAATTACTGTGAATATATCCTAAAATCCTTAATTATATAATATAAAAGAACAAAAGCCAACCATTTAAAAAAGCCTATCCAGTTCCATAATACTTGAAGCTCACTGAATAGTAGCTGAAGCTTGCTGGGGTAGAAAAGAAGAAGTTTTTCCTACATATACAGTTGATTTATAGAACTATCTGCTATTGGGTATGGGAAGGGCATTCACGTACTTAGATAATCTTATAAATTCTATTTTCTGGAGACACACTGGTTTGTCTTTTTCTGTGTATGTTGCTTTGATGCCAGGTATTCATCTCATACTTATTTACTGGTGTTTGAATGAGTTAGTCCTCTCTGAGGCTAATTCAGCTAAATTAATTTTTATTAAGAGAGAGAAAAGCAACTAGATAACTAAATTAAACTATTTTAAGTTCATGGATTTTAATTTTGTCTCCCTGCAAACTGATATTCCTTGGCAGAATTGCTTGCATATATAATAATTTAGTTTTGATATATACTGATATTGAAAATATCTTTGACAATTACATTTCTTCCTTTTTAATGTTTTTAGATATTTGCCTTTTCAACATTTGTGATTAGCTTTAAAACAGGCTTTGTCAGTTTTATGTATTTTTCAGATTAAAGGTACAATCAACCAGATTCTTGTTTAGTTAATATCCTAGTGCCAAGTACTCATCAGCCCAGTGCTTATAATCTTTGTCATTGATTGCTTATTCTGCTTAGTAAAGATAACTTTGGACACAGTGTGCTATGCTAAAATAAGATTACAATTGGGTTGCATTTTTTTTGGCATCATCAACATCATATTTATTGGTGAGATGGCTTTCAGCTTGTTGGCTTTCTTTTCCTCCATTGATGTGTTAATGGTAGCAGGAGTATTTGGAGATTAGTTTTAGTTGAAGTTTAACAAAGATGTTTTTTTTCAGAGGAAAGAATAAAGGAAATTATACTATAAATAATGTTGCATAATTGCTTCCTTTTTTCCTAACATAACATCTTACACCATTAGTTCATCCAATTTTTGGAAATATATGATTATTAATAATTATACTAGGCACATAAACGAACGAACTTCCACTTTTTCCCCCCAAAAATGCATGTGTATATTTGCATGTATTTATTTAATACATTGGTGCAATAAAATTAGCATATATACTAGATTGGCAAAACAAAATTATTAGGTAAATATCATGTCCAGATCATGTGAAATATGCAGGGCTATGTGTCAAGCATGACTTTTTAAAATTATCATTACTATACTTGTTTGATCGGTGTCTCAATATGTTTCCTCAATATTACTCCCAAATTAAGAAAAATAATATTTATGCATTTATTTAATTTCTATTTTGACTTTACTTTGTACAACAAAATATATGTAGATTATTTTTGTCCATGCAACAGTTATATAATTTAAATACAATTCAAATATGGTAAAAGGCACAGCTTCGGCTTGTGCTTTAATAATAATGGGCTTCAATGCCAATTGTCAGAGTATCTCCTTGCTGAGAAAATGGATAGCCTGTAGGGAGAGGGACTGTATATAAATAGCTCATTTTATACCATTTATTTATAAAATTTATGTAACTGTTGATCTCAATATATGAGCTGCTCACCAACATTTAAAAATAATACAAAACAACAAAAACAATTTAACAATTTATTAATAAAAACAATATGAACCATAAAACTGTATCACAAAATTCAAAATTCACAGTCAAAATGAGAATATCAGTTATCAGAATTAATGCAGCCACTGTATATACCGTGATTCTCCAACAATATGGCCTCCCGCGATAGGAAGTCCCAGCATGTTTTATAGGCATGAAATGAAATTAAACCCCTCCCCCCAAATTAAGGCCTATATTAAAACATGTGAAATGGGAATGGCGGGGGGGGGCTTGCTGTTAGGAAGTCCTTTTAAAAAAATTTTTTTATTGGTTTTTAAAAACAAACATAAACAAACAAAACACGAAAACATCAAGCCATCTTCCATATGTGTACATACAGTGTGCCGGTTGGTTTACAAATTATTTTGTGCTTCCATTTTGTAGTCTTCAATTACAATTACATTGCATACAATCTCATATTTTCAATCAAAAATTAAAGCGCTAGGAAGTAATTTTGTTGCACACCCGGATATGGTGCTGCCTGCATTGACCTCAGCGTTGGTGGGGCACTTTGTATTGGGAGACCTTCCACCACTGCTGCTTTCCCTTCTCCCCATGCTGCCACGGCATTTGGAGCAATGCCACGGTGTTTGGCGCAGCCACATGCGGCCAGCCAGGACTCCTCCCTGCAACCGGAGCCCAGCAAAGACACTTGGCTTCAGGCGCTCCAGTTGCCGCCTTCCCAGGCATCGTTCAAAGGCAAATCCCATTCTTTTAAAAACAATGCCCTACTACCGGTACGATAAAGCCTCCTCTGCCCGAGAGAGCAGCCCAACCCCACGTGGGGAGGCAAATCTCCCAGGGCCGCAGCTCAGGAGCGGCCCACCCCGGGAGAAGTGCCCAGCCACCATCCCTGCCTGGCACCGGGCACAGCGTGAAGAGCCCAGCAGGCCCTCCTGCCCGGCGGCAAACTCTGGCCAAGGCAGTGAGTGCTTCCCTGTTGGGACCTCTGCTCATCCCACCAGGGCCACGCTGGAGATGGGTGGTCTGGGGAGAGCCGGGAAAGTGAGCCGCAGGTGCAGGTCTGCCTGCCAAGCGAAAGAGCCGGGCTGACCCAAGCTTGGCTTCCCAAGTCCCTCCAGCCTGACCCCGAAGTGGCCACTGGGAGAGGCCACCTGAGGGAGTGATAGACCACCCATCCATGGACCGGGAGGCCCGCACCACATCCTCTTCCGAGCTGAGCCCCGCCGAGTGAGTGCCTCTGCCTGATGCCCATGCCGCTGCAGCGTTTGGAGCTGCTGTCGCATTTGGAGTTGGCGTGGGAATGAGGATGGACTGGGCGAGGGGTGGAAAGGACGGGTGGCTTTGGGCTGTCCCAAACCCGACCCTGAAGGGGCCACCGGGAGAGGCTGCCTGAAGTAGTGATAGCACCCACCCATCCGTGGACAGGGAGGTAAGGCGATGGCAGCACTGCTTCCCTGCCGGCAGGTCCAGCGGAGAGAGCCTAAAGCTGCGTGTCCTTTCCACCCCTTGCTCAGTCTGTCCCTGTCCCAACACATCTCCAAATGTGCCGGCCGCTCCAAACACTGCAGCGGCACGGGCATCAGCCAGAGGCACTCACTCGGCGGGGCTCAGATCGCTTGAGGATGTGGCGTGGGCTGTCGCCTTGCCTACCTGTCCACGGATGGGTGGGTGCTATCACTACCTCAGGCAGCCTCTCCCATGGGCCCCTTCGGGGTCAGGTTGGAGGGACTTGGGAATCCAAGCTCTGAGGATGCAAGGGGGGGAAATTAAGTCACCCCTAAAAAGATGACCTAGCCGTTTTTTGGGGGGCTTAAAAAAAAAAAGACCCGTATTTATTATATGAGAAACGTGTGTGTGTGTGTCTGTGTCTGTGTATAAACTCTTTCATGTGTTGCCATTGATGAATTAAGAATCCATAGTTTCATAGTGATCATGAAGTCCTGACTGATTCTGCATGGCATTAAAATCTTTGAGGAATTTCAACCTGGGGTTCTCCAAACCCAGCTAAGAGAAACGCTTAGACAGTTTGCCAAATAAATCATTGGAGAACATTGAGAATAATATATCAGCAATGTTGCTGTCTGTCCTTGGCTTAACACCAGGTATCTATCCTCAAAGGCAGGTTGTCTGCAAAGACAATGAAGAGTCACTAGATGACAACATTTCCCTTCATCCTAGATTATGCTATAGTAAATACCCAGGTGGGCAGAGCTAGGCGAGAAGATCTGGGTCCATTCCAACCAATTCTTGTTAATATATGGCAGATCTATAATCTATAATCAGTTCATGGATGGAGATTGGCATTTAAAACAGCATTAGATGCCCTATTGTAGATCTACTGGGAATTCCATATATACTCCAATCTATGGCTGTCACTGTTATTCCTTTGCATTGGGCATAGAGTATCAAACTCTTTCCTATTATTTCCATGTTGTGCCACAATGCAATCAATTTGCAAAAGTAGGTGGACTTTCATTATTTGAATTGAACACACGGAGATGACTACCGCTTCCTAGAATTGGATAGGATTAGACAAGGGAAACCTTTTTTTTATTTAACCAAGTGTAATTAGACATACAAGGAGTTTTAATTAGATTTCATCAGGTGTACACCAACTACGGTACCAGCCCAGTGGTGGGATTCAAATTTTTTTTACTACTGGTTCTATGGCTTAGTGGGCGTGGCAGGGGAAGGATACTGTAAAATCTCCAGTCAGAGGTGGGATTTACTGGTTCTCTGAACTACTCAAAATTTCCGCTACTGGTTCTCCAAAGCTGGTCAGAACCTGCTGAATACCATCTCTGTACTGGCCCCCTGCTGCAGTGCTGACTTTCATGTAAGTGAAAGTCATCAAGAAACTAAGAAAAGGTGGAAGACAGCCTCCAAATTAGTTTACTGTTTGTAATCTTATACCATTGGTTTCTTGGGAAACATTCTTTTTTGTTGTTCTTTGACTATTACTGCTAGACATAGACAGTATGCCCTAAAATTCACTTCATGAAGTGGGCAGTCAGAATGATATTTTTATTAAGAACATGGCAATATTTCTTCTTAACTAGGATTATGACTTTTCTATGTAATCTTTACTTCACTCATTTCATGTATTGAGAGGATAGATTGTAATCTTTTCTCCTCTTTCTGTTTCTGCTGCTCCTTCAGCCTCTCTTCCTCTCTGAAACAGCATAGCTTCCCAGTCTCCTCTAGCTATAATAAGTTTGGCAAGTTCCAGCACCTGGCAAGCCTAAGATATGCTAAATTAAGAATCTCCCTTCACTTTTTTACCAACACACACTTAAAGAGAAACTTGGAATGGATGGAGATATGTCATATTATAGACTGACATGGAATGGGAAGAATGAGTAGGGTAGAGTTATTTTGAGTAGAAACAGGGATACAGGGTAAAGTACAAATCAGAATTTCTTTCCTATTGACTTCAATTAGTTTTTTCCCATTTGGCAAGAACTTTGAATTTATATACTACACTACTCGTTGTTTGCTTTGATGTAGTCTGGCAAATAAACTAATTGGCAAAGAGTTCATGCAACCTAATTAAACCATAATTGTTTATAAGCAAATGGATGATTTCAATTATATTAAACTAAACACAGAATTTTTGCATGTAAGAGAAGATACAAAGCAATCACTCCCTAACTTTTGTACATAGAATTGGGATGAAAGCATTTATGTTTTATTAATATTGATAAACATGTAAGTGCAACAAATAACAAAGAATGCAAGATAGTTTCAGAAAAAACTGAAGATTGCAGAGCGGGCTGCAGAAAAACGTATTCATAAAAAATTGTGTTTCTGTAAGATTTGTAACCACCTTTGTATATGGTAATCTAGAGTAACTTTTTACAATTACTTTATATTTCAGATGAAAATAAGGTTATGAGAGAAAAAGAAAATCTAAATCTTCAAAATCTGCAGTAGACTGAATCATGCTACAAAATAGCACATACTTGATTTATCTTCCAAAGCTTTAAAAAAAATGCATCTCGGATCTTTAATAGGCTACAGGATTTCCTGTGTGTCCAGTCACACTTGGCCAATAAAGAAATCTATTTTATTCTATATAATGTAGCTGACAGAATACTGGCTATGAACTAGGTTTACTCCTGAGCATGGTTGTTAGACATCCCTCCACTGATCAAGAGAATAGCATTAGGAATAAAATAGGACCTTGTAATCTGTACAAACCTCTGAGCTGATGTGCAGTACTGTTGAACAATTATCAGAACAAAATTAGTTTAAGTTATTGCTACCCAAGAAGGGCACACTAGTTATTGAAAGGAAAGGTTCTTATACTGTGCTCCAGAGACAAATATGTATGGATTATTTCTCTCAATAAATAATTGAACAAGTATAGTGTTTGTGACTATTTAATTGGGCTCTCTTTATCTAGTTTTAGAACTTGTGTCACTTTGTAGGTCATATTCATACAGAAATACTGAACATTCAAAAGAGTTCACAATGTTTTAAGCACCACCATATATTCCATTGTATGATTTGTGTCAATTCTGAGTTAATTATTTTCTTGCTGGATAGATTTTGTTTGAGATGACTCATTTTTCAAGGACTTCACTTTCATTAGTTTATAACAGAAAGCTGCAAGGAAGTAAAAAATAAAATCACTGAAGATTATACATTTCTTAATCTTCCTTGAGTGTAACCAACTGGTGACATTATAAAGTTAATTATTTGTTAACCGGTATGTGAAAGATATTTTTAATTTCATCACCTGTGTTATGAAAAGAACACTGCAAACCCCACAGAGAAAGAGAAAGAATTTTACAGGCTTCTATAAGGGTATAAAGTTCTTGTAGGTAAAGGATTCAAAACTTGCTGTGAACCCTGTAACAACTAGTATTTCTCTTTGATGAATTCCAGTTTTGTGATGCAAGCATTGTGACTATTAACTTTATTTATTGCTCCTATAGTTCTTGTAACTCTTCAGTAAGAATACTGTGGAATAAAATAAAATTAACCATCATTTCTTCTTTTAATTCAGTTTTTGTAGGAGAATGGCATATCATTTTTTTTAAACACAGAAATAATAAATAATTAAGATTTAAAGCACTAACATTGTTTCTTAAGCACATAAATCAAATACATAGGTTTTCAAACCATACGGATGCAATTTGTCAAAGTTATGAATAACTAAAAAAGCCCAATAACAAAATGTTGTTATTGGCTCTCAACTACAGAACATGCCATGACAAATGTTATATATTCCACATGAAACTGTCATGGAATTAAAAAGGCCTGTTGTTTTTCAATATCAAATCTACACCGAAGTTTCTTCTGGGCCTAATCTAAAGTACTGGTCATTTACTTTAAAACTTTAAATGATGCAATACCAGGATACAAAAGGAAACCCCTTGCCAGAATCTGTCCCTGTCCAAACTGGTCATTGGGAGAGGACCTGCTTGAAAATTTCTCCTTTCGTGAAGTTTGTGAAGTTGGGATTAGAACGAGGCCTTCTCTGATATAGCCCCTAGTTTATGGGGTACTCTTTCCCCAAAAGAATATGCAGCTTCTATTTTACTGCAATTCTGTAGTCAGGTTAAAGTTGGTTTGTTCTTATTCAGTGCACTTTAATCCCAGTTGATTAACTCCATTGCAGATCTTATTTAGGGATTTATTTTTGCTTTCTGTGCGTTCTCTTTTTGTTTTTGATACTGTTCTCAATTTTGTTACTATTTGTTATTTTATTTTTAATTTTACTGCCACCAAGAGTCCTTTGGAATTGGGGCAATTTATGAGCACAATAAAAAATAAAGAAGGAAATAACTTTTTGAAACAATATCCTTTTCTAATACAAATCTCCTTTTAATATTAAATTTACAAATTCTTGCAACAGAGAGAGAGCAACTGTAATTTGGTTTTCCCTATTAGAAAGTTTCTGCTGAATCATTTGGTTGATTTGATTGCAGTAATTTACCAATTTTTGCAAATGTGCTTTCTCCAGCACATTGATTGGAGAATCCACGTTGGGTTGACACATGCCTTTCTACCTAGAGACTGAGTCCTCAATCTTTGCCACGCCTCTGCATCAACTGTCACTGTCCCAGTTTACGGCTCAGTCTTGCCCGATAGAGACATGGTTTAGATTGGCTCAGAAAACTTTGAACAGAAAGGCATCAGATTCTTCAATCAATGAGTAGAATCAGCGGTCAGGTTTCGAACTGCAGCGCTGTCAAGTGTTACTGCGACTCCCAGCTATTCGGCTTGCCAAAATAGCCATTCCGCCTTTTGACAGCTGGATAAATTCAGGCCTCTGACAGGGAGTACCCCCCCTCCTTTTCTTCAACTGTCAGCTGCTAACAGCCTAAAGAAAACAAACCATTCACCTGACAAGCTGCAGCCATTTTACAGCTGGTGTTCGGAATCCAGCCTTAGAAGACTTGTGGCTTTAGTGGCTTGGATTCAAAACCTTGGCTGGCTTACCGGGTGACTCCAAAATGCCGCCAGCAGCCATAGGACTCTTCAACTGGCTGGATTGCCCAGGCTTAGAAAAGCCAGCACTAATGAAACCATGTTTGTGTATGAGTGAGTGTGCAGGCTGCCCCAGCTCCCTGGTCTTGCTGCCACCACTCCGAACCCCATATCTATTCATTTTTAACATGGATAGAATTCCAGTGCAGAGCGTGGTTGTAACACTCTTCTAGAAAGGGGGCAATATTACCGGAGCACAGAAGACTGACAAAATGGCTGATCATTCCTTACCAGCCAACAGCATGGAGCAGCAAACTGTTTCCACATCTACCTGTTTTAAAAAGCATGGGTCCAGAAGGGCTGGGTCAAGATGCAGCTGACAAGATTAAGGCCAAAGCCATTTATTCTAGGCAGGCCTCCAAGGCAAAAGAAAAGGATGCCAGCAGAAGACAGAAAACCAGATTTCCAGAGCTGAAAGAAAGGCAGACCAGGAAAAGGTTGTCATTCCCCCTCAGACAGAAACTGTCATTTCCCGCCCTCAACAACTTCAGCAGTTGAAAGTGCCATATCCTGTAATCCCCATGAATTGGTCACCGGAGGGTGATAGGGAACAATTGCCTTTTCCTCTATCAACAGAGGAAGATGATGCAGAAATTTTCTCTTTTCTTATATGGCAACTGAGTTTACAGAAACTCAGTTTAGAAATAGAGCCCATGCCCTAGAAGCCACCTTTACTCCCACTACAGCGGTCTGCCCAGTGGACAGGCAGATCTGGCCTATCTGAGGAACTTAAGTCCCTCATATCTCAGGCAATTTTGCATGGAGTTGTACTACCTTGCAGAACAGAGGCTATCTGACCTCTATAACATCAGAACCTCCCCCTCAGGTGGTCCAGCATCACCAGTTCCCAACTGAGGAAAGGAGGTCACAGGGGTCTGTATCACCAGTAGGGTGTCAGTATTGGAGGATGAGGACCACAGAGAGCAGGGCTTATCTGAGGATGACGATCTCTCTCCAGATCCTCCTCCCTTCACTGGACTATTCCATCCAGTGCTATTTAAGTCCCTACTCCAAAAGGCCCAAATAGGAGCGGGAACCATTGGAACCCCAGGGACCCAATAATACAGTATTTTCTGAACCAACTATAATGCAGGAGGACATTCCATGTCCCAAGCTGTTCCTGAATGTGGTCCAAAGACAATGTGCCCAACAAGCTGGGCACATTTCCCAACCTGGGAGGCAATGATAGGTTCTTTAATATGGCTTCCACCCTATCGGAAGCCCTAGAATTACCTACTGTGGATACCTTGGCCTCGTTAGCTTCTCCCTTCGCAGTTTCTAGGGACATAGCAGAAATCCTGAAAACAGAAGAAAGGAAGGCAGAATTAAATTTCCATCAAACCCACCTAGCTAATGCCTGGGCAGTAAAGGTGGCTATGGCCACTTCCTTTTTTGTGAAGACTTCATTACTTTGGCTTCGCTGGTTGCAAGCGAGAGTCTCCAATCAATCTGCTGGAGAAGGGGCGTTGTCTTACTTGAACGTCTTTTCTCAGCAGGTTGATGGACAATCCACTCTCACCCTGGCGACTTCCTGGTTCCACATCCAGGAACTACAGAGCCAATACTACAGAGAAGTCCATCAGATGACTGGAACAGTGATGGTTGACAGAGAGGCATGGCAAAGATTGAGAATTCAGTCTCTGGGCAGAAAGGCATGTGTCAACCCGAGTGTGGATTCTTCATTGACCTGCTGAGAAAGGGCGTTCAGGTAAGACAACGCCCCTTCTCTTTATTTACTTCCTCCCAATATTTGTTCATTTGCTAAAATGTATATTTATTGGGCAGTTTGGACCTAATATATCAATTTTATAAAAAGTGTCTATGTCTGACTATCTGGAAAAAGTGATCATTCGTAACATAGATGGTTGTCAAACATACATATATTATAAGGTATATGTTCTGTCTCACTTTTCTTCTTTCCCAAAAGATGAAAGAATACAAACTCACACAAACACAGGCAGGCAAGCTGGCTTGGACTTCACAGAGTTAATTCTTTGGAACTGATAATATCCTTGGCATTCCAACATGCTCTGCCTGCCAAGTTGAAACTGATAACAAATAAAAATTTACTCACAGAAAATTACAAAGAAAATCTGAAGTAAGATTAAACTTTGTCCCGTACAAAGTTCCAGCCGAATACACACCCACTTTTTTCCCCTGTGGGGTGTGGCTCAATGACTCAGCTCACTCTCTGACCCTCCCACGCCTCCTACGTTGCTGCTCATGTTTCTCCCTACGACGCTGCTTAGGATCAAGCCAACACTCTTCCTCTTTACTCCCTGTCAGGGGCTGCTCCAATATACCTTCCTCCTGATTAATCTTAGGCTGTTCCTCTCGGTTGTCTGATGAAACCTGAGGCATTATCAGGGAGGAAGGCATTGCCAGAGAGGAAGGTCCTGGGGAGGAAGGCATTTCCAGTTCCTCCTCCTCATCTTCCAGGTCTTCTTCCTCTGACAGCATAGGCTCAGGAATCGGGGCCACAACTCTATCCCCCACCGCAGGGCCCTTCTCCCGAGTCTGATGGTCAGGATGTGGTCGCAAGGGGAAATGGTCATGGAACATCCATATAAGGTCCGGGGCGTGGATCGTGGAAGCATCCACCCAGGAGAGGGCCTCCAGCCCATCCCACTGCCTCTCAATCAAATACTGGAACCACCCTTTCAGCCAGCAGGAGATCTGAATTCCACATGATCGATCTATTTAAATTTTAAGTATTTTTTTAAAAAAATTATATAGATCCTCATATAGAGGGGCACATCATCTTAGAGCAAATTTGCTAATGTGACTCTACTGTTGAAATTACTTATTAATGATATCTATCAACTTGGTAGAGCTTAATGACTGTTTAAAGGCTAATTTAAAGTTTAAAGGACTCAATCCTGAACCATTTAGGCATCTAAAGCCTTTGCCTCCACTTTTTCAAGTCAACAGATTCTTGGGGTTTTCTTTTATCAGCCTTGTAGCTGGAATACACCTACTTCTTGTCTACATGATGGTTTTATATAGACTGAGCATCACTGCTTCCCACCTTACCAGCTTCTGCCCTCTGTAGAAATAACTGTAATGAGTTTGAGACAATACATGGTTGTCTTCTTCAGTTTATTCAGCTGAATCAACCTAACTGGTAGTGAAGAATGCTAATCACAATATTACATGCAAATCCATTTGTAACACTCATGCAGGATAAACTAAAATTGTCAGATCCAAATATGCTGATTTGGATAGCATGTCCTGACTAGGATCATTTTCTTTTTATCTGGGTTAATTTTAATTGTATTAATACAGCTTATACAAATTTAATAGAGTTCCCCCCTCTCATTGTAACAATCTTATCATTCAACAGCTTTTCTTAAATTAAATAGTGGTATACAGTACTGTTTTCATTTTTTTAAAATTTTATTCTTACAGCACCTCTTATGATATGACTTAGGCAAATAAAAACTTGAACCTGGAAGAACTATAATGATTCTGGAATTAGGCTGAATTTTTATGACTATAATTTCAGGATAGCTAAAATTATACATTGCATATTTAAAAATAGTTCGAGTTACACTTTTTCATATTTAAGCTAAATCTAGGTAAACTTTTAGATATGTTGAAATTGCTTATATTTGCTCTGTGTAGAAGAGATAACCCTCTCTTTAAGTAAAAATTATGTGATATTCACAGCACATGACTCATACTTGTGATAACTTCTGTCCAGAGTATTGGAAAACTCTTGACATCAGTGTGTCTGTTTTCAATTAGCAAACTCATATAATAGAATCTTTTTCAGTAACTACCATGAATGCTCCCAAAGTATAAAATATACTTGGGAGAGGACATGGCTTTTGTTTAAATAAAAAGTAATTTGAGCATCTAGTTTTTAGACATTTCATTTAAAGCTATAGTTGCAGTAATAATGAAACTAGGTATCTCTGTGTAGGCAGTAATGTGGTTGCATCTTGCTAGAAATCAATCAAATAGTCATTTCATAAGGCAAATTTATATCGTAGGTACATATGTGTCATATATACATGCACATATCTTTAAGAAAAATTACATGTTTTACTTAATAAGGTCTTAACAAAATCATTTTAAGAGTGAAATGCTATTGAGAATGTTATGAACTAATAAAACACTTAAATAAAGTTTATCAAAACCTTTAGAAAATAGCAGGGTTCTAGTCCTGCACTTCTGATTGGCCGATAAATAGCGATATCGGATTGGTCCGTTCAGGAGAATCTGATTGGATGTTAATGAGCCACTCTCATTGGTTAAGGGGGTTAACACTCCACGTTTCTTCTTGGTTACTAGATCAGCAGCTTGCCTATAAAAGGGCTGCTGCTGCCCTAGGTTTTTGCTCTGTTCAGAATGATTAATAAAGAGTTGAAGTTCACTGTTCACCGTCTCGTCTCCGTTCCTTGCGCTCATGCGCAGAACTTAACACTGGCGACGAGGATGGATACGGAGACGTCAGAGTTGACTGAACACTACAGAGCACTAAAGAGAGCACGTGGCTGAAGGCGCATCAATGGCGGAAACCATGACCGGTGGCACCATACCACCCGCTCCATTCGACCTGGCACAAGAAGACTGGGACTCATACATAGACCGGTTCCAGATGTTTCTGGAGACCAACAACTTGAAGGATGCCACTACTGGGAAAAAGCAAGCGGTATTCCTAACTCACTGCGGACCTGCCGTTTTTAAGATGGCTAAGGCACTGGTGAAACCAGCTGAGGTGAAATCCATGGACTGGGATGTCCTCGAGCCCCTCCTACAGGCCCACTATGCACCTACCATACCAACGCTTGTCCGAAGACATGAATTTTACCAGAGAGACCAGCGGAAAGGAGAAAGCGTTGCAGATTTCATCGTAGATCTCCGGAACCTGGGAGGCCTCTGCGGGTTCGCTGACCTCGAAGAAGCTCTAAGAGACCGAATAGTTCTGGGACTAGATGCGCCACATGTGCAAAGTAAGCTGATGGCGAAAGGCAACATCAGCCTTGCAGATACCATCGCTGACGCTGCTGCAGCAGAAGCAACCAGGAAGTCGGCTACCCGAATGCGCCACACCAACGCCCTGCTCCGCCAACTCGCCGGCGAAACCTCACCTCACCTTGAGGGACATGCAACGGCAACCCACCACGAGGACCTCGAATCGTCATCAGAAAGTGATGAGGAAGAGGTCAACCAGCTCCGGTCTGAATGAGACCAACGCCACCAGCGTAACCAGAGACTGCAGTATCAATGCGCAGGTTGTGGGGCAAACCACCCGCGATCAGACTGCAAATTCCTCAACGCGCTCTGCCATATTTGTGGGAAGAGAGGCCACATCGGAAAGGTCTGTAGAAGCAAGCAAGGATCCAGCCCACTTAAGAGGGGGATCAACTACCGCCAAACCACAGGAAGTCATCCTGTGAATCGGGAACATTTGAACCACCAATGGAACAACCACTCCTACAGAAATAAACCACTATCCCATTCAATGAAATGAGAAGAGGCACACCAAACCATCATGATTGGTCACGCCTCATCATTAGATGGAAAGAAGATCCGAGTGAAGGTCACCATCGAAAACCAGCCCTGCGTGATGGAAGTCGATTCAGGATTGTCTTTCTCGATGGTTTCCTGGAAGACCCTTAAACAATTAATCCTTTCCGTCCGGCGGCAAGACCTCAGAATCCAAAGAATCATTCTCAAGGACTATCAGGGAAACCGAATTCCAGTCGTTGGATCCAGCCTAGTCCAGGTCTCATTCAAAAATTGTGCTGCATCTTTACCATTGACCGTTGTCGACCGTGATCGGCCTAGCTTGTTAGGCCTTCAATGGTTCGCTCCACTTGGGATTGAGGTAGCCGGCATTCACCAAACCAGCAGTGAAGACTGGGAGGCGGTCCAGGAATTCCAGGACGTCTTTACAGATAAACTAGGCGAGTACAAGGGGACCCCGATATCATTTAACCTTAACCCTGAAGTAGCCCCCATCCGCCTTAAGCCTCATCGAGTTCCTTTTGCCCTTAAACCAAAGATTGATGAGCAGCTTGATAAATTAATAGCCCAGGGTGTTTTAGAACCAACCGACCACGCTCTTTGGGAAACCCCAATCATAATACCCATCAAACCGGATGGATCGTTCAGGATTTGTGGGGACTACCGTGCCACCCTGAATCACGCCCTTCAACAGAACGCTTCCCCGGTGCCGGTGGTACAACACCTCCATTCACTGGGGGGCGGAAAAGTCTTCGCTAAATTGGATTTAGCACAGGTGTACCAACAACTGCCTGTAGATAAAAAACAGCAGAGGCACGAACGATCGTTACGCACCAAGTGCATAACGATTAAGTGCAACTGACTCCAATTCGGAGTTAGCGTGGCCCCAGGGATTTTTCAGAGCTTGATGGAGAGACTATTACAGGGAATAAAAGGGGTTGTACCGTACTTTGATGACATTTTAATTGCTGCCCCGAATAGAGAAATACAAAAGAAGCGTCTTAGGCTGGTTCTCCAGAAATTTAAAGACTCTGGCCTTAAAGTTAAAAAAAATAAATGTCAACTGTGTACAGATAAAGTAGTGTTCCTGGGGTACCTAATCGATAAACAAAGCATTCACCCCACCAATAGCAAGTTAAGAGCAATCAAGAACGCCCCAAGACCCAGAAATAAGACTGATCTCCAAGCTTTCCTGGGGTTTATTAATTTTTATAACATCCTCCTGCCCCACAAAGCGACCGTAGCCGAGCCCCTACATCGGCTCGTTGACAAAAAAAGCAACCTGGGCTTGGGGGCCCCAAGAGGAGCACGCGTTCCGACAAGTGAAAAACCTATTAACTTCAGATGCTGTTTTGATGCAGTATAACGAGACTTTGCCTTTAACAATCACATGTGACGCGTCGTCGTTTGGAGTGGGAGCCATTTTGAGCCATGTGTTATCAAATGGTAGTGAAGCCCCTATTGCCTATTTTTCAAGGACTTTATCAAAGGCTGAATGTAACAATAGTCAAATCGATAAAGAGGCTCTTGCTGTTGTATCTGCTATAAAATGGTTTCATGAATATGTATATGGACAAGTTTTTACTATTGTTACCGACCACAAACCTTTGCTGGGGATTATAGCGGGAGACAAGCCAACCCCCTATATATTATCACCTAGAATGACTCGCTGGTCGGAGTTTTTGGAAAGCCATTCCCCACGCTGACGCGTTGAGCCATGCACCATTTCCAGAAACCGTCGACGACCCAGCTCCAACCCTTACAACGCTCCAGATTGAAATGCTACATTCACCTCCGCTAACAGCTAGAGATATCGCGATCGAAACAAAACGCGATCCTATCTTAATGCGAGTTCTTAGCTGGGTCGAACGAGGATGGCCAGTAGATCAAACCCCTGACGACTTCATCCCCTTCAAGAACCGGCAAACAGAACTTTTTTCGCAGAAAGGCTGCATCCTATGGGGGTATAGAATCGTCGTCCCAGAGCGGTTACAACGAGCAATATTAAAGACACTGCATGTGTCCACCCCGGCATCGTGCGTATGAAAGCGCTCGCACGAAGCTATGCGTGGTGGCCGGGCATCAACAAACAGATCGAAGCCTGGGTAAAGCCAGGAAGTTAGCAATGCCCCACTGAAAGCAACTCCGACAGAATGGGAAACACCTCGGGGACCGTGGTGCCACATTAATATTGACTTTGCGGGACCTACTAAGGGACATACGTTCCTATTAACAGTGGATGTCTATTCAAACTGGCTCAAGATCCACGAAATGAAGAGTACCACAACCGAGTCCGTCATCCGGAAGTTGAACAGATTATTCGCGACGCATGGACTGCCAGATGTTCTGGTATCCAACAACGGACCCCAGTTTACCGTGCTCCCTTTTAAACAATACTTAGCGGACGGCGGTATTCGCCATGCGCTAACTTCGTCAGTGCACCCTGTGGCTAACGGAAGAGCCGAGCGCATGGTACAGTTTGTTAAAAAAAACCCACAAAATGGACTATGGAGACATTGAAGATAAGATAAACAGAATACTCCTTATCACTCCACACAGCATCACCAACAAGACTCCAGCTGAACTATTGATGGGATGCAAACTCTGCTCCCACCTCGACCGGCTTCACCCGTCTTATGAGCCAGAGAAACCCTGCGGATCTAGCGGAAAATGCTGCGAGTTCAAGATAGGCGACTTAGTTTTCGCCAGAAACCTTTCTGGCGAACCATTGTGGATCGAGGCAACTGTAATTCAAGCCACTGGACCCAGGTCGTACCAAGTGAAAACCTGCGATGGAAAAATATGGAAACGCCATATAGATCAGCTTCGCTCGAGGCTACAACCTAGTTTCCGTGACTCTGGTAACTCCCAAACCGAGGGGGGGGGGATGTCGAAGAAACCGAATTTGAGATGGCAGAAAGCAGGAACAAAAGAAGTCAGCAATTGGGCATAACAAATGAAGAAGGATCAAGGAAGGGCGTGTCCTCGCCACAGAGGAACACCTCAATAGAGGCAAGCCCGCAAGGGCCAGAGGACAATGACGAGAACATTAGCGGCACCGAGTCTTCCAATGAGGAACCACCGGCACCCAACTTGCCCGAAAACGTCCCGCCAAAACAGGGTTACAGACAAGAACCGGTGGGACAGCGTAAATCCAATAGACAGTCAAAACAACCTTCCTACCTCAGAGATTACGTCACCGCACCCCCCCAAATGGAATCCGGGGGGAAGGGGTGTTATGAACTAATAAAACACTTAAATAAAGTTTATCAAAACCTTTAGAAAATAGCAGGGTTCTAGTCCTGCACTTCTGATTGGCCGATAAATAGCAATATTGGATTGGTCCGTTCAGGAGCATCTGATTGGCTGTTAACGAGCCACTCTCATTAGTTAAGGGGGTTAACACTCCACGTTTCTTATTGGTTACTAGATCAGCAGCTTGCCTATAAAAGGGCTGCTGCTGCCCTAGGTTTTTGCTCTGTTCAGAATGATTAATAAAGAGTTGAAGTTCATTGTTCACTGTCTCGTCTCTGTTCCTTGCGCCCATGTGCAGAACTTAACAGAGAATTTCTCAAGCATTAGTGTTTTTCCTCTAAAGCTGAAATTTTTTCACAGTTTTGTCATTTTTTGCTATTTTGTGAAGAATAATGTAGTTTTCTTTGAGAACTGCCTATATTTTAATGTCCTACATTTTAGATAAAGTACTATGAAATCATGCTAAACCTGGTTATTCAAGTCTTGCTTTCATTATAAGATTTTATCAATAATTTTTATAGTCACAACGTTGTCAAGGCCAGTTTTATTTTCTAGTTTATCATTTGCTTATATCACACGTACCAGTTGTGAGAGACAGCTATCTCTTATCAGTTGGTTTTTTAGATTAATAATTCAGAGGAGTCTTTCTTCTTTCTAGTATTCTTTCTCAATATCTAGCTTTCTGCCAATGTTAAAATTCCAGAGATGGTAGCAGATTCTGACTAGTTCTGGAGAACTGGTAGCAGAAATTTGGAGTAATTCCGCAAATACCACCTCTGACTGGAGATTTTACAGTATCCTTCCCTTGCCACGCCCATCAAGCCACACCCACAGAAATGATAGTAAAAAAAAAAAAAAAATGAATCCCACCACTGGTAAAAATGTCCTGCAAGACAATTAAAATTAGAGGAATTAAATAGAAAAGCTTAAAAAACTAAGATGATGAGTGGTCTGGAGGTGGAATTCTTTTCTTCCCAGTCCACCATGTATTTTCTGGTTTGGTCTATCTCATGGGACTGACATTAATTAATTCAGCTTTCAAAATATGCCATAGCTCTTCATGGTAGAGATAACATTTTGCCTCAGATCTATAAAGTTAAATCCGGATAATCTAATGCAATATGTTCATTCATCCCATGGCTTTGAGGAAATTTTATTTGTTTGTTTGTTTATGTTGACATTTTCCCTGCAACCACCTTCAAGTGAATTGGGCTAAAAGGGAGTGACTGGCCCAAAGCCACTTAGCTGGCTTTCATGGCTAAGTTGGGACCTGAACTCAATATCTCCCACTCTCTAGCCTGGTGCCTTAACTACTAGACCAAACTGGCTCTCTACATAGGATCAGTACAAATTTTTACATTCTTGATGATCCTCCAAAGTAATCCCAGAAACACAGAAAGTATTGATGTCTGTCCAGTTTATATAATATGGAGAAATGATGTGAATAATCAATTTGCTTAATTTTTTTATGAACTTTCTTCTTATAGAGAAGAAAGCATGACAAGAATATTGATGATGCAGTCATCAAGGGGGGGAAAGGGTCATAAGGTTAATCCCACTCTTGCATACATTGGGCTATATATTTCCTTTAAAAACTGCTACTATGAAGCAGTTCACTACTGCATAGCATAATAGAAGACATTTTTAAGAAGACAGGAAAAGAATTCTTCATCCTATATGTGTTATCATTTTCAAGATTTTGATTTAATTGTTAATGCAGAATACTGACAATATTCTTGTCATATATCTCTGGCCAGACCACCTGCCACTGAACATCTTGTGTTTAACATCCAGTTAACATTTGATTTGTATGTTCTAAGAACAAGAATAGAGTAGCAGCAGGGAGCACACCGTGGATCTGATAAAATGTCAATGGGAGAGCTAAATTTATCCTGGGAGATATTTTTCTCCTAAAGAAGAATACATTTATTACTTCCCAGAAAAGTCAGGACTCAGAACCCTCAAGCGGGCTATTGAGTGTCTATTAAAAATCAAAAGTGGAAATATATGCTTTATCAAAGATTACATCACAGAAGATGAAGCATCTGTTCTTTAGATGTCAATAGTTGTGGTTTTCTAAAATAAGAAATGTCCTTCATCTCTTAAAACAGATTGATGTGCAGAAATGAAGGCTTTGCTTTTTAAAGCAATTTGCATTCTAGTAAAACCCAGGGCAAAAGTCCTTGTGGGTCCTTCCCCCCCCCCCCAAATAAGTTATAAAATGATTTAGATTTATTCTTGCAAGGGGCTTTGATTTACATCATGCTTATGCACCATTACAAAAATGTTCTTGATAAAGAACAGATAAGAGATATTTCATATTCTAGAATGTAACAAATCTTAAATTATGGAATACTGATGTTTACTAGTTATTTTGGCACATAAAGAGTCAGATTCAGAAAAGTGATTCCAAGGCTTAAATATTGGTGCTTTACGAGTTGCAGCTAAAAAAAAAAATCAAACTTGACTACAATTAATACACTGAAAGTAATAGAAAAAATATTGGTGAAAAAAATGATTTTTACATAGATTCCTGGCTTTGGACAAATCTTTTGAAATAATTGTATTTAAACCTAAAAACTAATTTTATTTTCAATATCTAATGAATGTCATTCATTCTTTTTTATATTTTCACTTACATTTTATGAAACATCATGAAAAATTGTTCAGTCTTTCTATTTCCTAATTTTTTACTTTCATTTTTTTTCTCCTATTGTTAGGAGTAGATGATTGTTAATGTATCTTTAGACCAGGTAACATGCATTATTTGTTAGTTTCTTCCTGTTCACAGCATGACCTTTTTATCACCTCATATACACATCTACTTTTATATTTATTATTATGGTTATGTGGAAATACCTTTAAGACTTGCTCTCCTAGGAATGGTTTAGTAGTTTCAAAGAGTAATTCCTCAAAGTGTTTTGCAAATTTTTGAATTTTGCACATCTCTAATTTGTTTTCTGTGTGACATTTTGTATGAGATGTTCAAATTTCCAGTTATAATGGGGATTTTTATAGTTTCCTCCAAAGGATAATTGAAGGGTAGCACTAGAAACTGAGCTGTAGCAACATTCTTTGCCTATATGATACTGATAGGCTATAGGCTGTCTCCTGTTTGTGTCATGATTGGAATAAGATAACTAGGAACATTAAAATCAAAGCTGCCATTTCATATTCGCAAAATGGAAAAAGTGCTTCAACGGCCCTCTAAAACAATGGTGTCAAACTCAGGGCCCGGGGACCAGATTTGGCCTGCAGGGCTGCCCTGAAAATAATGAAGGATAGGCCCGCGGTGCCTCTGCCAGCAAAAACACAAGTCCTCCCGAGCTCCATTTTTGCTGACAGAGGGTTGTAGGAGGCCGTCCCATTCAAAAATGGAGTTCTTGGGCCACAGGCACCCCAGACACAAGTGATGTCGAGCTGGTCATGCACACCTTGGCCACGCCGACCCTGGCCCCTAAGCTCAACACAACTCTGATGCTGCCCTCAATGAAATCGAATTTGACACTCTTGCTCTAAAAGGATGCAAATGACCAGCTGTCTGCAAGGAATATAAATCCTTCCATTATCCACTATCCTGCCAGAGCTGAAGAAGTTTCTTGGATGAGAAGCAAAACATTTTCAAAAGAAAAAACAGTCCAGTTGCCGCCTATAAAAGCATCTTTCGATTTTAAGCCGAAAGCAGAATGGAATTTGAGAGAGTGCTTCAGACTTTATCCTCTTTAGTTCTTTTTAAGATAAAGGCAGTGAAGGGGAAAGGTTCATTCAGTCTTGCAAGTTTCTGTTATTGTAATCCGATAATAAAAGTAATTTTACTATTTATAACTTTGGGGTCCAAGTCTGGTCTAGGGCAGACATTTAAGGACTTAAATGCCTGCTTGCACCTTCTTTCATATCCAATATTGTTAAAAGACTGTTGACAATAGTTCAAAATCTTCATTCTAGATGTCTGATCTTTTCTGTGTAATTATTTTGTTGTTAATTTTGCTGGTGTTTTGCTACCTCTAAAATCAACAAGTATGAATTGAATATTTGAGGAGCAATAGTTGGGAATATTAACTTTCTGCCAATGTTATGTTTTTGAGAGCATCCAGTTTGCATGACAGAATGCTCATCTAGATGGGCAGGATGCTGCTAATGTTCTGCTATGCAGAAGTAGGTTCCACAATTAAAAACAATCTATTGAGTATTGGATAATGTGAGTATTGGATAATGCAAAATACTCTGCAATTTCAAAGTCTAAATAGATTGTCATTCAAAATATGTGCTGGATTAGTGGAGTCAGCTGAAGACTGGTTTGTGGGGAAGCAATTTTAATGCAGATCTATAATATATAACACAATTGCATTATAATTCCATCTGCAGAATTTTTTATTCTCCTGAGAGCTGTTCTGAGCATCCAGGCATGGGAAGTGCTCCAGCTGTCATTTGATAGACTAAGCTGATTTCTGAGGACACTCCTCCTCCTCCTCCTTGGAGCTCCTCCCAACTGTCCCCAGTTTTCACTCAGCCTGTTGTTTAGGCTAGATTTGCATTCCTCATCAGACTGATTGGAAAGCTAAAAACAGGTTTCAATAGCCTTCAAGATTAGAAGGCACCCTTTCCCCCACCCTGAATTCTTAAAGCATTTCCCCTTTAAAATGATGGCTGCTGACATCGGTGAATCAGCTGTTCGTTGGCTGCATTGGGTCCTTTTCAGGACCATAGCGGCGCAAAAAGCCGCTGAAGCCTCTTAAAGAGACTTCAAATACAATTTAAATCTGACCTGAGCAGAGCAGATTAACGAGGCTCTGCTCCTCAGTGCAGTTCAGAAGAGTCGGATTGCCTTATTGGAGTTTTCCTTTTTTTTTTTTTGAAAGACTTTCTCGCTCGCACCAAGGTCCATAAACTGACCATTATTTTAAGCTTCATGGTGCCATTTTGAATCAGCTGGTTTTTTGCACCAAAATTAAGAAGCTGTCAAGTGCCTTGATTACTAAACCAGGTTTCACCCTCAACAGCTTAGCTTTGAGGAAAAGCTGGTACTTGTGAAGCATTTTTAAATAGGGACTTGGAAGGCTGAAAAAGAAATTTTTTTAAAAAAATTGTTGGCTTGGTCCTTCAACAAAGGATTTGCCTATGCATCATCAGTGCAGTTAACAGCTAGTGCCTAGGCCATTGTCAGCCTGTGCTAAACTGTCTGCTGACAGAAAAGTAATTTAGCCAAAGAATTATAGGCTGAAGGCTCTATTGGTTTTTTTTATTATTCCTTCAGCTGTGACAGGTCAGCTTCAATTCAATTCATATATTGTTTTTTCTTATTTATTTTTTGAAAATTTAATTTGATTTTTAAAATCAAATAATTAAACATTTTGGGATAATTTTTTAAAATTGAAATTATTTTTTTTCTGAGGGAATTTGACTCAAACCAACTGGACTCATACCCATATCCCAAAGCTGATTCCCAGGTGGGCCAACAGCCATAATCAAACTATCCCTGAACATCAGGGTTTTTTTCTTTAAAGCGTGCAATGGAAGAAGGTTCAGCCCATGCCAGTGAGTCAGGTTCCAGAACCGCTTCCAAAAGAAGCTCAATGACCAAACTCAAGACTTCCCGGACCAGGAAGACATCCAAGGCAATGGAAAAATATGAAAAGCACCACCAGAAGGCGCTTGAGAAGCACATGGAGGGGAACCTGAGAGGGGCGGGTTCCAGAACTGACAATCAGTCTCCCAAGCAGTGGCAACTTCTTCTAGGTAAGTCACCACCAGAGGCAGTGACAACCAACAGTGACAACCATCACCAAAAGGAGAACCTGAGGACTATGTTCCTCAGGGAGCAGATGCCACCAACAGGATAGACCTCAGGTATCTGGATGCCATGACAGGGGGTCAGTCTTACCAATTCATGAGAACCAGACTAGCGCCTGAGGTTACCTTCAGTCCCATGGCAGCTGGGCTCCAAGTAGAGGAAGGCCTCCCTTCAGAAATTCCCCTCTCCATGCGACTCTGGATGGCAGAGGCGGTCTGGCAGGGCATCGCCGAGGGTGTGCAACAGACCTACCAGATGAGGTCCCAGATGTCAGAACCAGTCCATCATCAACCTCAAACTCAACCCATGCAAGTCAGGGTGATCCTACCTGACTTCTAGGTACCATCCCAACTCATGCACCTGAATGGGCATTTAAATCAGTTTCAACCACAACTCAGTGGGGAACAGTTGGAGGGCCAAAATCTTTACTCCTCTGTCTCATCAGATGACACTGATTCCTCTCCATCACAGGAAAAGGGCCAAATTGATAAAAACTGGTCAGAGGATGAAGGAATGGCTCTGGAACAACCTTCTTTCACGGGGCTGTTCCACCTGGAGCTGTTCAAACCCTTATTGTTCAAGGCAAAGAACACTGTATGTCTTGACAATCCCTCCACTCCATCAGAACCCTCTCCAAAAGAGGGGGGTCAGATGATTTAATTTTTTCTGAACCAATCACAGAAACAGAGGTCATCCCGGTCCCAAAAATGTTAGCAGATATGGTCAAACATCAGTGGGTCTCCACAGGCTCATATCCTAACTCCACAGGGTATGATAGGAATTTTTACAATCTGGCTCAGGAACCAGTTGAGTTGCTTCGGACACCAGCTGTTGATGAACCAGTGGTGACCCTAGCATCCCCCTCCACCATACCCAGAGAGGCAGAGGATGCGTTAAAACTGGAGGACAAGAGGGTGGAGCTTGTATTCCATAAGGTGTACCAGGCAGATGCCTGGGCCATTAAGGCTACCACTGCCCTGTCCTTCTCCCATACATCCCTAAGATGGCTTCATCACCAAAAAGAATCTATTCTGGACACCAACATCAGAGCCCACCAGGACTTAGCTAAGATAGTGGCCGCTACTGAATTCTCTGCAGATGCTACCCTTAACACGGTCAAATTCTCATCTCGGGCCATAGCTTCCGAAGTTATAGCCCATCGCCTGCTATGCCTATGCCATTGACAAGCAGACATCAAAAACAAATGGAATCCCCCTTTGAAGACAACAAGCTGTCTGGATCTGCTCTAGATCTGTTCCTGGTGGAGTTTCAAGATAAGAAAAGGGTCTTTCCCTCCCATTTTCATAGATTTGAAGGTAGTCCACAGTCCTTTTGGAGAATTCCTTTTGCTCCTCCTCTCAGGGTATCTATTACCCAAGGTCCCAGAGACCCTTTGGATATAGACAGGGCCAGCAGCCTGACAGAGCAGGTTTTGGGGGCTGAAACAAATGGGGAGGGCAAGCAAAGAGACTATTTCGTGGCACAGGGAATAGATCTTTCCATTGCCCCAAATAGTTCCCCACCTAATTCCCCCCCTAGGAGGTCAGTTGGCTCTCTCTGCCAACCAGTGGAAATCAATTACCTCAGACGCATGGATCCAAGAGACTATAAGATCAGGTCTCTCTCTGGAATTCCATGCCACACCTTCAAACTTTTTTAGGCAATGTCCTGTCTCAAGGGATCCTACAAAAAGGACCCTTATGGAGACCGCAATTCAGCACTTGCTGGAGATCCACACTATTTGACCTGTACCGTGCGATCAACAAGGACAGAGATTTTATTCTCATTTATTTGTGGACCCAAAAAATTCAGTGGTGGTGGTGGTGGTGAAGGCAATCCTGCATCTGAAACGCTTGAACTATTTTCAACCTGCAGAAGGTTCAAGATGAGTTCCCTACAATCCATCCTCCTGAGTATCAGTCAGTCTATACCTCTATACCTCCTGAGTATATATACCTCTATAGATTTAACAGAGGCGTACCTCCACATCCCTATAAGGGACAACCATAAGAAAGTTCTTGCAATTTTGTTATTCTGGCTGCTATTATGAATATAGGGCCTTATCATTTGGTTTAGTCTCAGCCCCTTGAACTTTTACTAGAATTCTAGCAGTGTTGGCGGCACACCTTAGGAACAAGCTAGTCTGCTTCCAGTGTTATCTTGATGACATTCTAATTCTATTGTCATCCCACCGGCAGGCAGTACTAGACACTCAATCAACAATCCAGGGACTCCAGGAACACAGTTTTTCCATTAATTGGAGAAAAAGTCACTTAACATCCACCACCCCATTATTACATCTGGGCTCCATTATTAACAGTAAAGGAGGAGATGTTCCTCTCCCTGGACAGACTATCTAGTATCAAGGAATTGGCCAAAACTATCAGAACTTTTAAGTGGGTATCTTTAGCCCAGTTGTCTAAATTACTAGGAAAAATTATCTCATACATCTTTAGTTTTCCCTGGGCCCGCCTTCATGCTAGAACCCTACAATGGTTCCTGCTCTCTTACCAAAGATCAGGAAGGAGCAATTCCATAACCAAAGTTGTTGTTCCAACAAGGGTCCTTCTTTCACTCCATTAGTGGACCACAACAAATGTCTCCAAGGGTTGTACCTTCAGGGAACCACACCGGCAGATGGTCACCACAGATGCCAGTCTATTTGGATGGGGCGCATACTGCCAGTCTCAGGTAGCACAGGGTCGCTGATTCCCAATGGAACACACTGCAGTATCGACTAGCTAGAACTGAGGGTTATCCATCTGGCCCTCCACAAATTTCAACCAGAGATTTAGGGACAGCATGTCCTCCTCACAGACAAGGTGGTTGCAAAGGCCCACTTAAACAGGCATGGGGGGCATGCATTCAAAATCACTCATGAGAGGGGCAGAGAGACTATGTTGATGGGCAAAGAGACACCTAGTTTCCATCAGAGCGGAACATATCTCGAATTAGTTCAATATCTAGGCATATTGAGCAGGGCCACTGTCGACCATTCCGAATGGTGCCTGCACCCAAGACTGTTCCAGGAGATGTCACATTGGTTCAACCAACCGACCTGGACCTATTTGCCTCGCCCCTCAATGCACAGCTCCCAGGGTTCTTTTCAAGATTTCCAACACAAGGAGAGGAGGGAGTAAACGACCTATGCTGCCACTGGCTCGGGGTCTTCTATATGCCTTTCCTCCCCTCCCATTGATTCCCAAGGTCTGGAAAATCCTTGAGGAGAAAGCAGAACTGTTGCTGGTCATACCATGCTTACCCAGATATCTGTGGTTTGTGGATCTTAGGGATCTATCGATCACAGATCCATGGAAAATCCCGCTGGAAAGAGTCTCACTCACACATCCGGATCCACAATGGCTACACCTAGCCATATGGTGCTTGAGCGGAGATTCCTGAAAGCCAAGAAAATCTCCAGAAAAGTCATCTCAATGATCCAATCAGCCAGATGTCTGTCCATGAACCATATATACAATGCTACCTGGACTATGTCTGCAGGTGGTGTGATAAGGTGAAGATAGATCTCACCATTGGTGGCACAAATACTCATTTCTGCTCTGAAAATCAGAATATTTACAATATTACAATATTTACAGTATGTGTGTGTTCACATCTGGTTTGAAAAGAGTTACAGTTGCGGGGGGGGGGGTTAGTAGAAATCTACTTTTTTAAACCAAATACAAGTAGTCCTTGCTTAATGGCCGGTTGCTTGGCAAGTGTCCTAATATTTTTGACTGACCTCCCCAGAGCTACTTGACCTGTTTTGGAGTTTTGACAGCCATGCACACACATACACACACACTCCCTTCTAACCCTTCTGGAGGAGGTCATTGGATTAGAATTGGCAAAGCATCTCTGATTAGATTCTAGTAGTGAATAGAATCTAATCAGGGATGTTTTGCTGATTCTTGTTCATTTGTTTTATGTCCGAGTGGAGCGGTGTACCAAATCAATGGGATGAGCCTGAGAGACGGAAAGAGAGAGAGAGAGAAGAAAGAGAGAGGGAAAGAGAGAGAGAGAAGAGAGAAGGAAGAAAAGGGAAAAGGGAAAGAAAGAAAAAGGGACAAAGAAAGAGTGGGGGATGGAGGGAGGGTGGGAGAGACAGAGACAGAGACAGAGACAGAGAGACCTGATGCATCAGATTGAAATGAGGTCCAGTTTAGAGGCCCTTTCCCATATTGAAACATCTTTGCCAGCACATTGAAACATCTTTGGCTTCTATTAATTAAAGGTTTTGTGGATGAAACATGGCCAAGACTATCAGGAAGCTCTCACATTTTGTTGAGGCTTAAACAGGATCCATTGGACCAGACCTCCACCATAAAAAATTACTTTTCCCCAATGTATTACAGTGCCAATTTTGAAGAAGGCAAAACCAAAATGTACTGGAAAATTACAAGAACACACACAAACACCCTCCCTTCTAATCACCTGGAGCAGGTGATTGGAGTAGAATAGATATCTCATATTTCTCCTCCCTCCCTCCCTCCTTCTTTATTTCTTTTTCTTTCTGTCCCTTCCTTCCATCCCCCCTTTCTTTGTCCCATTTTCTTTCTGTCCCTTTTCTCTTTCTCTCTCTCTCTTTCCCTCTCTCAAGTCCACCCCATTGACTGTGATCAGACGGTGGTAGGCAGGGTTGGCTGGCTGGCTGGTGCTGGTAGCGATGGCGGGCGAGAAAATCTGAAATGAGTGCATACGTGCTACATAAGGAGTGACTGGGCGGGGCGGGCGGGAAATGCTGTCAGTGATTGTTGCGCATGTGCGCAATGTCACACATTCATAATTAGGACTGACAGCAGAAAATGGAGGAGCGGAGGGAGGGGACAGGGCCAGCCAGGAGCCCTTTTTGCCGGTTCTTCAACCTACTGGAACGGTAACAACCAGTTCTTGCAAACTGGTAAAATCTCATCCCTGAATTGTGCCCTGCGAGGGGCCCACCTCCAGCACCCGCTTGCCACCTCTTAGCGCCCCCCTGCCAGTCCCCTTGCCTCTTACTGCCCCCTAAGACATCTCAGCACCCCCCCAGGGGGCGATACTTTGGGAACCACTGGTTTAGACCCAACTTTCTTCCCAAAATTAATTCGGCTTTCCATCAAGCACAGGATTTGATACTCCCCAACTTCTGCCCTAGACCAGCCCACGCTCTAGAGTGACAGTGACATCTCTCAGATGTAAGACGTGCCCTCTGAATTTACATTGACAGGACTGCATCATTCAGGAAGATGAAGGCCCTTTTTGTCTCCTTTCAGTCTTCTACTCAAGGCAGAAAAGTAATTTCATCAACAATTGGTAGGTGGCTGAGAGCCATGATTGCAAAGACTTATGAAACACAGTCATTGCCTGTGCCTACAGGTTTTACTGCACACTCAACTAGGAGTGCTGCAACATCAGCAGCTTGGGCTACTCAAGCATCAATTGATGAGATTTGTAGGGCAGCGACTTAGGTATCACCATTGCCTTTCATAAGGCACTGTAACCTGGACATTTTTGCTTCTGCTGAAGCAGCCTTCAGCAGACAGGTCTTACAACAAATGCATACATAGATAGGGGACTCCAAACCAGACAGAGACCCTCCCGTAGGATACTTTGGTATGTCCCATGCCTGGATGCTTGGAACAGTTCTCAGGAGAAGGGGCATTGGTTCTTATGACACACCGATAAATATTAGCACACTTGCCAAGCAGCTGTGAAGAGCTTCCAGCCCCACCCAGAATCCGTCTGAGTCTGGATCCAATCCTGCCAAGACTATGAGCAATGGTGAAGGAGAACAGTGATGAACTTATCATTTAGACTTCGCCAAAACTGGGAACACTTGGGAGGAACTCCAAGGAGGAGGAGGAGTGTCCTCAGAAATCAGCTCAGCCTATTGAATGACAGATGGAGCACTTCCCATGCCTGGATGCTCTTCACAGCTCACAGAGAATGGGCTTGTCAAGTAAGAACCAACACCTCTTTTACTGGAATATTCCCTAAGTTCAATTATGCTCCTAGTGAATATTTGGATATCCAGATAGCAGCAACAGGGAACTGGCTTGGTAATGGCTTCTTCCAAGAGATTTTTTTTTTCTTTACTTCCTACTCTACTTTACAATCCTAGGATTTCCTGATAGTAATCAGATATTAACCAGGGCTGGATTTCTTAGCTTTGTTCCAGATCAGCTGAGATCAGCAAGGTGGTCCCTCTGCAATGTCTATACCAGTATAGTATAAAGTAAGCAATGTGCACTGAGAAAATAAAACACAACTGTAGATTGCACATATGTATTAATGTAGTAGGCAAAATGTTCTTAGTTCTTACATTCTTTGTAAGTTCATTATGTTGGAACCCTGATGGCACAATGGTTAGAACAATTAATGCAAACTCCATCTTTCTGAGGTTGGTAAAATGAGGACCCAAATCGTTAGAGGCAATATACCAATATTGAAAACCTCTCAGAGAGTATTGTAAAGCACTATGGAGCGATATATAAGTCTAAGTGCTATTGCTATGCTGTTCACTTTATTAATACATCATTGTTATTCCTTCCATCTATGAAGTTGAATGATTCTGGTTGAGTTTGGGAATGATCACAGCCAGTTTTATTTTTATTTATTTATTTTGATTTGTCAATTGCTTACAAGATAATAGGTATAAGTATATACATAGTTATGAATACATGAAATGGGTAAATATAAGAAAAATAAAAGAAACAATAGGACAGAGACGGTAGGCACGTGGGTGTGCTTATGCATGCCCCCTACAGACCTCTTAGGAAAGGGGTGAGGTCAATAGTAGACAGTCTAAGGTTAAAGTTTTGGGGGGTTTGGAGAAGAAACCACAGAGTCAGGTAGAGTATTCCAGACATTGACCACTCTGTTGCTGAAGTCGTATTTCCTGCAATCAAGTTTGGTGCGGTTAACCTTGAGTTTGTATCTATTGTTTGCTCTTGTGTTGTTATGGTTGAAGCTGAAGTATTCATTGACAGGTAAGTCATTGCAATGTATGATTTTATGTTCCATACTTAGATCAGACCAAACACGGCATAATTCAAGTTTTTCTAGGTCTAGAATTTCAAGTCTGGTGGCATAAGTTATTCTACAATGAGTAGAGGAGTGGAGAACTCTTCTTGTGAAATATTTCTGGACTTTATGAACTGTGCTAATATCAGATAAGTAATGTGGTTTCCAGACTGATGAACTGTATTCGAGTATTGGTCTAGCAAATGTTTTTTTTTTAAACAAATTTTATTGATTTTAAAGACAAACAACCCATCATTAACCATTAAATACATAAAACCTCTTTCCATTATTAATTTTACAAGTCAAGTAAAATATTATTTTATGCAACATAATTCTGTTTTACACCGTTTCAATATAAACATATAGATATCTCTGAACAAATTTCTCATTATTTCTCTTTTCGTATTCAATTTCATTGTTATTATTATTATTTTCTGTATTTATCCAGTTTATAATCATCATCTTCATTACTCTGACTTGATTACCATTATTCTCATCCAACATTCCTCCAAGGTTTTATTAATTCTCAAACAAAACATAGACACACAAAACACAAAAATAGAAAACTTCTTTTAAGAAAGTAGTTTGGCCCCAGATTACCTCTCTTTGTATGGACTTCAATTAAATTTGTGCTCATCTTGTATACCATTACCTGTCTTATTTACCATTCTATATCTTCTATATAACTTTTCCCCGCTTTTCGTTCTTCTTATTTCTATTTTATTTAATTCATTTTAATTTAAATCATTATATTTGTATTTTTTGTCCATTCTTTCCAGATTATCCATTTATCTCATTCCCTATAGTAAAAAAAAAAAAGAAGAATTTCTCCTGAAATCACTGATCAGAGTATGATGCCTTTCTATCCTCCCCCTAAATTAATATTTAAAATAACACCTGAAACCCAATCTGATTCTGCTTAGTACATTCTACCTACTAACCTTTAAAGAGAAAAAATAATAAATTCATAATAATTAATATAATTAGATAATAAATCTAAATATTAAATCTTATAACATTCCGATTGTCTATTTCAAAAAACAAGTGCTACAATTTTATTAAATTTTAAAATCTATCATTACTAAACATTTCAATATTTTAATCTTTTATTAATTCTTATAACATTCTAGTTTTCTATTTCTAATACATAATACCATCTTATGTACCTTGTAGAATCTTTTTTTTTAAAGAAATTATACCTTTCCCTTTATCCCTAAAAAAAAAATCCTTTTTTCCCATCTTGTTTCATACCTTTGTGGCTTTCCCCTCCCTTTTCCCTTCCTTTCTTATCCTCCCTGGCCTTTTTATCCCCCCCCCTAACCTCCACCTTTTTAGCTTTCCCTCTGTTGTAATCCTTTCCCCTTTTGCTCAGTAACATTGAGTTGGTTTTGCATCTTATTTTTTCCTTTCTTAAGTGTTTCTTTAAGTCTTAAGTCCTTCATTTTCCTTCCTTCCTTTCTCCTTTCTCTCAGTTAATTTTTTAGATTCACTGAAGATGGCGTCTTCTTCTTCTTTTTCTTCTTCTCCTTCTATTTCCTCCATCTGTTGCTGTGTTTGCTGATAAATAGCAAGCGCCATTTCAAAAGAAAGGAAAGCTTCTTTACAGCGTCCTTACTTTCTTGATATTCCTTTCTAAGTTCATCATCAGATAAAGCCATTCTTTGTTCTTCTTAGAGCAACCAAAATGTTTCAAAAGTTAAAACAATTCCTCAAAGTCCCAGAGATATCAATCAGTCCAAACAACACACAAAGTTCTCACTTTCTCTTCCTGGGGTGGTATCAGTAAAAGGGAAAAGAAAAAAAGCCCAATCTCTATTTTACAGCCTTGTTGCAATCAATTTCTAGTCTCTATATATATAGTCAGTCCTCTCCCTTCCCACTTATAACAAGAAGCCAAGTTTTTACCTTTTATAAAGAACAACAGGTTTCTCAATGGCCATTTGTTGATTCCATAGGGAAGGAGGGTAAACTTTCCTTTCAGCACCTCAATTTTGCCGCTTGAAATCCTCCTCTGGAAACCAAGTATTTTTCAAAAAGTCATAGTTCTCAGGATTAAATGCCTCTTAAAGTCCTGGATCAGCCAAAAAACTTTCTCTTGAAAACTTTCTCCCCTCTTCCTCCTGCTCAGTCTTACCCAGCTGCCGGCTTCTTTGTGGTGGCCATTACAGACCGCCACTTGATCGCCTTGAGAAAAGGGGGTTTTGCCGGCTGGGGAGGGAGTCTACAACACCCCCAAACCCCTCACCAGCTCCCCCTATCTTCGGCTGCCTCTGCAGGGCAGCCTTAGCCTCCAAACCCATCCAGATTGGAGGCACCAAAACGGCTAGCACGGCAGGGATCACGCAGGATCACGGAACCCTGCCGCTGGTGAAGCCGACAAACCGGAAGTTTTTGGTCTAGCAAATGTTTTGTATGCTCTAGTTAGTAGTGTGATATTACCAGAGAAAAAGCTATGTAAGATTAATGGTAATGCATTTTTGGCGATGCAATTACAGTGGGCTCTAGCACTTAGATCATTAGAGATGAGTATTCCGAGGTCCTTTACAGAGCTTGGATCATCAACAAGGTCTTGATTATTCAGCTTGTATTTTATTTTCTGATTTTTTTTGCCAATATGTAAGCCAGAGCATTTATTTGTTGAGATTTGAAGTTGACATTTGTTTGACCATTCTGATACATAGTCAAGATCTTTTTGAAGGGTAGCAGTATTGTATATGGTATTAAACAGCTTTATATCATCAGTGAAGAGAACACAGTTGCTCTTGAGATGATCACAGAGGTCATTTATGTAGAGTATGAAGAGAACATTGCTTTGGGGGACACCACTGTTGGCAGGTACAGAATTTGATAGGTCACTCTCAATTTTGACCATTTGTTGTCTGTCTGACAGGAATGCTTCTATCCAGTTATGCAGTTGTCCAGAGATACCATAAGATTTTAGTTTTAGGAGTAGTTTGTCGTGTACCACTGAATCAAAGGCTTTACAGAAGTCTATGTAGATTGTGTCTATTGTTTTGCCCTGAACGAGTTGTGTAGTCCAAATGTTTTTGCAGTGGAAGAGTTGCAGATTACAGGATAGTTTTTTTCTGAAACCAAATTGTTTATTAGAGAGTAGGTTGTTTGTCTCTAAGTGGAGGATAATGGATTGGTTAATAATTGATTCCATGACTTTACAGGTGATGCAGCATAAGGAGATTGGTCTGTAATTTTCAACTAGGCTGTGGTCTCCCTTTTTGAAGATGGGGATGACCATGGCTTGTGACCATAGGTTAGGCAAGGAGTTGGTCCTGAAAGATTTTCCAAAGATTATGCTTAGAGGTTCTACTATGGCAGTGGATAGCTTTTTTTAAGAAGTAGGCACATATTCCATCCAGTCCAATATATAGAGATAGTTTTAGATTGCGTAGTGCTTTTTCAACATTGTCTTCTGTAAAATCGATATGTATTAGATCATTGTAATTTTCTATGGTTCAGCTAGGAAATACTGGGCATGATCCATTGCTGTTTACAAATACTGAGCCAAAGAATGTGTTAAAGAGGTTGGCTTTAATGGTGTCGTCATTGCAGTCTTTACCATTAGGTCCTTTCAGGAGTGGGATGGACCTTGAGTCTTTTAGTTTGTTGTTTACAAAATTGTAAAAAGCGCGGGTGGAATTGGTGTGTAGAAAGTTTTCCCCTTTTTTAATGTGATAATTGGTGCATTCAGTCTTTTATCTGGTGGCATAAATTTTTGTATCAGCTTTTGAAGTTGGCAACGTGACCAGATTTGTTTTTCCGCCAGAGTGATATCTTTTTGGATTGAAGTTTCCTTATTGTTATGGATAATCTGTTTTTTTTTTTTTTTTTTTTTGGCAGTTGCTGTTGGTACATATAGTTTGATGACTCTTTTGACTTCAAGTAAAAATATGTTGTAATGATCTTCAGCAGTATTGCATCCAGTGAATAGAGATTGCCAATCAAGGGATGAGAGATCGTTGTCTATAAGATCATAGTAGCCTTTTTTTAAGTTATAATTGGGGATTACATCATTGAGATGATTTTTGTGTGGGCGTATGTTGAGACAAAAGTCAAATCATATTGTGGTTATTGTTGGAAAAGGGTTCTTTAGTTTGTATTCCGCAAATTAAATTCAAACTATTGCAGAAGATGAGATCCAGACAGTTGTTCAGTCTAGTATTGTTGGTTACTAGTTGTTCCAGTCCCAGATTTGTAACAGCATTGTAGAAGGTTGCATGTATGCCTTCAGTTATACATTCGTTTAGGGTCCAATTAATATGAGGTAGATTGAAGTCACCAAGAAGGATAAAAACATGGGCAGGATGTTGCCCATGTTAGCAGTGAATTTAGCTTGTTTACATGTTCGATGTCATAATCAGGTGCTCTGTAACATAGTAAGAATCAAAATGTGATATTTAAGGATAGTTCACACATGATGGTCTCAAGAAGAGCAAGCTCCTGGGTAACTTGGATGTTTTTTTAGATGTAAGGACTTTTTATAGAAGATAGCAACACCACCTCCTCTACGAATTTCACGATCTGATTGGTAAACATGATAGTCTCTTACTGTGGTAATGGAGTCAGGGAGAGATTGATTGAGCCATGTTTCACAGACAAATATGATGTTGAATTTAGCCATATTTAGTAAGAGGAGAAATTCAGGTATTTTATTCACAAGGCTTCTTGCATCGAGTAGCTTGCATTTAAGGCCAGTTGTAGTTGGAATTGAGGTAGTTAGGGGCGTGCGTGCCTAGTCTTAGGTGATGGTGGATTGGTTGAAGTAGGGTTGTGGTTGAAAGTTAAAGCTGAGTTGCAGGTTGTGTGACTTACTTTTGATACAGTCAGCACGGAAGTCAATGTACAGGTCCTTCTCTCCATTGTCTAGACATTTTTTGAATTCTGTGCAGAATACATGGGAATGGGCACGTTGCTGTATAGTTAGGTCAGGGCGAGAATGGAGGTTCTTATGGTTGCTTTTTGGCAAGTGAATTTATAGTAGAAATAAATTTACGTTTGCTTGATTTATTTTTGCAAATGAGCCTGCAGAAGGGTGGGGCCACAGAGCTGTCTGTTTTTGGGCTCTCGGTCAATGCAGGAAATGTCAAGTATTTCATCAGGAGAGATGGTTGATGCTTGATAATCACTGATGATGTTTTGGACAGTTTTGGACAGTTGTGATGTCATCATTGTCATTGATGTCCTCTAAACCAAATAAGATGGCATTTGGACACTTCCGTTTGCACTCAACAGCTTCTCTGATGAGGATTAGGATATCATTATTTGTATGATTTATGTTTTTTGTGGATTGGGTTGTGGATTAGGTTGTGATTGTTGGGTAGAGATGTGGTTTGTAGCTATTGGATGTTCAGGTTTTTGTGTTGTGTCTTTTTTTTCAAGGTTGGATAATCTTTCTTTTAAGGTGTCCAGGGATGCTACTGTGGTGTCAAGGGATTATATTCGTGTTTCTATGGTATCAACTCTTTCAAACAGATCCAATTTGGGTCTGCATGATTTGCAGAGGTATGGAAACTCATAGGATAATTCTAGGTATTGAATCATTTGCTCGGGTAATCCAAAGAGTCATGATGAGCGTATTTCTTACATAGAGAACATTTGATGGAATTTTCATTATCCTTTAGAGTTTTATAACATTTAAGGCATGTGTAGGAGTCTTGTGGTTCATTGGTGGGGATTACTTTCTCTTTAGGTTGTGGTTTGGCATTGGATTTTTTTCTTGGCATGGTAGGTTTGTTGAGATGGTACGTTGATTAAATTAATTAATGGAACAATTTTGGGCAATCAATATAGCCAATATCACGCCAATCAATCAGTTGCAATAATCTCTCTAGTCAAATAATTTTGCTAAGCAACAATCAGCCTAATCAATTAATTACACTAATTGCTAATCAATTAATTACACTAATTGTTAATTAATTAATTACACTAATTAATCACACTGTTCAATTAAATTCACTAAATCACTAATTTTACTAATCAATTAAATTATATGAATCGATCTTTTAAACTAATCAGTAATCACACCATTTTCACTAAACACTCTAATCACACTAATCAATTAAAACAATAAAAATTAAACCATCATCTAGCCATTGATAAAAAAGATCCCAAATTTCATAAAATTGTTTATCCTCTTGCTCTTTAATTTCAAATGTCAATCTGCTCATCTCAGCACATTCCAATATTTTCTTAATAATTTCTTCCTGTAATGGTATTTTCTCATTCTTCCAATTTTTAGCAAATACAATCCTAGCCGCTGTTAATACATTTACAATCAGGTACTTCAAATCTTTACTATATATATCAGGTAAAATTCCCAATAAGAAGATCTCTGGTTTCAAGTCTATGTGTTTCTTTGTCATTTTTTCCAACCACATGCGAATTATAGTCCAATATTATCTAGCATCCTCACAAGTCCACCACATATGGTAATACGAGCCAGGTATCTGATGACATTTCCAGCATTTTTCAGATTTGTTCTTAAACATTCTTGCTATTCTTGTCGGGGGAAAGTGCCACCTGTAAAACATCTTATACAAGTTTTCTTTATATGCTGTTGACATTGTCATTTTATAATTTTGAGACCACAATTTCTGCCATTTCTCTAGATCAATCCCATATCCAAAATTCTTCCCCCAAACAATCATAGTTTCTTTGACTTGTTCTTCCTCTAATTTCATTCCCAGTAAATAACCATATAATTTTTTAATCACCTTCTCATCAGTACCCATCAAGATCTTATCTAAATCAGTCTGCTTATCATAGAATCCCTCCGTTTTAGAATCTTCATCATACCTTGAATGTATTTGCGCATATGAAAACCAATTCATCCTTATACCTTGTTCCTCTAAGTTTTGGATCGATTTAAGTTCACCCTTTTCATCCAAGAGTTCCCCATATCTAACTGTTTGTTCCTTCTTATAAATTATAGGATAGGAAAATGCTTCAATAGTCGATAACCAAACTGGAATTTTCAAATAACATTGTCTTTTTATCTTCTCCCAGTTTAACCACAAAGACTCCCGCATATAATGTCTTCTAAAATAACCCTGTGTTTTAGTTCCCTTATACCATAAAAAAGCATGCCAGCCCAACAGCAAATCATGCCCTTCTAATGTCAACAATCTATGCTTTCTTAATGTTATCCATTCTTTAACCCACATCAAATTTGCAGCTTGATAATACAATTCCCAATTAGGCAGGCCAAAACCTCCTCTTATTCTAGCGTCTTGCAAAAGCTTTAGCTTTATTCTTGCTTTTTTACCTTGCCATATAAACTCCAACATGATTTTATTTAAATCTTCAAAATAGTCTTTTCCAAGCCTAATTGGTATTGTTTGGAAGAAAAATAAAATTCTAGGTAGAATATTCATCTTGATTGTTGAAATTCTCCCTATTAATGACAATTGCAAGTTTTCCCACTTCTTCAAATCTGTAGCTATCTGTTGTTTGAGTTTAATATAATTATTCTCTTTTAATGTGCTACATCTTGCTGTCAAATATATCCCCAGATACTTAACCCTATTTGTAGTTTGGATTTTCAAAAGATCTGCCAGTTCTTCTCTTTGTCTCAATAGCATATTCTTTGTCAAAATCTTTGTTTTATCTTTATTTATTTTCAAACCAGCCATCTCACTATATGTCTCTATCTTTTCCAATAACCTTGGAGCTGTTTCTAACGGGTCTTCCAGAATAAAAGCTAAATCATCAGCAAAAGCTTGTAGTTTAAATTCTTCCTTCTTAATTTTCATTCCTTTTATACTTTTATCATCCCTAATATTTCTATTCAACACTTCCAAGGTCAACACAAATAGCAAAAGAGATAGGGAACACTTGTGCCTTTTCTTATATTAATAAAATCTGTAAGTTCCCCCTCCATCATTACCTTTGCTGTCTGTTTATTATATATGGCTTCGATTGCTTGAATAAATTTTTTAGCAAAACCCATCTGTTCCAATAGTAATAACATAAATCTCCAGTTCACGTTGTCAAATGCCTTTTGAGCATCTAAAAATATCAAAGCCATTTGCTTTTCAGGATGAGCCTCATAGTATTCCAAAGTATCCAAAATTACTCTCATATTGTCTCTGATTTGTCTCTTTGGCAGAAATCCATTTTGATCTGGGTGAATAAAATTATTTAAATATTTTTTAAGTCTTTCTGCTAAAATTGAAGCAAAGATTTTATAGTCTGCATTCAATAAGGAGATGGGTCTATAGTTCTTAATTTGCAGTGGGTCAGCCTCTTCTTTTGGAATAAGTGTGATATAAGCCTCTGACCATGTTTTGGGCATCATCTTCTTTAACATAACTTCATTCATGACTTCTGACAATGGGATACTCAATGATTCTTGAAATGTTTCATAAAATTCTGCCGGGAACCCATCTGGACCCGGTGCTTTCCCATTGTTTTGTCTCTTAAATGCTTCATTTAATTCCATCATTGTTATATTGCTTTCTAACATTTCTTCAGTCTCTTTAGGTATCTTCGGTAAATTAGCATTCTGTAAATATTGTTTGACTTTTTCCTCATCAATATTCTCTTGTTTATATAGTTGCCCATAAAAATCTCGAATAATTTCCTTTTTCTCCTTATTACCATAACAAACTTGGCCTTGATCATCTATTAACTTCAATATTGTTCTTGATTCCTTCTCCTTTCTCAATTTATATGCTAGCCATCTACCTGGTTTATTCGCATCTGCAAAGTAATTCTGTTTAGAATTTCTGATTTTCTGTGCCAATTCTTCTTTCTCTATTAATTCCATTTTATGTTTAATTACATCCAGCTTCAATTTAATATCTTTTTTCTGTGGCATTTTCTGTAATTCTTTTTCAAGTCTTTTATACTCATCTTCCAAGGCCTTAGAAGCTTGCCTTTTCCTAATATTCTTTTTTCTTGTATAATCTATTATCAGACCTCTAGCATATGCCTTCATTGTATCCCAAATATTCTGCGTTGAAGTATCTTCTTTTTTATTTTCTCTGAAAAAAAAAAGCCAATTCCTTCTCCATCCATTGTATAAAATCTTTCTCATTTAAAATAGTATTATTTAATGTCCATCTCAATCTTTTTTTTTGTCCCTTCCATTTAATTGTCATTGGGCTATGATCTGCCCAAGTACTTGTTTCAATATTTGTTTCTTGAATATTGGATATTAATTCTGTTGATATCCAAATCATATCTAATCTGGACCATGATAAATGTCTATTTGAATAAAAAGTATATTGTTTAGCTTTAACATTTCTTTCTCTCCAAATATCTTTTAAAGATAGTTCGTCTGTCATTTTAAAAAAAAGATTTAGGGAGAGCCTTTCTATTTTGCTTGGTTGTTGTTGCTATATAGTCCAATTTATTGTCCACAATTCCATTAAAGTCTCCCATCATAATTATATTAACATAGTCCAGTCCAGTTATTTTCATGTGTAGCTTTTTATAAAACTCTTCTTGTTTTTCATTCGGAGCATAAATTGCAATCAAGAGTATTTTTATATTATTGTCCATTATTTCCACCATTAATACTCTTCCATCTTCATCAGTGTAGATCAGTTTTGCTGGGATAGCCTCTTTAATGTATAGAACCACTCCTCTTTTCTTACATTGAGTCAAAGAAGTAAATATTTTCCCCAATTTTGGCTGTATTAACAATTGTTCATGTTGTTTTTTAATATGAACTTCTTGTAGACAAATTATATCAAATTTTAATTTCTCTAATTTATGAAAAGTTTTCCTTCTTTTAACCGCTGAATTAAGTCCATTTATATTCATTGTAATCAGTTTTCTTTCTTCCATGATTATGCTTTATATTTAGGTCTAACAGCTCTCGTGGATCTCATTTCACGCTGTTCTTTACTGTCCACCTGCCCACCTACAGCTCCTTTCTCTTTTTCAGTCTCCAGTTGTTCCTCTTGAAACTCAATTAATGAGACCTCTTTCTCTGCCTCCTCTCTTCTTCTTCCAAAAAATTCTGCATGGAAAAGTTCTGCTTTCTCAATTGAATCAATTCTATGTCTCTGCTCTTGCCACGTAAACATTAATCCTTCTGGAATCAGCCATCTATAATTCACTTCGTTTTCCAGTAGCATTTTGGTCAGAAATCGATATTCTCTTCTCATCTCTCACTCTTCTGGGTATTTGTTTTAAAACCACAATCTCTTTACCTTTGTATTTCAATGTTTTCTCTCTTACCACTTGTAATATTTGTGTTTTGATGGATTTTTTGGTAAATCTAATATGGACTTCCTTTGGTAATTTATTTCTCATTGCATATCTTGTATAAACTCGATATACCTCATCTACTCCATCCATCATCTTTTCCTCTGTAATTTCCACAGCATCTGCCAAAATTTCTATCATTATCGCAGCCAAATTTTCTCCTTTTTCCTCTTCTATATTTTGAAATCTAAGATAAAATTCTGACCTTTCCATCTCCCATCTCAACATCCCATTTTTTTCTTGTTCAACCACTGTTAATCGACTGTCAATATTTCCAATCTTCTCCTCTCTTTGTTTTCCTTCTTCCTCAATTTTTTGGAATCTCTCCTCATACTTCCCCATCATTTGTTTAATATTTTCCACTTTTTCATCAGTCTTCTCTATTCTTTGTTCAATGATGTCTGATTTTATCTTGAGATCTTGGATTCCTTGCATAATCATCTGTAAAGTTACTATTTCTTGTTCTTTATTTTGCTTCAACATTGTCTGAATTAAACGTTGTCCTCCAGCTGGTGGGGAAGCAGAGGTAAAAGTAGAAATGCCAACTGGTATTGGTTTCCTGCTCATTTTAATGCCTCCAAAGCTTCAAATTCTTTTTGACTTTTAATCCAACTGGTAGAATAGTCAATTATAATTAAAAAAAAAAAAAAAACAATAGCAAAAGACCCAAAACCAAAGAAGAAAAAGGAAAAAAGAAAGAAGAAAAATCTTCAGGTTCTTCTTGACCCTAATCCAATTACAAAGTAGTCCACCATAAAAAAAGAAAAATAGAAAGGAAAAAACCAAACAAACCCAAAAATGATATTATTGATTAAGAGCAAAAAAAGAAAAAAGAAAAGAAAAGAAAAAAAGAAATTCCTTCAGGTTCTTCACACCTTAATCTCAATAATCAAAAAAGAAAAACAAAGTTGGTCCAAAAACGTGGATAGAAAAAGCAAAGAAGTCCCAATAAAAATAAAGAGAAAAAAAGAAAAATAAAGAAAAAACTCTGAGACTTTCCCTTTAAAATAAAAGGCAAAAATAAGAATATTACTAGAATTGAGATTTGCAAAAAGGCTGACAATAATAGAATATTTAGAATGCTAAACAGTAAGGAATATCTTTATTTTGCTATTATTTTGTTATTTGACATTATATTTATAAAGGGTTTTTTAGGATTGATTTGATATGATTATATGATTTGTTATAGAGTAAACTGGTTTAAAGTATTGTTAGCTCATAAAGCATGAATGATTAAAAATATAGTCAAAAACTTCTTTTTTTAGTGATATTAGGATATATAAGTTTGGATTGACAATATGAGTTGTTATGTAACATAATTGTAATTGAGACCACAGAATGAATGCACAAAAATGATGAACGAACTGACACACTGGATGTACATATGAGAGTTGATGTTTTTATGTTTTGTTTGTCTTGTTTGTTTGTAGAAAATTAATAAAATCTTTTTCAAAAAAAAATTAAACCATTAATAAATTATTTTATAGAAATTGATTATTTAATGATTGATATCGGTAATGAGGCAGAAAAGTTGTAAGTTTTGAGGTAATGAATTAATCAGTGTTTGGTTAAAATAATGAGGTAGTATTGAGAGTCTGCAAGGAAAGGGCTAGTTGTTTTCCTAGCAGCTGTGATTTACTGGGTGGGAGGAATTTATTGCTCTGATGGCTTCTGCTATTACGCTGTAAACAATAGGCTGTAACAGGATGTTCGAAAGCATGTTGGATTATTGAAAGAGAGCAAAACTCGCTGAATTAAAACACTTTATTTACAATCAATATGTCTCTGAATTGTTTTCCAATAGTTTCCCAAAGTTCTTCAAGTTGAGTATAGTAAAAATATAGTCCAGAAATTTGGGTTAACCAATCCAATCTGTCCTTTACTTTTAAAGTTACTTCTAGCTGCAATATCTTTTTTTTTCTTTACTAAATCTGACAGTCACTCCTGATCATTAATCGCAGCTAATTTCCTCCTTTGAGTCCTACTTTCCAAGGAAAATTCCACTGCAGAAATTGGAGTGATTCTTACCAAGACTAAGCACACTGTTACAAGATCTTTCCTTTCTTTTTCATTTCCATCTTAGCTGCCTTCCCGGCTTCGTTTCAGCCATGCTAGCAGTTCTCTTTTTAGTTCAGATGGAGGGGTTTTCTTTGGGTCAGTCGAGGAGACTCTCCTCTCCTCGCGACCACTGAAGCGACCATCCCTCTGCATTTACCACCTGTCCAGGGTGACTTTCAGCTCCTAAGAGCCTCAGGGCTTGAAGAAATAGGTGGGACTTCACAGAGCTGCCACTCGTCCGCACCGCTTCATTGCTTCCTGACAAGATACCAAGAACAAGTTGAAATGTAGATTGGAAAAATTTGTTCTCTGTATGTAAAGTCATGCTTTCTGATAGAGCAGGGGTCTCCAACCTTGGCTCCTGGAAGCCTGGCGGACTTCAACTCCCAGAGTTCCACAGGCTGTGGAATTCTGGGAGTTGAAGTCCGCCAGGCTTCCAGGAGCCAAGGTTGGAGACCCCTGTGATAGAGGAATCCCAGGGAACAGGACTCATTGACAAATCTAATCTGATAATATTGCGCAAGTTTTTAGGGAAGTAACTATTATGCTACCATCACAACTTCTGTTTTCATTCTAGTTCTCTTTTCCCTTTGTATACTTTCAAGTTGTGCATTTGGAGAGATCGTGCAAGGGCTTTTGGGGGTGGAGAGCACTCTACAAACTAAGATTGCTTTGTTTTGAATTTTATCTTGCTGTGATCATTTTGCCAGTTGGCTTCAGTCACAGCTATCAAAAGATTGAACACATGTTGCATTCATTAACTTTCTTCTGGCTCTGTTCAGTTTTGCAAGTTAGACAAAAGCATTATCATATTAAATGAACTGTTGTGCAGCTGTAATATGAGGTCTCACATTTGTAATGAAATGATAATCTGGAGAGAGCTGCACTTTTCCCCAGTTGGCGATAATGTGCTTTTTAATGGACAACTATGTAACTTCAAAATTACAAAAAGCAATAGAGGATATCTCTCTCTCTCTCTCTCTCTCTCTCTCTCTCTCTCTCTCTCTCTCTCCCCCTCTCTCCCTCTCCCTCTCTCCCTCCCTCTGTCTTCTCAAGTAAAGAAGAGATTGCCTACAGAAATTTCTCTCTCCCACTCCCTGCCTCTTTGTTTTCTGTCAATTTTCTAAGATGCCTCAGCAGAAACTAATCTGACAGTATATACTGTATTTGACCAAAGTATTGCTATATTATGTTAAACGGGGGAATAGCTTCTGGTTACTATCAACATGAGACACCAAATTGTGTATTTACTATTTTTCAGGCCACAAAAGTTTAATAGTTCTATGGTTCATTTTGTTACATCATAACAGATCAATATAGGTGGAACTTGTTTGTCATATCTTGCCTTTTCTGTGCTTCCTTCAAAACAAATATTTTTGTTCTCTAATTGTATCCAGAGGCATACAACACTATTAACTTTGTTGTAATTTTTAGTCTCCCTCCCACAATTATTGTGAAATATTTTACATTGTATTAATCAAGATTATAAATGTTCTTTGACATAACTTTTAGAGGAATAACATAATGTGACCTTATATATGTTATAAAAATGATTACTAGTCATTACTTCCATGATTTGGTGTCAAAAATTCAGCCTTATTTGACAAAGAGGAGCTTAAAATTTAGTTCTTAAAATTTAAACCAAGCATTCTGTTTTGAAACAAGAGAGGTCCTAGATTTTCTTTTAACTGCATATGACGCTTAATAAAGGTTTTATAGAAGTTTTATTATCCTTCCATTTAAAAATACAATAAATTAAACGTGGCATTTGGTAAACTCTTTAATTTCTGGTTTCCATATACTAAATCACAGCAAAATGTATGTTATAATAAATGCCTTTATTACTTATGATGATGAAGTTTAACCACTCCTTAGAGCAATCTCAATTTTCTCTTCCCCCATGTAATACATCCCACTTCAGATTGCTTGCCCCATCTTTTCTTTATTTCTCTCCCTTATACACTCCTTAGTAGTAGTAGGAAAAAGAGAGACTATCTCCTCAATAAGTTAGATCTTTCTTAAAAAAACATTTTACTTCTGTTGTTTGTAGTAGGCCATCTGGACTGGCAGGATTTCCTCAGAATTTAAAAAATGTTATCTGATTTGAAGATCTGGGGATTACTCTGAAAAACTGGGAAAGTAGCAGGAAACATAGACAGAGCTGGCAAGACGGAAGGGGCCTTGTCTTGTCTTGCTTCTGTGTACAATTTTGCTGCTGTGCTCATGAATTTTTGTACTGGCAGAGTTTCTTTTTTGTGAACTGATAATGCCAGTGATTATCTCTCATATCTCAATATTCCAATGGAGGAATTCTGTTCTTATTCTTATATGCATTTTTCACTATCCCGTGAACAAAATATTTATCAGATCAAATGTGTAGCAAGAAAAACAATTTCCACTGGTTTCTTGAAATATATTTTTTTCCTATATCACTTTTATGGAAACTTCAAATGAAATTATTTTTATTAATTAATGTCTGTTATATATTTTGTGAAACAGATAGTAATCTGAAATTCATTCTGGCAGAATGGACATTTCCATCTCATTAAAGAATACTCATATGGAAATTGAATTCATTTCAGTTTAAAATTGACACTTATTTATATGTAAGACTTACTTAGACTACCTTTTGGTAGAAGTTGAAACTTGGGGCAATTTTTTTCTTGAACACAAGGCATGTTTTATGCCATAAAGTTTTGCAGAATATTTCATTATAAACATTATGATTTGAATCATTTGCAGTTTGTATTCCTTTTTAATTTAATATTTATAAAATGTTTTCTCAAAATTAACAGATGCTAAAATATTTCAGTACTAATCTATCTACATATATCATTAGTTTGATGTTTGTAGATGGAGGAAAATTAGCTATTTTATTATTATGTTCATTACATCATTCATTTGAAGCAACTTTGAATGGCTTAAGTAAGAAAAAGATACATAAATATCCAAACAATATACAAATATCCAAAGAATTTTAAATATGACAGTGGATTAAAATTGAAAAAGTTAAAACAGCCAAAAACATGGGTTTGGAAGGGAAATAGGTCAGGTTGTCTTTCTGTTAGCTGTTCTCCTCCAGCTAACAACTTTTCCTTCACTATCCCATGCCAGCCAGCATAACCAAGGCTTTTCCTGAAGACTCAAAGAGTGGCTCTTACCTCCTGTGGCAAGATGTTCCAAAGGGCAGCAGGTGAGGCAAAAAAAAACCACACACACACACACACACACACAACTTCTCTTGGATTCCACCACCCAAAGTTCCTTGGCTGATAGGATCTGCAGTAGGCCTCTTCTGCCAGGACTAGTTGAGTGGGCTGATCCCATTGTGGAAAGATGGTGGGGGTTCACTATCATCAGGATGATGATGATAACCAGTTATACCTCTCTATTCTTGGCTGGGCAGGTGATGCTGTTGCCCTGCTGTCCAAATGCCTAGACATGGCTCATCCTAACTTGTAGAACATCCCGCACAATGTTTCCAGGAGCAAACTGGATAAACCCTATTACAGAAATTTTAGCATTCAGATCTTATGTGGCTAGTATTTGACTATAGACCACACTGTTTAAAAAGCAAACATGTCCATCATCATAAGACGGTGAAAGGATGCTAGTGGCAGAAACAGCAGTAGTAATGAGATTTACAAAGCAGGTCCCAATCTGTGATAAATATTCAGACTTGCTGATTCTGAATAATATTTCTTATTGTTAATATGGCTGCATACTTAAATATTATGTGTAATTCTTTTATTTAAGCTAAATGTTTTTTTTTTAATTGTAAGTGCCTACAATATCTTGAAAGCTGAAGTGGTAGAGTTCCCCTGCATAGGGGAAATGTTTAAACATTTTTCTAATTTAAATTGTGGTTGTCATGTGGTACTTTTCTATTGTGGGGAAAAAGTCAGAGCTTGTAAAGTGGGATATCTCAACAGTGCAGAAGCCACATTGAGTTCCTGAGAGGAAAATAATTGGATGTATTTTCTTGTTCTTGTTTGATGGTTTAACAAATGGTTTGAAACATTTTTTATGAGAACCATTGTGGTTTAAAATAAAATATTTTCTACTCAGCCTCAAGCCGTTCAAGATAATAAGGTTGCCATCTGAAGAAAATTGGAGGTGTAACTGAATATTAGAGATCATCTACAAACTGTCTATAAATCAATGCCCTTCAGATGTGTTTGAACTACAACTTCAGAAAGTCATATTTTTGGCCATACTGATTTGTAATTTTGAAGGGGGTATATTTTGCAAACATCAAGTTGTGGATATGGATGAAACATGAGAACTTGTTGAAGTCCTGAATGGACTAGGGGCAAAGCTGAATTAACGAATTTGCTAATTCCCAAAGGGTTATTTCGATTGTCTGGGCAAATCATTTATTTTCTGCCTCTCCCAATAAAACTACGGATTTTTTTTCATCAGGATTAGTATAATTTATTTTTAAAAAGTCTTAAATACATAACAAATAAAAGTGGTACAGAACAGAATAAATAAAAGGTATACCAAAGTTAAGCAGCAAGTAAACTTTCCTTGTAACACAGTTCAGTTAAGTGGAAGGCATCACAAGTGTGGGAGAAAGCTTTTTTTTTTTTTTGAGAGCTTTGACAAAACAATATCCAGCAATTTATTTTTCCTAAATGTATTTATTTGCTTTATATTCCATCTTTTCACTTTGGACAGCACTCATAGCATTTACATATTTAAAAATAAGGAAATATTTAATATTAAAAATGCAGATAGAATGCTAAAATATTTAACAATTAATGGACTAATGAAAAACATGTATTATCTTCACATATTTTCTAAACATTGTGAGATTGGAAGCCAATGCATGTAGCAGCGTCATCTGCTTACAAGAATGACCTTCTGAAAGTGAGAGTATCCTCAAGAGGACCTTTCTTGCTTACTTTACACAGATATGAAGTGTAAAAAGCATTTCATTAAATTGATTTGGACTTCAAAGGTAAAATCACCCAATTGCAAAACCACTTAAGGAGACATGCAAAGCAGCTTGTACATAATAATAGCAAAAAACACAATGTTTAAACAGCTATGTGGAGGAAGGACAGAAACATCAATGACATCTCATTTCATTGCAGGTTTACAAATCAATTGTGTTTGCCAGAATATCAAGATTTTTAAGAACTTTCTTAAAGTTCTTCAACTCCAAGAAGAATATTATTCCAGAGGTCAGGAATGGCAACAAAAGCTGTGCCTGGTAATTTGCAGCAAGTGCAGATATTTCATGTGTACACAATCCCTGTACTTTGTACTGCTTAGTAGCCTTGCTGCCACATTTTATACCAAATATAACTTTTGGACAATTTTCAAGGGTAAACCTGTGAAAAGAGTGTTATAGTAATCAAGACATATCTATGGAGATTCTCAGTTATCCAGGTCATGGTTGTCCCAAAGGTACTCTTTCAAGAGGTAACTGGACTTTTTGGTTTTTTCTTTGAAGATGTTTCACTTCTCATCCAAGAAGCTTCTTCAGCTCTGACTGGAGATTCCTCACCATCCAGTCAGAGCTGAAGAAGCTTCTTAGATGAGAAGTAAAACATCTTCAAAGAAAAACCAGAACGTCCAGTTGCCTCTTGAAAAACACCTTTGGGATAATTAAGACATGGTATAACTAAGGGGTGAATAGTCATTACTAAATCCAGCCAGAAAGAGACTCAGCTAATGCACTAGATACAATTGTGCAGAGGTGTTTATTGTCACAACTGTTTGCATGCAAATCTAGTGACAGAGTGTAAAGATGCTCTTCCTGGGGAGATTCTGTTCCTTCTAAAATGGGTTATATGTCTGATACTTACTTCCAATGGCATGTCTGTCCTGTCTGGATTTTTTCATGTCCATCCCATTAGTCATGCATCCTATTATTGCCCAAGTGTACCAACTGTTTCCTTGGAATTGGATGATAAGGTTCAGTAGGGTTACAAAGTTCTAGATGACCTCTCCTAGTAATATGTGGGACAAGGTTCATTACAACTGAGAATATAAAAATGTTTTACATTGGAGTTTGTAATCTGCAAAAAAATATATAAGCCATTTTTCCTGCTAATGTAATGGGTGTCAGATATTACTGTTAAAAAGCTGTTTATTTCTGATTTCATGTTTTTGTTTTCCTGAATGTTATCAAGAGTTCTTTGTAATTGAGGTAGGTTGAGTACCATTCATGGAAGGATCAATTGATTTAATGGTTGAAATTGTGAAGATGTGATTGTGTGAAGATGTTATGAAGCCCAGAACAAAGTTTAGAGTATGTAGCATATGAGGAAAGAGGGTTGTGACATTTGCAAAATATTGTATTTTGTTATTGAAGATAATGCCAGTATGAAAAGAATCAGCTCTCTAGATAGAATCAGCTAGAAGACAAGACCTCTTCCTTCAGACTTTAGCTTTACCTTTTAGAGAAAATCAGTGGGTTTTTTCTTACTTCTATCTGGAAGGCTGAGAACTAAAAAGAAGGAACAAGAAGCAGCATGAAGTAATATGTGTTTTAAATGTATTTAGTTGCAATTTAAGGGGACTTGGACAACCACAAGCTTCACTGATTAGAGTGCAAAAGAAGAGCCACAGCCAAGTGACTACATTCACCATGGCTGTAATCAGAATCTGGAAGCTTTGAACTATTAGAACTATTATCCAAACTCATGGATTGATTAATCCAGGAGGCAAGGAGTCTTCAGAGGCAGCAGAACAGAGGAGGCAAGCAATCCTAGTCACAAATGCCTCCACAATATGGCCCAGCCTCCTGATGGATTTGGCATTGGATGGTTGCAAAAATGACAAACTGGTGATTTTAGGGACCAATAGGTGACAGCAAGAGTGATATCCCTGCTGTACTAGAATCATGATAGAGTCCAAAAAACTACAGAGCATCAAAATTGTTCAGCTGTGACCAGGGATGGGATCCGACTGGTATAACTACCGGTTCTGTCTATTCGTGTCGTGCGCGCATGCACGAGTCCCATGAGTCACGCGAGTGCAATTTACAACCTGCTGAGCTGCCTGGACAGCTGAGCAGTGCTGCGTGCGGGTGCACAGCGGTTGGAAAAGGCCTTTTTTCCTGCTTTTTCAACTGCAGCTGTGTCATGCAAAGCATTCTACAGCGGTGGACAGAACCAGTAGAAACCCACCCCTGGCTGTGACACAAAACAACAATATGAGTTGACTGCTCCCATTTGTCTGTTGTCAGAGTGATAGCAAGAAAAGGGCATTGGTAGACTTACCTGAGAACGCACCTTCTCAGATCCAGGTTGCCTGTCAGGTTTTTTCAGTTTAGGAGCCCTTTAATATCTTTGTTCTTGTGATCTTCAAAATAAACGCTGAAAAGGGTCTCCGCCAGTCAGCTGTTGGGCACTGTTTCTGGCTTCTGTACGCTACCTAGGTAGTGCTCCCTTAACATGAGCAGCCTACCTAGCAGACAAAAAAAGCTTTGATACTCCCAATCCTTTTTGTGATGATTTTGGGAGCGAGTTGTCCTGAAATAATGCGCCAAACTGATAGATGCCAGTCGGCTGTTAAGCACTGACTGCTTCTGGCTCCGTACCTTGAACTCCCTGTGCTGACTGGGTAACTCTCCCTTAATGTGGGCAGGCTACCCAGCAGTCAGAAAAGTCTTCCATGCTCCCAATTCCTTTTTCTAGGTTTTTGGGGAGCGATTGGAAGGAAATGCAATTGTGTGCAAAATGGAGACTGTTGTAAAACAGGCAGGCAGTTTGCTGAGCCTGTAGCAATTTGTTCAGTTGATTGAAAACACAAAGATGATTTAAGGTCTGTTGTGTGTGTAGTCCCTTTAGGACTGTTTTGTGGATATAACCAAAATAAAAAATCAAGAATTTGAACCTAAAAGAAAACAGAGGAGCTCTTGAACAATAGTCTATATCAGCTGAGACTGAAATGAAGAACTGGAGATGGTAGCTCAGAGGGAGTGTGTCTTCAGTTTTTCTGTTCAGTCTATAACCAACCAGAGTTGAATACATCTCAACACATGGATCCTGTCGAAACCATTCTGGAGAATTGAGCCGCTCACATACCAACTGCAATTGGGACCAGCAACTCCATTATTAAGTGCTATAGTTGCTAAATGAAAAATCACATGACTATGCTGATCTACAAGTTCATTTCCATTTCTGCTGTTAAGCAAAACAACTGCAATAAGTGGGAAATCACATGACGTAATATTTCACTTCTACATTTTCTGCTTGTTGTTGATTTCTGCATAATTATGCTTATTTGCAAGCCAGATGTGAAGTGTTCAAATGTTGATCATGCTACTGCAGAAGCTGGAGTGATCATAAATATGCACTGATTGCAAAGTGCCCAAATAGTGATCATGGGACTATGGACCACTGCATGTGAGGATTGGTTGCAAGTTTGTTTTTTCCCCAACTGTCATAATTTGGAACAGTTGTTAAACAAGGCAGTTAGTAAGAAAGGACTACCTTTATTCTTCTAATACTCTGGAGGAGTAGAGGTTTATTTGTCTTTTATAGCAGGTAACCTAGGGAGGTGAGTTACATGGTATACCATCTTATGTTATCTTAATCTTTCCTGTCAGCTTCATCATTTTGAAATATTGTAAAGCACCTTTCTGGTCATTAAATTCAGATGTAGTTCCAGTGACAAGGCTCAAATTATTAAATACTTGTGATGGTTATTAACATCTACATATTGTTCTTCTATTTCCTAGGTATTGTTTCCAGAAACAAGAGTAATTTGTTTTTTTACATTAAATTAATTAGTAAGAGAAGTCAGTTACTGAAAGTGAGGTCTGAACTACTGGTATTTCCATGAGTGCAGAAGTCTTAAATCTCTTCCGGTTAGAAGACATGCAGTTAACCAATTCCTGCCAAGTTCCTGTTTCAACAGTCAGAAAGATACATTGTACTGAGTCCAACTGCTGTTTGATAGCATTTCAAGAACAGAGGAAGGGTTTGTTTTTGTTTTTTTGAAGGAGTTGGTACTTAAATGGCTATGTTCATAGAATGGAATGAAAACATTTTTTTTTTTTTTAAATAGGCATGTATTGCACATAGGGAGTTGAAATCAGCTTTTGACAGCCCACCAAATGTGCTGCATATTATGATCTTATTAACTATGGTACCATAAGAACAGGATGGAGTACTAAAACTTGTATAGTTCCAAACAGTTTATTAGAGAGACAAAAAGAATTTGTTATATCCTTGCAAAGCTAGATTGATATGAACATTTTAATCAAAATGGCATTTCTAGACTACACTACACTGGAATAATGAAGCTTTACTTTTTTTCTGAACATTTATTTTCTTGTAGCATTTTTACATTTAATTACATATATACTTCTGGGAATCTTGAAGAAGTAACTGCATTCACTATCTATCCAAATAACTTACTTTTATCCCTCTTCTTTTCCTTAGATTTACTAGGAATTACTTAGATTACTACGAAACCTACAATATTATTAGCTAATGATTTAGATCAGAATCAGTTGCAAATAAATGTATTTCAGTAAAAAAAGAAAGAAAGAATGCTAGATAAAACAAAGTCAAAATAACGCAACATTTTAGTGCAATCTAATCAACAGACAAACAATTGTATTTTGCACCAGTTGAAGCTTTAATCTGTATAAATAGTAGAAGCGACCAATATGTGGAAGACAGATTAAAGCTCAAGTTCCAAATGGAAGTGCTGTGGCGAGCTAAACCTCCATGTAGCTGCCATCGAAGGGCATCCAGCAGCAGTATAAAATCCAGAGAGTTCCCAAACAGTTTATCCCATCTTTCAGTCAGTATGTAACCCTATCTATATCAGCAGTCTCTCCAAGCAAGCACTGGTTGATTTGATTATTAATAGTAAGTTTCAGTTTCCATTTATTAACTTTCATCTGGCCCCAAAATGGTACCTAAGCATTTGTTTAAGAAACTTACCTCTTCTCCTAAATTTTACTTCAGTAGGGTATAGTGCTAGATGTCATTGGTAACTTAGTAACATTAATCATAAAATTCATGATTGTACACATCTACGAATCTAGGCTATACCCCATTTTTTAAAAATAGTTTTCATAGCTCTAACTAACTTTTTATTTATCTTTTTTTCCTAATCTATCCTTTAAGAGCATTTGGAAGCTGCAGGAGTACAGTGATGCAGGCAATTTTGGGGGCCCCCAGAGTGGTCCTTGTAACACTACTGGTCTGCAAATTGCACTGGCTGCCAATTTGGTTTTGGGTACAATTTAAGGAGTTGATAATTATCTTTAAAGTCCTTCATGCATGAGTCCAGCCCAAGCTACTTGTAGGACTGTCTCATTTCACAGATGAGCTTGAGATATTGTTTTTTAAGTATTTTCTTTTGATACCCTATTTGTGCATGCATTTAATAATCATAGGAATAGTTATATGGACATCTCAGTATTGTTCATTAGGACCTTCTAATGCATTAATAAATACCTGGAAGTTATAATACTGTAAAAAGTTGATTTTGATAGTCATTTCAGTCATATTTCATCCAGTTTAAGATTCGGTATATACTGAATGATTCATTAGATGAGTACATTTGTACCCCATAACTTGTTATGTTGTGCCACTGCAACCAAATAAAATGGCTATCTGGAATAGATCCTTGTGATTTGATGAATTCAAAGAGAAAACAATCCTATGCATTAAGTCTTATTTTCTGGTTAGGTCTCATTTTCAGGGGAAACATGGTATACTTGTCATTTGTGTGGCTTTCTTTTTATTTAATCTCAGTCCCATTTTTTCATTGTGTTCCTGGAATTTTATTACTAGAGTTTGCATTTTTAGCTGCTGTCATGAATAGCAGTGACCCCCAACCTTTTTTTGTGCCACGGCCCAGTACTGGCATCACAAAATGACCCACGGCCCGGTACCGGCATCAGCACGCATAACAAGGCAAGGCGAGCTGAGCGACCGGCCAGCCAGCCGTCCCCCGCTTCTCCCCACCACTTTCAACTCCTTCTTTGTACCTTTGTCGATGGGCTTTGCTTCAGGACGGCTTCAGGATGGTCGCTCGGCTCTCCTTGCCTTGGGTGCTGAAAGAATCCTTGCACCTTAGTTTCGTTCAAAGCCCCCTCCGCCCTTTGATGAAACTAAGGCACGAGGATTCCTTCAGGACCCAAACACCGCTTTCCAACCGGAAAAGCTCATCCGGAAGCACTTTCTCGTCAAACAAGATGGCGGCGCCCCGCAAACCGGTGGCCTGGTAGGAAATGTTCCACGGACCGGTACCGGTCCGCGGCCTGGTGGTTGGGGACCCCGGATGAATAGCATCCTAGGCATAGGCTATTGTTGATTTTTCTTTCAATTTTTAAATCACACTGATTTTCTATTAATGTATTGAACCTTGTATAGGTTCAATAATAAGAAGACAGTATTGAACTTTGACTCCTTTCTTTACGAACCTGGAACTAATCCATTTTGTCATATTTTATAGGGTTTGTATGAGGACAATGAGATATTGTGAGATTCCCATTTTCAACATGGCTGACACAATGGAAGGCCTTTCTATAATCAGTGAAGCACATATTAATTTCGTTTTCATATTCTTTGGCTTTCTCTATAATCCAGAATGTACCAGCAACATCTCTTGTTCCTCGGCCTTTTCTAAAAGAATTGGAAACATTTGAAATGTCCCTTTCCATGGAGACACAGTTCTCTAATCTAAAGGTGGGCAATTAATTTTCCCAAGAGGACACATGAGAAACTGATATTGTTATGGAGGGCCAAACCAATGTAACTTGATTTGATGCCCTCAAACTCTGTCACCTCAACTCCCCAAACTGTCAGACAAGGGGTGAACACTGTGCAGGCACTGAAAAATGCTTTATTCTCTCCTTGTTCTTGTGCAGCCACCAGCTGACTGAAGGAATGTGTTGCAAGTGCATAGAGCGAAACCCAACTGGACTTCTTTTCTTGCCTCCTGTGGCTTGCTTAGTTATGTTTAATTTCTAATTTTTGATTTATCTCATGCAAGCTGGACAGGGACAGCCAAAGAGCCAGATGTGGCCAGGGATCATAAAATATCCAGGTCTGCTCTAATCTGTGTTGGATTCTAACCTTTTTTTTAACCACCATGTGAAATTAGGGATTTTATTTACCAGTTTGCACATTCTGTTAAGTCTCCTGTTTGGTACCCCTTACTTTAATTTCCCATAAAGCCTTTTTGGGGTTCTGTGGGTAGAAGCGGTTGCATATAGATGCTTAATGTAAGATATGGCTTTCAACAATTTCTCACATCTAATGGAGAGGTTTACAGTCAAGACATTTATTCCATAGTTCCTCTAAATGTTGCCACTTTGGCTGGGAATTCTGGGAATTACAATCCCAATACATTTAATGGATGCCAGACTGCCTCTATAATAATGATATTGTAGATTCAAATACCAAAATATGGCCAACCACTTTGAATAAACTTGAGACTTTAAAATTTCTTTTATAAATATTTTCACAGACTTCTCAATTTTATTGTGTTTCTCCTGTTTCTTTTATATAGATTGATTGTTTCTATTTTATAATTGGTCAGCACAAACTTTTATTTTGATGGAACGACATAAATGTACAAACAGTTCTCTTTTAGAATGTTATGGCACATTTGAAAGCACCATGTCTTTTATTCCCACAGATGATAGCATTTCTGCAGCAAGTACCTCTGATGTCCAAGATCGCCTTTCGGCTCTTGAACTGAGAGTACAGCAGCAAGAAGATGAAATCACAGTGTTGAAAGCAGCTCTGGCTGATGTAGTGAGAAGACTTGCCATCTCAGAAGATCATGTTGCATCTGTGAGAAAATCGGCACCTAGTAAAGGTAAGACAGCCTTTCTCTGCTTATCTTTTTCATTTCAGGTTGAGTGTGTGTCATCTATGTATTATGCATTAGTGAATCTCATTAGGCTCAATTAAACATTTAATGATGTATCACTTCCAGAGTTAAAGGTTTTTCCAAACCACGTGTGGTCCAAGTGTATATCTTATTATAGCAGTGGTATCCAGCGATTGGACACCCTATTGAATCATTTTAAAAAATTTCGTCTTACAACTAAATTATTTTCAATAATAATCATAAAATGGAAAGAAGAAGAATGGCCACACATACAGTGAACATTTTGTTCGATTGAATTTTGTATATATAATCTTGCCAGTAAAAAAAAGTATGAAATATTTGGGGGAAACCAATGGATTTTATATAAAAATATTGGGAAGGCAATTTTCTTACATATTGGTCTGTCATGGTACTAATTTATCTTTTTTGCAGATTCATGTTCAATAATGCCAGATCCAAGCCCAAGTGAGACACTGAGATCCATTCAAGTTCAATTGCTTATTAGTTTACACCTAATAGAATAATAGAGTAATATAATTGGAAGGGAACTTGGAGCTCTTCTAGTCCAACACCCTGCAGGAAACCCTACACCACTTCAGACAAATGGTTATCCAACATCTTTTTAAAAACTTTCAGTGTTGGAGCATTCACAACTTCAAGTTGTGGCAACTTCAAGAGTAATCCTCAAGAGTAATCTTGTTCTGTCAGGAAATTTCTCCTTAGTTCTGTCAGGAAATTTCTCCTTAGTTCTAAGTTACTTCTCTTCTTCATTAGTTTCCACCCATTGCTTCTTGTCCTGCTCTCAGGTGCTTTGGAGAATAGCTTGATTCCCTCTTCTTTGTGGCAGCCCCTGAGATATTGGAACACTGCTATCAAGTGACCCCTAGTCCTACTTTTCATTAGACTAGACCAGTGGTTCCCAAAGTGGGTGGTACCACCCCCTGGGGAGCAGTGAGATGCCTTAGGGGGTAGTAAGAGGCAAGGGGGCTGGCAGGGGGTGCTAAGAGGTGGCAGGGGGGCGCTGGAGGTGGGCCCCTCGCAGGGCACAATTCAGAGGTGAGATTTTACCAGTTCACAATAACTGGTTGTTACCGTTCCAGTAGGTTGAAGAACTGGCAAAAAGGGCCCCTGGCTGGTCCTGCCCCCTCCCTCCGCTCCTCCATTTTCTGCTGTCAGTCCTTATTGTGCATGTGTGACATTGCACGCATGTGCAACAATAGCTGACAGCATTTCCCGCCCGTCCCACCCAGTCACCCCTTATGTAGCGCATGTGCTCTTGTTTCCCATTTTCCCGCCCACCATTGCTACCAGCACCAGCCAGCCAGCCAGCCCTGCCTGCCTACCACCATCTGATCTAGGTGAGTTACACTCTGAAAGCCCACTCCAGCTTTCCTCCACTTTCCTGATGTGCCTGCCTCGAACACAGCGGCGGCGGGAGTGCAGAAAAGCCAGAGCGGCTTTGCTCTCCTTTTCAAATGTCCCACTGCTGCTGTGTTCGAGGCAAGACCCCGCAGGTCACCCCATTGAGCCCCTTGCATTAGAGTGTGCAGCAGTCAATTGGGTGGGCCTGCAGGGCCTCGCCTCGAACGCAACGGTGGCAGGATGTTTGAAAAGGGGAGCAAAGCCACTCTGGCTTTCCTTGGCTTTCCCGACATACCTTACTTGAATGCAGCAGCTACAGGATGTTTGAAAAGGGGAGCAAAACCACGCTGGCTTCCCTCCGCTTTCCCGACGTGCTTGCCTTGAAAGCAGTGATGGCGGGATGTTTGAAAAGTGGAGGAAAGCCAGAGTTGCTTTGCTCTCCTTTTCAAATGTCCCACTGCAGCTGCGTTCAAGACGAGGCCCCGCAGGCTCACTCCATTAAGCCCTTGCACCAGAGCATGCAGCAGTAAATGGGGTGAACCTGAGAGAGGGAAAGAGAGAGAGAGAGAAAGAAAAGAAAGAGAAAAGGGACAGAAAGAAAATGGGACAGACAAAGAAAGAGGGGTGGGGGATGGAAGGAAGGGACAGAAAGAAAAAGAAATAAAGAAGGAGGGAGGGAGGAGAAAGATAATAAGATATCCAATCACCTGCTCCAGCAGGGTTAGAAGGGAGTGTGTGTGTGTGTGTTCTTCTAATTTACCAGTACATTTTGGTTTTGTCTTCTTCAGAATTGGCACTGGTCCAATGGATCCTGTTTAAAGCCTCAACAAAATGTGAGAGCTTCCTGATAGTCTTGGCCATGTTTCATCCACAAAACCTTTAATTAATAGAAGCCAAAGATGTTTCAATGTGCTGGCAAAGATACTGGCAAAGATGTTTCAATATGGGAAAGGGCCTCTAAACTAGACCTCATTTCAATCTGATGCATCAGGTCTCTGTCTCTGCCTCTCCCTCCCTCCTTCCATCTCCCACTCTGTCCCTTTTCTTTCTTTCTTCCCCTTTTCCCTTTTCTTCCTTCTTTCTTTTCTCTCTCTTTACCTCTCTCTTTCTTCTCTCTATCTCTCTTTCCTTCTCTCAGGCTCACCCCATTGATTTGGTGCACCGCTCCACTCGGACATAAAACAAATGAACAGGAATCAGCAAAGCATCTCTGATTAGATTCTATTCACTACTAGACTCTAATCAGAGATGCTTTGCCAATTCTAGTCCAATGACCTGCTCCAGCAGGGTTAGAAGGGAGTGTGTGTGTATGTGTGTGCATGGCTGTCAAAACTCCAAAACAGGTCAAGTAGCTCTGGGGAGGTCAGTCATAAATATTAGGACACTTGCCAAGCAACCGGCTATTAAGCAAGGACTACTTATATTTGGTTTAAAAAAGCAGGTTTCTATTAACCCCAGCCCCCCGGCAACTGTAACTCTTTTCAAACCAGATGTGAACATACACATATTGTAAATATTCTGATTTTCAGAGCAGAAATGACAGAAGCAGAAAAATCAAAGAAGAAATGTAGACAATATAGTGTGGAATATCTGAAGTATGGATTTATACCAGCAGTATCAAACCAGCAGCTGCCACAGTGCCTAATATGTGGGAAAGTATTTTCTAATGAGGCAATGAAGCATTGGAGACTGAACGAACATTTGAAGAAGGCACATTCTGACAAGGCAGACAAGAATCTAACTTTTTTCCAACCACTTCGTGACAAATTTCAAAAGCACTCAACACTGTCTCACATGTTTTCAAATGCTTCCCAACAAAACACTGATGGTTTGCGTGCAACGTACAACATTTCATTGCTGATTGCTAAGTCTGGAAAGCCACATACTATTGGTGAATAACTCATCCTACCAGCCATTAGTAAGGTTCTGCGTACTGTTTTGCATAAGTCACCACATGATATAATTAAAACAATTCTTCTCAGCAACAATTCAGTTCAAAGACGCATAGATGAAATGGCTGAGAATTTGGAAGATGTATTGTGCAGCATACTACAGACTTTGCATTACAGCTGGATGAATCAACTTTGCCAGGCAATGAATCTTTGCTTCTTGCTTTATTAAAGACAAAAGTTTGACTCAAGAGTTGTTATTTTCGAGGCAACTAAATTCAGATACTAAAGGGGAATCAATATTTCATGTTGTTGAGCAGTTCTTCAAAGACAAGGAAATTCCACTAACCAACATACTTGCTTGTGCAACTGATGGAGCGCCATCAATGACTGGTCGCTCCCGTGGGTGTGTTGCTTACTTGAAAAAAGCAGTGCCAAATGTCTTTCCCATTCACTGTGTCATTCATCGCCAACATCTGGTTGCAAAAAACCTCAGTGAACAAATCATTACACAGTCATTACTGCAGTGAACAAAATTAAAGTACATGCTCTCAATGATCGACTATTCCGAGAGTTCTGTGTTGAAAATGATGAAGATTTTGATCATTCGCTGCTTCATACAGAAATTCGTTGGCTATCAAAAGGCAACTGTCTGAGACACTTTTACAATCTTTTTGTAGAGTTTTTTTTGAAGGCAAGAATACTTTGCTCAGTGATGAATTCAGAGATCAGGCATGGCATTGCTTATTTATCAGAACTGTTTACAAAGTTCAATGAAGTGAATTTGCAGTTGCAAGGAAATGAAGTCAATCTTATTAAGGCCATGTCATCTCTACATTTATTTCAAAGTTAGCTCTATTCAAGTGCAATATAGGCCGTCATGAGCTATACCAATTTCCAAGCTTGTCTGAGCTTGAAGAGAAAGGTGGGATACAAGATGACGATCTGCATGTTTTTTGTGACTATTTGGACATGCTGCATAAAGATGTGTCTGAGCGGTATCAGGATCTTCTTTTGATGGAAATTCCAGATTGGGTTATAATCCATTTTTAGATACTGAGGAAGAAGATGGGGTAGTAGAGGAACAACTAATAGAAATGAAAAATGACATTGAGCTGAAGCCATAGTTTAAGAAATCGTACCAAGATTTTTTTGGTTACAGAAGGAATTTCTGATCGTTATCCTGCACTATGGACAGTAGTTAAGAAGATCCTTGTTGCATTTCCAACATCATATTTGGTGGAACGTGGTTTCAGTGTGGTCATCCAACTTCTCTCCAAGCAAAGAAATCGACTCCAGATTACTGACCGTGGTGATTTAAGACTCCTGCTAAGTGACTTAAAACCAAACATTAGGAAACTGGTATCACTTCATCAAGTCCATCATCACATTAATAACTGCTTCACTGTTCAGTAAATTCTTAAATTTTACTGAGTTTACCAAGTTACTAGTTACTAAGGCTCTTGATAAATGACTATCAGACTTTGAAAATCTGATATCACTGGATCATGTTCAACAATTTTGTTGAATTAACATTAACTTAAAAGATTTTTAAATTGGATTTTGAATAAATGTGCAATTAATTCTTAAAATTTTGAATTTTACTGTTACTATCTTCTTTGGTGGGTCGTGCAAACCGCTATTCCGAATAATGCTGTTTATAGGGGGTAGGGGTGGGGAGCACTGAGGATGAGTTTGTAGCACCAAGGGGGAAGGTGGACTGAAAAGAAAAGCAAAGAAAAGAAAAGAAAAGAATAGAAAGAAAGGAAAAGGGAGGGAGGAAAAAGCGAATGAGATATCTAGTCCAACCAGCTGGGGTAGAAGGGTGTGTGTGTGTGTGTGTGTGCATGTACATGGCTGTCAAAACTCCAAAAACAGGTCAAGTAGCTCTGGGGAGGCCAGTCATAAATTAGAACACTTGCTAAGCAACCTGCCATTAAGTGAGGACTACTTTTATTTGGTTTGCCAGTCACCAAACCATGCCCACCCAGTCACTTGACCAGCAAGCTATGCCCACCCCATCACGTGATCAGCAAGCAATGCCCACCCAGTCACATGACCAGCAAGCCATGCCCACCCAGTCATGTATCTAAGCAGGCCATGCCCCCAAATTAGGCCACGCCTACCAAAATTTGAATCCCACACCTGGGTGGGGGGGGGCACTGAGGATGAGTTTGTAGCACCAACGGGGCGGTGGGACTGAAAAAGTTTGGGAACCACTGGACTAGACATATCCAGTTCCTGCAGCCGTTCTTCATATGTTTTAGCTTCCAGTCCCCTAATCATCTTTGCTGCTCTTCTCTGCACTTTTTCTAGAGTCTCAACATCTTTTTTACATTGTGGCGACCAAAACTGAATGCAGTATTCCAAGTGTGGCCTTACCAAAGCATTATAAAGTGGTATTAACACTTCAAGTGTTCTTGATTCTATCCCTTTGTTTATGCACTTAGAACTGTGTTGGCTTTTTTGGCAACTGCTGCACACTGCTGGCTCATATTTAAATGGTTGTCCACTAGGACTCCGAGATCTCTCTCACAGTTACTACTATTGAGCAAGGTACCACATATACTGTACCTGTGCATTTGATTTTTCTTGCCTAAATTCAATTATTTTTGTTCTATATTACATGTAAACTAACTCTTGGATAATTGACAAAGTTTTGCTAAAGAATTTTGACTTTTCCCCAAATATCTTGAGAATCATTTGCAGTTAAATAACCAGGGGATAGGATTAAGAGAAGAAAGAAAGTACTTTAAAGTGGAAATTTGCCTTTGTCTAGAATTTAAAATAGGCAAGATTGTCATAAACAGGCAGATGGCAATAGCAAGAAATAGCAATAGCAAGAAATTTTATTTCCTGTAAAATGACTAAAAAAATACCCACTCCAGTTCTTGCTGGGCATTTTCTAAAGTTAGTGGCATAATGGAAACAGAAAATAGTTTTTCGCAGAAATCATTTACAAAGAAAATTTTACCACTGCTGGGATGCTAGTTCCTCTTTACTGCTAGTTTGATTCATTAATCTACACCTCCAAACAGCAAATCAAGGAAACAATTTGCAAGAATGTAATAAAGAAAGAAAAGTCTTAGTACATTATTGGGTAGGTTTTATTTTATCTTTTTGTAAAATGCCATCAAATGAATTCAAACCCCCAATAAATCCAAGGCATAAACCGATACTTTAAAAAGTATAAAGTGCATTACAAAGATCATTTAAACTGAAGTCTAATATATCTGAGCTAAAGTAGCATAGGAATAGAAATGTCAGGTAGGTGATACTGATACTGATATATTGTCACTGGATACAGAGCCATAGTGGCACAGTGGTTAGAATGCAATACTGCAGGTACTTCTGCTGACTGCTGGCTGCCAGCAGTTGGATCTCATCAGCTCAAGGTTGACTCAGCCTTCCATCCTTCTGAGGTCAGTAAAATGAGGATCCAGACTGTTGGGGGCAATATGCTGACACTGTAAACCACTTCGAGATGGTTGTAAAGCACTGTGAAGTGGTATATAAGTCTAAGTGCTGTTGCTATATTAGCAATGACTGATATATAATCACTGAATTTCCTTGTTGAGGTACTTCAAACATTTAGCCACTTGCATGGAAGGCTGTTCATTTTTATGGCATATTTTAAGTCTGATGATCAGCAGTACTAAGAGTAAAATAAAAATATAAGTAAATATGTTTTTGCTATAGTCCTAGTTTGTATAAACATTGTATAGAAAAAATTATTGAAAAAATGCACATTTGGATATGTGCATATATTTGTGAGTAAGTGAATGGGAGACAGAAAAATAAAATGATATGTAAGTGTATACATATAGAAATGCATATGTAAGTTTCATATATACATGGAGGAAAGAAGGTATTGAGCAAATTGGTATGTTTAATAAATTTGATTTCCAAAGCTTGCCTAGCTATTTTTTTTCCTTGGTAGTAGTATTCATGTCTAATCCTTTCTTCAGCCACAATAACATTATAATCTATTACATATATGGAAGTAAATTGTATCATTTATATTATTTTACACTTCTGCTACTGTTTAATTTCCAATATTAATATTTGGATTGAGAGTAGCTGGGTATTTTTAATTTAATAGAACATTGGTGAACAACTTCTGATGATTAATGAGTCATAAAACAAAGGGTACAACTTGGTAATATTTGCAAATTGTTTAATAAAGGGGAAGCAGAAATGAAGATGGCACTGCAAATAAACTTGACATGTAGCAAGATTGCTCTTTTAAAAGCTGCTGTGTTATTTTAAGAGTCATTTACAGCATTTTAACACCTTTTATTATTGGCAGTAGTTACAGTAGAATTCTCATTCTAAAATACAGAAGTATAATGTTTTGGATTGTTAATTAAAGAAACACTATTTCAGAAATTTTAGAATAGGTGAAATATCACATGACAACACCACTTAACAACAGCAATTTTGGTAGTGCCAGTAGTGAGTGTTCAGTCATAACATAACATGGAGGATTGGGCATAAATACTTATCATGACTCAGCATTGAGTCTGAATATGAATTTGAAGAAACTGCTTCCACAGAACCAGAAAATTATCAGAGACACAAAGGTAAAAATCATCTGAGGCTGACCATCAGCCACCAGCAGGAGCAGTCAGATGATATGTCAGGTCTTTGAGACCTCTCACCCAATGAATAGAGCAAAAATCAGAACAAAGACATTCTGTGAAGCTTCTTTCCAAGCAAGGCAGTAAATTAAAGCATCTGACTGCAGTATGATTTAAGCTGCATCCCTCTTAACTTTTGTTGGAATCAACTATTTGATCATTGGCTCTTGTGTGACATTATATGGAGTCTGGTTGTGATTTTTTTTTAAAAAAAAAAACTTTATTAAACAAATAAAACACAAAAACAAACAAGTCTTACATTAAAAATTTGAATGTGGTACAGTTTCCTAATATCAGTCATTGTCATTACTTCGCTAAATCCAATAGTAGTATTATATAATTTCCATCTACATGATTTAAATATAAATATAATCATTCCTTATTCTCATGGATCTTCCTCATCTCTAGCCAACCATAAAATTTATCCCATGTTTTATAATAATCCAAATCTTCCTTAATTTTTAGGTTTTTTTGTTAATTTATCCATTTCTGCGCACATTGTAATTTTCCTCAATATTTCCAATTCATTTGGGATATCTTTACTTTTCCAATTCTGTACATATGCCAACCTTGCTGCAGTAATTACATGGATTATTAAACACAGGGTTTTTTTTAATCATATTTCCCAGTGTTAATTCCTAGCAGAAAGAACTCAGGCCTATGTTGTATTTTAATTCCACATATTTCTTCTATCCACTTACGTAGATTTTGCCAGTATTTTTGGGCCTCTTTGCAACTCCACCATAAGTGATAATAAGTTCCTATTTCTTTATTGTACTTCCAACACATGGGGGAAAGTTTGGGGTTCATTTTTGCCAATCTTGATGGTGGTATGTGCCATCTATAAAATAATTTGTACAAATTTTCTTCGAAGGGTATCACTAAAGTCATTTTTTGTTTCTATTCCATAGTTTTTACCAATCATCTAAATTAATGATATAACCAAAATTTTTCATCCATACCACCATCGTTTCTTTTACTTTTTCTTCTTCCAATTTAAATTTCAATAAAACTTTATATATATATATATCATCTTCTGCTCAGGTCTGCGGGGCTAAAGATTAATAAGGATAAAAACAAAAATTATTACTAAAATATGATAAATAAAGAATTATTAGAAACAATAATGGGCATCCAAATTGTAGAGAAGGTCAAATACTTGAGAATTATAATTTTGGCAAGATATATAACACTCAAAAGAGACAATTATGACCCACTAATAAAACGAATAACCAAACATTTGGAAAAACGGGATGGATATTCTTCATGGGAAGGATAGCGGTAATAAAGATGAATATTCTACCCAAATTATTATTTCTTTTTCAAAATGCCCCTATAAAACTAGAAAAAAAGTTTTTTTTGATAATTTGAATAGAATTACAACAAATTTTATATGGCAAAAAAAGAAACCAACCCCCCCCCCACCCAAGAGTTCAAGTTGTTGTAAGATGCTACTGAAAGAGGAAAATTTGGCCTACCCGAATGGGAGTTGTACTACAGGACTGCAATATTAATTTGGGTGAAAGATTGGATTAATCATAGAAACAAAAGAATATTATTATTAGAAGGCTACAACTTACAGTCAGGATGGCACGCCTTCCTCTGGCAGGAGAAATTAAAAGGTTATAGGTATGTGCAAAGGCATAAAGTAAGACAGACTCTCTTAAACACATGGTATAAGATAAAAAGGCAAATGTATATAGAAACACCTATTTGGCTGTCAACTTTGGAGGCACTGATGTGTCCACATCTTTTGCGACAAGGAAAAATGATCACCTACGAAGAGATATTAAATGAAAAGGGGGAACTACAAACTAGACAAGAGTTGAAGAATCAGGGAAAAAATTAGATGCTTGTGAAATTCTGACTGGCAGACAACCCTGACTTGGATCTTGCAACCCTGGACTAGATTTTGACTATTCTGCACTCATATTAAAAAGCAAACCATTTGGACAAACTTCTTTCAAACACTCTGTTTGGATTGCATTTCTTCTCTGCTGTTATCTCCTTGACCTTGAGTATTACCATTCATTCAATACTGTCATAGTTTCAAATGGTTGCTGAACAATTGTCATTAAGTGAGAACTTCCTGTAATTGTCTATGTTTTGGTCATGGCAAACTCTCACACTGAGGGTACAATCCTCTTCCAATCAAGTCTTCCAAAACAAGCAAACTAAAAGACCTAGTAACCCAAGAAGAAAAAATAAAAGTAATCTACAATCTACAATGTAAGATTTGTAACAGCCACTATATAGAACAGCCAGCCAGAAGATTAGCAGAGGGTATTTGTTAGGAATAACAAGGTTACCTAACGTAGTTTGGGTAAAATAATATATATAAACTATGATAGTGAATTTAAGTGTGTGTCACTTTAAACTGCAAAGCATGTAATTTTGGGTGCGGTTGTAAAACCACCATAAGAGGGAGCAAGAGAACTTGATTGATTGCTGGCTTACTGAATTGCTTGCTGACGATGATGGATTGATGGTTTGATAACTGCTTGTTCCCTGATCCTGTTGCTGAAGGAAGAAAGGAGGTTTGACTTCTTTATATCTCTACTGCGAAGAGATATATTACTGGACTGATATTTGTAAGTTTACTGACCTCTTTTTCGACACTGGAATTTGCAACTGAATAATCCCCGGACGGACTGAACTAGTGAATGATATATGGACTGTTTGACTATGCTAAAAAACTCTTACTGGAATAAACTATTTAACTAGCACAGTGTATCTGTTTTACTGAGTGTAAGCTACAAAAAATGTTTGTCTCACATATTTGCCTGACTGCCATGCAGATTCTGCTAAGGTGTATCCCTAACAGTATCCATGAACACCAACTAGTAGAAGACGTGATGAAATCTCCTTAATTTCACAGTAGATGGACAGACAGCCATAATTTCAACTGGAAAACTGAGCATCCCATACCAAGCAAAATCCAAAAATGCTAGAAAATTTCTGGAAGCTTGGCATGCAAACAAATATGCCATCAACAAGCACATGGAGATAAACATTTTGCATCCAAAAGAGATTATAAAGAAACTAAAAAGGTAACAAAAATACCAGAATATCTTCTTAGCTACAATCAGTTCCTAAATGGGGATTAACACCAGGATTAATATCAAACAAACAATCAAGTAGTAAACAATACTCTGATAATGGAACTGTCAATTCAGAAAAACAAGCAGTTAAACCACAGGCTAATCAAGAAACTATTAAGGAAAATAGAATACAGATGCACATATATGCATACAAGATGCTGACAAGGCAAGCTTTATATATAAACTCCCTTCTAGCATTGAAGATGTTACCTAGTTGAGTAATGAAACATCTACAAGCAAGCAATCCAAATCGAACAATAAGGATTCCATGGTTCAACCCTGAGCTATATGTATTCTTTTCTATTGCTAAAACTGCAACTTTTTGGAATATGAATAATTTTATTCAAAAATGTCTATCAAATTAGTCACTTTGGATTACTAGGCAGTTATCTTCCATGCTTTCAACCAGGATCAGTTAGTATTTCTTCAATACATGCATTACGGTGAGTTCAAATATAGACAATCAATTGGCATGTTTCTTTTGCTATCATCATTTTAATTATTTTTATCTTATAACTGCTGTAGTTTTTAAAGAATAAAATTAGATCCCTTTAAAAACTCTGCTTGATGAATAATTTTGTTTGATACATTTTTGCAAAAAAAATTCCATCATTCTCCAGCTTTATTAATAAAGATAATTTTGGCTTCCTGAATATGTTCCTATGGGGAAAAAAGAAAGCTATGGAGGATTTTATTTGAATATAAGTTATCTTTTATTTACACAGTTGGATATTTGACAAAGCTTTAATGAAATATCTCTCTTGAATTTAGAAGATATTATTCTAAGGAAATTATTACAATAGAGATGGAATTCATTATCTGTGGAAGACATTTTCACCACTTTGATCTCCCACAGTTTGACTCTAATCTTAATTGCCCATACATAGGAACCCATTTAATATTCAGCTCTAATCTGGCTCCAGTCCTGAATCAAATAATATCAGTGACTGCTTTTGAGGCAATTTATGTCTGTATTTGATATGCACCCTACCATTAATCTCTTTTTATATGGAAAGCACAAGAGTGCTGATCCGTTGTAGTTGTTTCAGGTAATTCAGCTCCATTTGTTGTTTAAGAGTGCCCTCTGTAGCAGCCACATACATAAAGGGAGCTATTCATTCGTAATGAGTCATGGAGACATGTATCATTGGGGCAAATAAAGTTGACCTTACTACATAGGCTGCCTTTAAAATGGTTGGCTTTTCTATATGAACGTCAGTGACACAGAGTAGAGATGAGTAATCATCTGAAATGACCTTTTAAAACAATGAAGTTTTCTTCACTAATGTATCAGACTTTTGATTGTGGATGGTACAGAAATTTCATGCTCCAGTTTCCCTTTGCTTCACTAATACTTTTTCTTGACTGGGTAATCTTTGGAAGAGTAATTTATAGCACAAAAAGGCAACAAGGAATTTATTGCTATTTGGGGGAAGAAACTTGGAGAAATTAAAATTATTATAATAATAATTACAATATAAAAAAGTCCAGGACAACCATGACCTGGATTACTGAGAATCTCTAGAGACTGTTAGCTATACAATTTGGGATGAACACCCTTTGAATGGTGTGGGAATAGGAATGGATTTCGAGAGGAAAAATTGCAGACTACAGGAACACTCAGGTGACCCTGAGGACACAGATAAACCTCCAAGTGCTTCAGCAACTAAAAGGATGCAAATGACCAGATGTCTGCAAGGAATATAAATCCTTCCATTCCCCACTATCCTGTCAGAGCTGAAGAAGGAGGCAAAGAAGTCCAGTTGCCTCCTTAAAAAAGCAAAGCACCTTTGGGACAAGAATGTATATTCTGCTGGTAGCCCATCTCTTAAGATTCTACTCTGGCCTATTATTTGAAAAATACTTAGCACTGTTTTATTTTATTTAACATTTTGTGGACCGCATTTGGTTTCTTCCCGTCAAGCAAATCAAACTTTTTAAGCAATATTAAACATGTTTTGCCATCAAGTTGCTGATGACAGTCTTAACATTCCAAGTACGCAAATTTTAGTTTTTAGCACTTTATTTTAAAATCAGGGTACCTTAATGGCCCTATTCTTTTGAATGAATTCATTGGGTAAGCCCTCTTGTCTAAATTTCGAAACAGCATTTTAATTATAAAGTATCTCCCCCCCTCCTCCACTCCTTAAATAAATTCTGGCTTCCACAAGCAAGTTTTTTTTTTTCAGTAGCATAAACTAGCACTTGCATTCTTGGTCTCTTCTTGTTTCTACTGTTTTATGGTTATGCTATGGTTTTTTGGTTTCATATTTTTAATGTTCTATTTTGCCATTTTTAACAACTTTATATTATTTTTATACTCTTTCGTGAATATTAAATGAGTAACTTGCATAATATAGATTAATTTATCCTACCGAGCTTTATTTGAACTGTGTTTATTTTTATAGTTTATGAATGCAAAAGATCTTCCTACAGAATCCATTAATGTAAACTATTTGTATCTCTGGAGAACAGTACTCTTGAAATGAATTTTGGGATGGAGAGAGAGCTTTTTATCATTGTCCTTCTTTACAGCAGTCCTACTTCAGATCACTATTTCTCTACAATTGTCAAATGTGAGAAAACAATGCCCTGGTTCTGGGGGCTGTAGGAGCTGCAAAGGACAAAGTATTGCTGAATGTACCATGTCAACATGGTATAAATGCTGTTATACCTTTTAATGCTTGATTGGAAATGTAGAACTAATTCAGGGTGTTCCCACACAATTCACTGTTCTTTGTACCAGAATTCTTTTAATGACAGCTTCTGAGATGTTGATCTATAATGATAATGGATAAGGAGAAAAGAAACTTTTATTACTTTCATGTCTGGAAAGGATCTACAAAAAAATAATTTGTTAATAGCAATCAATTAATTGCACTTAGCAAAAAATGCCCTTAATCTACTTTATAAAAGGGAGTAGCCTTGAATGGTGAATTAATTTCACAGAAATCTGTCTGACTTTTAAAGAAGAGTTTTCTTGGTAAAATAGATATGAACACTTTTTCTTTTAGAAATATCTTCCTAAAGTTTCTCCACTGTTTAACTTTTAAATTTGCTGTTTTCATTTTCCCCTATATACATAATATATTTCCTCATCCCTTAAAGACATGCATACCAAGTGCAGTAGAACATCTGATACAAATAATGTACTTTTCTTTATAATTATTATGTAAATAAATATATGCCAATAAATTATCCATTTGGGTACTACAGTATTACTACAATAATACTGAAACAGTAATAAGAAATAAATTTTTGAAATAATAGACAATAATTGCCAAAATTAGAAATTTTGTCTGCTTTTCAAAATAGGTTGCTAGTCTAAAGCTCTGGAGAGAAATGGCAGAGATGTTGCACTTCATCTATAAAAGATTATGAGTAGCATCCAGGTTTCATTGCATTTGGAGTTGATCCACTCAAATGAATGGCATCAATGAGTCATAACTGAGTCAAGTCCTTTTGACTTCAGCCAGTTGTAAAGCATTGAGCAGGACATTTATTATTGCTACTGTTCTCCAATTAAAATGATCTACGGTTAGTTACATTTAAACTCTTCAAAATGTTAATAGTCAAAAGTAGATCTTTATAGTTATATTGTAGGTACCTAAATATTAGCCCTTCAAGGGAACAGACAGAAACCATGAATTCTAACACAAACTGCCTTTATTGTAAGAATCTTGCAAGTCTGAAAGTGCTTCTGTCCTCTTTACTTTTCATTTCCCCAAAACTAGGGAGGATTCCTTCTGAGATGCTTCCCACAGACTTTTTCTTTCTGTGGGCTGAGAAACCTTTGCACTAAGGCAGCATATTAAAAAGAGGCAATAATTGAGAAGGCAATTCAGATTAATGTGGCATATAATTATTCTGGTCACAAATCCTCCACCAGACAAATAAGCACCATAGGTTAAAGCTCTTAATAAGGATTGAGGATCACAAAGAGAAAAAAATGCCCTTGTGCCTAAAGTCCCAAAGAGCTTTAAAGACAGCATGTATCCTAAAAATGTATTGGTTCAAGTCAAGGGAAGTCAGTGCAACTATTAAGGAACATTATAGTACAGTATAATATCCCTCTAGATTAATTTATCTATCATATTATTAAGCTAGCTGAAGTAGTTGTACTATACCCCAAAGTAGCCTGATATAAGATATACATTAGTAATGCTGCTGCAAGCCCCTTACTAATGCACCACTGATCTGAGATAATTCTTTTCAAAGATTATGCAAAACTACTGCATTGATCGCAGCTTGTAAAAGCACCCCTAAACACAGCCTTTGACTTGGGACACCAGTTGAAACTAGGATCACGAAGGTTTTCAGATTGGGCATTGCTCTTTCTGGGGAGGTTTAGTTTCATCCAGAACAAGAAAATCCATTCCATTTTCCCCAGTGCAATCACTCACAATTAACATCCTTATTTTGCTGATTTTAGTCTTTTTTGTTTTTGTTTGTTTAGAGCAAGTCAACAATACAATAAAATCTATGATCAGATTTTGAATAAATAAAATTAGTTTGACACAAAACTGAATTATTACTAGCAATATGAGTCAACTTTATGACCAGAAATTTGGGAAATAATTTCACTGTGAGTGGTAGGAAGGTCCCTATAAAATAAGAGCTCAGTTAAATCTGAGGAAAAAAACTTGTGCCCAAGCATTGCCTACTACTGGGAATGACTCAATTTCTTAGCAGAAGATAAGGAATTATACATATCTGAGAACATTCATCATCTTAAAAAATGGATTGAATGCTCTTCAGTTTGGCTACAATACTTTGCATTCATATGGAATCTCATATAAAAGTTGGGATAGAATCTTTGAATGAAAATAAGTGTTTATATTTCATTGAATTTAGTACTGCCTACAAACATAATTTAGAGACATATCGCCATAGCTACTGAACGATGTAATATTGGTTACATCCCATGTAAATTCTTTTGATTTCACATCATGGTTTCATGTAGTTGTTAAAACATTTATGATTGGATGGAGCCTTGAGGAATTCCTTGTATCTACTCCTGTTTTGAGGAGATATACTGTATGAATGATATCATTTCAATTCAGTTCTCCATTACCTAATACCTCGGACTGTCCAAAAAGACACTATAGTTAATAGTATTGAAAGCCACTGAGAGAATAACTTTGTTTGATGACATAATCATACTCTGTAATCCTTGAATGTCATCTGTCAGTCCAACTATTAAGCCACCTCAATCCCAGAGACTGCTTAGAGGCAGTTTGAAATGGACATAGTTAATATTTTTATTCTTAGAACTTTTGAAGATAATTGGTATAATTTTCTTATCTTTTCTTATCTTGTCTCCCAACCAGAGAATCAGGTAGATTCTCTACTAACAAAGGACGCAGGGAAGACCTTTTAACAGTCTAATCCAGGGGTGTCAAACTCAATTTCATTGAGGGCCACATCAGGCTGTGGTTGACCTCAGGAGTGGGGCCAATGGGCATTGTGGACTGAGTGGGCATGGCCAGCTTGATGCCACTTCCCAAACTGCTGCCATGTTTCCTCTTCACATTGGGTAGACCAGGCTGAAGCTACAATGGCCTGAGCTTTTCTCTTTGCATTGGGTAGACCAGGGTGGCCCCTTGGACTGGATCTGACCACATTGGATCTGGCCCGCAGGCCTTGAGTTTGGCACTCCTGATTTAATCATTCATTGCTTCCTTTAAACAAGGACTCCTCTCTCCTTCTGTGAGGTATTAATAACATATATGCTCAATATTTTAAACCAGGGGTATCAAACTCAATTTCATTGAGGGCAGCATCAGGGTTATGTTTGACCTTGGAGGGCTGGGGTTGGGCATGGGATAGGCATAGCCAGCTCAACATCACTTGTTGGGGCTCTGTTTTCGGCCACAACAGCCTCCTGCAGTTCTCTGCCAGGGAAAACAGAGCTTGGGGAGGTCCTTCACTGTTCCCCATGGCCCAGATCTAAATACCCCATGGGCCTTGAGTTTGACACCCCTGTTCTAATAATTTCCATTCATGATGAAATCAATTACATTAAGCAAAGCTCCAAAGCATTGATGATAAACAATGCTGCCACAAGCAGCTTATCCATATCTTCAGGACTTAAAAATGTAACCCCTTGACTCTGCTGTCCAGATTAGCTCAGCTATGAAAACAAATTATCAGCAAATATCTCTGTAAAAACATCACAGAGAAAGCTTCTGGGAGCAAAATTAAATTGGACAGATTTAAATGCTTACCTGGGAAAGCTCTGCTAGATGTGAATTTGCCAATTCAATATGTGTAAACTAAATGACTCTAATATAGGACTTCAAATGAGCCCCCGTGGTATGTTATTGATTTTTTTATTTGAATTCCAATCATCTACCTTGTTGCTTTTATAGTTTTTTTGTACAGTTGTTTTAAAGCAGATTAAAAAGGTTAATCAAAAACAGGATAACCTGTTCCAGGTAACCATCAGGACATTAACAGTCTATGAAAAGATGTTCTGTTAATTAACCGCAACTATGTATTTTTTCTGAACATAAAAGATATATATCCCATTATATTAAAGTAAATTATTTATTGTAACCATAAAAGGCATATAAATAATCTGATGCTATTGGTTTTTTTCTACTCCTAAAATATATTTTTTGGAATTTTCAATTTGCATATCAAATGCATATTAAGATTTGGGCAACCAGTTCAAATATTTTTCTCCGTAGATTAATAGTTCAAAAATAACCACATTTTATACTGATTTTGTTTCTGAAAAATGAAGGGAAAAAATAAATTTAAACCGTTGTTCCAAATCACGTTTTGTTGATTCAAATCTTGAAATGACAGTTTTTGCTTAAATTCTGCCCACATGCAATTGATTAACAAACTGCTATGTATTTCCTTACTGTATTTGTTTAGGTCAGCCTGCTCTTCGTGAAGCTATCTCTTTGTCCTGCATCACCAATGGAAACCCAGGAAACAGAAAAAATAATCGTAGTCCATCTATCCCTATTGCTGGGAAAAAAACCCTTTCATCTGCTGCTAAAAGGTATACCTTATGCTGTCTGCCACTACCTTTCTCTTCTTAACCTCTCTATGTCTCCATCTAGCTTTTTTTTTGTGTGTAATTTTGTGATCTTGGAGATGGTGTATTCTTTATAGTTAGACCATGAGTTATAACTATTCGTTCAGTGATCACTGGAAATTAGTTATACCCAGTCCCAAAGTTATACCACTGCAGTGCCCCCATGGGCACATGATCAAAATTTGGGGACTTGGCAGCCTGAATACACTTACAATCTCAAAGGCACTTCAACTCCCCCCCTCTCCATCTGCCTATCTCTGCTCTTTTGGCTGTCCTGCACAATGGCACTCCTTGGAGACAGTACTGGGATTGAAGTAGAGGCCCAGGGCTTTCAGCAATCCCTGTTGGCTGCATTGCCCCTGGGCTTCTATTTCAGCCCAATGTTGCTGCTGAGGAGCATGCCCCAAGCCCCGCTTTGGACCAGCCATCCCAATGCCATGGCCCCAAGCTCTTGCTATCCTGATTCCACAGGCGATGCTGTGTTCAGCTGACCTTAACCATCTTCCTCCCGCTGCTCATGAGACACATTTGCCTGGCTCTCTGTGAGGCGGTACTGCTTTAGCAGCTACCTCAGAAAAGGACAGGCTTTGTGTGCTTTATCTGTAGTGGGAAAAAGATGGTAAAAGTCACTTCTGTGTTGCAGGGTCTGCAGAGTGTGGGATAGTGGGGACAACAGAGGTGCTTTAGCAGAGGCTTGATATGGCACAGGCTGATATGGCACTGCTGCAGAGGCTTGATATGGCACAGGCTGAAGCTGAGGGTGATGGCTGAGTAGCCAAGACTGCTGAATTCCTAGGCTTCTACTTCAGCCACAATGGTAGGATACTGCCACTGAGATGTTAGGGCATAGCCAAAAAAGGCAGAATTGGAGAGGGGGGAGATAATCAGGAAGTCCAAGAGAAGGCAGTGCCTTACCTTAGTGAGCCTCACAGCTGGAAAAGACCAAGTTAGGAATGACTTGGATTAGACGGGGTCCTCATCTAATGGCCAGTGGGATTCAGTTAATGATGGCAATGGGAAATCCTGGGATTTCTGTCCTTAAAATGATGGAGTTACTTGATATTTCACTTCCCCTCACTCTTTGATATCCAATATCTTTGCTTCCTGCACTTTGGGTTCTCCACAGCCCTATGGATCTACTGCCTATCTGTGTGAATGTTACCTTTCAAAGATAACCAGAGCTCAGGGAGTATCAAAGACTGCTCCATTTCTGGCCATGTGCAGAATTGAGGAGAAGAATTCCTGGCAGTTTTACTTTCCTTGCAATGCTTTACTCCCCCATGGCCAGTAGCATTAGCATAAAGTGAGTGAACGGTGACCAGAGGTGGGGAGAAGCACATGGAACTTGGTGAGGCAGCAAAGCCTCTTTGCCTGTGGGAGTCAGCAAGGCAGAATAGGGGGAGGAAGGGGTGGATGGATGTGTTGTAGCATCCCTGTGGTCAGTGTTAAGGACAAATGACTTCAGCGGGACTGAAATGGGTTTGTGTCAGAGGTGGTATTCAACCGGTTTGCACCAGTACAGGCAAACCAAGAGCAGTGATTTGCGTGGGTCGCCAAACTGGTGGCGACCGCTGGCTAGCCACGCCCCTGACCCAGTTGCTTGGTCGCTCACTTGCCCTGATCGCTCTCCTAACTTTCCCTACCAAGTGGCTGCAGCAGCACAGCTCAGGCAGATGTCCCGCAGCTGCTGTACATGTACACTGCATGTGCATCTGCTACACATGCAGTGCACATGTGCAGCGGCCCCAGGACATCCGCCCACCTGCCCACCCTCCCGGAGCATGCTTTCTTCCTTCTCCTGGCAGACATGCCTCTTCCAGCCCAGGCCAGCCCGGCCAGCCAGCAAGTGGCCACATGTCCAGCTGCCCCTTTTTCAGTGCAAGAAGCCTCCCCCAACTGGACAGCTGCTCTCCTCCTTCTCTGCCTGTTTGTTCTGTATGGCTGAGGAAGAGGAGAGCAGCTGGGCGGTTGCATTGAAAAAGGGGTGGCTGGAGACCAAAAAATAGTTGCCTCCAGCCACCTTTTTCGGAGTGTTGTACCATTCCGCTCAGACTTGCTTGGGGAAGTCCCTCTGGTGCAGTGGGCTCAATGGGGTGGATCTGCATGTCTGGTGCTAGAACGTGGCTGTGGTGGTGCATTGGAGAAGTAGAGCAAAGCCGCTGCAGGAAGCCTATAGCCACTGCATCTTTTTTTCAGTGCAGGAGGAAGTAAGGTTTCAGGCAGTTGGGAAAGTCAAACTGAAGCTGCCTAGCCCAGAGTTGCCAGCGGGGGAGGGGGCGAGACTGCAGAGCACGCCTCGCTTGAATTTCCCAGCCTCGGCCCCTTTGTTGGACCTGGAAGCCTTGCCTGCCGGCTTTTTCGGGCAAAGCAGGACCAGAGACTAGCCAGGAAGAACCCTTGTAACGAGCGATGCTGCTGGGCACTTGTAAGAGTGTGTGTGTGTGTGTTTGTTTGTTTCAGGTGGGTCTCCTCTCCTAGCTTTAGAAGGAAAGAGGGAAGGAGGAAGGGAAGGGATAGAAAGAGAGGTGGAGAGAGGGAGAGAAGAGAGAAGAAAGAAAAGAAAAAAGGGAAAGAAAGAAAAAGAAAGGAAGAAAAGGGATAGACAAAGAAAGACGTGATGGAAGGGAGAGAAAGAAAGGGAGGGAGGGAGGAAAAAGTGAATGAGATATATGGATGGATAGATGAATAGATAGATACATGAAAGGAGGGAAGGAGGGAGAGAGAAAAAAAGGAGAGGAAAGAAGGACACAAACCCTGACTTCAGAAGACTGTTTGAAACAGCACAGCAATCTAGGGCTGGAAGGGATCTCAGAGATCATCTTCTAGTCCAAGGGTGTTCAAACTTGGCAAGTTTAAGACTTGTGGATTTCAACTCCCAGAATTCCTGAGCTAGCATGACTGGGGGAGGAATTCTGGGACTTGGAAGTCTACAAGTCTTAAAGCTGTCAAGTTTGAAGACCCCTGTTCTAATCAACCCCCTGCTCATCTGGAATCTGGATTATTTTGGTGCCTCTAACAGAGAGGAAAATTGGCAGAGGAGTTTACTAGGACAAGGCTGCCATGCAGAGGAAGACAGAAATAGTCCTTCACTTATGACCACAACTGAGCCCAAAATTTTGGTTGCTAAGCAAGAGCATTGTTAAGTGAGTTTCACCACATTTTATTCAATTCATGATATCTCCTGGGTCTAACAGTCATATGCAGGCTCGAGAAGTAAATCTGAAGGCATGTGCAATGTTCTAATGTACACAAGTTATAGTTAAATGTGTGGCAGAAAGTGGACTATGGGTGTGTTTTTCCAAACACAGTGAGGTTGAATGTGTATAGTTTTAAAAGAGCTGTGCAGGTGTATATACACATACAGTATGTATAGCAGATAATGTATCTTTTTGCCTATACACACACTATACTATGTAATATGTATGTACACCTATGGCATATATACATAGGATTAAATAGTGTATTTTGGATGTTCAGTAATAGTAAATAGAGAAGGAAATTGTATCTCTTTGAGGCCAGGCAAGGCACCCCTTGACGTGAGTGACATCAAGTTGGCCACACCCACCCAGTCACATGATCACCAAGCCATGCTCACCAAATAAGCCACGCCCACAGAACTGGTAGTAAAAAATTTCTGAATCCCACCACTGGTCTATGTATAACTTTTGTAAGTTCGAATGTTCACTAAATGGCCTGTCTTGAGAACTGTCTATATTTGCTATGTGCAATTTATAGTTGTTGTTTGGAAATCTATAGAATATTGCTGGGAAAAATATAGTATATGTTAACCTAGATGGTATAGACAGTGATGGAATAATGATTAATTCCACTGATCAAGTAATGTATAAATTATTCACTAAATTCTTAGACGAAGTATCCATCTTTTAATAGGTAAATTAAAATTCTTAATGTAAAAGCTGGATGAAGAAAATTGTTTAAATATCTGATTCTTCTGTAATTAACCTGATTCACTTTTAATGGCTTCTTTCCTATTTGTTTGCTTTAAAAATATTTTATATATTTATATATATGTACACATTTTTTATACTTTGTTTTGCAGTGGTACAGAAAAAAAGAAGGAAAAACATCAAGGACAAACAGAGAAAAAAGAGGACTCTCATTCTAGTGATCAAAACCCACAATCTCAAGCATCACCTTCTCCCCAACCCTCTGCCCAGATTCTCCCAATACACAGGCAGACCCCAGAAGTCAAGAGCTTTGCTCCAGGCAAAAGGTTTCCTAAATACAGAGCTAGGAAGCAATTGCAGCAATACTAACATTACGCTTTGCTCCCCATTAAAAGCATGTATATGTCTTTTAAAATCTTTCTTGAAAGATTTCTATTCTTCTTTTGAACTCCTTTTAGAGTTCATACTGCTTGTTGCTGGAGAGTAACAGTTCTCCACCAAGTCACTTTTCCCCCAGAGCATATTTATTAGAAACATTTAAAACATTTAAAACGGTCAATTTAAAATAGCACTATAATACACAAAGCAGGAGCAAAATATTTTAAAACATTATATAAAAGAAACCTAAATAATGGCAAGGTCAGCGTTTCGGTGCACCTGAAGCACACGCCTTCCTGAGCAAGATTTTTTTTTTTTTTACTTCTTTTTTCTGTTTAATGTAACTCACTTCTGAACACCAAGGGGGTATAGAAATAGGCTTGGCTTCCAAGGAAGTAGGGTGTTGTAACATGGAAGCATGTGAAAGATTGTCGGCAGCTGATTCCACAGTCTAGCTTGATTCAAGCAAAACGATTTCCTTCCCCCTTTCCTTCTCCAGATACAACTCACTAAAATCGGGATGCTATTTGGTCAACACGCCAGTTATTCCAGTCTCTTATCCGGTGCACCCAGTATAATTTATTTCCAAGCAAGTCAAATGTTCATGACTAATGTGAAGCTCACAAACCATAGATATTTGAACAACAACACCTTCTCTGATTTAGGATAAAGGAGAGAAATAGCAAAATTTCTTTGGCAATCTGGTTCCAGAATCTTCAAATATTTTTTTTTAAATCACCATGAAAACTCTGAACATTTTGAAGTAATACTTGCCTTGAGGCTTGTTTCTGAAATGATCTAAATAGTTTCCTGATTAGATTTTGCATTAAAAAACAGAGAGACAGAACATGCAACCTTCTAGGCAGGTTACAAGAACTAAATGATATCTTCAAATTATTTTGCATACTAATTAGTGCTGGATAATCCCAAATTTGATTTGGGTTTAACTTGAAAATTTGAATAAATTATTTTGTCCTAATAATGTATGGCACTAGCAGTTCTGTATGATTCTAATCAGAGGCTTTTAAAGATCACTAAAGATTCTACTTAGCTAAAATCTAAAGTGTACGTTCTGTCACTGAGATCTAAGAGAAAACACCTCTTAAATATCTGAATCAGGCTGAGATCTTGTTGTCCATCCTCCCCCCAAAAAATAGCTGAAAAAAATCACCATCCAAATCTTGTCTAATTTTTTAACATATTTTTAATATAAATAAATAAGTCAGTAAAATAATGTTACAATAACAGTTGCTACGGGTAGCATTTGTCTCCAACAAAATGATTTTTAAAAGTATATTTTTGAATGGTAGCTAAGCAAAGGGCAATTTGTTATTCCTCAGATTATAAAACAGCCATGGTAGCAATAACAATAGCAGTTATACTTATATACCACTTCATAGTGTTTTACAGTCCTATCTAAGCAACTTACAGAATCAGCAAATAAGGACCTAGATTGCCTCCAACAATCTGAGTCCTCATTTTAATCAGAGATTGCTGGATTTTTCCTCCACAATATTTGTAAGATACAAGATTGCCTATCCGAAGGTATGGGCTAACTACATATTATTCAATTTAAGTTTCACTGTAATGAAGCAGAAATATTCATGATTAATTTTGTTATATTTTATTGGAACTCTGGTTACAACTAACTTGCTATGAATTCATGTATATTTTAATAATTGTTGGACACAAACATACAGAGATAATTGTTGCAAAAGGGGAGGAATCAAATACTATTGATTAAAGCAGGTTCAAAATGTTGAAACATGAGTTTTGTATTCCTATTTCTAAGAAATAGAAAACACACTTTGGATCCTTGGATCTGCAAGCCATATTTTTTACTGACCCTTCTGTCCTAAATAAAGCTATTATATTCCATCCAATAATCACTTATGACCTGATGACCTTTCATTGCCTAAGATGGATAGCAGTTTGAGCAAAAAAATGTGTGAGCAAATATGCTTGTTGAAGAGCAATTTGAATCTGAGATTAGATATGATTTTCTACATATGTCACTTGGGTTTTATGGGGGAGGGTGAGGGTGTTCCCATATGCTGGGAAGCTGTACTTGCTTAGTTTTTACAGTACTTGGGAACATAGCAGATGCTTTCCATGTAAGCAAAATCATGAGGTTTAATGCAGCTCTAATCAATGCATGTTTAACAGTTTGTCATGAACTCTGTTTTCCTGCACAAACTTAGCTTTAACAGTTTTTGTCTGTTCTTTCTGGTATTTTCCTGTACAAGGTATCTGTTCCTGGGATCTGCATGTTAATTTGTCACTTTCTGAGCCTTCTCAGAATGTGCTTTCTCACTTTTTTCTCCTAATGTTTGACTTCATAACTTTTGTTACTTTCTTTTTTTCCTTTTAGCTTTTGAAGTTCTTGTGGAAATTAACTTACAGTTGCACAAATTGTCTATTTAAAAATTGTCTTAATGGGATTCATTGCAAAGCAGTTAATTGGGCAACTGTAGGAACTATAATGTATTGTAAGTTTCAACCTCACAAGATGAGTGAGTAACAATCTTGTTTGCTTAGTTGGAAGAGGTTTATCCTGTATCTCCCAAGAAAGTGGGCAAGGTTCTTAGTTCTATTATGCTTGCCATTTCTTCAGTAAATCCAAGACTGTCCTGATTGGTAAAGCCTTGTAAGAAGGTGGCGTATAGCTGGATCCACACAGTGATCAAATTCCTTTTGAATATGACAGTAATAATACTACACTTCTCAAAAGCCATCCAACAATCCTGGACCAAATCTGTCCAATCTCAATCCCCTTTTTGGGGAGGAAGTTTCATGAGATGGTGGTTGGACTGGAGTTTCAGGATTCCACACCAGAACATTGGATTCAGATAGCATTTACTCATAATTGTGGGTGGTCATCCTGTCTCTTCTTGTCTCTCGGTAGCTTTCAGTACTTTCAATCATGGTATCCTTCCGGCCCAGCTAAGGAGATTGGGAGTGGCTGACTTGGTGTTGAATGATTCTCCTCCTTCCTCTATGTCTGTTTCCAGTTGCTATGGGGCGGAGGGGAGAGATATCAAGCCTGAAACTCCCAAGTTTGCAGGATGCCCTGAGCTTGATGCTCTCACCCTTTATTTAACTTCTAAATAAAGCTTTTGGAAACATCTGTCTTCCTGTTGTCAAGAAGCATCCGTACACAAATGATAGTCACTTGTATATCTCAGCCTCTTGCACTCAAGAGGATGTCAAGATTTTGTCCTAGTGCCTATAGGCTATTAAGGTCTGAATAGGGAGAGGCAGGCTTAAATTCAACTCTTAACAAGTCTGTTTGACAATGGGTTCATGGATCATCTGGCTTTGGTCATTTTCTGTCCTTATTTCTGAATTGCACTTCCCCAAATGGAATAAATGTACAGTTTGGGGATCTGCCTAGACTTGTAGCTATTGTTTGAAGTCCATTTTGGAGGGAAATATTCTATTTCTCATTTTCAGTCACTCTTTGTGATAGCTTACTTTATTTTGGTTAGCAATAATTTATTCTTTGTAATCTTATCAAAGCATTAAGTCTACCAACCAGAACCAGATGGAAAATAGAAGACTGAAGAAGAGTTTTTAGCACATGTCCAACTAGGGCTCATAAGAGTAGCCTTTGATAACTGTGCTAACAGGCTTTAAGAAATGTTGCCCTTTTGACTGTCTTTCAAGATCCAGTTAGAGCACTATCTAATCCTTCTTTCTGAGGGTCCTGTGGATTTGCTTGGAGAAAGGCCTATCCTGGCATTTCTTTTATCTCCTGCTGCTTGACTTGTTTTGTTTCCAGCACAATTGCTTGCAATATCTCATTTAGTTCTTGGGTTAACATGTACTAAATATAGTATTTATATACTGTGCTTGTCTTTCTAGTTTGAAGAGATTGTCAACAGTTGAAAAATCACAAAGCGCATGGGAAAGTTCAGAAGACAGTCGTAATAAATTAATAAGAGCAACTTCTGCATCAAAATTGATACCCAAAAGTGGCAAGAATGCAGATAAGTAAGTAGTGGATTCCTTGTTGGTATCAGAAAAGTTATTCTGAGTTGTTACTCTATGAAGGTTTGTAAAAATATAACCATTTTGAAGACCAGTGATGTCTATCACTATCACTGATGGAATTGATTTTCCCATTTCCTTGAGTTTATAACTGCCACCACTCAAATCTGTTGTAAATAAAAGCACCAAGAGCAGAATTGGGTATTAAGATGGGGAAGATCATGTTTATTGAGCAAAATTATAAAATGTTGGATGGCCTGTAAAATTGCATTTACTTTCACTCCCTTTTCAACATTTTGATATGCAAGTCATGAACCTGCATGTTTTTTGGGTGGGTGTAGTTCTAGAAAAGCTCCAGGTGTATGTTTCATTCATCTTCTACACACCTGCATTCTTACTTCACCACATTTTTTCCTTTAACTAGGTAGCTTTGAAGTCAATTGTTCTGTTACATTACTTAATCAGAATTTTTCCATTATTCAGATTTCATATAAAGCCAAATTACTTTTTCAAAATGTAAAATTGTAAATGTAAAATGTAGAACTGATGTTCTAAAAATAGATTTATATAAAAATTTAAATGTATATTTTATTTATAACCTTTCATGTACATAATTTAACACTAAAATTTGTATCAAGGTCACTGTTTTTTAAGATCAACTTCAGTCTTCCACTGTTTATATCTCTGTTGGAAAACAGTAGTCATTATCTTCAACTATCAAATCCAATGGGCCGCATCAGCTGAAAATTATGTAACCCTTCTGAAGAATTTCAGTTAAGGATGAATCAACTATACTTTTGGAGTCATACTTTCATATATTAATAACACTATGCATTTCTTTCCATAGACACAAAGATGTGATCGTCAGCCAAGGTAATCAGAAATATTTGCTTTTTGCTGTTATTTTTATTAATTAAGATTAATATATTTGATAACCATTCTCAGAAGCTGTTTTAGAATAAATAGCATCTATTGTTAAGATGATGAAATTTGGTTTGCTGTTTACAGTTCAGTAGATTTGTTTCTCTTGCCTGTTACTTTTGCAGTGGAAATATTACAAGTATTAGTTAGAAGAACCTTGCATCTAAAGAACCTGTGTCCTGATTCATATATCTTTGTGCACACTTAACTGTGAGTTTGGATCTGCTGCCTTTATTTTAAACCACTAGAGTTTCTGTCATGCAGAAAAAAACTGTAGGCTGCTGGATAGTCACAGTAAACTTTGGACTTGGGCATAGCCTAAAAACCCGTACTAAAATCCAGCATAATACCCTGTTTGCTGTGACTATTGTTTTTCTTTCCAATTCAGTATAGAGTCTCTGTAGTTTATGTGCTGTGCTGGATTTCTTCCCCATGTGCATATACAGGTAGTCCTTGAGTTACGATGGTCATTTAACGACCATTTAAACTTATGATGGACTCTCCCCAAAGCTACCTATGACCTAGTTCTGAAGTTCTGATAATCAGCCCCTCCCCATAACCACATGACTACATTTTGGGTGCTCAACAACAGCCCTCATTTATGGCCATTTGCAGCACCCTATTGTCACATGACCATAATGATGGAGCACTGGTTTCCAGCATTTACTCCTGATTTCCAGCAAAACCTACCCCTTAAGAAACAGTGAGTTTGCTTAACAACCACGGTATTTGCTTAAAGAGCACATCATTTACTATCACCGTGTGTTCACTTAGCAACCACCTCAGAAATGGTCATAAAATAGGATCCAGTCATGTAGTGACATGTTTTATGACTGTCACTACTTACAATCATAATTGCTGGCTCAATTACAGTCATAACCTGAGGACTACCCATTTCTTTTGCGAATTTAGATTTAAAAGTTTGAACTGGTAGGTTTTACCTGAGACAAGAAACATTTGATTTCTACTCATAAATAGAAAAATGTTAATCCTAAAAAAGAATAATCAAGGTAAGGATTAAAATTAAATGTTGTTTATTTTGTTTTGTTTTACTTTAAGTTGGTTTTTTATTCTTTGCTCATATATTCAATTTTTAATTGTAATTATTAGATTTTTTTTTAACTTCACTAATATAATATTGTAATCAAGAAATAAACACATTTTTCTCTAAATGACATATGTTCATTGATACTCTCCTTTCATTCCTTTGGCATTCTATATCACCAATTATGCAGTAGCCTCACAGCAAGATGGAGAGCAAATAAATAAATAATAAATCCGAAACTTTAAAACTTAAAAAAAAATGACAAAACTTACAAAAGAATAAACTTGTTTATGTCAGAAAATTTTGTTTATTTGGCTAAAGTTCACATATCAAAAGAAGATTTTTAAAAAGTATTGAATTATACAGTATATTTACCTTACTCTTAGCTAAGAAAAGTTCTTATTGAGGATTAGAAGAAAGTTGCTTTGATTTGCAAATGTGACTGAAACATGAATGTGGAAATGTGGAACAAGTTCATTTAGCTGTATGGCCTATATATACTGAAATGGCTGCAATTTGTCTTTTATAGAGGCAAACACATATTCATGCTTATGACTTCCACAAATTCATAATTTGCTCAGTTATCTGCAGATAATGGAATTATCTTCCTCCTCTGTTCTATAGTTCAGATGACTTGCTTATCTATCCCTGTACCTTGGCAAATGCCGTTTACTTATTTGGAATTTTTTTTGTGGCATTCCATACACCCACCTTTCCTTCCTTGATTTTTTTTTCCAAATTTGTTGAGGTTGCAACTCCCCATATTTCCCAACTATTTTATAGGGTAACTATTTCAATATCAACACACTGAGAGTCCCAGATTGGGAAAGGCTGCTGAAAATTGAAATTTCTCTATTATGCCATATATTTATTTATCAAATGTATATGTCCACCTGTCTCACACAGGGTTTAAATGCTATTTCTACCACATAATGCGAAGAACTTTCCCCCATCTCATACAGTACAATATAAATATGACATGTCTTACCCCTCTTGGTCAAGACTCTGATAAATATGCAAATTTCTTCTTTATATTAATGTGAATTTTAATGTAGCTTTAATGGTATTAGATGCCCATACAATACAGTTAAATAATTATTAAAATGCACATTAATATAAATCTAATCAACTTTAAACTAGATAAATAGTAGTTTATGAAAACAAGAATTGCTATATACATAGTCAAATTGAGTCAGAGGATTAATAGTATAGGTACAATAGTCTGGTACATAGTGGGAAGAATTTGGTTTTTTTTAATTGCTTGTATTGCTTACTGTGAGCTGTCTAGAGCCAGGCAGCCATACAAATTACATAAATAAATAAATACCTGAGATATATATCAAAGTCAGCATTTATACATTCTTCATTACCTTTTCTTCTTTCATAGTAGCAGTGAGGAGGGATCTGAATCTTCTACTTTAAATTTTACCCCAGACCACATTTAGAGTAAGATTAATCTCAGTTAAAGTTTATTGAATAATGACAGCTTTGTAAACTAAGATGTTAAATTGGTTTGTCTCACTAAATCATGTACAGTAATAACCTTCATAGAAATCTAAATGGTGGTTACCCAAAATAGAAGGAATAGCTTTTTCTTCAAGATAGAAAGGAAATATAAGGAAACACAAGCCCAAATCTTAATTAAACTTGTTTTAAGAATAATAAACTGATTTATTGTTGATTCTGGATGAAGACCTACAAGCATAAGAGTTCAGAAACCGGTGGGAAAATATTTAAGTCTCCGAGGACATTCTTCTGCTGACTTAAAAAAAATTACTATATTCTTAAAAAAGGAGTTCCATAGGAAGAAATCATGTATTATATTTTTTCTGAATATTTAATTGAGTTCATATAGATCTGACTTTAGATACTGATTTTTTTTGCCCTACTATAATTATTAATTAACTGTTCAATAGAAGAATTGTACTGTTTATTGCCAATTACTTGTGTTGTATTATTTCCTAGGGCCATTTTACATATTTTTAAGATTACTTTTGGTTATCACAGCTTATACTTTTTAAATACTTCATGACTATCCCCATTGTTTATAGTTCTGTTTCTCATTTGCTTATTTGTATGCAGTGAATTGCAGTAAAGAATAATGCTTTATGTATCTTATAAACATGCTTGAATCCCAAAAGTTTATGGCATAATATTTTAAAGGAGAACATATGAAGAGTGCTCTTTTTCTTCGTTCTTTTTCTTCTTTTAATGTGATTCAATTTATTACAGCATAAACAGCATCAGTTAACTGTAGATATATTTTTCAAAGTATACAAAAGCCTTGAAATGAATATCAACAATATGCCATGACTTTTAGAATCTGTTCTAATGGTTCTAATACATTTTCTACCATGTTTGGCTTTAGATTAAGGGTGCAACTATGTGCCAGTGCCTATTTTAAGGACTCAGCATTTGACATGATTGAATGTGCAATAAAGCCTTGATATAGGCTGCTGCCAGGACAGCAAGTCTCTACTTGCAGATTACTTTAACAAAAATTGTTAATGAAATACAGGATTCTCTCTTTGAATACTTGAGTTGAAGGTATAGAATAGAAGTACACCCACCCAACTCTTTGTTTTCTTCGTAAATAATACATTTGTTTTGTAGATACAAGCGCTTTTGCTTAAAATTATTGTGAGACATATCTGCCAACCTGCAAATTTGCATTTTTTTTCTAATTTGCCTACAAATATAAAATCCCTTCTTTCATTCATTTCCATGGTTCTGTTTTTTTAAAATATAGTTTTTATTAATTTATAGTATGACATACAAAAATAAATATTAGGGAAATTAAGGAAGGGAAAAGGGAAGTTGATAGTGGGGTAAAGCAAGGGAAAAAGAAAAAAAAAGGCATCATCTTGCGACTCCTTTGGTGCAGTAAAATAAGGCTTTAACATCTACTCTCAACTTTTTACATTTTCATAATAATATAAACTAGCCATTTCTATAACAACAAATCTATCTCATCAGTCAAACCCAAAATCAAAGTTTCATTTTTTTCCATCTCAAGCACAAAGTCCAGAAGCAGTTTCCAAGTAGAAATAAAGGGGGTTTTTTTCCCTTTAATCAGAACAGTCAATTTAGCCATCTCTACTAACTCAATCAGTTTTTGTTGCCATTCATCCATTATTGGGATCAAGGTGAGCTTCCATTTCTGTGTATAAAGTAATCTTGCTGCCATTAACACATCAGAGTTCCAGTTTTTTCCCCAAATCCGTTTAACACAAAAGAAAAGACTCTGGTTTTCTTTCTATATGCACTTTAAGAATTTTCTGGATTAAGATGCAACTCCTACTCCAATATTTCTTTGTTTAATCAAACATCCACCATAAATGGTTCTGTTTTAAGACAAAATGGAAATGAGAAATAGCTGGCATGACAACCTTGGGAGTTTGTGTACTTATTGGACAACTACACTGTTTGAAATGATGAGGATTGTAGTCCAGCATATTACAAGAGCACGAAATTTGGGGAAGACTGAATTAGCCTCTCTTACCACTGCATTAAAGGCATACAAATAATAACTTAGAATTGAAACATCTGCAAGAAAACAGCTGAGCCTCAGAGAGTCCCAAACACCTTCATGACTAGAATTGTACAAATACATCTATTTTGGCCTTTTTTTGACATTTACATTTATCATAAATATTTTGAAAACAAAAGTTGGTTCTTTGAAAAGAAAAGCCTCGTGTAAAACCCCTCTGAAATATCATGGCACTATAACAAAATCATTGTGTTTCCTTTTGCAAAAGGAAGTGGAAACCAGTGATTTATACATTAAGGGCTACGGTTTTTCTACCTTAGGTAGAAAAGAAGTGATTTGATAAAAAATGATGATTGTATCCTCCTAGTCTTTGATGATTTACTTTCAGTGCCAGAGCTTTATATCAAAACATTCCTGTTTTAAATATAGAGTTAGTTGCGTGCAGTGCTTTAGCACACCAGTGTTGTAGTGACATTTATACATTCTTTCTGATGAGGAAATACAGTAAAAAAAATAAGCAGGCCATTTCAACCTGTCACTGTCAGATATCTGAACCATTATGCTCATGCAGGCTTTTTTTTTTAAATAAATAGTTCCTTTTTCATGCTTCAATTACAGTATTATAGCAAATATTTTTGGTTCTCTATTCTGTAGGCAAGATCAAGATACACAGTTAGTGTTACTTTCATATGAAGAAGAATATTCTGAACATGTATGTAAAATGCTTCTTTTAATGATTATCCAATTAAAATATTATTTATAACAATTTGATAGGCAACCAATTTAGGACTGATTTTCTATCATTGTGCTTTTAAATATATGAGAGATTACACATTTCTTTTTAAAAATAGTACACTCTTTAAAGATTTGAAGAAACACTGAGGATAAAAAAATGTTGAAATCTTACTCAATATGCACATGAACAATGTCTTCTGGTTGTAGCCTTTAAAAAATTGTTAAACAGTTTGGAAGATATCCAGTAAAATTCAGACTAATGTTCTGCAACATGATAATTAAGGCAATATAAATTAAAAGGGAATCAAAGTGTTTCTTCTTTTAGCTTGTATTTGCAGGAACTTGGCTCAGAGCTAGGATTCTTTGTTTGAAAATGTTTTTGTTGGTCTTCTGACATTATCTGTACAGACTTTTGCTTTAATGCCTTAATTGCCCTGCAGGTTTGTATACTGACGATACCATTTTATGGTGTTGGCTTTCAAAGAGAGAATCAAGGATAGTGTAAGAACCAATTCCCCCTCCAGATAATCAAATTATCCTAAACAAAGAATTTATTTTATGAAGTTTGCATAATATGCCCCAATAGAAAAATGCTGATATTTTTTTTTTTTTGTTAGTTCCATGCATAAAAATCTCAAAAGTGGCTTAGTATCTTTGTAGGAAATTATTTATAATTGAAGCCCAACAAACCCCATATCTGACTTCCTGTTTTTTTTCTGATGTTATTGAATTCTCTTTGGAGTTCTGTTTTCAAAAGTTGATTAAGAGTGTTCAAAAGTACTTTCTTTCCATGACAGGCAGATAGACAAAATGCCTGCCAGAAGCAACAGTAACTCACCTCAGTACAAGAGCATATTTTGGAATGATAACTAAAGGCACTTTATGTCTATTGGCTGTTGAACTATAAATATGCAATTAATTTGATCTAGACCAGGGGTGTCAAACTCGCAGCATCATGTTGTCATGCGATGTATTGTGGCTTTTTTCTTCCTATGCTAAACCGGGGGGGTGGGCATGGCCAGCACATGACGCATCCAGCCACAGGCCATGAGTTTGACACCCATGATTTAGACTGATTTATTGAAACATGAATGGAGCTGTTTTACCATATGTTCATGATACTTTTCCTTTCATATTTCTTATTTTACCAAGAATAGGTATCAAGTTATATTTTTATGATTTAAGGAAGGCCTGATAAGATCCTTCCTTTACACAATCCATTAAACAGGCATTTTCATACTTAACAGTCCATTTTGTTAGATATTGTTATTCTGCTAAGATCTGAACAATCATGAACTAACTGATTTTCACTAAAATCTCTTAGCAAATTTAGTACAGCAACTTCCACAGAGCCACATGTTCCCCATATTGTACATGACTAAGCTCTTTGGGCTGATGTTTCATTGGATTCAATTCTAAGCCTCTATCCTGGCAAAGGCATTCTAACAAAGACAAGGAAAATTACATATCCAGTAAAACATTTGTAATTACGAACATTCACATAAGAATCAGATTGTAGTTCTAAATGAGCTATGTAGAGCATACTTCATGTACAATGGTACTTGGTACTTGACTGCTTTGAAACTTGTAAACTGTCTTACTCAACATTGTCATAGTACTCAGTGTTGGTTGATACTTGACACACAAGGTAGAACTTGTCGATGTTGCTTGCCTCATGACTAATATGTTATTCTTTATGGGAAAAATTGTTTGGTACTCATTGTTTTTGGTACTCATTGTGCCTTCCAGAAATAATTAACGATGAGTCCCAAGGTACCTTTGTATTTTTTTTTAAGCAAATATAGTGTTATTCTGTGTGATTTAATCCCCAGAAAGAAATGGGGTTAAGCCAATTTCAGTGATGTCCATTTGCGAAAGATGCAGTCATTTTATAATTATTTGAATAATCCAGAACTTTTCAACTTTTTGTATCTCATGGGACACAGAGGTGGAACTTCCAGGTGGCATCTCACAATACTCATCCCATAGGTGGAACTCCTGAGATATGTCTCAGGTTTCCAGGATAATAGAGGAGAAATTGAAGCAGTCCACTTCTAGTAATGATGCAGCATTTCTGTGGATATTTCAGAACACACAAGTGTATTGTACTAGAGCAGGGGTCTCCAATCTTCGTAACTTTAAGCCTGGCGGACTTCAACTCCCAAAATTCTCCAGCCATCAAAGCTGGCTGGGGAATTCTGGGAATTGAAGTCTGCCAGGCTTAAAGTTGGCGCGGTTGGCGACTCCTATACTAGAACAATTGATAATTGTTGGAATAGTGCAATGTCCTACTTAGGATATGCATACTCTGCATATTCTGGATCTTTAAAGTAAAATATTATTGATGCTCATTTACATTTTAATTCAGATGCTGGCTCCCACATTATTTATTTTATAATTATTTGATTCATTCTGCTTATAATTTTTAAACCTACCACAAAGACAATAAGAAAAAAATGAACAAATAAGCAATACAAAAAATGCAGACATTTTAGAATCAGCTAGGAATTCTCTTATGCACTTAATAGAGGAGAAAGTTGTGGGATTGGATAAAAGATGTTTTCTACTGTGCCAGCACCAATATTCTGAGCCACCAGTTCACTGACATTATTATGAATGTTTTGTCATTAATAAGATTATGCTTTTGTAATTCTGTTTGTGCATTTTGGGTCTCAAATTTGTACTTTAATGGAGCTTAATGTCAAATTTATAATCCTTTACTAAATCTAATATATTTTTGTTTGCAAAGCATTCTCATTCTGGCATGCGGTTTTTATTTTAACAGAAGGAGAGTATATCAAGATGTTTATGCGGGGACGGCCCATCACAATGTTTCTTCCTTCAGATGTTGACAAATATTACGAAATCAAGACAGAGCTGCCCCCTGAGAAATTAAAACTGGAGTGGGTGTATCCTTATTGCACAAGGAAAACACTTTATATTTTTAATAGTTTGCTTTTCCTTCTTCTCTTTAAAATCTAACTTCCAATTTTGCCTTATTTTAAGCTTTTCTTAATTTGATAAAAATTAATAAATTATCTCTTAGGAAGAAAAAAATACTGTTGTCTTCTATAACTCCTTGGATGTGAGTTTCCTTGCAGCAACCAATCACCAACTCAATTACTCCTATTGTTTTTTAAAAAATGGTTTCACAAAGACATTTCCCATAGTTACTTTAGAGCCCTATATTTCTTCCTGCTGTTAAGCACTGGATTACCATCAGTTATAAAGATAGCAGTTGCCTTCTTGGATCAGGGAGGTGTCTGTCTTCTATAGATTAGGGAACTTTGTTGTTTGTTATTTTGAGGTCTGCTTTTCCTTGTGTGCAATTTTTGCATGCCATCAGAATGTCAAACCAAAGCCATATACGAACTACATTTTCATTAATAGAATAGAATAGAACAGAACAGAACAGAATAGAATTCCTTATTGGTCAAGTGTGATTGAACACACAAGGAATTTGTCTTGGTGGATATTCTCTCAGTGTATATAAAAGAAAAGTTATATTCATCAAGAGTCATGAATCATAAGCTATAACACTTAATAATAATCATAGGATACATTCATCTAAATCATGGGTGTCAAACTTGATTTCATTAAGGGCCACATCAGGGTTGTGTTTGATCTCAGAGGGCTGGGGTGGGGGTGGCCAGCATGATGTCACTTGGGTTGAGGGGCACCTGTGGTGGTCCAAGCGCTCTGCCAGCGAAAACAGACTTCCAAGCTCCATTTCGGCTGCGACAGCCTCCTGTAACCCTCTGCCAGTGAAAATGGAGTTGGGAGTGCTGCCAGTGCTCCTTGTGAGATCCATTTTCAGCTGCAAAAACTTCCTGCAACCTTCTGCCAGCGAAAATGGAGCTTGGGAGTGCCACCCTCAACCTTTGTGAGCTCCATTTTTGGCTGCGATGGCCTCCTGCAACCCTCTGCCAGCGAAAAGGGAGGTTGTTTTTTATTTATTTATTTTATTTGTAAAGCAAGTATTAGATAACAGATAAGTATAAACATGATTATGAATGCATGAAATGGGTACGAATAAAAAGGAACTTTAGGACTGGTTACTTTGCTGGCAGAGGCACTGCAGGTCGGTCCTTTGCTATATCCAGGGCGGCCCTGTGGGCCAGATCTAAGCACTCTGTGGGCTGGATCTGGCTTCCGAGCCTTGAGTTTGACACTCCTGATCTAAACTATTAAACCATTGAACATCATTACTCATCTACAATCTCAGAAAAGATGTATTTATTTTATTTATTTTATTTGTCAAAAGTTTACAATATAACAGAAATAAGAATAAACATAAGTTTAAATACAAGAAATAGGAACTAATAATTGGGGACAATAAGACAGGGACGGTAGGCACGATTGTGCACTTATGCAAGCCCCTTACAGACCTCTTAGGAATGGAGTGAAGTCAATAGAGGTCAGTTTGAGGGCAAAGGAGTGGGGGTTTGAGCAGATAACAAGAAAATCAAGTAGTGAGTTCTAGACATTAACCACTCTGTTGCTGAACTACTACCTGCAATCGAGTTTGGAGTGGTTTACATTTAGTTTATATCTGTTATGCACTCTAGTGTTGTTGTTAAAGCTGAAATATTCATTAACTGGTAATATGTTGTAATGTAAGATTTTACGTACTATGCTTAAGTCTAATCTTAGTTGGCGTAGTTCAAGGTTGTCTTAGCCTAGAATCTCAAGTCTGGTGCTGTAGGGTATTCTGTTGTGAACAGAGGAATGTAGTACTTTTCTGGTAAAATACTTCTGGATTCGCTCAATTGTATTTATGTGATAAATACAGATGCAGCATGCAAGAAGAAAATACTTAATGTGAAGACCACCCAATGAGTTTGAAAGATCAGAGTAGCAAAATGAATGGTATCATAATTTTTAATGTTACAGAAAGAAAACTGTTTTACAGTGGATCTCAGACTCTCATTCCATTTTAATGGTGACTCATGTAGAAACTGGAAAACTAGATTACCTTTCAGATAAATACTGTACATACTTGTATGGACACAAATATGTGAATGCAGCATTGATACATTTTTAATTGGGTAACAAGCAGTACTATAAACTGAATATAAACTCAGTTTCTTCATATATGTTACTTTTTCAGCAAGGCTGTCCACAGGATACATGAAAAAGTGGGAAAAATTGACAAAAGCACTACCACAATACAGGCTCCACCTCTTTTGCATTGTGATGTAACATACTTTTATCGAAGGTGCAGAACTTACAGAGGAACTGTATTTTTCATTATTTTGAAGGAAACAGACTTATGAATGTTCTGCTGCTGTAAAGAGAGACAGAGCTAGTGAAGGAATACAAAAGTTCTCAACAAAATAGATAATTCATGAAATCTGGGGAAAAGATAAGAGATTCAGAATAATCAACACGATTCTGTGTGGTATAAGGTAGTATAGTAGAATATTTTGGCAGGCTTTCACAATTATATAATACACTGCAACAATAGAGTTCTAATAGTCCTTACATTGACTATATTCCCTTACATATCTGACTTATCTTATGGGGCTGACATCCTTTCAGTTCATGTCTATCAGCTTAGGCTAGGCTGATTTGTTGTTAAATATCTTGTAGATCAATGATCCCCAACTTTTGCGGCTTGTTGGCCTGGCTTGTGGGGAGAGGAGAGTTGAATGTCCACATGCCTGCATGCCGGCCCACAGCTCAGGCAGCCGATCTGTGGCTCCATAGTTTTGTCATATATTTGTTTTAAGAATTCATTATCACAAAGTGTGGCATAACATTAAACATGGTAAATAAAAACGTCAAGGCAGAATGTATTTACTAGCATACTAATTATGTTTGATATTTCAGATTTTGACTATTGAATTATTCTATTTCAAATATAAATTTAAAATTAACTTTCTTCTATTGAAACCCTGAAGGTCATAATCAGTATTCTAATGTCTTTCCCCTTAAGACAAATTTCTGGAATTTTTGAACATTACTTTTAGAGGGGCTTGTAAAACTAATACAGTTTAAGGTCTGCAACATCAGGAAATCTTGCTGACATATATTCTGGAATAGAATAGAATGGAATGGAATAGAATAGAATAGAATTCTTTATTGGCCAAGTGTGATTGGACACACAAGGAATTTGTCTTGGTGGATATTCTCTCAGTGTATATAAAAGAAAAGATATATTTGTCAAGAGTCAAGAATCATAAGGTATAACACTTAATAATAGTCATAGAATACATTCATTTAAATCAGGGGTGTCGAACTTGATTTCATTGAGGGCCACATCAGGGTTGTGTTTAATCTTGGTGCATATGCTCTCAGTGCTGAAAAATGGATTAAGTTACATAATGAAAAGTCCATTATTTTGGTTTATAGATGGACATGTTTTCATAATAGTCTCCCATCTCTTACTATAGAGTCAGAGATATTTTCTCCATCTAAAGAGCCATTTTCTCCCCATAAACTATATAATCTTTATTAATTACATTCTACATTTTGGGGGCAATATATAAAAAACAATATGTAGATATAATAAATGTAAATACCAAACATAAGAACTAAACAATACAAAATTTTTTAAAAGATGAATTTCAACATTTATGTCAGCAAGAATGCAAAAATGATTTCATAAATACTAAAAACTGAATTGAATTGTGCAGCTGTCAGACAAGCTTGAAAAAATATATCAGTCTTGTGAAATGATAAATTTCAGTTAGAAGTTTCAGTGGGACTTTCAGTTGACTTTCAATTGACTTTCAAACGCCAGATTCAGATATCAATGTGGACTCCAAACAAGTCTCTTAGGCACAAAATTCCAAGGAGTGGAGTAGAAGGGCATGTCAAATTCTTAAGACTATATAGGCAACATATGAGAGAAGCGTTACCATAAATGTTTATAGCACAAGCATCCATCATTAATGCTGATTCATTTTGAAAAACCTTGACATTAAAAAAAAAAGATATGGTTATCGTGGCAGGGACTGTCGAGCTAATGTTTACCTCTTACCTACTGGAGAAATAGTATATTTCATAGCATCTGTGGTAATACTGTTTAATTATGAAGAGCGGACTCAGCGTCATTACTTGGGTCATACGGATTGTGTTAAATGGTTAGTATATGCTTCCATTATTCATGCTTCAGTTACTGTTAAAGAGATACTTTCATGCTATTTGCCATGTGCCTGGTTTCCAACATCCAATATGCAAATGTGCCAATAACAATGATGAAGACACTCATGTACCATATGTAAAATCATGTGGTTTCTTCCAGAATTAAGAGGCATTCTTTTTCATATTTAATTTTATTGAAGAATTTACCAGTTATTGTTCCAACTGTTCCTTGGTAATAGCTACTTAAACTAGTATAATCTGCACTCTCTCCATATTGCCTCAGCATTAATAAGTGATTAAGTTATGAATTTGTATACCTAATTAAGTTTCAAATCTTTTTCCACTATCTGAACAATCCCTAGTTTTAATACGCTCCTTAGAAAATAGTGGTGTAGTAAATATAAAATATAAATATTTTCAGGTAGTTGAAATCAATATTGGTGTAACATTTCTATCAGTTATAAATTTTTGATTTTGAAAGAGAAAAATGTGAAGCCTTGATTGTGCCTATGTGCTGATTGTGGATCACATGAGCAAGATGATATAAGTCCATCAGGGTGGCACAAAACAAATCCTGTTTAACATTTCGAATAGAGTAGTCTGGATTCATAAACAGTATGATGCTATTTCCCTAAAATATACATGGACATATACTGACAGATACTTTCCCCCAATTTCAGATAGGTAGTTAGAGTGAAAAATTGTAGTGTTTCGAATAAGATTATTTCTTCTAGCCTTGCAGTTCATCCAGACAAAATCAGGATAGCAACTGGACAGCTAGCTGGAGTGGATAAAGATGGAAGAGTAAGTTTTTAATGATTTTAAAGCAGTATATAAATCTAAGTGCTATTGCTATTTATCTCAATAGTTGGTTTCTGATTCTGGAAAGAGTCTTGGGAATTTTTCATTTTTACTATTACATTTGTCTGATGAATAATTCAAAGGTATAATTTGTGCATGTTATCTTAAATTGCATTATGCAATGTGTATTTCCCAAAGAAGTCTCCAGTTGACCACATAAATCTTGAAAAGTTTATTTTAGCCAGACTTCTTCTGTACCTGCTTGTCTTATGCCATTTTTAAAGGAAGATGTGGAATGGGAAGGAAAACATGAAAAATCTCTATGATATGAATGAATTTCACATTGCATAGATCTGAATTACTGTCTATTTTTTTTCAATAAATGTCCTTAATCTAAATGCTGAGGTATTACTGCTCTACTATATCTTTCTTTACTTGTATTATTTAAAACATTTCAGTACTTTTTGATGTGTTTATGGCTCAGTGATGTTGAAAGCTGCAGCCTTATATTCATTTATCTGAGACATTTTAGACTAGATATGGATAAGATTATTGTCTTCATACAAATCAATATCTGCTTACTGGAAGGGCCTCTTTTTATCTTTTCAATAATCACCTGTTTGAAATTATTTTTACTTACAGCCTTTGCAGCCCCATGTTAGAGTATGGGATTCAGTGAGCCTAATGACTCTACAGGTTATTGGCCTTGGGACTTTTGAACGTGGAGTAGGATGTCTGGATTTTTCAAAAGCAGTAAGGAAAATGTCATGCCTTTGTTTAACAAACAATGTATTATGTGTGCAGCTGAGTGTGTCTATATGAATAGTTGTGAATATTTTGCTCACCTATTTTAACATTGCATCTAGCAGAGCTATTCCCAGCCTGATATCTTCCTGTGTAGACACTAATGAAGCTATGGATATTTATTTATACAAGGAGCTCTCTTCTTGAAGTCAATTTTCTGGTATTTCCAGTGCCAGTGTATCTCATTCTTTTTTATACTTGGTTTGTATCCATTATTTTCCTATTTATTCATTAGCAATGATTGTTCCAAGAAATTATAGTTTTAGGAACAAAGCTGCCTCCAACAGTTACTGGTAGTATTGCAATTAGAGCTGCCTTAAAGAGTTGCAGTCAAGTGTTTGATTTCACCCCACACACTGTGAGCCATCTTTTTGGAATTGGTAGCAAAACTAGTCATCACTGGATTATAACAGAATGTCATGGATCAGGCAAATAAACTATATTTTATTTCTGACTTAACTAGATATTTTATATGACTAATCCAATAATAAACTATAGTGGTAATTATAGATATATGAATAAATAGCCATTTAGAGTAGCAAGCATCGAAGGAATATAAATGAATAGATAAATGATGCTATATAATCTGATTGCCTAGAACAGAGTGTTACTGGTTCTTAATTTCAGTCTGTTTGATCTACAATCAAAAATGATAAAACTGTTGACATTCAACAGTTTCGAGAATCCCAAGCTTACTCCTCTCTAGTGAATAGAAAATTATTGTTCAGAGAAGGAAATATAACTGAAAGTAATACCAATATAGCAATATAGCTTAATGTGATATATTTACTTCACCATCTATAGAAAGCTTTCTGTCCTATAAGAAATCTATTCTTAGCAAGCCCTAATACAAAAGTTTAATTTAAGTTCTGAAGCTGATTTAAATGTTGACACATAGAAAAAAAAACCTTTGTTTTGTCCTTTTGCCCTTTTACAATTAAGTATGCTGTTCCTTGAAATAATATCCTTCTTTTTTTGTCGTGCTTATAGTATAAAAAATTGCAATAATAAATAATTGGCTGTAATAGATGAATAGTTACAAGTCTCATTAATTAGAATTACAATTAGCATTTCATATAACTTTAGGAAATTTATCTTATTTTATCTGTCATGAGTAATTATATTGGTTTATTTTTGTGCCATTTTATTGGAATGTTACTTGTAGAACTTACAATTTGGCCACAGTAGACAGTATTCTCTAAGGAGAAGCAGAAACAAAAAATAGCTACTATTTATTTATCTGTGTTTAGTAAATGTATGAAGCCCTGCAAATTGATGTTTTGAGGTTATAACATAATATTTATAAGGTTTCTGACGAAGAGAAGAGATATGTTATTTATTAAAAGCCAAGATAAGAAAAAAAAATGTATTGTGGGATGGCAGTAAAAACAACGAAAAGGTTGAAAAAACCATGTACAGGCATTTGAGCTGAATTTTCTCATATGCTATGTTATTCCTATGCCCAAAAATATTTTTTCATTTTTTCTATCAAATATATATCATCATAGTGTTTAAAAGTTGAGCATTAGTTTTAAGATAAGAAACTCATTTAATTCAGTTTCCTCTTACTAATTTTGTCTTTTTTATTCCCTTTATACAATATGAGTATTTTTATAGGAAAAGGGAAAAAGAGCATTTAAGTGGTGATTTTTTTAATTTTGTATTTTCAAATGTCGTGCTGGAATTTATTGACACAAATGCATTATTTCATTTGCTATTTTTCACTTTTACTAATTTAATACAGAAAAGGAGGAGGGAAGGGAAGGGAAGGGAAGGGAAGGGAAGGGAAGAAGGAAGGAAGGAAGGAAGGAAGGAAGGAAGGAAGGAAGGAAGGAAGGAAGGAAGGAAGGAAGGAAGGAAGATAAATCATTCTTACAGTTTTATATGAGCATTTCATATTATTATCCATTCCTAATCTACATTGCCAATAATTGCACAATTATGTTTTATTGAATTGATAAAATCTGTGGAAGTTTTTGGCACTTATATTTTATCATTGATTTATCATTTGTTTATCACTGACTGTACAGACTGTCTCAATTACCTCATAGTTAATAGTTCTTAATAGTTCACTCTAATTCTTTATTCTATTCAGTTGTTAAATCTGCATTTCAAATGTAAATGATCAACTGCATTTTATAAAGACCAGAGTGAACTTTAGGCATTAGAGTAATATAAAAAAAGAATGACTTTTCTCATGCTATATTGTTTCTCCGTCTAGTTGAAGAATTTTATAAATCATTGCCTAGCAGGGAAAGTTTGGTTTAACCCATCATGAAACAATTCTAAAACACATAGATAGTAATTCCTATTAAAATCTGTATAAACCCAATCTTAATGCAAAGCCACTTGATTTAGGTATTTGCATATGCATGGCGCATCACTTTGTTTGTTACCTATACTAATAATACTAGTATTCCAAGGAACTATGACTGAAACAAAAGCTGCATCAACATTCACTTTTAGGTGAGAGTCAAATTTAAAAATAAAACTAACCAAAAAATGACTTCATCTGGCTTATGTATTTTATCTTTATGCATAAAAAATGAGGTTGAAAACATTCTTAAACATATGAGGACATGATATAACAGGATGACGTGACTTTTATTATTAAAACTTCTTTGCAAGGATTCGGGTACACATTTGTGTGTGGTTGATGATTCTAATGAACACATGCTGACTGTTTGGGACTGGCAGAAGAAATCAAAAATAGCAGAGATAAAGGTAAATAATGCTTAGATGTATTAATCAAAGTTGCCCAAAGGATATTGAATCTGCTTGGTAATATCTTATTGGAAATTTGAAAAATTTCAAAACAAATAGTTGCTATGTGAATAATGTTAAGTTCAATTGTCCCCCTTGGTAATTTTTCTAATTTTTCAGAGAGGAATGTACAGTTTTGTGTTGTGGCTAAAGCAAGAAACGATGCCTTCGGTATGTATCACTCCAGTGATACAATTACTCAACTTGTAGCATATCTCCACTCCACTAAATGAATTTGTCAAATGACAAATTCAACAGAGACAGAGACATTCAACAGAGACAGAAGACATCAATTGGATACACCCAATAACCTATAGATTTAAAACAGTATAAGCATTCTTGGAAAACTTCCATCAAATGCCTGAAGTGTTTTTATTTTTATTTATTGATTAATCATATGTATATAGCTGCCCAACTGACCAAAGACGATTTTGGACAGTGCCAAAATCAGACTTGGTTAATTTAGTTTTTTAAGTTAATAGGAAAAAGCATTTGTGAGAAAAAACATGATAAAGAAATGAAATTAAAAAATACAAACTATGGCTTCTATTCATGAATCAAAATAATGGGATGTATTCTCCGTTAGACTGCTGTGAGAGTCCAGCTCAGGGTAGACTCCGCCTCTTTTCTAATGGGACTGAGTCTGTAAAGCTGTTAGCCTTGCCTCCGTTGCCATGGTTACCCAGCTTTCGACTTAGTCCCTCGTCAGAGTTAGTCATGTTTTCACTACCTCTCTTATTTGAGAGCTTGAGAATTGTGTGTTTGCAAGCTGACTTTGTTTAAACAGCAAGAAAGTCAGAATTATGCTCCTGGGGCCAGCGATGCTGCGAGGGGTGGGGAGGGCTCTTACCCCCTCCTGAGTGATTCCAGGGCCGGGGATTTCTCCTGGCGCTGAGAGCACTCAAGCGGCCATCAACAGAGATCATGAAAGATTGCAGAGAGTGGGCAGGATGAAAGATTGCAGAGAGTGGGCAGGATAGCGATTACCTCCAGCCAGGCCAATTCCTCTCTTTTAAGCTGCAGATTATTCCTGCGCTGCTGAAAGAAACCCCTTGCAATCTGCACCGAACAGCTGATAGGGGCTAACGGCTGGGCATGCTAGACCGATCTCCCGACTGTCTAAAAGGCCTTACAGCACGCTGTTGTTTTGCCTGGCCTTTGAAGGGGAGACAAAGTTGTCAAGAGACTAGAGACCTTATTAGACAGAATAATGGAAGGGGAATCAGGTCATGAAGAGGCCCTTTCCCACACTGTAGTGAAGGCTTCTAGGGCTAAAAAGAAGTCCAAAAGACACTCATCAGTGTAAGGGGCAGCGGCCAGAATCAAAGCCAAGGCAAATTAGCAAATCTGCTTCCTTATTGTGTCTTGTGTTTCTGTGTACATAAGCATTTCTCCAGTTACTTATAAGAACCAAAACACTCCCTTTTTTCTTTTAAAAGACTACAAATGAAGTTGTCCTGGCAGTAGCTTTCCATCCAACTGATAAAGATACAATAATAACATCTGGCAAATCTCATATCTTTTTCTGGACGTGGAATACAAATTCATTAACAAGGAAACAAGGAATATTTGGGGTAAGAATCTTTATATTGGGCAAATTTCCTGAAGTTGTGAGTTAGAATTTTTGAAAGTACATTGATTACATTATATTCTTCCCCAAAAGGCCTTAGAGGGACTCTTCTTTGTAATAATTCTTACTTAGAAAATAGGAGATTTAATAGCATGTAATGTTTTTTTGTGTGTGTCTGTGTGTGTGTTACAGTATGTATGTATACGTGTGTGTTTGTGTATATAGCAAAAGCAATAGCACTTAGACTTATATACCGCTTTATAGTGCTTTATAGCCCTCTAAGTGATTAACAGAGTCAGCATATTGCCCCCAACAATTTGGGTCCTCATTTTACTCACCTCAGAAGGATGGAAGTCTGAGTCAACCTTGGACCTGTTGAGATTCAATCTTGCCAAATTGCAGGTAGACGGCTGTCAGCAGAGGTAGCCTGCAGTACTGCACTCTAATCACAGCACTACCAAGGCTCTTGCTGTGTGTATATGGGTGTATACACCCTCATCCAGATAGAGATATATAAATAGACACACATAAATATATTCATATGTATGTTAACATGTTCTAATAAGACAATGTACCAAGCCCAAGCCCAATAAACCTGTTTGAATTGAGGTTATATGCATATATAGTTCACACAGAAAGCCCTAAATATATTCTCTTGTTTTTCAGAAATATGACAAACCCAAATTTGTTCAGTGCTTAGCATTTTTAGGCAATGGAGAAGTTCTCACTGGTGATTCAGGTGGGATATTGCTTATATGGAGCAAAACTACTGTAGAAGGCACATTAGGAAAAGGATCAAAAGGTATACTTATTCTTTACAGATTTATCTATACCATGAAAATATATTTCAAGTTTAATAAAAATATAATAAATATTGGAGATCAAATGATGTTTGTATGTTTCTGAGAATGCAGATAGCCTATGTTTTCAACAAAAGTATTGATGTAATACTATACTATACTAAATTCTATCAGTGTTTAGCTTTTCATGGCTAGTTTTTCAGTTGAATGTACATGAAAAGTCATCAAAAAAGAATTTTTAATCCCTGCTGAACATTTTAGATTAATTTTGTTTTAAGTTATAAATTTCTCAGCAGACTTTTCTAGTTTTAATATCTAGAACAAACTAAAATAAGATTGAGGAATATTTTAGAATCAGGGTAGATAAAAAGAACAGTTTAAAATTAGTTTAAAAACTTGCTGCCAAAAACTGCGGCTACGATCTGCAACTACAGGTTACTACATTACTGTCTGTTTCTAATGGTGTTTACATGCTAGTTTCAAATCTAGAAATTCTGAAGTTGTTCTTTGCCATTGAATATTTGTTGCTGGGAAGTAATACATATTGAAAAAGACAGATGATACAACAGTAAACTGTTGCCTTCTAATCCTGTTTGTGGACTTCCTGACAACATTTTATTTTGATTGCTATTAGAATCTTTGATTAGTTATATCATCAGTTTTTTTTCAATATGGCTATTCATAATTATCAGCTAATGAAAAATATAAATAGATATAAATAGATTATACAACTTGCTATTATAGCTGATCAGGACTTAGAATAAGAAATGTGCCTGAGCAATGTAGTATTTCTAACTTATGAATCATAACATTGGATAAAATATTTTCATAGAATGCTGTTTCTTCTGAGCTTGGTGGTTTTATGCAAACATTTCATTACCCAAACTAGGCAACATCATCAGTGCTAGTAAGAAGTGGTATTTGCTTTCAGTTTATATTCTACTGACTTGCAAAGACTCTTCATTTTAAACCCGAGCTACAAATATTCTCCTTTATCAATATTAATTTTCATATGAATAAACTTTTGAAAGAAAGAGAAAAATATAATGTAGAATTTCAGCAATACTTAACCTGGCCAATCATCAACTACTGTAACCAAACCTTGTTTTAATTTTAATGTTCTGACTTTTAAGTTAAATTTAGAGGTTATATTTCATTTCAATTAATTTTTTTTAGAAAAGAATTATTACTAGCAACCAGGAAAATGCATGTCTGGCACTGCTGAGCTCTAAGGTAGTTCTTAAATCCAAAGATAATTATTTTCTTTGGCAGCTAATTTAAATGCTGGACTGTAAATAGGCATGCCAGAAAAAACAGTTTCAGTACATGACATTTTACCTGCAAATGTATATTTTCAGTGAACTTTGTTTCTAAAGAAAATACTAATGTAAAAGCATAATTATACCATGGATAGTGCATTTAATATTATAATAATTGAAAAACAAATAATACATTATGATATACAGCAATTTTTAAATAGATAAAACAATATTTAAATAGATCCAGGTTTTGTTGAGTTGGCCTTTTTATGAATTTACCATGGGGTTAATAAAGATTTGGTCTTGGTAAGGCCAAATGGTAAATATGTCTCAATGCATACATCTAGAAAAAAACTGCATATCTTTGTAAAATAGTCTAAATGAAGTATCCATTTTGCACTTTACTTGGATTTTTACACCAAATTTTGAAGTTAAGCATACATTTGCTTTTTAATTTGTGTTCTAGAATGAATGATAACTGATTTACTATGACTAGTAGATGACCTTTTAAGTATTAATCTTAAAGTTTAGTAATGTTACTCAGAAGTTTCTAAATATAAATACGTATACAAAACATTATATGCAAAGCCTTTATGCACTAATTCTTTTTGTATCTCACACTTAATTCCATTTCAACCAGTTTATATAGTTTATATATAATGTTTATATATATATGTATATATATATATACATGGTTTATATAGATGTTACAATTAGAAGTTCGTTAGATATAAACACTGAAAAGGAAATCTTAGATAAGATAATTCAGACCAAATATTTATTTTAATCAAAATTGGTTAATAGTATATGACTAGTGACTCAAATCCAAAATTAATCTGGATGTTAAGTTAGATATAAAGTAAGTGTATCTAAAATTTGGAGCTTTAAATTGACTTATATGGGTACTATAGAAGTCAGTAGTAATTTATTTTATTTTTTAAAAAAACAAAATTATAAATCTCTACATTAACAGCATTCGTGTTGTTATTAATACATATATCTCCATTTATACCTAAATATCAATTCTTATTTCTATCTTCCACCCATTTGTACCACCTATCCCAAACCGCATAATAGTCCGAATAACCTTTGCCTTTTAATTCCGCTCTGAATTTATCCATTTCCGCACAGTCCATTATTTTTTGTATCAAATCTTCTTCAGATGGTATCTTTTCTTTTTTCCATTCCTGTTCGAAGGCTTTTCTCACCACCGTTATAATATGTATAATGATGTATCAGATAACCTTGCTAAATTTTCCCTTAATTATTCCTAGTAAAAATATTTCCAGTTTGAGTTCTAATTTATGTTCTGTAATTTCTAATAGCCATCTTTATATCCTCATCCAATATTTTTTATCCTCTGGGCATTGCCACCAGATATGGATAAAAGTTCCTTCTTTATGTTTACACTTCCAACATTCTGCTTTTGTATTTGGATACATTTTAGCCAGTCTTGCTGGAGCTAGGTGCCATCTACAAAACATTTTGCACTGATTTTCTTTAAATGCTGTTGACAATGTCAGTTTACAGTTACTAATCCGCATTTTTTCCCAATCCTCTAAATTTATATTGTGACCTACGTTTTTTGCCTAGGCAATCATTGATCCCTTTACTATTTCTTCTTTTAGTTCCACTTCCAATAAATAATTATACATTCTTATTATAAATTTTACCTCCTTGCCTGTCAAAATTTGGTCCACTGGTTGCAAATCCTTTTCTATCCCTTGTTCTTCTAAATCTTTTCTAAATTTTGTCTGAATTTGTAAGTATAACCACCAATCTATAATTATATCTTGTTCTTTTAACTTGTCAATTGTTTTTAGATTCCCCTGATTATCTAATAATTCTTCATATCTAATCATTATTTTTTTGTATCCCTTATATTTGGATATAGTATTGCTTCCATAGGTGAAGCCCAATTTGGTATTTTCATATAATTTTTATTTTTTACCTTTTCCCAAGTTTGTAATAGTGATTCCCTTATCAAATGTCTGTGAAAGTATGAATGAGTCTTGTTTTTTTTAATCTCATAGAAAGGCATGCCACCCTGCTTGAAGATCGTGGCCCTCAATTGCTAAGATTCTTTTATTTTTTAAATTTATCCACTCCTTTACCCATAATAGAACTGCTGCTTGGTAATATAATTCCCATTTTGGAAGTCCAAGGCCGCCTCTACTTCTACTATCTTGTAACATCTTTAAACTTGTTTGTGCTTTTTTACCCAACCATATAAATTTTGCAACTATTTTATTCAATTCCTGAAAAAAATTCTTATCCAATTTTATAGGAATTGTCTGAAAAATAATATGGTAGTTTCGGTAGAATATTCATTTTTATCGCTGCTATCCGTCGAGAAAAAAAAATTGAAGAAAAAAAGAAGTCAGTAGTAATTTATGGCTATAAAACTTCAGTTCCTTTTCTTTTCAAGTACATAGGTTGGGAATATATGTGAAAAGGCACTAAGGGAGCTAACAGCAAAAGAAGTTAACTCCATCTCTTCCATCTAGAGGGCAGGACACAAAACTTCTTCCTATGTTGTAGAGGAAATGTCTCCTCTTCCTTTTCAGATTTTACTTAATCTATGGAGCAAAGTCCTCCAGAGACAGCAGAAGCTAAGCACTATTCCCGACAGGAAGTGATGAACTACAGCATTGGCATCAAGTTTGAGTACATTAAAGCCAAACTGAGAACTTCTACACACACACACACACGTAATTAGGTTGACACCAGCTCCTGCAGTCTTCTGATAACTCAAAGAGCAAAACACCACATGGCGTTATCAGCTATAGCCCTCGGATGGCAGGGTACATCAATCCAATGAACATGAATTTGGGTGGACTCCCGAATATAGTGGAGGATGGGGTGGAGGGCTAATGTGCTGTGATTATGGGGTCGCAAAGAATCGGGCACAATTTAGCGACTGAGCAGTAATTTATCTCTTTCCCATTGATTCCTTCTTTGATGACCAAGAATATAGTTGAATTAACTGTGCAGTATATTTTTGATCACGTAAAGATCTTATAGTCGCCATGTAGAAGAAGGTAAAACCAGTGCAGAGAATTCAAATGACCAAGGGTAAATTTTCTAAATACTTTCCTGTGGTTTATGAATTATTGAGTATTGTTCTTCTGTTTCTTTTTATTCTTGCAATTGGCTATTTTCTTTTTGTTAAGCTGAATTAACAATAAAGATGTTGAGTTACATTCTTCACTAGTTAGTTTTTACAGTTATTGGATGGGATATCTTTCACAAGTTAAGATCAGGGATTGCCGTTTACCAAAAAAAGGTAAATTCCTCTTGGGTCCATCTTTTAGTAATCAGAAACATCCAACTATGTTTTTAAATGTTTTTCTTAAGTAAATGTAAGCATGTCTGCAGAATTATTATTATTATTATTATTTATTAAAATGTATTATAGCCGCCCTGTCCAGAAAAAATTTCACATTTTTAAAAACTTTCTTTAGACTTCTAACTAGCAGAAGTAAGCATCAGTAGCTCAATTTTCATTTTCTTTTTTTAATTTACACATGTATATCAATCTCCTAATTCTTTCACCTTCTCTTAAAAATTAGTCATCAAATTTAATTTTTAATATAAGGAGACTGTCATGTAGCAGTTATTCAGATGTAGTTTGACCAGACCGAAGAAGTGCTATCTTTGTTCAACTTGAAATTCTACCCTCCTTCAGACATCTCTTATTGATACATGTAGCACTAATTATTTCTTATTTATCTAAATAATATTTTAGGCTGGTTGGCAAATATGCTCTATTGGCAGTGTACTGTTTCTTACATGATTACAGGTGTGTATCAAATCAGCAAACAAATCAAAGCTCATGATGGCAGTGTGTTCACACTCTGTCAAATGAGGAATGGAATGCTGCTAACTGGAGGTGGAAAGGATAGAAAAATCATTTTGTGGGATCATGACTTGATTGCTGAAAGGGAAATAGAGGTAAGAAAAATAACTGGTGAACAAATAATGGGAAACTGCTTTTGAGCTGAGATGAAGGAAGCTAAAGAGCAGGCATTAATTAAGATTACAAAAGTACCATTTCATCAATTTCTCTCATTTTTATTATTGATGTCATTACAGCAATGATTTTTATCCTCCTTCAGACAAGCTTAAAAAAACCTTAGAATATCTGACTCCTCTTTTCATAGCTTTATTCTCTTTATAGGTTAAGATTAGAACATTCCTCTTCTGCAGGAATCTGGGATAAATTGCCATCTCATTAGTATAGGAAAATATTGCTTTCAGTATTAACTTACATATGGGACATAATAATAGTTGTGTTCTTTTGCATTAATTTTAGGTAATGAAATTAGGTAATTTATTAGGTATAATAACTTGACATTTTACCTATACAGAGAGCAAAACAAACAATATGGATTTGTTTAAAGTTTTGTAATCTGTATGGAAAGATCTCTTGTGCTTTCTTAAAGTTATTGTCCAACTCAAAAAAACAAAATGAAAACAAGTTGTGAGACAGCAAGCAAAAAAATAGTAAAACCCAATAATTATAATTTACAAATCGTAAAACAGAATATAGACATGTTAAGAAAAATAAAATCATACCTTAAAATTCTAAATAGTACAGGACATCATTTTTGAAAATCCCCTCATCTGACATTAATAACTGTCAGATATTGTATATTAAAGATATTTTACTTTGAATTTAGCAAAAATGCAGTTTATTTTATTACAGTGATCGCTGTAGGTGTTTTTAACTGCAATTAAAAGAAAAAGGAAATAATTTCAAAACAGTTATTTTAAAAAGATGGCCAATAAAAGTAGTAAGTATATGCCAATTTGATATATGTAGTCAGCTAGTGAGGTAGCTTTTACTAGCTGCAATGATAGTTAGCATTATTTTGTGCTTGTAGTAGTGAAATTTGAAACTAAGTTCCATCTTCCCTGAAATAAGACTGGATTGGAAACAGTGATTATAACAGGGAAAGAACAACATCAAAACATTATTTTTAAAAAATGCATATTTATCAATCAAATCATATAATATACATCACATATCTTTGAAAAGAGAAGGAGAGAGATTAAAATAAGAAAAGTAATAAAAGGATGATGAAGGAAACATTGAATATATTTGAGATTTGTTTACACAAAGAAAGATGATTGTGACCTTCAGTATTTTAGAGTATTATTATTCTTTGTAATCTATAAAATGGATTTCAAGGAAATATGATTTCCATAGGTTCCTGATCAATATGGGACAATAAGAGCTGTAGCAGAAGGCAAAGCTGATCAATTTATTCTTGGGACATCAAGGAATTTCATTTTGCGTGGAACATTTAATGATGGTTTTCAAGTGGAAGTACAGGTATGTCCCTTTCTTCTCTTTAAATTTAGATGTTTGATATATTTTGTGCTATATAATTATGGATATCTGTCCATTCATTAACCTTGTGTTTTTAGGGCCACACAGATGAACTCTGGGGCCTGGGAACACATCCATTCAAAGACCTGTTCTTAACTTGTGCTCAAGATCGTCAAGTTTGTATGTGGAATTCAGTGGACCACACTCTTGAATGGACCAGGCTACTAGATGTATGTGCCTCATCCTTTGTGAGAATACTAGGCATAGTTATGGGGTATTTTCTAAATAGATATTCTATGTTAAGAGAAAATCAAACAATAGGGTTGTTGTTTTTTGCAACAACAGCATCATTTCTGTTTTTTTTAAAAAGCTTTGATTTAATATATCTTATTGTACATAGAAAGCAAGGAGCTGAAAATGTCCTGTTCCTCCTTAACATCAGTGCATCATTACCATGTCACTACAGTTTTGGGAACAAAAATGAAGTATTAAATGGAGCCTCAGGCTGAAAAAGGTTGCCCATCTCTGGTCTATCAGTCAGAAATAAAGTATAAGCTTTGCATGGAAGGTCATGGAAGGTCATCTTTAAAAGATTTAGCAGTGAGGGATGGCCACAATTTATGTCTGAAGAACCACAGGGGAGTGGGAATGAAGTGCCCCTTTGGTCTTTTTAGCTGCCAGCTGGTCTAGCTGGAAAAACCTGCTGAGAATGATTCTATAATGGTGCAAAATGTCTGTTAGAGTAATCAGTTAGTTATTTAAACTGAAGATGAATGGCAATGTTTTATTAAATTATTAGATAAGTAAAAACAATGCTATTAAAATGGTTCATAGTTGCCTTGGCATTGATCCCTAAATTAGTTTTAGTAAATTTTGCTGTGATCTTCAGATTGCATAGATTTAGTTAAAGCTCATGAGGTTAAAATCAGTATAGTATAATGGGTGACATATGTTCCACATATGTGGAGTAATTTCAAAGCATGTGCCTTCATAAACTGGAACTGTGGAATTTGCTCCTATTTACTTCTCTTAATCCAGGTGAGACAGGGCAGTGAATAATTGCCTGTGTATATATTATTCAATTTAAACTTACATCATAAGATCAACATGTGTCTTTCAGGAACCAGGACATTGTGCTGACTTCCATCCAAGCGGTACAGTGGTAGCGATAGGAACTCACTCAGGAAGGTAAAAATGCTGTAATGCTTTTATTCAAATATAATCCTCTGGAAATTGTTCTCTGTTTGATAGTGATTTATTGTTGTTAATTTAGTTAGCATATTTGTTCAAGTGTCTTCCACTGTGGAACTCAAAGCAGATTATGGGATTCATGGGTAATTATCTATTCAGGCTTTGACCATATTCAAGCCTGCTTTCCTGGAACAAGTGGATTGTATCATAATGTCATCAAAAGTTATGAGGCAAAGAGTCTATTCTTCTGATACTACTAAACCAGGTCCCCAACCTGTGGGCCAAGGCTCACAATTGGCCCATGGCCTATTCACAACTGGGCTGTGTAAGTTGTGGGCGCTGGCAGTCATAGCCCGACTCATGCAAGGGCTGGCACATGCACCCACCACTAATGAACCTGTGCACTCATGTGCACCTGCTGCTCACACAAAACCATTCCCCCTTCCTCTTGTCAGGCTACTAATCCAGAAAGGTTAGGAAATGCTACACTAAATTTTAGAAACTTCAATAATATGGTCAGTGGTGAAAGACTGATTGCTGACTGATTGATTGATTAATTGATCACCAAAATCAAGAAAAACTCCATGTTTTATATCCTGGAAATTAAATTCAGCAACTTCTGAAAGACTTCAAATTGTTAATTCTTGCATGAGAGAAAAAGCGTCAAGAAGGAAGATTTTTTTCAAAAAATACTAAAAATGAACAAGTCCATTCATATTTATGAATAAACAAGCCAAACTCATTCCTATATACCTTCATAGTACATATGCTTTCATTGTGGTGGCCTAATCATATATGTTTTGGAGTTAAAAAGTTTCCAAAATATTTTATAGCATAAAAATAAGAAGCCTGTTCATAATTCTGTGAAGATACAGTACTCAGTAGAATAGAGGATCTGTTTGCTAAAGCTATTGGGAGAACAATGTAGTGAGGAAGAAATCTCATATAGAATGTAACAAAATTAGCCATAGGCTAATCACTGTATGTTTTATTTCTTTCATCTTTCTTTATTTCAGCTACTGTATTTAGGAATGTTCAAAGGTCATGCGCTATATGAGTATGGGATTGCTTAGAAGAAAATGTTAGCCGATTCAAACTTTAGGCTTTCTAGTCTAGAGACTGCTTTGCATGGGAATACTGTTGCTTACATTCTATCAATAAGAAAGTTTAGGTAGTAAATTGACATAGGTGTTAAGTTTGGAGCATGGGCGAGAAAGAATGGAGACGAGCTTCTGGAACGGTGAACTTCAACTCTTTATTTACATGGTGACAGCTCAAACTCAATGGCAGTTATAGCCCTCCTTATATAGGCAACCCAATAACTATTTAACCAATAACAATCCAGGAGTGCTAGCTCCCTTAACCAATATGAATGCTCCGTTAATGGCCAATCAGATCCTCCGGAACGGGCCAATCCGATCCTGCCATTAACAGCCAATCAGAAGTGCAGGGCCAGAACCCTGCACTTGACTCCAAGCTCAAGATAACTTTATTAAACCTTATGCATTCACAACACCCCTTCCCCCTGGCTTCTGTTTACAGGGCGCAGTTACATAGTCCTTAAGGTAGGACGGTTGCTTTATTAGTCTTTTTGATTTTCGCTGTGCGTTTTGCATTTGGCTGCAATCTCGCTGAGGTAGATCGTTGTTTGGCGAAGGGGTTGCCTCTGGTTCAGAGTTCACATTTCCGTCGTCACCAACTCCCTGAGGTGAACCTATTCCCATCTCTGGTTCCAGTTCCTGTGTCTCTATTCCGCTATCATTCCCTTCGAACGGGTTTTCTTCTAGTTGAAATTCGTCTTCTTCTGTATCTCCCCCCCCCCTCAGTTTGGTCATAAGGGAGTTCAGAAATGCCCGACCGGAGCCGTGATCGTAATTGATCGATATGGCGTTTCCATAGTCTATCGTCAAAGCATTGTACAAGGTAGGATCTCGGGCCGGTTACACGAACTACTGTCGCCTCTACCCACAGCGGATCGCCCAATAGGTTTTTAGCGTATACCAAATTGCCTACCTGGAAGGTACGACATCAGCCGCTGGATCCTAGTGGTTTTTCCAGTTCATAAGCTGGGTGTAACCGGTCGAGTTGGGAGCAGAGCTTTCGTCCCATTAGCAGTTCGGCGGGAGTTTTGTTGATGACGCTATGAGGTGTGATGTGTTGTAGAAAAAGGATTCAATTGATTTTGTCATCGATGTTATCGTAGTCTAATTTCTGCAAAGTTTTCTTAACAAATTGGACCATGCGCTCAGCCCTGCCATTGGTCACAGGGTGCGCAGGTGAGGTGAGCACATGTCGGATGCCGCGGTCAGCCAGGTACTGCTCAAAGGACAGCGCGGTAAATTGCGGCCCGTTGTCGGATATCAGAACGTCTGGTAATCCGTGGGTTGCAAACAGTCTTTCCAATCTTTTGATAACTGCTTCGGTGGTCGTGTTCGTCATGCAGTGAATCTTGAGCCAATTCGAGTAGGCGTCGACAGTTAGAAGAAAGGTGTGGCCTTTGGTCGGCCCTGCAAAGTCCAGGTGAATACGGGACCAGGGTCCCCGTGGTGTCTCCAATTCGGTAGGGATGGCTTTTGGTGGGGCGTTGCTCACTTCCTGGCATCTATGACAAGCTTTAACCCAATTCTCGATTTGCTTGTCGATGCCCGGCCACCATGCGTAGCTTCGTGCGAAGGCTTTCATTCGCACGATACCGGGGTGGCCATCGTGCAACGTTCTCAATTCTGCTTTTTGGAGTCGTTCTGGGATAACGACTCTATCACCCCAGATGACACAGCCTTTTTGAGAGAACAACTCCGTTTGTCGAGTCTTGAATGGTGTGAAGTCATCCGATAATTGGTCCAATGGCCATCTGCGTTCTACCCAGCCTAGGACTCGCGCTAAGGTGGGGTCACGTCTGGTTTCTCTCACGATATCTCGGGCGGTTAATGGCGGCGTGTGGAGTGTTTCAATCTGTAACGTGGTCACTGTTGGTGCAGGATCATCGAGAGTCTCTGGAAGCGGTGCTCGGCTCAATGCGTCGGCATGGGGAATGGCTTTTCCCGGGTGGTATTGCAGCCGATAATTATAAGCAGCCAAGAATTCTGACCAGCGAGTCATCCTGGGGGATAATATGTAGGAAGTTGGCTTATCTCCGGCTATTATCCCCAATAACGGTTTGTGGTCAGTCATGATAGTAAAAGCCCGGCCATACACGTACTCGTGAAATCTTTTAATGGCAGATACAATTGTGAGGGCTTCTTTATCGATTTGGCTATAATTTCGCTCAGTTTTTGAAAGTGTCTTTGAAAAATATGCAACAGGGGCTTTGTTACCATAAGGCAGTACATGGTTCAAAATGGCGCCCACTTCGAAAGGCGAAGCATCACATGTGATATTTAACGGCAAAGTCTCATTGTACTGCATGAGTACAGCGTCAGAAATCAGTAGTTTTTTTTACATTACGGAACGCCTGTTCTTCTTTATGACCCCATAACCAAATTGCTTTTTTGTCTAGCAAACAATGTAACAGCTCAGTGACAGTTGCTTTATGTGGTAGAAATACATTATAAAAGTTGATGAGGCCTAGAAACGCCTGGAGATCGGCCTTGTTCCGAGGCCTGGGAGTGTTTTTTATTGCTCTTAATTTACTGTCGGTAGGGTGAATACCCTGACTGTCAATTAGGTACCCTAAAAACTCGACACGATCTGTACACAATTTACACTTATTCTTTTTCACTTTAAGACCGGCGTCTTGGAATTTTTGTAGAACTAATTTTAAACGATCCCGTAAGATATTTTTTGTAGGTGCAGCAATTAATACATCGTCAAGGTAGGGGACCACGCCTTTAATCCCTTGTAGTAATCTCTCCATAAGGCTCTGAAAAATTCCCGGGGCTACACTGACTCCGAATTGGAGCTGGGTACATTTAAAGGCACCTCAGTGCATCACAATCGTTTGTGCCTGTGCCGTCTTTTCATCAACAGGTAATTGCTGATATGCCTGAGCTAAGTCTAATTTAGCGAAGACTTTTCCGCCCCCCAGGGAATAGAGGAGATGCTGCACCACCGGCACCGGATATGCATTTTGCTGTAGGGTGTGGTTCAGGGTGGCCCGGTAGTCCCCACAAATTCGAATTGAACCATCCGGCTTAATTGGTGTTACGATTGGGGTCTCCCAGGGGGAGTGATCGGTAGGTTCTAGCATCCCCTAAGCTATTAATTTATCGAGTTGTTCGTCGATTTTCGGCTTTAAGGCAAACGGAACTCAACGAGGCTTAAGGCGGATGGGAGCTATCTTTGGATTAAGGCTGAACGATATTGGGGTCCCCTTGTACTCGCCTAAATTTTCTGCGAAGACATCCCTGAATTCATGGATGAGGTCCTCCTCCCAGTCACTTCCGCTGACTCGGTTTATGCCTGCCACTTCAATGCCAAGTGGCGCGAACCATTAGAGACCTAGCAGACTAGGCCGATCTTTGTCGATCACAGTTAGCGGTAAGTACGCTGTGTGCTTCTTGAAGGAGACCCGGACTCGGCTGGATCCAACGACAGGGATTCGATTCCCTTGATAGTCCTTAAGAATCAGTCTTTGGGAACGGAGGTCTTGGCGCTGGATCGTGGGGATGAGTTGCTTGAGGGTCTTCCAGGACACCATCGAGAGGGACGATCCCAAGTCAACTTCCATTTGGCAAGGCTGGTTCTCGATGGCCACTGTAATTTGGATTTTCTTGGCATCCAAGGCAGAGGCGTGACCGATAGTGATAGTCTGGTGAGCCTCTTCTCGCTTCATGGGGCGATTCAAAACTCAGTTTCTGTAGGAGTGGTTTACTGGTTCTCGCCTTACAGGACGGTTTCCTGTCGATTGGCGATAGTTAGCCCCTTTTGAGGCCTGGCTGGGTCCTTTGAAACTTCGGCAGACCCGTCCAATGTGGCCTCTCTTCCCGCACTCATGGCAGAGCGCGTCGCGGAATTTGCATTCGGATCTGGCATGGTTGGCTCCACAGACAGCGCAAGGGTGTAAGGACTTCGGATAGGGGTCCCGGTCGGACCGCAGTCAATGGAGCTCTTCTTTGTCACTGTCTGACGATGAAGAGAGGTCCTCGTGGTGGGCCGTTGTAAGCTGCCCTTCTGACTTGGGTAAAATGTCGCCTGTCGGTTGGTGTACCGGAGCGCGGTTGCAGCGTAATTGTGCAGCTGACTTCCTGGTTGCTTCTGCTGCAGTAGCATCGGCAATGGCATCGGCAAGGCTGATGTTGCCTTTCGCCATCAGCTTGCTCTGCACGCCTGGTGCATCTAGTCCCAGAACTATTCGATCTCTCAATGCCTCTTCCAAATCGGCGAATCCACAGAGTCCTCCCAGATTTCAGAGGTCTGCTATGAAATCGGCGATGCTTTCTCCTTTTCGCTGGTTTCTTTGATAAAACTCGTGCCGTCTCACGAGCATGGGCACGGTCGGTGCGTAATGAGCTCTTAGTAGGGGTTCGAGGACGTCCCAGTCCATCGCCTTCACTTCTGCAGGTTTGGCTAGTGCTTTAGCCATCTTAAATATGGTTGGCCCGCAATGCGTTAGGAATACTGCCCGTTTCTTCCCGGTTGTGGCATCCTTTAAATTGTTAGTTTCCAAAAACATTTGGAAACGATCCATGTAGGACTCCCAGTCCTCTTGCACTGGATCGAACGGAGCGGGTGGTACGACGACACCGGACATGATTCCGTCATGTAGCGCTGTCAGCCACGTGCTCGGTGTTTCTTCTTAGTTCAGTCAGCTCTGACGTCTCCACATCCCACCCTCGTCGCCAGTGTTAAGTTTGGAGCATGGGCGAGAAAGAATGGAGACGAGCCTCTGGAACGGTGAACTTCAACTCTTTATTTACATGGTGACAGCTCAAACTCTATGGCAGTTATAGCCCTCCTTATATAGGCAACACAATAACTATTTAACCAATAACAATCCAGGAGCGCTAGCTCCCTTAACCAATATGAACGTTAATGGCCAATCAGATCCCCTGGAACAGGCCAATCTGATCCTGCCATTAACAGCCAATCAGAAGTGCAGGGCCAGAACCCTGCACTTGACTCCAAGCTCAAGATAACTTTATTAAACCTTATGCATTCACAACAATAGGTAGTTCTCGACTTATGATTATTTGTTTAACAACAGTTCAAATTACAATGCCCTTGGAAAAATGACTTATGAACCATCTTCAAAATTACATCACCTCAACAGTCGTGATCACAGTTTAGGTGATTGAGAACTGATTTATGCTTATGACAGTTGCAGTGTGTTGCAGTTACACAATTAATATTTGATTTTCTCAACCAGCTTCTGATAAAGTCAATTGAAGAAGTTGAATTCAGTTAATGACCATATGATTCACTTAACCTCCATGATTTGCTTATCAGCCGTGGTAAAAATAGTCATAAAGTCTGATCCAGTCATGTGATGATTTGCTGTACAACTGCACCAACTTAGAATGAAAATTCCAGTCCCAATCATGCTCCTAAATTGAGGGCTGGGGTATATTTCAAAATTTAGGTGTACACTGTTAAGCCTGTGTTCCCCAACCAGGGTTAAGGACACAAGCTAAACAGAATGTGCAGCATTAGTCAGATAGGCACACAGATAAATGAGTGAGATAAGTTTGTATGTTTGTTAACATACAGTAAAAATAACATACGCTTGTGCTATCAAAATATAGTTTATTCCATTTAGAGTTTATAGCATAGTCAAAATAACAGTCCATTAGTCATGTATCTTTTAGTCAGTCCATTCAGGGATATTCAATTAGCAAAGTCCGTGTAGAATATCCAATGTCAGTTCACTTACAATAAATCAGTCCTTTGTCTCTCCCGTTCCAGTAGGGGAAAAACGCAGTCTTCAATTCATCAAATAATTAGGGATCATCAAGCCAGAGAGAGTAAGCTGCCCTTGTCTTGCTTCTTTTATGGTGCTATTACAACCACTCCCTTAATTACATTCCTACAGTTAAAGTTGCAGACACTTTAACTAATAAATCATGATAACATATTTATTATTTTACCTAATCCAGTTAGGGTAAACAATGTTATCCCTAACATACACGATTCTGATTCTCTTTTATTTTCATTAGCACAAAACTTTTAGTATGTGTTTCTTTATTCCAAATGAACCAGATGATCCAAAATCAATGGCAGTTGTGTGTCATCTGGCTTGCATGTTTATTAAAAGAATATTTACATGATGTAAATACAATTTAACATCAGACCTACTTGGAATTACCCGAAATTTAATGCAGATAGCACAGAAAATATTTCTAGTAATTTTGGTAGTATTTAAAATAGGAAATGGAAGATAATTTGAGTATAATTTCCTATTGTCATTTTACTGGCTATGGGATGTCAAACTCGATTTCATTGAGGGCTGCATCAGGGTTCTGTTTGATCTCAGGGGTCCAGGGTGGCCATCTCAATGTCAGAGAAAATGGGCTCCCAAGCTCTATTTTCGGCTGTGACAGCCTCCTGCAACCCTCTGCCAGCAAAAATGGAGCTCAGGAGAGCCACACATGACCCTCGCAAACTCCGTTTTCACTGGCAGAGACACCGCAGGCCAGTCCTTCACTGTTTCCAGGGCAGCCCCATGGGCCAGATCTAAGCATCCCGTGGGCTGGATCCAGCCCCCGGGCCTTGAGTTTGACACCCCTGTACTAGCTGCAGTACTGAATTTCCCTAAATAGAAATCCCTTCCCTCCTCTTCCCTCCCCTTCTGTGATAATATTCATTGCTCTATAAAGAAAACATTTCAGCCATTTTTCCACTATTTCTCTCCATCTTCACACAACAAATTCACTAATTGTGGTAGCATGTTAGCTGCTTCCACTTTTATGCCTTTCATACATAAAACCTTTAACTGCAAATTGGTTTTAAGCCATTTGAAAAGGCTGTTTTCTAAGTACCTGGCTTTTAAGAGTACAGATTTGGGATTGTTGTTGTTGTTTTTTTAATAATGTGGCTTCTACAAGATGAATTTAAAATGGTCAGTATTAACAGATAATGTCATAGGCCTAAGAAAAGTGGAATTGCATTATCTGATGTTGTTTAGCTGTACTTTTTAATTCCCACAGTGACTCCCCCCCCCCCCCCACATCATGGTTACTTAAAATCCCATTTGGGGTAGCTTGCTGATAAACAAGAGCTAGGGTCACAGTAATTTTCTATGTGCAAGAAATTCATCCATAAGAATGTAAATAAAGTATTTTTTCCTCTGGATTTTTCTTGTTTAATACCAGCATAGATTCACAATGTAGCAAACAATATAATCATTTTGCTTGTCCATCATCCACTACTATCAATTTTCCTGAGGTATCTGTATGCTGAAAATTTCTCCTATGGAACAATGCATTTTATTTTATTCAAGACAGATTGATTGGTTCTTCTTGTTGTCCATGCTAATTTTAGTAACCATCTCCAGATTTTTGATATGAAGATGTCTGTCTTATTTCCTTTTATTCTTCTCAATGCACACTTTTCACAGCCATATATTATCATTGAAAAGACAATTATTTCATCTATTCTGATACTTGTTAGAGAAATGTTCTTATCTTTCATAATGTCTAAGAATAGCACTGTCATATTTCCAAAAATTAATCTATTTTTGCTGCCCATTGTCCTAAGAAGGCAAAATTATCTTCCATTTTCATTTCTTTTCCAACAGCTATGGATTTATGCTGGTTGGTTGTCTTATTTTTTAACATTAACCCATATTTTTCTCTTTCAGTTTTTATTTTCATAAATCTCCTTATTCTATATTAGCCAGTTTCTACCCTGAAATTAATCATCTGGCTATCACCCTCAAATTGATAGGGCTTCAGCCTGCACTCAACAAAATCCAGCTGTTTTATCTTCCTATCTTGTCATTAAGTATATTCACTGTATATCAAGATAATTTATTTCTTCTTTCACTTCTTTCTTTATTCTAAAGCACTCAGTTTCTCCTGATTCAATTCTTTTCATATTTCCTGCTCATTGTAAGGATTCCTAAGAAGGGTAATCAAATGTTTTGGCATACCTATTAGTTTTAATATATTGCACATTTGACAAAATAACTACAACTACACTGTGAGATGAGCAGCATATAAATTGGATAAATAATAACAAAGTCCTTGTATCAGTTGAACAGAAATAAATCTTAAATTTTCTTAGTCTCTGCAATATATATCTCATGTTAGCTATGTGACCTCATGCTTATAATCTTTTTAAAATTTGTCTACTCATTTGGCATCTCTCTTTCCTGTTCCATAGCTGGCCAATTTACCTATGGAAACTTTCTAGAGAAGCATTTCTTCAATATCTCTTCCTGCAAATGTTTCTGTCACTAGTAATCCAATTTGTAAAGAATTTCAATATAGTCTTTTTTTTAACTTAATTTGCCTCAATCACATGGGCATTTGGGGAGGGACAGGCAAATGATGAATGTGTGTCATGCAAATATTGGCCTGTTTGAAACCTAGGGAAAAATATTAGGTTTTTTATTTATTATCTATCAAAATCATCCAGCTGCCCATTTCACAACAAGAAAACTGGATAACAAACCTAAAAACAGATAATAAATACCAGACAATGTGGTACAGCAATAAAAAGCTAATGATCCATGACAAAGGATGCTGAAAGTTCCTCAGAATAAGCAGCAGCCACTGATGTGCACAGACATGGAGGAAAGTGGCAGCAATAGGAACTAATGCTTTGCTTTAGTAAGGCAATGGTCTTGTTTTGTTCACCATAATACTGTGTTGAAAGAAATTGAGCAAAGCCACTTCCAGGTTGAAGATAAAAGGCTTAGAATAGTTAGGAATTTGCACAGTATTAATAGAAACAAGAATACATTTTTAAGCCAGAAAAGAGAAGTCTGCAACTTCAGACCAATGAAAAATGGCAACAGAATCTTTTGGAAGAATTTATAAAAATTTGGGTAACTTTTTGAGGTGTAAAATCTATTTCCAGAAAAGTGTGTATCTCTGCTATGGGAATAGGCAAGGACAGCTTTAAGAGACAAAAATCAGAAAGATGCAAAGCAAGAATCAGAATGAAATTATCATGTAAAGTTCAAGAGAATAAACCTATGGTAAATTTGTACATATATATTGGCATCCCTATAAGTAAAATCAGAAAATAACTGATTATCAAGATGAGCAAAAATTAAAAATAAACAGGTCAAGAACTAGAAAATTAGAAGCATGTGTGGACGGGTGCCGTCTAGAGTTTGAAACCACTAGAAAGGAAAGAATCACAACTTTATCATTCTATCTCTTGTGAAAAATGCTACTACATATTTCCCCCCACATACTTTTTAAAAATATATAATATGGAATATTAGAGTGTTCAAGGAGTTTCTAGTGAGTATTATTAATGTCTTGCTCCAAGAGTGCTTCAGTTATTAGTTTGATTCTTTTCTCAGCTTCTGGGAGTAAGGGATTTTACTGAACAGTAGTTTTGTTGAGTCAGTCTGAATCTTCACAGGAAGGGCTAAAGCTCTTATTAGAATACTTTGTGCACAAATTCTTTGAAACTTGATTATCATATCAGGTTGGCTTTCCTCCCAAGAGGCATTGCCAGTACAACCATTGCTTTTTTATGATGCTGAAAGATGTGTGATATGTAAATACATATGTAAAAACATCTGGTGTGCAATATATAGTGGCTCCAAATTTGCAAACACATCTCTTCCAAGGAGATCTAAGAACAGAGACTTGGGAGAATAGGAATAAATTCTATAATGATAGTGAAGGGCTCAGAAACAGACTGATTGGAAATTTCAGCAGGGAAAGACAAAAGATTTTTGAAAATGTTGAAGTTGTGACAGTAGAATAAGAAGCACCAGTATCTAAGACATAAAGGATAGTTTTTCCTCCTGTTGTGCAGTCAAGAAAGGATTCAGAGCCAGAAAGAGAGAAGAAAGTAGCTGAGATGCTGTTATATCTGTGCTGTCCTGTTGAAATGCATCCACGTTATTTGTACCAGTACCCAGGATTTCCACAGAAATAACGAAAGTTCTGGAGGTGAGCTAGAGGGTGTTTCACAAGAAAAGATGGGTTAAATGTTTGTCTCATATGTTGCTGCCTGTATCTAGCTACCACTGATATATTAGGGACAGCAATATACTGCACACCAGATGGAATTTTGTTTTCTTTGCCAGTGCTAATGAGAGCTGTACAGTCAACTCATTTGTCATAACCTTTAGTTCAGGCTTTTTCTTACTTAGAAATTTTGATGCTTGAGTAGCCATTGCAACAATCTAATTAAAGGGTTTGTTACATAGGCATGATATATTTTAAATGTTGCTGAATCTTTGACTGCAGACCCTGTACAAAAAGTTTGTGGAATAAATTGGTTTATTTCAGAAAGTCTAGAATGCTGCTAATTGCGGTTCTTAAACTACCCATGAAATCAGCTAAGAATTGTACTTTTTGTATAATATCATCAGCTACTATTATATGAAATTCATAAAAAGTTATAGAAAAAAGATATATCAAAGTTACATCACACTAGCAAAAGTGATTATGCAGAGATCTTATACTCACGCTAGGTTCATTCTCAAGGTCATTAAAATTATGAATCTTTCCACCATGTTGTATCCCACCGTGTTGTGCTGATAAATTTACTCTTAACAGTGACTAAAATTGTTGAGATTTAAGGAGGTATTTGTGAGGAACGTTTCTTACTACTGATAACTGTTTATGTTTTAATGTTTAAAATGTGATTCTAAGATCTGATCTCAAAACTAATCTGTAGTACTGAGTCCTTAGTACAGACAAATAAAGAAGAGAAGCATCTTTAAGACACTGGTGCCTTGTTGCTGTTCTTATTAATTCCCAGTATTTAGTATTTAGTTGTCCTCAATGGGGCTCATGTTGCTTGATGCTGATTCCCTTATTTCGTAAAGTTAAACAAATCTTATGTACAAACATTATAGGCCTATGCTTAAACTCACAGATCTGTATATGCCAGGGATGAGCAATCCACAGGCCCCAAGTTCCAGGACCATTTTTTTCAATTGCCAATACAGTCACTAAAATTCAGGGCAACCTTACCTATTGTCATTGAAGTGAGTGACTTTTTAATAGATGGTTAATGGGCCTGTTGTGCATTTTAATCATCCCAAAGTGCCTTATTTGGATACATCACCAGTTTTAACTTTTGCAGCCTTTAGGTACAAAATAATAGTAAATATTTAAAGAAAAAGTGTGGCCCAAGCCGAAAGAAGAGGTTACTTAATAATATATATGCCCTGTTTTTAGATATTCAGACTGTCTTAGAAATGATAGTGAACAAAAACATATTTATTAATATATTATTAGGGCAACATTTAACTAGAAGTCAAACCAGTTACCGTATATACTCGAGTATAAGTCGACCCGAATATAAGCCAAGGCACCTAATTTAACCACAAAAAACTGGGAAAACTTATTGACTCGAGTATAAGCCGAGGGTGGGAAATGCAGCAGCTACTGGTAAATTTCAAAAATAAAAATAGATACCAATAAAAACTTTCACTAGGACAGTTGAGAATAAGTTTGATGTTCACAATTTCCTCTTTGAAAGAGACCAGTAAATAGGGAACAAGAAGATGAAGAAAAAGAAGTGTGTTTTTTCACACTTTTCACACTGCAGTGAACAAAAATGGCATCATAGGAACAGGCTTATTCTCAGCCCAAAGGTTTGTTTCTGATTTCTTTCCTGATTTAAGGGAAATTTGGGAAACGATTTCACTATCATGAAAGGTTTGATTGATTCACTAACCCAAAAGATGATGATGATGACAGTGGTAGGCAGGAGTCACTCTCTCCCTTGCAAGAAAAAACCAAGAGCCGTTCTTATGATATCTCTCTCTCTCTCTCTCTCCCCCCCCCAATAAAGTCAAGCCCTTTCCAGCACACACGAGCGATCCGCCCCCGCCCCTTTGCACCTTGCAAATGCAAAACCCCAGGGTTTTTGCATTTGCAAGATGCAAAGGGGCGGGGGCGGATCGCGCGTGCGTGCTGGAAAGGGCTTTACTGTATTACGGGGAGAAAGAGGGAGAGATCATAAGAACGGCTCTTGCTTTTTTCTTGCAAGGGAGAGAGTGACTCCTGCCTCCCACTGTCATCAACATCTTCTTTTGGGTTAGTGAATCAATTAATTTGGGAAATGATCTCACTATCAGAAAACAACGCGAGCTGCCACCACCACCTCCTCCTCCCCCTCCTCCCGAGTGGACTGAAAGCAGCTGGAGCTGAGGAAATGAAGCTGAGTGGAGCCGAAGCAACCTCGGCTCGCGTTGTTTTCTCAGCCTAGAGAAAGGGGAAGGGGGCTCATCTGGACCAAGGGTGAGTCTCCCCCTCAGTTTCCCCTGAAGGATCTTCTGTCGCTTTTGCCTTCTCCCTACATCTTCCCTCTGTTAAAATCCCACACACACACACACACACACTTATTTTCGGTTGGATAGATTTCGTGTCTGAGCATTCTCACATGGCGGTGGGTCTTCCCCCCAAAAAAAACAGTTAAAAAAAGAAAAAACAATATATCCTCAAGCAAGAACTTTTCTGCTTCCGATTACCCCCATGCTTAAAAGTTGCAAAGGAAACACGGAAGCAGGGAAGCAGCTGCCCAGCTTCGGAGCTCCACACCATTTTTTTTTCAGAGGGGAATCTGACTCGAGTATAAGCCGAGGGGGGTTTTTTTAGCACAAAAAATGTGCTGAAAAACTCGGCTTATACTCGAGTATATACGGTATGTCATTTTATAAAATTCACAGTAACCTTGCATGAACATTTCTATTTCTCCTTCACAGGTGGTTTGTTTTGGATGCTGAAACAAGAGATTTGGTTTCAATCCATACAGATGGCAATGAACAGCTCTCTGTGATGCGCTACACAGTAGGTATGCAGAACTGTTAATACATTTGAACCATTTATTCATTTCTTCATACTTGTCATCTATTCTAAAAGGAGTGTTTTAAGTAAGAACAACATCGTATCTGAATATAGATCTTTTTAACATTCACATTTTATTGTGTTTTTTTTAATCTTGGGGAAATGTTAATATCTATTAGAAGTCCATGTATGGTATATTATATGCTAAATAAATAAAATATAAAAAGTAAGAACAAAATTATGTTAATTTCTTTGGAATTATTTTTCCACATTGAAAAAATATTACTTAATAAAATAAGTAAAGCCATATGGAACATTGGGGGATTTTTTGTTTGATTTTGGTTTTACTGCACCTGAATCAACAGTATTGTTTGCCAGTTTACCTTATTAAATAGTAGCTAAATAGAGGAAGTAGTGATGCAAATTCACATAGAAAATGGTATCCCAGCAGATACAGGCCCTGGCAGCACTTCAAAAACTGGACCTTTTTCTGACTGAAGTTGGCATTTAACTCTCCGCTTAGAACAAAAGTGCTGCAGGGTAGGAGAAAATGGGGGAAAAGATAATAGCTGATGTCAATAGAAAAGAAGAAGGCAAGTAGGGAAGGGCTGGCAGTGTTATGCCATGCTTGAATTCAAGCACATTGACTGTAAAGGAGAAAGAAAGAATTGAGACAATTGACAGGTGAGCTAGTGCACTGTGAGGTAGAAATGAAAAGGTGTCCAACTGTTGTTTAAAGACTATCCAGAGCCTGTCTTCGCTAAAACCTGGAATAACCAAAAAATCCCAATTTTATTTGGCCAGAATCCAGAATTATCCAGAATCAATCCAGCCATTTACAAAAGAGCCATGTATAAACACATTCATGTACAAAACAAAATACCTTTAACTTTGCTTTCTTGATTTCAGTGAGCCTACTCCTAAACATAACCATTTCCTGTTAAACGAATTGTCTTTATCATGTAGGCAGCATTGTTAGGGCAGTTACATTAAAGATATTTTTAAGATATTTTGCCTTTGTAGGGGGAAACTGAGTCTTTTTGTCTGAATAATATCAAAGAGCCACTGAGAGTTATTTTAATTAAGCTATGTATCATCGTATGTTGTTTTTGAACTAATTATCATTTAAAGGCACTTCAGAAGACTCTGGTCAAGCTTATTGCTAAGTGTGTCAAATATGAACAAAGTGAAATGTGAACAGAAACTTAGCATAGTCACAGAAATGTCCCAGTCTCTATTTTCAGTCTTCCCTGTTTTAGAGGAAATCAGAATAAGTTTTGTTAGATGATCTTAGTGGAGAAGCAGATTTATATAGTAAAAGATGATACTTGAAATATTCCAATCCCATATAATGTATTACTGAGTTAACATTTTATTGAATGAACAGGCTTATACAAGTTGATGGGAAACCATCCTTGAAATATATCTATGATTGGGGAAATGCAAAATTTATTTTTACCACTAAAAGCCATTCAGTAGCTCTGTAAACAATTCTTGCACATTGTAAATTTTATTTTTGGATAATTCTTATTTTAAGTCATTGAAGGTGGCTAGTTTGTATCTTGAGAGTCTCTACCAGAAGAAAATCATTGATATCCTACTTGGACCCCATTGCTCCCTGCCCATTGCTCCTTTGGTCAATTTGTTATGGAATTGAATGACACAACACAAAAAGAATTTGGCCAAAGATTAGAGATACTGAAAAATTAGGCATAAACAATTCTATAAGTGGAACTTTATATAATGCTTACCAATTCTCTCTGACCCTGAGTAGAAGGTCTTTGGAAAGCATAACACTTCATTGGAGAAGAAACAATGGGCTAGTCTTTTTTTGACCTTCCTTTGATAGAGCATTCTCTAGTCTAGAGTCAATTCTAGACTTTGAAGAAGCAGAATAGAATGAGTATTGATGTTTTTGAGCTTAGATGTTGTGGAAGACTCTTAAGAATACAGTTAGAAGATTATACTCAAGGAACAAGTGGCCAGGTTGAAATAACTATACTTTTTGCATACTTTGGACATGTGCAAAATTCTAGCTCTCTGAAAAAGTCTATAATTCAGGGGAAAGTGGAAGGAAAGAGAAGAGGACAATAAACAGTAGGGTGGGTGAACTCAGTTACAATGTTGATGGGTCCAGGTTTGGGACCAATTGTCATGGAGAAAATCTATGTGGTTGCTAAAAATAACATTGATGGTACATAATTATCAAGAGCCATACTAGTTAACAGTCTTATATGAAAATTAAAATATTCTGAATGCTTACCATTTTTCTTCAATAGATAAAATAAAAATAGTACATGCTTTGGATTACAACTTTTATTTATTTGTTATTATCTACAGTTATTTCATACATGATATGCTTGAGAGTTTTGCACTGTCCAATTATAGTTTGTTTTTAACTTGCATTACAGATGGTACCTTTCTTGCAGTGGGTTCCCATGACAACTTCATTTACCTCTACATTGTAACAGAAAATGGAAGAAAGTACAGCAGATATGGAAAGTGCACTGTAAGAACTGTAAAACGAATACTCTTTTTTTAAATTTTCTAAATAAAGGTATAATGCATACAGATTTCTCATCCAGGTACTGTCTAGATCCTAAACTGTTTAATGTCAGTAAGTAATATGCTGAACCTTAATTTCTGATGGTTGATGGTGCAGTACATTTCTATTTAAAATATTCCTAATTAATATTGTGTTCTTATCACTTGACCACAGTGTCCTCAAATGCCACTTCTTAAAGCTGTCTTAAGAATAAAGTATTTTTTACTTTTAGGGCATGAAAGTACACATACAAAACATTATTTCCAGTTTAAATGTAGGCAAAATTTGCTTTTAACTGGTAAAATATGGTAGAGTTCCATGATTTTCATGCTCATTATTTTGGTAGTTGGTTTTATTATTTTTACCCCAAAACCTATTTTCAGGTTCCATTTTTTGCCCAGAGCTTCATACAGTATATCATTGTTCAAATACTAGTATATTATTCTGGACATGTGGATGTTAAAAAGCAATTTTGTGTGTCAATTGAATGCACATGTACCTTTCAGTTTTGAATGCTAATTTGACATTTCAAATTCTCTGTCATAATTTATTAGAGTGACACACTTGAAATGCAAATATTGAGAGGTTAGAAACTTTTCCATTTTAAACAATTGCCCCACATTAAAAAAACAGAGTGAATATATTAGTTTGGAAAATCAGAGTAAAAGGAGATCTGCTTATTCTGCCTTTTATTTTTAAACCCAAGTTTAATCAAGATATGCCTTTTCCAAAAAGTTTCAGGGAGCAAGAGCTGTGGAATATTTTTCACTCTTTGTAATAGTATGTAAATTTGTTTCTAGACAAAACATGCAGAGTTGGGTATTAATTTTAGAGCTTAGTTATGGATTAATAGAGAGAATAGCATCTTTTGTATGATCTTTCAATGCTCGGAAGTCACCTGAGAACTCAGGCAGCAGGAACAGAGTTAAGCTTTTCCAGATCTTTGAAGTTTAATTTGCCTTTTTAAACTCTAATTTTATATTTTTAGTGTAAACTGTTATGACTCTGATAGTTGGCAGAATAAAAATAAAAAATTCACATTTATCTGATAATAAAAGATGTGACTGGTAAACATTTAATTGTGACATAGTAGTATTTCACTTTGTAATAACTCTGTATGCTATTCACTCTCCTCATAAATTTGACATTCTCCTATCCTTCAGTTTAAAGTTTTTAATGTAGTACATGCAGTTTTTATTAGTGAAGTGCCAGTACTTGTCACATATGCATATGGTATGTCAGAAATAAAATATAAAATAACTCTCTTGCTATGACTGCCACGGAAGAGATGGTAGTTGCTTATAGAAATATATATTTGATATAAACTATTTGGACTGTTTCAACAATGTGATCTTCAACTCTCACATTATTTAGTCAAAGGGATATTTTTGCTCAAAAGAGTATCTTTAAATTGGCTTTTTTCTATTTTCCAAATTCTGGAAAAATGTTAACAGCTGTCAAAAGTCCAGTAATGCCTACAATGCTAGCTTCTCAATTTTTAAAGATTCAGGATAACAGATGGAGGGCAGGGGGAGAGAAGAAAAACAGATGGTGCTTTCTTCTTTTTTCTGAGACCACTGCATGTTTCCTGGGGACATTGTAAAAGCAAGTTCATTCATGTAAACCAGTTAAATTTGGCATCCTATTATCCTTGGCATGAAATAAACTCTCTATATACATAACTGCTCACAAAGAACATTTCTGTTATTGCATATCCACCCTTTCAGTTGAAGGGTAAATTGTAGCCTTCCACTCCATCTTCAATCAAATCTTGTTTGCCCAGGTTCAGATGTGATTGACAGATCAATTTACTTTTGCTATTAACTCAGTTATGTATAGAGAAATCACTGCACTTGAGAAGGAGGAATCTCACACAATGAAATGATTAAAGCAAGGATTTGCATCTGTCTGCCATATGCTTAAATTTCAACATGGCTGACTGGGATTTATGGTAATTGTAATCCATTCATGGGCTTCTAGTTCACTCCCATCAAAATACAACTCGGTGGATTAGTTTTATAAACTACCATGTTGATTTGTTTATTTGAACATTTTAAAGGGGAGATAAAAGGTTAAAGAGGGAGAAATCACTGTTTTAGCTGGAATTTTAATAGCTTCTTTATCTCTTTTTTGTTTTAGGGACATTCCAGCTATATTACACACCTTGATTGGTCCCCAGAAAACAAATACATAATGTCCAACTCAGGAGATTATGAAATATTGTACTGTGAGTACAAAATTGCAATTATTTTCAGACTAGAAAAATGCTACCGTGTTTCTCATATAATAAGGCTGGGTCTTTCTTTTTTTTTGAGCCCCGAAAAAAAAGCTAGGTAATCTTTTCGGGGGTGACTTAATCCCCCCCCCCCCTTGCATCTTCAGGCGGGCAGGCAGCGACAGCTTGGATGTTGACCTCGGCGTTGGTGGGGCACTTCGTATCGGGGTCAATGCAGGCAGCACCATATCCAGGTGTGCAACAAAAGTACTTCCTAATGGCAAGCCCCCCCACCATTCCCCACCATTTCGCATGTGTTAATATAGGCCTTAATTTGGGGGGAGGGGCTTAATTTCATTTCATGCCTATAAAACATGCTGGGACTTCCTATTGGGGGAGGCCATATTGTTGGAAAAACAGGGTAACAATCATAAGAAGAAGAAAAACTTGCAGTACATGGGATGCTTGTTGACAGAGGATAATAATTTGACCTTCTACATAGCCTAATCTTCTATATTATTCAAATATTATATTATATTATTCAAATATTATTCTATATTATTTTGTTCTTAATGTTAATTTCAAATATTGCTCCTGTCTCTGCGAAGGCATCAATTAACACTTTACGAAAGAGGTGCTGGGATATGATATGTCACAGTATAAGTTATAGCTTGAAAATATTATATTTGCTTGATTAAATTTCTTCTTTATTGATATAGTTAAAATAATTATTTTAGCACTATTGATATTCTTTTATTTTAGTAAACTTTATTTTAAGAATTCAAAAGGTTCCATGTGCATTAGACCTACAAAACAAATTATCTTCCTTAGCCCAAAGGTGGTGTAGTAGAATCTTTTAGGTTTGTTGCTTGTTTGGGATACCTAACCTAGGAAAAACCATGACTAGCAGACTATATTCAGCCAAATTGTCACAACTTGCCAGATTTTCTTTTATATTACCAAAATAATGCTTATTATAGACCTGAAAGACAAATTTTAAGTTAAAATATCTTGAACAATTATGGTATACTTGAAATTAGCTTGGAGCTCTCCAGGATATGAATATTATTAATCAGAATAAGACTGATTAATAATGAGGTAACAATTAACTCTTACGAAGAACCCCAGGGTTCAATAAACATCTCTGCTGTCTTTTATAAATTATTACTCTGTAGTAGCGAAGAATAATGGCTTATGAAACACAAGCAGGATGTGAGTTATTCAATTCTGGCCCAATTTAAAGTGGATTTGCATACAAATTATAAAACAATATTTCATTCAAGTGTTCCTGCTTTTGACTATAAATTGAAGGAGATTTAAGATTGTTAGATTTTTCTAGCCAAAAATAAAACTTCCAAAAGAAGGCAATAAGAAATCATGCATATCTACGTAACTAGCAGGAGTCAAGTTCAATTTGAACATGTCTTGTCTTACTATTAGCAGTAATTTTAATTATTTCCATATATTGATTGATTTATTTAAAAGCTATCTATAGCTGCCCATCTTATTTCAAAGTCTGGGCAGCTGCTGATCAAGAATTAAAACAACATCTGCATATAAAACAACACAATACATATATGTATTAAAACTTCAAACATTAAAAGCCTGGCACTAACATTAAGCTTCCACATGGTCCCTCATTTAATCGTCCACCACTTCTTCCTATCTCAAGGCTTAGAGGGAAAAGCCAAATGTTAAGAGTGTAAAGGCCTGGCAAACTTCAAAGTGAAGGGTATTCAATAGGAAATAAGCTTCCACAGAAATACACACTTCCTAGATCTATAAAATGATATTGTTTAAGAGAAGAGATTAGGAATGGACAGACACTATCTGATTTGGTAGGAGAGGTAGAAGTCCTTAGGGAGAATCAGTCTCACAGATAACCTGGCCCTAGGGGATATAACAATAGCACTTAGATTTATATACCACGCCATAGTGCTTTACAGCACTCTCTTGGCAGTTTACAATGTCAGCATATTGCCCCCAGCAATCTGGGTCTTCATTTTACTGACCTCGGAAGGATGGAAGGCTGAGTCATCCTTCAGCCCACCAGGTTCAAACTCCAGAGTGTGGGCAGAGTTAGCCTACGACACTGGATTCTATCCACTGTGCCACCAGGGATCCTTTATAACAGAGCTTTAAAGTAGTAACATCCTGTTGATACTGATCCATTTAAGGATAGACATAGAATAAAAAGCTTCATGCATACATTCTACCGAAGAGTGTCTTTGGACGCTTTTCTTTATTTATAGTAATAATAATAATGTGAAGTTCACTTGTATAGAAATAAAATTACATCAATTTAAGTCTAAAGCTATTGAATGATTCAATGGAGGAAAATTCAAAGAGAAGGAATGTTTAAGATTTGATTCCCCCTGTCAGTCACTATGAGTTTAAATTTCATTAGCACCTATTGTGTAAAATGTAAGTTAAAGTAGCTATGAGCCAAATTTTCAAGATATGTGAAGCTTTTTCATGAGAAAAAGAAAAATTCATTCATATTGCACTAGAATGTAGCATATGCAGACAGTTATATATGCCAGTCTGCTGAAATCATTTACTTTATACTAACATGATTCACCCCTAATTCTTGGACTTTCAAGCTTTCGGTTTATAATGTAAACTACAGCTAGTCCTCAACTTATCACCAATTGAGCCCAAAATTTCTGTTGTTAAGTGAGACATGGAGTTTTGCCCCATTTTACAACTTTTCTTGCCACAATAACTGCATCTGTTAAGCTAGTAACACAGTTGTTAAGTGAATCCTCATTGACTTCACTTATCAGGTCACAAAAGATGATCACATGGAAACAGCAACAGGCATAAATATGAGTCAGTTGCCAAGCATCTGAATTTTGATCATGTGACTATGAAAAATGGTCATGTCACTTTTTTCAATGCTGTTGTAACTTTGAATGGTCACTAAATGAATGGTTGCAAGTCGAAGACTACCTGTATAACATTTATTATTACAAAATGTTCTCTTTTAAAAAGCAAACAAATGTAAAGGTGCTATTTATCCTTTTATTTTTCCTGAAAGATAGTTCGGTATTTAGATTTTATTTCCATTCTATCTTTGCATCCTTTTTTAATAATACCTGCAATGTAGAATAATTTGCTTGGCCACCATTGCTTTGGAGCATGAATGCTTGCAATACCTAAATAACAAGGGATAGCATAGTGAAAAACTAAATTTACAACATACTCTGCTAGTAAAGCCTTTTAAACAGTTATTTAAACTCAAAATATTTGACAGTTGTTTTTATTTAGCTTTTAAATATATATATATATATACATACAGCTTAAACAAACCTCACTCTAATATTATTTTACTGTACAATTATATACAGTACAAACTATATAATTATAGTTTCAACCTGTCAAGACACAGAAGTGGACAGAAGAGCTTCTCTTAAAGATACCACCAATTTCAGAGGCCCATTTTAGGCATAGAAGGAAGAACCTTCTCCTATTGTTTCCAAAATATGGAACACATTCCTTCTAGAGCAGAGTTTCTCTCGCTTTAGGAACATGGCATTTTGTTTCAACCAGCTCTTTTGAATGGAAATGATAATGATTCGTTGTTGCTTTTAACAAGGTTTTAATTGCTTTATATTTCTGAATGTTTTTCTTCTAAGAGTTACTTTGAGAACACTAGGGGTGGAAAGATAGGATACAAATGGAAATTATAAATAGCTGTTCCAATACCAGTTATGTATTTTTATAAAGGGGACATTCCAAATGGCTGTAAACTGATAAGGAACCGCTCTGATTGCAAGGACATAGATTGGACAACATACACTTGTGTGCTGGGGTTTCAGGTATTTGGTGAGTAATATATTCCTATATAATTGTTATTCCTAAGTTTAAAGCCAGTCTACTCTGGAAAATACAAAGATTATACCATTCAGAGAGTTTTAAATATTCTGCTATTGTCATTTCTTTAAATTGACTTCATAAATGGAATCATTCCTGTATTTTCTTTTTCATTAAATATAATTGCTTTGGTGAGGATTGTTACAATTGGATAGGTATCTACTACAAAAAGCACTTGCACTAGCACTTAGACTTATATACCTCTTCACATTGTTTTAAAGTCCTCTCTAAGCAGTTTACAGAATCAGCATAATGCCCCCAACAATCTCTGCATATAACTTTTTCTTTGTTGTCATAAGAAACAGGGTTCCCAATTGGGCAGTTTTAAGATGCGTGGATTTCAACTCCCAGAATTCCCAGCCAGCATACCGTGGCTAATAATTCTGCAAGTTGAAGTCCTCACATCAAATTATCCAGGTAAGAAAACACCGATAAGAAAAGACTGAACATTTGTAATTAAATCTGTATTTGTTTTAAGGCTTCAATTCATTCAGTCCATTGTTATCGTAATATATTTCAATTAAAAATGTGTCTCCTAAATTTGGGCAATAATAAGGTTTTTCCTAGTTGTTTAGTAAAAGTAATACAAGGTCTTAGAAAACATATTTAAATGGGATTCTGCCATGTCAGATAAAGCTTTTGTCTTTTCTCATATGCATAGGAGAGATTGTATTTCTAGGATAATTATTATTGGATTATTTAGTTTTGATAGATGCATTCTAAATGGATGGCTAATTTCTTAAAAATTTTCTAAGCCACAGATAGAAAACCTGTAACCATCTAGAATTATTGGCTGGCTAAGACTGATAGGAATTGGAGTCCAGTTTCTTAAGGGCTATAAGTTTCTTGCCCCTGGTTTTAGTAATATTTTATTCTTTTGTGTTTATATAACGAAGGAGTGTGGCCAGAAGGATCAGATGGAACAGATATAAATGCCCTTGTGAGGTCCCATAATAGGAAAGTAATAGCTGTGGCTGATGACTTTTGTAAAGTCCATCTATTTCAATATCCCTGCTCCAAAGCAAAGGTAAGTTTAGGGGCAATGTTTTAGAGCAGAAGCGAAAAGAAAGTGGTTGTATAAATATATAGCTGTGTTTTCAGCTTCACATGCTAGAATCTCTTGTAGAAATAACAGTTTCGTTTCCTATGCACCAAATGTCCCATAATAGTTATTGTTATGTTCCTTCAATGGTGAATATAATCAAGAAAAATATGTCCCTTTGCCTTATTGGATTGGTCACCTGGAGGTATAACGATTAAGTTACTATTCTCTCACTACATTTTCTTTTTAACTTCATATCTACCTATAGATTTTAAACTGTTGACAGCACAATGATTGCAGTGAAAGGATAGAACAGAAATTTTATTATTTAGTTTATGTCTGAATATTTATCCTAAATAGAATAATAGTAGCAGTAGCACAGACTTATATACCACTTCACAGTGCTTTACAGCCTCTCTAAGTGGTTTACAGAGTCAGCATATTGCCCCCAACAACAATCTGGGTCCTCATTTTACTGACCTCGGAAGGATGGAAGGCTGAGTCAACCTTGAGTTGGTGAGAATCAAACTGTTGAACTCTGGCAGCAGGCAGTTAGCAGAAGTAGCCTGTCATACTGCCTTCTAACAACTGCGCCACCATGGCTTGAAAGAACAGAATAATAAAGTTGAAAGGGACCTTGGAGGTCTTCTAGTCCCATGATGGCAAACCTTTGGCACACATGTCAGAGGTGACACGCAGAGCCCTCTCTCTGGGCACGCAAGTCATCGCCCCAGCTCAGCTCTGCCACACGTGTGTGCGCCCCCCACCAGCCAGCTGGTCTTTGGGTCTCTGCTGCGCATGCACAGGGGGTAGGGCACATACTGGGCACAGGCACGCATATGCAGAGGCAGGGCACATGCATGGGGCAGGGGCAAGGTGCTGCATGGGGGACGCATGCTCATTGCATTTTGGCGATGTGGACATGTGTACTTTTGGCACTCAACGCCAAAAAGTTAGCCATCGCTGTTCTAGTCCAACCCGCTGCTCAAGCAGGAAACTCTATCTCATTTGAGAAAAATGATTGTCCAATCTCTTCTTTAAAAACTCCAGTATTCCAGCATCTACAACTTCTGGAGGCAAGTTATTCCATTGATTAATTGTTCTGACTGTCAGGAAATTTCTCCTTAGTTCTAGGTTGTTTCTCTCCTTGATTAGTTTCCATTCATTGCTTCTTGTCCTGTTTTCAGGTGCTTTGGAGAATAAGTTGACCCCCTCTTCTTTGTGGCAGTTCCTTAGAAATTGGAATATTGCTATTATGGTTTTATCACTCCTAGTCCTTCTTTTTCATTAAATTAGACATATCCACTATCTGCAACCATTTTACATACATTTTAGCCTCCAGTCTCCTAATCATTTTGGTTGCCCTTCTCTGCACTCTTTCTAGAGTCCCAACATCATCTTTATATTGTGGCAACCAAAACTGGATGCAAGTGTGGTCTTTACTAGGGTATTATAAACTGGTTCTGACACTTCACACAATCTTGATTGTATCCTTCTATTTACGTACCCTAGGACTTCATTAGCTTTTTTGACAACTGCAGTACATTGCTGCTCAGATTTAAGTGATTCTCCGCAGCTCTGCATATGATCCACAGCTTTCACTCTAACCAGGTCTAATAGTTTCCCCTACTGCCCTTCTCATGTGGGGTCTTTGTGGTAAGGGGGGCTGATAGAACAAATTAGCTGAGTTGGCCACCTAATTTCAGCCTGAAGAGCACAAACTAAAGACTCTAGATAAGCAATCTGACCATGTAAACTAGCAAGCTGCTCACAAATAGGATAGTATCCAAATTTAAAAAGAGTACCACAAAAGACAGCTGCAAAACAAGTATTCATTGAACTACGCCAGGCATTCTAAAATAAAATTGCAATCACATAAGTACTTACCAAGGATGAACTACTGCTGTTTTCAAGCTGCTAATGTTTTCTGATCAGAAGGTCAGTTGCCTTCACAATGGATATTTTCAGACATTCAGTGTAAATAGATATTCCCTTTCAGCCTACCTGTTTTGTCTTGAAGTTGCTGTGAGCTGCTTGTCCCAGCAGTCTCTGGTGCTATGCAAATGCACTGAATTGCAACCAATGATTTCCAAGATTGCTGGAGGATGCAAACCAATTATTCTGGTTAGCAGCTTCTCCACTCCTATGACAGGGTTATTTATAAGAAGAATGGGACTTACCCCTTCCTGTGAAACTTGCACATTATAAGTAAATTTTACTGTAAGCAAATTCTGTTGTTTTAATATTTATATATGGCAAAGTGACCAGTAGCATTAGAGTTAGATAGAATTCATTTTGAGGTTGTAGTGATTTATATTTGGGGAAAAAATTCTGCTTGCTAAAATTTACAATGCACTAGAAAGATAAGATATACTTTCCTAGTTAATTGGAAGTTAAGTTAATCCTGTTTGATGTATAGCTTGATCTTAACGCTGGTGTTTTTTTATTTGTGTTAACAGGCTCCAAGTCATAAATATAGTGCCCATAGTAGTCATGTCACAAATGTCAGTTTCTCTCATAATGATAGTCATTTAATTTCAACTGGAGGCAAAGATATGAGTATCATTCAGTGGAGACTTGTTGAGAAAGCAACTTTACCACAGAATGATACTGCTGTAGAAATGGGCACAAACAAAGTGCCTCTAACTGCCAGAGACAGCTTTACACAGCCAAGCAACCCTGTGTCCCTTAATCAATCCTTGGATGAAATGGCAACCAGTGAAAATTTAATGGATGGCTTTTCACCATCCTTCGAGAGTGACATGGAGCATACTGTGAAGACCAATGAAGAGCAGAATGAGGAGCAAAGTGAGGGAAGCAGTCTGGATCCAGGAGAGCCAAATTGCGAAGAACCACCTAGTGAAATGAGTGAGGAACAGAGTGAATCCACTGTTATTGAAGATCACCGGGAAAACTCTCCAGTGTCTTATCAACTTGAAACTCAAGATGATATTTAAATAGTTTATCTCAGTGCATATTGTTTTAAAGAAGAAAAAAAAAAGGGGGTTCAAGTAAGGAAGGGAAGCAGCTCTGACATGGAGCACTCAAGTTTCTGTGGAAGGCTTGTTAGTTTGATCTACTTTTTTCAACACATGGGATTATTGTAAGGACTCATTTTGGCAGTTCCAGTCAAGTGCTAAATAGAAAACTAGAATGTAACCTTAGGTTAATTATAATTCTGAAATTGCGATGAGAAAGAGGCATGATAACAAATAACTAAGGAAGAGTTTGCTGAGAAAAACAGATAGAGAATATTGTGGGAAAGAACTTTTAAGACCATTCAGAAGCATTATGTAATTCCTTCTATGTAATGTAATCCTGGTGAAAGCCCTTCGGGAAGCTCTCCTTTCTGTTTTTACATTAAAAAGAGAAGGAGAGGAGAATAAGACAACAACATAATAGCACATATAGTGCTGTGCTTACTGCCTTCTTGATTAATACCTATGCAATTTTCTAAAACTAACTATTCTTACTAGCCGCTGCTTTGGTTGCTGGTTATCCTAAGACAACTCATATTAAAATAGACTTCTGTTTGTTCCATGGTAGTAGATCTTAAAATAACCAAATTAAGATAGCAAGTTCTGCTTAGTTTTCTACCAAATGATTGCTATACAATGTAATTTCAAGGAACTACTTGCATATTAAAACTATTATTAATTTTAATATTAAAATTCATATTAAAATTCAAGAACACCAACTGTGACTATAATGCAAACTGACTTAACTTCATTAAGATAAAAGTTCTAATTCTCAAGTTCAAACCTGAACTTCAGATACAATTAGTATTTTCAATAAGAGATTAAATATTAGAGAAATAGCATTGTTATGAAATCTAATGCTTGGGAGTAATGCAGTTATTGACTCAGTTACATAAAAAATTGGGGATAACCTTAAAATAAGAAATTTTCATATAGACTTTTTTACAGCCATTTTTTAAATAGCTGTAATATAAATATCCCATTTTCTTGGATAATGTTGGCTATTTTTGATTTTTTTCTCTATTTGTGTTTTTCTTTTTTCTCTTGTCCAATTTGTAAGCCATGCAGCTCAGAGATAGCTGGACCTGGCCAGTTATGGGATATCATGGCATTTTAGTATGTGTTAAAATTATCCTTTTTTAAAAAAAATTAAAAATGCATCAGCTACATTTTTTCTTAAATACCTAGTTTTTCCTGTTTAAACGTTTGTTGAAAAACACCCTACTTTATATTTTAGTTACATAGGATTTTTTTAAATTGTGCTGATATTTTAGACCTTATTTAGAAGTTGTGTTTAGAAACCTTTGTTAAGTCTTAAGTGTGCAAGCGTTTACGTGAATGTGCCATTCCAAAGTGCATCAGAACTGTCATTCCCTTCTATTAACTTCTCAGGAGTAAATACTACAGATCAGGTATGTAATCTACAGCATTCATCAGTGGAAACATTAACAATTAATGTGGACTCCCAAAGGACATAAAGATTGTCACATACAGATACATATAGGTGCACATACATCTTTGTTTACATCCATTCTGGAAAACCTCAACATAATTATCTTCAGAAACCACGATGTGAATTCCAAGCAACTGCTCTCTTTTGCTTTATCTAAAAAGCTGTACTGTTAAATGATATGTTGGAGTGCTCCAGTGTATGATTGGCCACTTTGCCAAATAGTCCCTGTGGGTAACACAAATACAAATACTGTATTAAGATAATGGATTCCTTTGGAAAAGATGCATTTGCAAGGGAAAAGGCCCATTTTCAATGATTTACAACTTCCAAGTCTGCTTCAGTGAGTTCTATAACCACCCATAATAGATGGAGGAAAAGATGGAGAAAGGGGGTTATATTTAACATTCTCCCCTATTTTTTTGTTCCACTCTATTCCACAGGGAGAGATTAACTGAATTAAAAACAGCTTTTAAAGCTTTTAAAAACATAATAAGGTAAAATAGTTCTAGTAATTTTAGTTAACATGAAATGGATTGTAGAGCTCTTTAACATCCTCGGTGAGTAACATGAAAACGGAGCATTTTGTTTGGATTTATCTATTACCTTGAGGTTGCCATATAAAGTGAGAATTAATAGTTGTGATTTTCCTCATGTTATAGATTAACAGATTTTTTTAATGCCAAAAAAAAAGGAAAGGAAAAAAAAGCCTTACAATTTTTGATTGCTGGCAACTACTGTTCAATAAATAAGTATAATCTGTGATAATAGAAATGGGTGGGATTATGTTAACTGTAAATGTTTTAGGGCAAAATTGTGAATGAAATATGATTTGAGTGTGTCATGTGAAGATGTTTGAGCCATTCTGTCTATCATGCATTCCTGTCTCATGGCAGAAAAATCTGAAGATTTAAAATAATAATAAAAATACAAGAATCAACTTAATATAGCAATATTTTCTTGTTTGTATCTTTCCTGGTTCATATGTTTGAATTTCAGTAGTCTAAAGCAGGGCTGTTCCAGTTCACTAATCAATTCAAGGCAGATGTGATGTGCTTGAGGCAGAGCAAATGAAGACAACCCAATCTATTCTGTGCCAAAACTTATGATGAAGCTCCATGTTCAGTATCTGGTCAGGGCAGGGATGATTCAGGGATATCCAAATCAAAGTGCCCTTGCAGTCAGACTTCCATTCATTGTCCTAAAGTATGAACGGAGTGAACTTCAGAGTTAACCTGCTTGCTTGCTTGCTTGTATTTATATTATCACGTCTCTTCTGTCAAACTGCTCCTTATTCCCCCTCTACTCTGTTCTACTTTTGCTCTCTTAACTTTTGGTGTCAGTTGAGTAAAACATTTTAAAACAATTCCTCAGAGACTTGCCTCTGTTTCAATATGATGTATTGCTTAGGATAACAGTGGACAAACCTTGGAAATAATGTAGTTTCTCATTTTTGCAGCCTATGCTGTCTCTCAGTAATTCACTGGAAAAATCATCAAACGTGTCAGCCATCTGATAGTAGAAAAAGGAAAGGAAAGGCAGGGAGATCATGTTGAGACAGAATTGGGTCTTCTTATCTCTCTTACCTAAAAATTGGTCTCCCCGCTACAAAAATGTTTCTTGACTCTCTCAGAGGGATATGTCTGTGATTTCACACAGAGAGAAGATAGCTTGCATATGCATATACTAAATGTTTGGGTAAAATGTATCCTAAAACCTATCAGGCATCTCAAAATACAACACCCCAATAGCTATGTAATAATAAAAAACGCACTGAGTCAAGAAATGATACTGTAATTGGATACATGCACACATGGAATGTGTTAGGTTATCCATCTGTTTTCCTTGGACAGAGATCCCTAAGCCCTTTCCCTTCAATCCATGCTACACATTCCAATATTCCTGGGGAAAGCCTATTGGAATCCTGCCATCAAGCACTTTAGAAAAAACCCTCTGCAGATGAATTATAAAGGTAAGTGAAGTTGTGCCCCATTTTTTGTATTTTTCTTCTTTTGGTGGAAACAGCTTTTCTAAGATGCACATGCTAATCACAGATATTTGGGTAGGAAGCTTAAAAATGCAACAAAATGACAGGATTCCAAGTAAATTCAGTAACATGGGCAAAATATTACCTGACAATGCAAGAAGATTGAGGAGCAATTTCTACTTTATAGGAATCCAGTACTCTTCAGAAATGATCTGAATCCCTGACCTATAAGTCCTTGAAGACAGGTAGGCTTGGAATATGTTTTCTGCTGTACAATTTTGTATAAAAGTTGTATTTGGGTTGAGTTCTATTGCTCATATTCTATATCTGTGATGGCAAACCTATGGCATGCATGTCACAGGTGGCATAGAGAGCTATTTGTGCCGGCATACAAGCCGCAGGCAAACTTGCCTCACTGTGCATGCACGCACCTCGCAGCTGATCTTTGGCTGGTTTGAGGCTTTTTTCACCTCCCAGGGGCTTGAAAAAAGCCTGTGCAGGCCAAATAGGCACGTTTTGTCATTTCCTGTAATACCAGAAGTGACGAAACAGGCCTATTCGGCCTGCACAGGCTTTTTTCAAGCCTCTGGGAGGCCAAAAAAGCCTCAAACCAGCCAAAAATCAGCTGTGAGGCACAGTGCAGGTAAGGATGTAGCAGGGGGATTGCACGCACATGCGCAGGAGTGGGTGGGACACACATTGCCTTCTGGGTGGTGGCATGTGAGCGAACGAGTGCCAGTGCACACACAATTTTGGCACAGGAGCCAAAAAAAGGTTAGCCACCACTGCTCTCTATGCACACGATTTTCACTGAAGGTGTTCAATAATAAATCTTCTGGACTAATATAATGTATAAAAAAATAGGTGAATGAAAATCAGATGCTTGGCAAAATTGCCACAGGTTTTCATCAAGTTGGGAGTGGGTTTTTTTTTTTTATAATCCTGAAGTGATTTGTTGAAGAGTTCAAGAGCTATAACTTGAAACAGGGATACAGTATTGACATATTCCAAGCAGGGTCTTTGAGACTTCTGCATGACCAGTGATTCTGTGTGATCAGTAGATTCAGATTTAGGTGGATAATTACAAAGAAAGTAAGGAACCATTTTCTTTGAAGACCACATTAATCAAGCAAACAACCCTGCGAGATAGATAATGATGGCACACCGCTGTGTAAGTGAGATAAAATTGTAACACTCTTAATACAGGACAAAAGTCCCAAAGTGCTTATTCAAAAGGCAGCTTGACTTTGTTTTTTTGCTTGAAGATTTTTTGCTTCTCACCCAAGAAAGCTTTTTCTGTTCTGAATTATGGTTGAGAGGATGGTTTGAAACAGGTCAAAGAGACCATCTGTATTAAGATTGTAAATCCCTTTCTCAACAGAAGGAAGGGATGTGGCACCACCTATCTCCTATTTACAACAAAGTCATTCCAGCAGTTCCAAGAAATTCCACTCTCATTTGCACGTTCAGGTGACCCTGGGGGCACAGATAAACCTCCAAGTGACCTCAACGATTTTCCAAATAGCAATAGCAATTAGACTTATATACCATTTCACAGTGCTTTATAGCCCTCTCTAAGTAGTTGAGTCAGCATATTGCTCCCAATAAGCTGGATCCTCATTTTACTGACCTTGGAAGGATGGAAGGCTGGGTCAACCTTGAGATGAGAATCGAACTGCTAAACTGCTTGGCATTTGGCAGTCAGCAGAAGTAGCCTACAATTCTAACCACTGCACCACTATGGTTCAGAAAAAGAGCTAATGACCAGATGACTGTAAGGAGTATAAATCCATTTTCCACCATCATTTAGAACTGAAGTTTCTTAGATGAGAAGCAAAACATCTTCAAGCAAAAAACAAAGTCCAGTTGCCTTTTGAAAAAACACTTTTGAGACAACCATAACCTGGATGACTGAAAATCTCCATAGACATAATACAGAACAAAAGAGAAAGTTGTGTTAGATAATTCAACCCAACTGTGAATGGACACCTGGTGTCCTAGCCTGCTCTTCATCTGTATTGTTCTGCCACTCTCAAAAACTGGATTATTTTCAAATCCGTCCAACTGCAGGGACTACCCACACCATCTCCACCATAAACATAAAAAGTGACGGCTGGCACCCAAATGTATTACAGTGCACTCTAGGAAACCTCTCTGGGTTGCTCATTTTAAAATAGCACCTATTCAATTGTGGGGAAAGCTGAAGAGGAAAGTTTTAATAAATATTTTCAAATAGGGGCCAGGTCAAGGAAAAAAAGGTGTTCCTTCAAGTAACAGCGTTTGACTAAATTTGTTTGCAACTGGAAGCTAACAGTGCTTAAATAAAAGATCATCCAGACATCCTAACCTGTAAGCTGGAACTAAAATTTTGAAAAAAGAAAACAGAAGAAGACGATATCCAGTTCTGCATTGCTGCCAGAAAAACTACAAGGGAGAATTATATCTTGTGAGCTGCCCAGAGTCATCTTATAGGAGAGATGAGTGGCATAAAAATTAAATATAAAATTTGGATCAGATTTTTTTCTCTCATCCTGTTCTGAAATTTCACCCATTCTGAAATCTAAAATCATTTATAAACACGCATATTGAGGGATTTGTGGATTCCTGGGAAAACTCCCACATTTTTGTGGTGGTTTTAGTTGTTAACTATATGCATTTTTGTAAAATTTTCAGATCTTTTCCCAGAAAAATAGCCATTTGATTTTTCTCAGAAAAACACTAAAACAATCTTCTCCTGACAGTTTCTTGTGCCATGATGCAAATAAAAAGTGATACTTCAATTAAATGCTTGTGGCTATTATCCTGAGTTTTTTTGACACACACACATCCTGCATACAGCATTATTTATGGGATCTTTAAAATTCAGAAATAATTGAAATGTATGGTTGCTTTATATGTGCGCTTGTATGTGTTTCCTTCTTTATTGCAGTCTCAGCTAAAAAGAAAATATTGTACGTCTACATGAGAATAGAAAAAACAATTCCAATGTTTCCCAAAGTATTTGTAATATGCAAAGTTTTTTTTTTAAAGAAATGGGTCATATCTAATGGCTACCATCTGGCTATATGATTCTCCAAGCTTACCCTGAAATGCATTTCACATGTGCTTTTGAAGCAAAATTGCACATTGTCAGGCGGGGTGGGGGGAACGCTTTGCAGCCTTTGCAATTTCACCTAAAAGCTTAAATATTTCAAAGGGAATAATCTAAAACTAACAGGCAACACTACTGATTAACCCTACTCTTTTTGCCCAAGGATCGTCCCCTCCCTCATCCAAGGCTGTGTCAAGCAATCCAGTGATCAATTGCTTCTTTACTCCCAAGTAAACACTGCTAACAAGTAGGGTTGAAAGACAATCGGATGCTGTTCCAGTTATTTTTTGTGTGTGCAAAAAAATACAAGGGAAAATTTCACAGTCATGTAAAGCATTTCCCCTTAGGCTTATTCCTCTTTTAAAGTTTATTCCACGTAGTAAAGCTTCTCTGTGAGACTGGTGGGGAAGCAGGGGTGGGATGCTACTGGTTCGGGCCAGGTCTACAGAACCTGTACCTGCAAAGAACAACTGACACCGAACCAGTTCAATGTTTGGCCCAGACGCCTACCCGGGCTCTAGGCTGTCCTTTATTTCCTGCTTTTCCCTCCTCGGTTGCTTTGCGCAGCACAGCTGAGGTTGAAAAAACAGGAAATGAGAATTTTCAAATGCTGCACACCTGAGCGCAGCACTTGTCAGCTGTCCAGCTGTCTTGCAAACGCTGCACACATGATTGTCCCCAGTTCGGAGAACCAGCAAATCGCTCCACTGGCTGGCCCCTCCCCTCCCCACCCATTCACTCCTTACCTGGCATGCGAGCCATTCAACTTTCCTGGTTTGGTAAGTTTCTTTTTTTCCCCTGACCATCAGCTGTTCTGCTCTGCCAGGAAATTTATTAGCTAGAATGCAGGAAATCTTTGGCCTTCTTGCTTTCTAGCTAATCTAAAAGCAGAGCCAAACCTTCCTTAGGACTGAAGCTTCTATTTTTCAGTGCAGATTCAGGTAACTGATTGCAGATAGATAGATCTCTAAGTGAATCTGTGATTCTGTGAGCAATTCAATCTGCCTGCCTGCTTTGCCTGTTTTTGAGTAAAAGTTGCTCTTTTTTATAAAAAATTCAATATTTACATAAATATTTATAATATTTACATACAAGCCATACTCACCCAGTCACATGACCACCAAGCCACACCTACAAATTAGGCCACACCCACAGAACCGGTTGTTAAGAAATTTAAATCCCATCCCTGTGGGAAAGCAAATGGCATTCCTCATCCCCTTTCGGATACTATCTCTCTTTCCCTTCCTTCTTTCCAAATAAAGCAATGAACCAGAATTGAAACTTGTACTTGTTTGACTTTTTCAAGATCAGCAAAGTACTACCAATTGTGTCTTTTGTGGACCAGTTTGTGAATAGAGAATTTAAATGCTCCAAATGCAACCTAGAAAAATAAACTGGAAGAGGTTTTATATTAACAAAACAATTGGTGTAATCTTAAATCAAATTTTCCAGTGCAACTAAACACTAGATGGAGCTCTGCTACAATGTAAGTGATACAATCTAATGAAGTCAATCCCTGTAAAGGTCAGGGATTGATTCTCTGAAAAATGCTTTCAATCAGGTATTGCTGACATACTTCCATAACAATGTTACTAAACATATTTTATCCCTGTTTCTATTAATCATGTAATGCATGAAATTCTTTCTTGTAACTCTCTGAACTACATAAACCCTTTGTATTATTTTAAGCAACTTTAAGGTGCTCCATGCACAGGCATCTGGTACAAGCCATGATGAGGCCATGTTGGTGAACAATCTATAAAATGTACATAATTTATGTTGTGATGAACATTATGTTGTGAAGTGTCCTTTGTCATTTGTTCTCTTGTAACTGTCCAAGCTGCCATTCCAAGATTCTGCACAAATGCAAAAGCAGTCCAGAGGTGGTATTCAGCCAGTTCTGTCAGGTTCTGGAGAACTGGTAGCGGAAATTTTGAATAGTTCAGAGAACTGGAAAATACCAGAGAACCGGAAAGTACCACCTCTGGTTGGCTCATCTATTCTCTGCCTCCTGAGTCCCAGCTGATTGGATGGGTCTTCTTGCATTGCCCTGCACAGAAGCTGGAAAGCAGGTTAATGGGGTGGGGAGGGAATGGGATTTTACAGTATCCTTCCCCTGTCATGCCCACCAAGCTACGCCCACCAAGTCATGCCACACCCACTAAATCAAACCATGGCCACCAAGCCACGCCCACAGAACTGGTAGTAAAAAAAATTGAATACCACCACTGAAGCTGTCCCTTACCTCTTCATCCCACAGCAATGGCTGTGTGAGGCAGCTGCACCAGTTTCCTTCTGTCTCAGCTCTGGAGTGTTTGAAGCTGCCCAGTACTTTGAATTTTTTTTATTTGGGAATGATCCATTGGTGATCACCCCATCTTTCTTGCTCATCCTTTGATATCACTTTCCTTAGAGGCTTCCATTATTTGAAGGCAGTTCTTTGGGGGTGGAAAAATGGGCATTCTGAAACTCACTAATCCTCTAATGAAAATGAAGGGGAAATCACATCTCTTATTTTGCTGTGAACCAGAAAAGAATTGCAAAGCTCTGCAAACAATTCAAACAACTCAGATCAATTCTGAGTTGTGTTCCTTCATTCCGGTCACCTTGGCATGAAAGAACCATGGTTAGAGCTCTAGTGAAAAATGTCTGATTGCAAAAATCATGACATACTATTCTTTTGGTTTTGTAACTTTAAGAGACAACAGAAATGGGCCTTTGCAGCTCTATAGATTTTCTGTTGCAGCAACTTTTGTTTGTTTGCAAACAAACAAACAGATAAATGTACAAAACACCTATAGTTCTCCAAAATGGTTGGGGGTACAGGAAGCCTACAGGTTTTTTCCTTTCCCTTTTGTATGGAAGGGAAGAGATTTGGATAGCTCTAGGAACTGTTATTAGCCCTGTTATTGTATTCCAGACAAGGACAACCTAGAGCGCTAGCTCTATCATTATAAGGTTACTTTAACAGAATCTTTTAGTATTTCTCTCCTTCTTTGCTCTTATTCTTGAGGAAATAGGGAGGGTCCCTTCTGAAATGTTTCTATTGCCATCCTTCCTTTTGTGGGCTGAGATATCTGTTACATTCTGATTTTCAGTCTCGGAATCTCCCTTGTCTCCCAAGATCATTCCCACATACAACCTCACATTGGTCATCTAAAAATAACACTGATTTGCAGTTTTCTTTGCCTATTCTTCATGTTGTTAGGGTGGCAGAAGTGACAAAGTCCATCAGTAGTCAGTTTTTAAAGACTGGTGATGACAGTGTGGATTTTTTCTTATCTATGAAAAAGCTTTGGGCTTAGTATAGAGTGATCAAGTGTTTCAGTTGGACTATATAAACGAGAATAAAGATAGATTTGTAAGCAATGAAGAAAAGGGCAATTGATCTAGAAAGGTATTGCATAACAACAAGATTGGGATTTGTACAAGATTATTTGCTCTCTTCATGTATTACATGCATGGATAGCATGATATGCCTAGAAAGAGGAGCAGACTGCACTGCTAGCCTTGTCCCTATAGCCCGGGGTGTCAAACTCGATGTTCTGTCCCCTCATTAGCATTCTTGAGATCCCCGCGCTTTGATTGGCCAAAGCGCGGGGCACTCTGATTGGCTAGGTGAGCCGCGCCGATTGGCTCACTGGGAATCTCCCGCGATTGGTCTATTCGAATCGCGGGAGATTCAAAGTGGTGCCATTGACCGCGGCCGCCGCGGCTAAAGGAATAAAAGCCGCGAAGTTTTCCTATAGAGCCAGTTCGGTTCCCACATCAATATAAGAGCTTGAAACAAAGTCACCGACTCCTGGCATCATTTCCGAAGACACGACACTCGATTTCATTGAGGGCTGCATCAGGGTTGTGTTTGATCTTGGGAGGGGCAGGGGGGTGCATGGCCAAGGGTGTGTGGCTGGGGTGGGCATGGCCAGCTCAATGTCACTCATCAAGGGTCTATTTTCTACATGACAGCCACATGCAGCACTCTGCCAAAGCAAAAATGGAGCGCATGGCGCACCTGAGGTCCACCACGACATCCTCCTACAGCCCTCTGCCAGAGAAAAGAGCTACAGAGAGACTGTCACAGCTGCAAATGGAGCCCAGGAGCGATGCTTGGAGAAATATTCAATGCCTTTGAGGTCTTGCAAAAATCTAAAAAGCTCCAATGAGAGAGGTTGCTGGGTAGAGTTCTGGGACAGACTTCTTCTGTCCTGGTTTGATAAGCTAATATAGTGGTCTTTCGACCAGGTGAGTACACAAGAACAATGAGCTTCAGGACAGTGGGTGACCTGATTATACTGTGAGTCTCTTTCAGAGGAAGTATGTGCTTTATCTAAAGGCTATATTTTTCTTCTCTTGGACCCGTTAGAAAACATTAAGCTCAACTTTAGCAGGAAGATAAAGTGCAGAGTACAACCATCCTACACAAAGCTAAGCTTTTTTCGGACAAGTCTAGTTTGGAAAATATTACTAGGTGTGTTCCCAAAATGGTGTGGCAATAGGTTACACTTGTAAAAACAAAAGTCAAGTATAAATTACAGTTCAGAGGCATGCATTTATTGGTTTGATTTTATTTTTAATTTGTTTGATCACCCACCTATAGCGTAACTTTTAACATGGACTTGCAATTTTGTTAATTTCAATGAAAGACATATATTTGTAATGAACTGGGATGAAGAAATGCCAAACATACACTCAAGATATACTGCCTAGCATAATGGGATATGTGTGTGCTTCCAAACATCCTTAACACATGGCTAGACAAGGTATTTCCCTGTATAAAGTTATCCTTATAAGGCATTTCCCAGTTTAAGAACAAGTACCATTCCCAAGGTGTTATTTAACTTGAATTTTGCTACAGTAGGCCCAGTTCTTAATTATGGATCATCCTTAACCCAGGGCATTCTTAACCAGGAATTTGTTGTACTATGTTCAATGAAGGTTGACTTTTTTGTGTAGTTTTGAACCTTGTGATAGCATTTTAATGCTAATTAATTTTAGAGATTTAGAATTATTTTATAATGCTACTACATGGTTGTAACGTTTATATGTATCTATTAAAGTTATCCAAAGCTTTCTCAGCAGCATTCCAATTTGTAAAATAAACAAAAATAAATATGTTCTTATTTCTATTTAAATCGGTCTATTAGTCCAGCAGAGCTGGATCTGTTATCATTTACTCAAGTTATTATCAAACTGATGTAAAAATAAAATGTTATTGCTGCTACAGAAATCAGAATGAATATATACTGAATGGGACACTCCTACCAAAATGGAAACACTTTTAGATGAAAATAAGTTTATTCATGCAATATATTCTCATTGGTTCAGAGACTCAATGCCAAAAAGAGTCTTCCAGGAAAAAAAAATGTTGGCAGAAACAAAAGAGTAAAAGCCAACAACTGGACCATTTACTAGCAAAAATAGATAGCAAAAATAGAGCAATTCTTCAAGTAGGAAATAGCTGGAAAAAATAGCTGGAAAAAGAGAATTACTTCATTAGATGAGTAATGTGTATTCCACTGTTGACTTATTTCATTTTGTTTTTGTGTCTTTGAGTCAATGTTGACTCCTGACAACTGCCTGGACAAGTCCGTTCTTGCCAAGTCCAGCTTGGCAAGATTTTGAAGTGGTTTGCCATTGTCTGCTTTCCAGGGCTGAGAGAGAATGATTAGTTCAAGGTCATCCAACTGGCTTTGTGCTTAAAGCAGGACTAGAACTGACGAAGGAGAATTTATGTAGTTCAGGGTTGAAATGAGGATCTTTTTTCTCTTTATGGTTGGTTGTTTCCTTGCCAACATTTCATTATCTGTGCACTGATGATGATACCAAGTCTGGATAATGAAGCATCTGCAAGAAAACAACTACGGTCAGAGAGCTTCAAGTACCTTTTAGGACTAGAACTCATGGTCTCCTAGTTTCTAGCATGATGTTTTAACTGCTGTCTTTGGATCTCTCCATGCTTCTACAAAGTGACTCCTACTCCACTGTTGTTTTCCTCTCCATGCAGTTAATAAAGTTGTGGATAAAAGATGAGCCTGTTTTCTGAAGAGAAGCAGCAGCAAAGGATGCCCTTTCTCAAGTTAAAATCCACGTGGCCTTAATAAGCTAATCACTTATGGCAGAGGAGAACTCCCCACCTGTCTATCCCAGGAAGTAACAAATATCATGCAGTACATTAGACTGCTTTAATGCTTATACATTTTGTAACTTCAGTAATTATTTGGTCATTTATAGATGTCTGTTTTGAAAATATACCTTTGTTTTAAATTAAAGGCTAAGAAAAAGTTCATAACTTTCCTCCAGATCTCTCCTGAGGAGAAGATGCAATGCGGAGCAATGAAAAGCGGCATGCAGATCCCCTAAACTTGCGCAGATCTTTTTTTATCAATCAAGGATCTAAGCAAAAGGGAATCCTGCTAAGGAAGATCAAGAGCCAATGCTTTCTTTTTTCCTTTTCCTTTTTTAATGTAAAGAGACTGGTAGCAATTTAAAATAAAGGCTAATTTGTTACGGCAAAAAATGTCATGCTATTAGTTTGGGGAAATAAAACTCTCAAAGCATTCTAAACAAAAGGCACCCATATCAAGTTCAAAAATGATCCTTTTCAAAAACAATTGGGCTGCTTTATAGTCAAAAGGAGCTCAGTTCAGTGGTTAAAGACACAGAGCTAGTCGAGACCCAAATGCTGCAGAACAGGATGAGCTCTCTTTACTTGCCCCAGCTCCTGCCATCTAGCACTTTGAAAGCCTGCAAATGTGAGTAGATAAATAGGTACCAGTGGAAGATAACCACGTTCATAGCACCTTCAGAATATACTCATGCTGACCACATGACCATGAAGATGCCTTTGGATAACACTGACTCCCTTGGCTAAGAAACAGAGAAAACCTTTACTTTTATTATTTGTAGTCAAAAGAGGATTTTCCATATTCAGGCTTAGTTTGAATTGATATATTTTCTATTGCACTACAATTTACTATAAAATATCATTGTAATTATCACTGTCATTATTTGATTAGTAAATTAAATAAATAATTTGTTTCCTCTCATTGAGACTCAAGATCAATTTCCTGAAGTCTAACACTAAAGCTATTCTAGTAATGAGCATAAAGTAGACAAAAAAGTAGATAAGTCACAAAAATAACAGATGATGATGATGATGGTGATGATGATGATGATGATGAGGAGGAGGAGGAGGAGGAGGAAGAGGAGGAGGAGGAGGAGGATATCCTATCCATTCAGTTGTGTCCAACAGCTGGCAATTCTATGGGCCTGGTCTCTCCAGGTCTTCCTATCTTGCACTACTACTTGCACTATGCACCAGCCAGAGCATAGTTGTTCTATGCTCTGGCTGGTGTCGGCTTTGGTAATGTCCAGGTATCATGATTGCTTTTACCACTAACTCTTCCAGATGTAATTGCATTGTCCAGTGAATTTCCCCACATGACATGGCCAAAATAAGTGAGACAGTTTTGTGATTATAACATCAAAATTAATTTAAGAACTTGAAATAGTGTTCATTTCATGTATTTGGTATGATTTATGCTGTGTTTGGGGAGAGTGGAACACTAAGTGAAGCTCTGCACAAGAAGAACTATTATTTCAAGAGTGGTCCTGGGACCCTGGGTGGAGGATGAGGTTTCTGTCCTTGCCATAATTTATTCAATATCAGTTTGCTTCTTCCCTCAAGGCAATTTCATTCAGCTGCTATATTTTCTAAATTGACCTGCAACTCTGCTGTAATTTGCTTCCTTCTTCCAAGTATCTCACTGTGATCACAACTCCATATGATAATCTGGCTTAATTTTACAAGAGGAGCCTTAGATAGCTGGGTTGATTACTTACTGAGTCAGCCTTATTCCTCGTGCACAATAGGTCACAAGAAAGACATCACTTCGAGCTATGCCTGAAATCTAATTCAACTCTCATGAATTCTAGAAATCTTATTGCTTAGAAGCTGTACTGTGTTTTGATCCAAGCTGGAATACAGCTTTGTTTCTTAAACTAGTCCTATTTGTCTCTTTTCTGCTTTTGACTCTGCTTCTTCAACAGACATTGATTGGTCCAAGTCTATTTTGTATAATGGGTAATTAAAGTGGGGCAGGTTGCAGTGTTTTATTTAATCTTATATATAAAATGACAATAATTTGCTTAATCATATTTTACTGAATAATGCACAATGAAGTGGGTTACACATCATGTGAATCCATATACAGTAGTTTAGTGGTTAAGGCACTAGGCTACAAACTGTGAGACTGAGTTTTAGTCCTGCATTAGACAGGAAAGCTGATTAGGTGACTTTGGGACACTCACTCTCAGCCCAATCTACCTCACAGGGTTGTTGCTGTATGTTCACTGTCTTGAGCTATTTATAAAATAATAAAGGCAGTATAAAAATTGGATTGAGATTATAGATGTTAGATGTGATAGAGAGAGAGAGAAAGAGAGAGAGAGAAAGAGAGAGAGAGGTAGGTACGTAGGTAGGTAGGTATGATAAATGATTAGATAAGTTGCTGGTTTTGGCTTCACATTGTGTGAATTCAGGTTGTATTACAATTTCTGCTTATTTATCCTCGGCATCTCAGTCAGTAAGTGACATATTACAATAACACAGTACATACTATGCAATAACATACTAATACCAATAAATTAAAACTTCAAAAAACAGTCAGATTTATTCCATAAACCTTAGCCAATTCTCATTTATCAAAAACCTTGATTCTGAATACTGAGTAGGAATGTATTAATTTTAAAAAACCCACCTGTATAGGAAATGTTCCAATTTTTAAAAGAATAAAATAAAGAAAAGCATATTCTTTTAAATGACATTTTACAAGAAAGGGCCAGTTTGATAAGTTATTTCTTACTTTGTAAATACCCTAGTTGCAGTGATGAATGATATTGAGATCCACATGCTTACCACTGTGTGTAGTTTCATATATTGATGGATGTACATGGCCTGCTATCATTTTTCAATTGCTTAACAACTTGCAAAAACAAGCATGCACTGAATATAAATCTTTATGACTCGCAATGTACTTGTTGAATCATGTATTCCCTTGAATGTTTTTTGGGTGCCAAACTCTTTGCTGTTCCTTGACAGGAAATTCTTGTAACAGCAACAGAAGATGCACAAGCCATGTAGACATGGAATAAGCTAAATGCTCATTTATCCTGCTTATATTTTAAAGATACATATGGTGATTTGGATTAAAAATGTACACTGTAAATCAAGCACATTTAATTTCTCTGCCCTCAAGTATTTGTCAATGTCTTCTAAAGTTACAAAAACTTTTTCAGGCCATTGTTTTTGAAAATCCCAAACTGGGCAAAATCTAGGCTCAATCAGATTTCTCTCTTGATAAGGGACGAATGAGGAATATCTGCCCAGAAGTACATGCACAGATCCCCTTGCTTACTTTGAAAATCTTTTGGCTCCAACTACACTACCGTAATCGAACAAGGCTTCAGCAGAAGGAGTCAAAGGTGTAATGGTTGAGGAAGGGACTTCTCATGAGTTAGAAAGGGGTCACTGGAAAAAATCTGTTTATGCTGCTCTCTGTCATCAGTCTTGGCAAGTGCTCTGTTGATGGTTTACTCTTAAAACACCCATGATTGGTCTTGGAAATTTTTCTACAAAACTTACAACTGAGCTATAGATTCTACCTGTCATTATGACTCCCACGAGTCAAGTAAATGCCCACTCATGGAAACAAGATGTTTAGCTCCCAAGGTTGCCAATTCTTGAGAGGAAAATTTTTGGCACTGGGTTGGAACCTGTAGTTGGTAGCACACACAAAAATCAGATCATAATAAAGAAAGTCTTACTGACATAGTTTCTGTTATGGACTAAGCTAACGCTTCAGTAACAACCCTAATAGCTTTACTTTAACAGCAGGCTCGTAATCCTGCACTTCTCATTGGCCTGTGAACAGCGAGTTGTGATTGGTCGTTTCTGGCCGAGCTGATTGGCTGACAGTGGGTCTCTCTGATTGGACACTTGTTAGAGCGGTAAACTCAAATCATTGGTTGTTTTGACAGCAGCCAGCTCTATAAAAGAGCTGCTGCTGCCCAAGTATTTTGCTCTGTTCTGAAGTCACGAATAAAGAGTTGAAGTCACAGTTCGATGTCTCATCTCCGTTCCTTGCGCCCATGCTCAGGACATAACACTGGCGACGAGGATGGGATGTGGAGATGATAGAGCTGACTAAATACTCACCAAACAAGACAGAGCACGTGGCTGAGAGCGCATGCAACAAATGGCAGGACGACCAGCGGCGCCATACCACCCGCTCCATTTGACCTGGCAAACGAAGACTGGGACTCCTATATAGACTGTTTCCAGATGTTCATGGAGACCAACAATCTGAAAGATGCTATGCCTGGCAAGAAACGAGCGGTGTTCCTGACCCACTGTGGCCCCGCTGTTTTTAAAATGGCTAAAGCACTTGCCAAACCGGCGGAAGTGAAGACCATGGATTGGGATAACCTCGCGCCGATGCTCCGGGCCCATTACGCACCCGCAGTACCTACACTGATACGAAGACATGAGTTTTACCAGAGGGACTAATGGAAGAATGAGAGCGTTGGGGATTTGTAGCTGACCTCCGGAACCTGGGAGGACTCTATGGTTTTGCAAACCTCGAGGAAGCCCTGAGAGACCGAATAGTTCTGGGATTAGATGACCACACGTTACAGAGCAAGATCATGGCAAAAGGAGACATCAGCCTTGCAGATGTCATCGCTGACGCTACTGCCGTAGAAGCAACCAGGAAGTCAGCTGCTCGAATGCGCCGAGTGAACGCACCGCACCGCTAACTCGCTAGCGATAGTCCGCCTTCCTCTGAGAGGCACACTATTACCGCCCATCATGAAGACCTTGAGTCATCCTCAGACAGTGAGGAAGATGAGGTCAACCGGCTCCGCTCGGAACGAGAGCAAAGGAACCAGAGACTTCCACGCCAATGTGCTGGTTGCATGGCAAACCACCCGTGATCAGACTGCAAATTCTTCGACGCACTCTGCCGTTCCTGTGGGAAAAGAGGCCCCATAGCAAAGGTCTGCAGAAGCAAGTGAGAGTCCAGTCCAAGCCAGAGAGTAACCTACACCGGGAGACAGGCAAACCACCTGGAAATTGGGACACCCTGAACCACCAATGGAACAACCATTACTACAGAAATCGAGCACCTGCCGCTTCAACGAGACGAGAAGAGGCACACCAAACTATCACTATCAGCCACGCTTCATCACTAGATGCAAGAAAGATCCACATAAAGGTCACTATTGAGAATTGACCGTGCGTGATGGAAGTCGATAAGGGGTCATCCCTATCGATGGTCTCCTGGAAAACCCTCAAACAGCTGATCCCTGCCATCTGTCACCAGGACCTCAGCACTCAAAGAATCATCCTAAAAGACTACCAGGGGAACAGAATTCCGGTTGTCGGTTCCAGCCATGTCCAAGTATCATTCAAGGACTGCACCGCAATGCTTCCCCTGACTGTCGTCAATCGTGACCGGCCCAGTTTGTTAGGGTGACAGTGGTTCGCCCCACTCGGAATTGAACTAGATGGCATACACCAAACCGGAAGCGATGACTGGGAAGAGGCCCTCATCCAAGAATTCCAGGACGTGTTCACAGGAACGTTAGGCAAGTACAAGGGGATCCCTATATCATTTAATCTCAGTCCCGATGTGACTCCCATTCGCCTTAAGCCTCGTTGGGTGCCTTTTGCCCTCAAGCCAAAGATCGAAGAGCAACTAGACAAATTGATAGCCCACGGTGTGTTGGAACCGATTGACTATGCTCGATGGGAAACTCCAACAGCCATAAAGCCAGATGGCTTGTTAAGAATTTGTGGGGATTACCGGGCCACCCTAAATCACGCGCTTCAGCAGAGCGCTTACCCAGTACTGGTGGTCCAACACCTTCTTCACTCCCTGGGTGGCGGAAAAATATTTGCAAAATTGGACTTAGCTCAGGCGTATCAACAGCTACCCGTAGATGCGACGACTGCAGAAGCCCAGACAATAGTTTCACATAGAGGTGCCTTCAAGTGCAATAGGATCCAATTCGGAGTAAGTGTGGCGCTGGGCATTTTCCAAAGTTTGATGGAGGGACTATTACAAGGCATAAAAGTCATCGTGCCTTATTTTGATGATGTCTTAATAGCTGCCCCTACTAAAGAGTTATTAGAACAACAACTCAGAAGGGTTCTTCAAAAATTTAAAGACTCTGGCCTGAAGGTAAAAAGGGACAACTATCAACTTTGTACGGAGAGAGTGGAGCTCCTGGGATACCTTCTCGACAGACAGGAAATCCACCCCACTGAAAAAAAACTAGCTGCAATCAAAAACACCCCAAGACCTAGAAATAAGACAGACCTCCAAGCCTTCCTGGGACTCATTAACTTTTATAACATAACATCTTCTTGCCCCAGAAGGCGACCGTAGCCGAGCCCCTACATAGACTTCTCGACAAAAAGGCTTCCTGTGTCTGGGGACGGCGTGAAGAATGAGCATTTCAACAAGTAAAAGACCTCTTAACTTCTGATGCTGTATTGATACAATACAATGAGACTCTACCCTTAACAGTTACCTGTGACGCCTCACCATTCGGAGTGGGAGTCATTTTAAGCCATGTCCTGCCAAACAGTAATGAGGCACCTATTGCATTCTTTTCGAGAACTTTGTCTAAAACTGAAAGGAACTATAGCCAACTTGATAAAGAGGCTCTCGCCATTGTATCCACAATTAAACGTTTCCATGAATATGTGTATGGGAGACCCTTTGCCATAATTACAGACCACAAGCCGCTACTTGGCATTTTAGTGGGAAACAAACCAACTCCCCACATCTTATCACCAAGAATGACACGTTGGTCGGAGTTTTTAGCCGCATATGATTACCAACTGCAACACCGTCCAGGGAAAGCCATTCCCCACGCTGACGCTTTGAGCCGCTCTCCACTACCAGACGTCATAGATGACCCAGCTCCAACCCTAGCCATATTGCAAATCGAAACTCTTAAATCACCGCCGCTGACCGCTCGAGACATCGCCTCAGAAATGAAAAAGGACCCTTCTTTGGCACGAGTCCTCAGCTGGGTGGAACGGGGTTGGCTGGACAGCGAACTCAATGACAATTTCTGACCGTTCAGGAATCAACAAACAGAACTTTTCTCTCAAAAAGGCTGCATCTTGTGGGGAGACAGAATCGTCATCCCGGAGAAATTGCAACATAAAGTTTTAAAAATGTTTCACGATGGACATCCAGGCATCGTGTGGATGAAGGCATTGGCAAGGAGTTATACATGGTGGGTTTAGACAAGCAGATTGAGACCTGGGTGGCGATGTGCAGCAAGTGCCAGGAGACTCGATCTGCTCCTCCAAAAACACCCCCAACTCAGTGGGAAATGCCTCGAGGTCCCTGGTCCCATATCCACATCAATTTTGCGGAACCCACAAGAGGACACACTTTCCTTCTAACTGTGGATGCCTATTCTAACTGGCTCGAGGTCCACAAAATGAAAAGCACCACCACGGAGGCGGTCATTAAAAAACTGAATCAGCTATTCGCTACCCACAGATTGCCGGATGTCCTGGTCTCCGATAATGGCCCTCAATTCACTGCCCTGGCATTCGAACAGTATCTAGCAGACCGGGGCATCCGCCATGCCTTAACATTGCCAGCTCATCCTGCGGCCAACAGTAGGGCTGAGCGAATGGTTCAATTTGTAAAAAAGACCTTACACAAAATGGATCAGGGTGACATTGACGACAAGATAACCCGGATGCTTCTCCTCCAACATATTACTCCAAGCAGCACCACAAACAGAACCCCAGCTGAACTCCTGATGGGCCAAAAACTTCGCTCACATCTCGATCGCCTCCATCCTGCTTACACACCTGAACAACCCCTGGGATCCAGCAGCAAATGTCAATCATTCCAGGTAGGCAACCCCGTTTTTGTGAAAAACTTCTCCGGTGACCCATTGTGGGTCCCCGCTATCATAACACAACTTACGGGACCCCAATCCTATCGTCTACAAACTGCAGATGGCAAAATGTGGAAGCGCCACATAGACCAGCTTCGATCCAGACTAGCACCTACTCCCATCTCATCCCCTGAATCTCAAACTGGGGGGGGGGAGGGACATCGAGGGGGCCGAAAAGGAAATAACAGATGACTTAACAATCGGAATCCAGCAGTCTACACAACCAACCATGAGATACTCACCGCCAGAAGGAGAACCAAGCCGGGAAGTTGCCTCACCGCGTGACAGCATCGCGATGGAAACAGATCCAGGGAACCCGGATGACAGCATTGGCGAGAGCAGAGAGGACAGCCCAGAGCCATTCAACAAAACAGCAGGACCGTTTTCGCCACCCAGCTCAGCAAGCAGCCCACCGGAACCAGAGCCAGGACAGAAACCGGTGGAACAGCGCAGATCAAGCAGACAGGTGAAGCAACCTGCCTACTTTAGAGAATATGTCACCCCACCCCTCAGACGGAACCTGGGGGGGGAGGGGTGTTATGGACTAAGCCAACGCATCAGTAACAACCCTCATAGCTTTACTTTAACAGCAGGCTCGTAATCCTGAACTTCTCATTGGCCCGCGAACAGCGAGTCGTGATTGGTCGTTACTGGCAAATCTGATTGGCTGATAGTGGGTCTCTCTGATTGGACGCTTGTTAGAGTGGTAAACTCAAATCATTGGTTGTTTTGACAGCAGCCAGCTCTATAAAAGAGCTGCTGCTGCCCAAGTATTTTGCTCTGTTCTGAAGTCACGAATAAAGAGTTGAAGTCACAGTTCGATGTCTCGTCTCCGTTCCTTGCGCCCATGCTCAGGACATAACAGTTTCAATCATGCCTACTTAGAGCTGAAGAGAGAAAAATGGCCTGCTCTTCGCCAACCACCACCCTTGCTTTTCTGGGAATTGGTCTGAAAACAATGATAAAATAGGCAGCCTGTTTTTGTTGGCAAGTGGCCCAGCAGCTATATTCAGACAGAAAATATTTCTGGCTGTGCTATAGCATTCTGTTTCAAGAACAATTACATCCATAGTGAGATGTTTTCACAGATTATTTATACCTGTGTTCAAATAATAAATTCATACTCTAAGCATGAGCCATTAAAGAAAGGCACCACCCAAGGACACAAAGTAAGGGCTAGCAAGCTGGGGAAACCCACTAAGGAAAAAAATATTAAAAAACAACAAACAATGGCAAGAACAAACCACTAGCAGGCATGGGGTGAATGACTGGAACCCAAAATAGCATAGCGAATGATGTAGAGTCCTCTCTGAGCTTGGTTATTTGCTTGCAGATGTTTCATTATCTAACTAATGAATGTTGACTTTGTCCCTGGTTTATATTCCCTGTACATAAACAAGAGTAAACTCCATATTCACAAATACTGATGATGTAACGTAGGTAATGAAATGTTTGCAAGGAAACAACCAAGCTCAGAGAGCACTGAGATCTCTACAGTTCAACTCTGGGCTATGTCTATTCTCTTTTATTCAGGGGTGGCATAACAACCGATTTGTTTCACGTGTGTGCATGCCAAATGCACACTGTGTGTGCATGCACACTATGAGTACATGCGCACTGCATACAAATTACCAGGTCCAGCAAACATTCACCTGCTCCAGCTGATAAGCAGCACTCAGCTATGCTGTGCAAAGCAGCTGAGGAGGAAAACCCAGAGACTAAAGGACAGCCTAGAGCCTGGGTGGGTGGGTGCGCCAAACAGACGATCAGACAATTGTCACAGCGAACTGGTTCAATGACAGCTGCTCTTCGGAGCTATTGGTTCTTTAGAACCAGGCTGATCCAGTAGAATCCCACTCCTGCTTTTATTGTATAATGAATGCTTCCAATGGACATATAAGACTGTTGCAAGTGTATATATGTGTGTATATAGTAAGCTGGGGAGGCAAAACTAGGAAGAAGGGGAAAAGTGGGGGGAAGTTAAAGCTTGCTTTTAATGATGCTGGCTGAAACTGTAATGGGCTGTGAGAATCACCTTGAGGTACAGGAGGAAGAGCTGCACCCAAGGTAATAGTAAGATAAAATCTGAGTCCAAAACAGAAAAGTAACATAAGAAAGCCTCTTGGACTCTTTCCTAGTTCTGTAATAGCTAAAGACAGGGAGGAAAGAGGTGCATTCATACTTGCAAGATTCTGTTACTGTAATCCTATTGGTATTCATAACTTTGGTTTCCTAATCTGATGTACCCAAAGGGCTGACGTGAACACTGCAAAAAGACAGTGCAAGGATTCTGTCAATATAACTTAAGATACAATAGCTTGCTATGTATAATAGGAGATTGACAACTGGATCTTAGGCAATCGGTCCTATTGATACTTCAATATGCAAGTATATGGCAACAGGATAATTTTATGTAGTTGGGGCCTCTAAACTAGTGAGTTTTTAGGTTTAATTAATTGTCTTTTTTGTGTTTACCCTGGGAGGAGTTTATAGGTTGGGAGTGGGGAGGTGGGGTACCATGCCACCATTTTTTTGTTTGGTTACATTATGGCTGGGAACTGGAGAAGAGTGGTACATCCAGCTGAGATGCAGGAGGAGTCCCAGGAAGCATAATAAGCATGTCCAATGATAAACAAAGAAACATTTTGAATGCTAAATATCTGGTTGCCCCAAATTACTAGCAATTGTGGAAATTAAATTCCAAAGTTTCTAAAAGGCAGAAGTTTGTGAACTCCAGCAGTATACATAGGATTTGGGAATAGTAATAATAGTTTATGAAAATGTGGGTGTTGAGGGGTACATTGGGAGAAAATGAAAAGGTGGGATTTATTTTATTTATTAGATTTTTATTCCATCTTTATTATTTTTACAAATAACTCAAGGCAGAAAACATACCTACTATTCTTGCTCTTCCTATTTTCCCCACAACAATAACCCTGTGTGGTTGGTGATGCTGAGAATGACTGGCCCAAAGTCACCCAACCAGTTTTCATGCCTAAGGTGGGACCAGAATTCTAGAAGGCAGCTATAATGGTGCAAGTCAATAAGAAAAAGGAAAAGGAAACTAAAGTGCAGTATAACTGCTTCCTCTTTGCCCCAGGAGCAGCTCTGAGACTTCAGCATCTTTTGAAATAATCATGGAAAATATATCAACTACCTTTCCAACTTAATGAGTAAGATTGCTTGATAAACTAATTTCCCTTGGCACAGCTTCCTGGTTTTTGTGTTGATCAACAAATTCCTAGGTGCTAATAAAATGATTTCAAACTAATGTAGTCATTTTTAGGGTCACAAAGCATTCCAATGGAAAGTTCACCCTTTGTTGTTTTCTGTTCTCACAAAAATAATCAGAAGTGGAATATTTATTGTTTTATTTTTCACAACCAAGAAAATGATATGACCACAAAAGTATGGAAAGTTCATTTCAATTTTATCTTCATTCTAGTTCAAAGGAAAATAGCATTCTAGTAACATTTATATAGAAAGTAACATTTATGAAGATAAGAATTGTTGGATAGGGAAACCTGGATGATACTTGGATGATACAGAGGAGAAAAAAGTCATCACTAAAAGAGTAAAAAGTTTGAAATAATAATAAAGAGCTGTGGACAGGGTCACTCACTCTCTGTGTTTCCCGTTAATAGTAAATGGATGAAATCAATATTGATATGGCAGTCTCAAATTCCACTTTTTTTTCATTTTTTTCAGAGGAGAATTATTTAGGAATTTGGGACATTTTGGGCCCCAATCCCACCTTATCTCTCCACCAGTCTTATTCCAATATTTCTCCTATCCCTCTCTTCTGTGGGGATCTCTTGGGTGCACAGATCCTCCTCAAAGAGTAGTGCCAGTGATGGGCAAGAGGGCCTTTACACAAGTTCATCTGGTGCACCATTTGCACCCATTCCAGGAAGCCCTTCAGACAATCATTCATTCTTTCATCAACCTTCAATTGGATATACTACAATGGAGTGCACATGGGTTTCACCTTGAAGGCCATGTAAAAGTTACAACTGGTCCAGAATGCTGTAGGGCAGGCAGTGATGGGTATATCACAGTAGGTGCCCATGTCTTCTATGCTTCACAAGTTGCATTGAGTGCCAGTTGGCTACCAAGTGCAATTGAAAGTACTGGTTATCACATATACAGATAACTACTTGAGAGATTGCCTGTCTCCATCTGGTTCCACTCATCCAGTGAGGTCAGCTAGACTGGGCAGAATCCATGTTCCATCATATCAACTTGTGGGATCCAGAGAGCTGACCTATGGAATGATAGGACAGTTCACAGACAATGGTTTCAGGAATAGCAAGCTCCTGGGTTACTTGGATGTTTTTTAGATGTAGGGACTTTTTATAGAAGATAGCAACACCACCTCCTCTATGGATTTCATGATCTGATCGGTAAACATGATAGTCTCTTACTATCAGGGAGAGATGCATTGAGCCATGTTTCACAGACAAATATAATGTCGAATTTAGCCGCATTTAGTAAGAGGAGAAATTCAGGTATAAGAGTTGCAAACATCTTGATCCATAAATTATTTGTAAGATTCTCAAGACTGCTTTAAACAGATAATTAGACACAGTGAATCATAATGGGGTGGGGTGGGTAGCGGGTGGTGGTGGGGAGAGAAGAGAGACCAAAGCTGCAGGAGATATGCTAAATCTTGTTGCAACTGCAGTGGTAGAGTTGAATTTTCTTTCTACATAGTGCAATATAGGTGAATTGCACCCCAGGGACCACTAAAGAACGGACCCAAAGATTAGTATTCAGCATGGCATTCAGTGTTAGGTTATTAGTTCTCAGGGTCATCTCTTACCACACGGATGGTGGACCTATTTGTTTGATTTGTCCCCAGTAACTAATGGATCTGGCTTAGTTTCAGAAGGAGCCTGAGGTTGTTCTGGAAAATCTGTTTTACAGTCTGACTGAAAACCTGGTGGCTGCTTGGAATGAAGGGGAGGCTGAGGCTTTCAACTGGATTGCATCTAAGTAGCCCCTCCTGCATCCATGGATCCTGGAACTCCTCCTGATTTACAGAAGAACTTTGTGGGAAGGATCAAGTGAAGATATGCCTAGAATGCTGCTGGAGACAACAAAGAGTGAAGACAGCTTACAACCATTGCTAGAGCCTACCTCATGGTAGTAATTATTTCTGTAATTATTTGTTTTCCCTTATTAAATCTGCAGATAGCTGCCTGCTGGTCCTGTTTCACGTGGCCCATACCTCTCTTCTTGGAGGGAGTAACTCTGGGGTTCACCTATAGGATGGCTGCAAGGAAAATACTAAGCATCTGATAGATAAAGTTGCTCAAATTTGCTCTGCACTGGATTGCTGGCCTAAGTCTTGCATGGTTTTCTGACGTAAAAGGATGGCATTGAACGCAACAATTCTCTGCTAAATTTAATCTGGAATTAAAAACAAAATTATGAGTCATGTCATCTGATTTAAAGAAATGTTTTCTTGTTTTTCATGATTATGAATGGTCAGTTCCAAAGGACACATATTTTAAGTGTTCAGTGGCCCTTTAATATTATCTCCCATTGAGTTTACTAATCCCTAATTTAGATAGCAGTAGTAATAGCATTTAGATTTATATACCGCTCCATAGTGTTTTAAAGTACTCTCTAGCCATTTACAGTCAGCATATTTCCCCCAATAATTTGAGTCCTTATTTTACAGACCTCAGAAGAATGGAAGACTGAGTCAACCTTGAACTGGATAGCATTAGGCAGAGTTAGCCTGTCCTAGGCCTTACCCAAAAGCACTCAGTCAATTTGGAGTCCCAGCAAAAACCCCTTTATTTACAATACTGTGAATTAGTTCATTCACAGTCAGCCAACAGCTTGGCACACATTCTCGTGAAGGTGGACTAATTATCTCAGACTGATATCAATCCTGGAATGCTGCCCAGTAAACAGTTCCACACCCACTGTTGGTAGGGAAAACTGGGTTTACAGACCAAGATCCACAATGCTGGGACAAACACATGATCGAATAAGCAAGTTTGTTTCTTGCAAAAGCCCTCTCCCCTTTTGCTCCTCTTTTAATCCTGATGGGAGGAGCCATTCATTGTCCGCCTGTGGCCTTGCTCCCACGTCAACCCTAAATCCTTAATTGCTCCTTTCTTTTATCAGCTCTGCGCATACATAGGCTGGGAATTGGTTCCAACTGCTCCCCACCTCACTGCTATCTGAGCCCAAAGGCAACTGATGACTGCCAGCTTGCCCTGGCCCCATCCCTGCCTCTGATGCAGATCCCTTGTCTGAGCCTTCCTCATCCTCCAAGACTGGCCCAAGGTCCTCCCCAATCTCCTCACTACTGTACAACTCTGCTGCCAGCTCTGCCAGCCACTGGCGGGCCACAACAGCAACACTGCATTCTTACAACTATATCACTATAGCTCACATAACCAGACAGAACATATTTTTTCCATCTGAATTCCTTTTTGTAATTACAAATATTAGTGAGAAGCCAAAAATGAGGGTTCAATTACAAGGAACACTATGCAATGGAAACAAAATGATCACTTCAGGTTGATAATTTTCCCCACTAAATATTTAAGTACCAGTAGCCCTTAACTTACAACAGGACATTTAGTGACTATCTGAAGTTACAATGGCTCTGAAAAACTAACTTATGGATATTTTACACACAAAAAGAAGACAGTTAACAACAGTCTCACTTAGCAACAGAAACTTTAGGCTCAATTGTGGCCATAAATCAAGGATTACCTGTTCTTGTTTTCTATAATTCAGATTCTCATGCATCAGATATTTCTAGATTTCTTGTTGCAGGAGGTTCAACACAGATATGGAAAAGGAGTAGAATAGAACACTGCTTGAATTTTACTCTTGATTTATTCTTGAATATTTAATATTTATGAGCAGGAGAATTCATACTCCTAAATTCAGAACAACTTTCAGCAACATCACTTGCTTTTATGTGCAACACACATAAGCATCATTAATTATGGATGTTATCTTGATTTTAAAAAAAAAACATGTTCTAAAGGTATCCTTATCTTGTTGAGGAAACTGAAATACTTGCTTGGCAAAGGTCATATTCTGCTGGATGACACTTTAAAATGTTCCCAAATGTTCCAATATTAAATATTCTGTTTGTAGTACATTGCATTCAAATTTCTCAGGAGGATGCTAAGCTCTCTGTCCCCACCCTCACAAGCCCATATGTATATCCACACCCTTTAAAGCACAGCTAATCTTGTTGAAAAACCAGTTGTCCTAGGCTCTCCCAAGTGATTGTCTGGTAAGCAACAAATCTATCCTGCTTGAATTGTTGCCCTGTCAGATGGACATGAGATATGGAGAAGTTTGGGCTAGGACCTGATCTTGCTTCCTTCTGTCACTTATCCCCATTCCCCTCGCTTCCCCTTTTGTTCCTGGTTTGTTATATGTTGACAGTCCTGAAGACAGGCTCTATTGATGTTTCTAAACCTCTTTGATTAAAAAACAAGGTAACCATCTGTTTAATAAATGAACATCCAATATAATGTATTTAATGTTTGATTCTGTACATGTTGATCCTGATGTGTTGGTTCCGGTATTCCAAGCAAGGCTGATATTTGTAGGCAGAATACAAGCATCATTTACTATCGGTGGGCAAAGGGTTTTACCTGGAAGCTATTCCACTCTACCTACCTCTTGTTTGAAATAAATGGAACCACTGGGGACTCGTTTTGTTTGGTTATTCATATATTCCTGAATGTCAAATACAAAGAAATTCTGAATGATGAAAGAAAATAGAGTTTTACAAAGCTTTTCAAATGACTTCATATAAAGTCTTTTTCCAACTGGAATAAACAAATCCCAACAATATCTCCTTGCTTAAAAATATTCCTTCCTATTTTAACCTGATAATATTTCCATCTTCATCTGACAATTTAACTTTAGGAGAAGATTAATAAACAGAACTACAGGTAATATCCAAATAATTTTTAACATAGTATTTCCAATAGAAGCAACATTTAAATTTCTTATTGATTTAGTTCATAACTTATCTCGAGGGCTTTTACAGATATATAAAATTGTTATCTTCAACTGAGTCATTTTCCATTCCGTATATTCTTTTTCAAATAAGAGTAAAATCCTCTTCAGCTTTTCAGACTACCTTTATCATTAGTTTTATGGTTATTATTTCACTAAAAAGGAATTTAGGTTGTTATTCAAAAAATGGAAATGTTGTGCATATCCATTATGGAAAGTCACAATGGCAACAATAAGATGCTATATAACAATGAAAAAAAGCATATCCCAAAATTAATTTTATCCCACAATAGTTGCTATATTGATATATTTAAAATGAACATCAATATTCAACAAATTTTTCCACAATTCATATCTCTTATCATTTCAGAATGCTTTATTATGAAGAAAAGAGAGAGAGCCAATAGAAATTCATTTTGAGGTGATTATGAATATCAAAACCCTTCTTTATAGAGTTGTATTTCTGTATAATAAATGGAAAATTTTACATCACCATTTTAGAGCTGACTTTGGAAAAGCAGTGAAAGAGTCATTAGGAAGGCATTTGGACCAGAAATCAAGCAAAATGTGAGAAAGAAATAAAAACAAAACTTGCCATTGCTTAGTATATAATGGAATGAAGGAAAAACTTAAGACTTTCAATTTTTACACAAGATCCTATGAAAGTAAAGTATCATACCTGGAATCTGTGGTTTCCATTTCTTGACCCATTCTGGCTCTAAGGGTGGTGCTTTAATAAAATGTCATATAAATAATCTCAAAAGTTTAGCATGTTTCTTGATTATAAAACAAAAGGAAGCAATATTTGTCACTTTCACCTCTTTCTGTATCTTTTGTGACTGTACTAGAAGATTGGTATCTTCCACAACTAACTGGAACAGTGACCCAACAGAAAGAAATTTGCTGGCTGAAAGAGGAAAGTTATTTTTCTCAATTTCACCATGGAGAAAGCACAGATAATATTGCCAATATGCATTCTGGATAGCTGTCTCTCATGAGTAGACTGCAAGAACTGAAGTTTTTGTGGTCAACTGTTAAACTGAGTGACTGAGAACTGAGGGATTATAACTAAGCTCAAAGTCACAGTATAGTTCATATGGACGATAAGTTCCACCAAGCCTCATTTCTTAATAACTTTCAGAATTATTATTTTTTACTGCTTTTCAAATTTTAAGAACCTTCCAAATGAAAGATTTGTGGCATTTTCTGGGTAAGTTTCCTTCAATACTGAGTTTAAGTACAAGAACTTGTAGTCCCAGCACATCATATCTTAGGGAGGCTAATTTTGTGTTTGAGGTCCCCATTCTATGGAGGATGTTATGAATGCATGTATTTGTGCATATTTTAGAGTTTGTATCAAAAGGCTGTCCTTTGTTATCTGGTGATTTGCACAATGAAAATAGAAAAATAGAATTATGATATACAGAGTCACATATGTGACATTGGGCAGTCATTTAAATGTGCTACATAAATAAATGTAAACACTACTATAGTCTTGAGTGATGTTTCTTGTTATAATTATTTTATATATTACATTTATAACCAAACTTTCTTTTGAATATAGTTTATTCTACCATGATGTTTAGAACTGGAAATTTATGTTTGATTACATGTTTAAACTATTTCCAACTGAATCTTTTCTGTTTTTTAGACTGTGGTGCCTTTTCCAAAGCATTCTTTTGCTCAGTTACTTTTGCTGCATTCAGCTATAAATAAGACTTTGTAGAAATGAAATATCCTGGGCAGCTGTCCATGTGTTTATCTTCAAAGATAGTCAGAGGGTATAATGAGATAAGGAACTGACATTATAACCATGACTGAAGTTGTCAAAATGAATGGCATAGTTGTATGAATTCGGCTTATGAATTCACTCTTTCTATTTTTATTTGCTCTATTATGGAAAAAACTGTAGTTCATCATCATCGTCGTAATTGCCATCATCATCATCATTATCATTTGTAAATTATATATGACTCTTTCCTCTAAAGATTTCCATGCTTGCTGCAGGAAAAAACATTTTGAAAAATAAAGTTCTACCATATAATTCTTATTTATTTATTTATTTATTTATTTATTTATTTATTTATCTATTATTTATTTATTTTGATTTGTTAATTGCTTACAAGATAATAGGTATAAGTATAAACATAGTTATGAATACATGAAATGGATACATATAAGAAAAATAAAAAGAAACAATAGGACAGGGACGGTAGGCACATTGGTGCACTTCTGCACAGCCCCTACAGACCTCTTAGGAAAGAGGCGAGTTAAATAGTAGACAGTCAAAGGTTAACATTTTTGGGGTTTGGGGAAGAAACCACAGAGTCAGGTAGAGTATTCCAGACATTGACCACTCTGTTGCTGAAGTCATATTTCCTGCAATCAAGTTTGGTGCGGTTTACCTTGAGTTTGTATCTATTGTGTGCTCTTGTGTTGTTATGGTTGAAGCTGAAGTATTCATTGACAGGTAAGACATTGCAACGTATGATTGTATATACTATCCTTACATCGGACTGAAGGCAGCATAATTCTAGTTTTTCTAGGTCTAGAATTTCAAGTCTGGTGGCATAAGGTATTTTGCAACGAGTAGAGGAGTGAAGAACTCTTCTTATGAAATATTTCTGGACTTTCTCAACTGTGTTAAAATCAGATACATAATGTGGGTTCCAGACTGATAAGCTTTATTCAAGTATTGGTCTAGCAAATGTTTTGTATGCTCTAGTTAGTAGTGTGATATTACCAGAGAAAAAGCTATGTAAGATTAGGTTAACAACTCTTAATGCCTTTTTGGCTATGTAGTTACAGTGGGCTCTAGCACTTAGATCGTTAGAGATGAGTACTCCAAGGTCCTTGACAGAGTTTGGATCATCAATTTGTAAAAATCTTTGTACATGCATTTGAGAAACCTGGATCAAGATTTTAACCTATGTCCAAACAGACATGTCAAGGGAATATAATATCTTCATGCTTTACTGTAGAAAATTGGAGAATGATCCTGATATTTCTCACCACAATCATATAAAAAGTGGTGCCTGGATCATAAGGATAGGTAAAGCACACTTTATGTTCTTTTTATTATGCAATGATAAAAATTTTCAGCAAGCCTATTAAGCACAGGCAATGGCACGGGGTATGAAAAGAATTTAGGTAGAGTGGCATGCTGCAAGAAGCAGAATCTCATTGTTCAACAATTGCAAATTGCTTTTACTTGAGTCTCAGCTACTTTGGCCCTTAGCTATAAAGTTTTCTTTAAATTTCCAAGTAGTAAGGAACCATAAAAATGCAGCTTGATTTGACCAAATTTGACAGGGCCAGATGGATTACATCCCAGAGTTCTAAAGGAGCTGGCAGACATGTTCTTGAAACCATTGAACCATATCTTTCAAATATCCTGGACACCATGGAATTACCAGAGGAGTGAAACAGTACTTATGTGATTCCCATCTTCAAAAAAGGGAAAAAATAGATCCAGGAAACTACAGACTGACCAGCCTGACATCAATACCTGGGAAAATCCTGAAAAAAGTTAAGGCTTCTGGTTTCACGTGGCTTCGGTGGCAGCAGGAATTCACGACCACTCGCGATTCCTGCTGCGCTAGCCACCGAGGTACCCCCGATCCAAATGGGTCAGGGGGATATGGCTGCCCTGGAGGGACAGCCGAAGAGAGAGTGGAGCTGGATAGGGGGTTGGGGGTGTCGCAGACCCCCTCCTCGTCCGGTAAAAACCCCTTTTTCCCAAGGCGGTGGAGCGGCGGTCAGCAATGGCCACCACGAAGAAGCCTGCAACCGGGTAAGATTGTGCTGGAGGAAGCAAGAAAAGTGAAAGTGCTGGCTGAGCCGGGTCAATCAACATCTTTCAAATTTGCTGGAACTGAGCTGTTTGAATTGCTAGAGGATACATTGTATCCCTAAGAAGAACGAAAGCGGCAGAGAAGCTGTTAAAGGAAACTTTTCTTTTTTCTTCACTCTCCCACCCCATAGAAAAAGCAGAAGAAGATTTGAAATTTGTTTGGGCACTGAAGGTGAACTATTTTGAAAGTAGCTTGGACATTGGACTTAAAGATTTAAGAAATTGGAAAACTCTTATTAGAGATATGGATTTCTGATCATTTAAAAATTGATGTTGCAAGTGGGATGGGAGAGGAAAAATATTGGAGCAGAAGTGGAAAAAGGAGGAGATTGCCAAAAATCCTAAAAAAAGATATATGGTAATTGGACCTCTTTGATTAAACAGTAACCCCAGAAAGAGAAATAGAAGAAGGAAGAAAAGTATTAACTTCTGGAACTTTTTTTTTGAATTATTTTTGACTAAAAATACTTGGGTGGTTGTTGTGGGGAAAGTTTCTCTCTTCAGGATGGCATCGCTTGTGGATGAACTAAAGATTGAATATCAAAAATATAAAAAGGAAGAACAAGATGGAAAAGATACTTTGGGCACTTTATTTCAATTTTTAGAAATGGCGGTATGTACTTATGAAAAGTTGACTACGCAGCAGAATGACAAAGAAGAAGAAGAACAAGAAGCCATCTTTGATGAACAATGGGTTTTTTTCCGGGGAGGAGGAGAAAGAGGATAAGAAAAAGGGGATTTTAAGGTTTGAAAAAACAATAAAAAGAAAAAGAAAAATGAGAGGAAAGGTGGATGCAAGATTAGAAAGCAAAGGAAAGGGAGGAGGAGAGACAAAGGGGTAAAAAGGGCAAGGAGAAGAATAAGCAAGAGAGAAAGGGGGGAAGGAAAAGCCTCAATGGTGGGAAGCAAGATCTAAAGAAAAAAGTTTATTCGGAGACAATGGGTGAATCTAATTAAGGATAAAAGGGGGATTCTGGAAGGTATATAAGATTGTGTTTCTATATGTGTATTTAGAGTATAAAATTTATTGTGTAAATTTAGAATGTACTAAACAGAATCCCAAGATAAATTAAGTGTTATATGAAATACTTTTAAGTTAGGGTAAAGGCGTCACTCCAAATAGTGTATAGGAGACAATGGGTATAGTATAGTAAAAGAAAAAAGATGAATGGATAGTTGGAAATAGAACAGACAAAGAATGTTATAAGCTCTTATGTCTTGATTGTTTGTGCACTGTTTTTGTAAAATTAATAAAATTGGTTTATAAAAAAAAAGAAAAGAAAATGATAATAAGATATGGAAGGATATATAAAATGAATATGATGTTTGAATTTGTATCTGTGTGAAGAGTTTTAACCTGGGATCAGGCAGCCTTCAGAAAAGATGTTTTAGTTTTGTTGTTATATGTTCTGTGTTCTCTATGTTTATGAAAGGCAATAAAATTTTAATAAGCAAGAAATATAATTTGGATAAAAGGAAAAGTCTGGATAAGATATGAAGTTAAATAGATAACGTAAATACTGATATTACAATTTGGAATTATTTTGTATGTTCTATTGGCTTTCTTCTTTAATTATTATTATTACTATTATTTTTTTCTGGAAAAGATTTTTCAAGTTATTATGCCTGGATTGTGTATTGTTTTTGTAAAATTAATAAAATTTGTTTAAAAAAAAAATACCTGGGAAAATCCTGGAAAAGATAATTAAGCAGTAGATTTAAAAACACTTAGAAGCAAGCAAAGTTATAACCAGAAGCCAACATGGGTTTGTCAAAAACAGATCATGCCAAACTAAATTTATTTCATTCTTTGACATAATGACTAAATTAGGGAACAGGAGAAATGCTGTGGACATAATATAATTAAATATATTTGGGCATTTATCAAAGTAGAGCACAATCAATCATCATCATGACAATCAATCATCATCAATGACAATAATAACATCATAACTGTCCGAAACATCATAAGTGATTATCAAGCATAAACCATCTCCCCTGATGAAATACTTGATATTTCCCGCATTGGCCAAGAGCTCAAAAACAGAGACAGCTCTGTGGCTCCACGCTTCTGCAGGCTCATTTGCAAAAATGAATCAAGCAAACGTAAATTCATTTATACTATAAATTAACTTTCCAAAAGCAACACCAACCATAAGAACCTCCATTCTCGCCCTGACCTAACCATACAGCAACGTGCCCGCTCCCGTGTACTCCTTAAATATCACATTTTGATTCTTACTATGTTACAGAGCACCTGATTATGACATCGAACATGTAAACAAGCTAAATTCACTACTAACATGGGCAGCATCCTGACCACACGCTTTTATCTTTCTTGATGACTTCAATCTACCTCATATTAACTGGACCCTAAATGAATGTACAACTGAACCCACACATGCAACCTTCTACAATGCTGTTACAAATCTGGAACTGGAACAACTAGTAACCAACGATACCAGACTTAACGACTGCGTCGATCTCATCTTCTGCAATAGTTTGAATTTAATTTATGGAATGCAAATTAAAGAACCCTTTTTCAACAGTAACCACAATATGATTGACTTTTGTCTCAACATACACCCACACAAAAATCATCACAATGATGTAATCCCCAATTATAACTTCAAAAAAGGCAACTATGATCTTATAGACAACGATCTCTCATCCCTTGATTGGCAATCTCTATTCACTGGTTGCAATACTGTAGAAGACCATTACAACATATTTTTACTTGAAGTCAAAAGAGTCCTCGAACTATATGTACCAATAACAACTGCCAAAACAAAAAAGAAAGCAGATTACCCATAACAATAAGGAAATTTCAATCCAAAAAGAGATCACTTTGGCAGAAAAACAAATCTGGTCACATTGCCAACTTCAAAAGCCGATACAAAAATGTATGCCACCAGATAAAGACTGAATGCACCAATTATCACATTAAACAAGAGGAAAACCTTCTACGCACCAATTCCACCCATGCTTTTTACAATTTTGTAAACAACAAACTAAAAGACTCAAGGTCCATCCCAGTCCTGAAAGGACCTAATGGTAAAGACTGCAACGACGACACTATTAAAGCCAACCTCTTTAACACATTATTTGGCTCAGTATTTGTAAACAGCAATGGATCATGCCCAGTATTTCCTAGTCGAACCACAGAAAACTACAATGATCTAATACATATCGATTTTACAGAAGACAATGTTGAAAAAGCACTATGCAATCTAAAACTATCTCTATATATTGGACCAGACGGAATATATGCCTACTTCTTAAAAGAGTTATCTACTGCCATAGCAGAACCTCTAAGCATAATCTTGAAAAATCTTACCATGTTTTATTGTCTAACTATTGATAAAATAAATCTCAAATCTTATAAAATTGTTTATCTTCTTGTTGTCTGATTTCAAATGTCAATCTGCTCATTACAGCACATTCCATTATTTTCTTAATAACTTCCAAAGAGAAATTTCTTGACAACAATTAAACAGTGGAATGGCTTGCCTTCAGAAGCTGTGGGTACTCCATCACTGGAGGTTTTTAAGAAGAGATTAGACAGCCATTTGTCCAGAATGATATAGGGATTACCACTTGTTGGATTAGAATAATTATGGTATTCTGTTATTCTGATTCACTGATGGTTCACAATGCAGTGTCATCCGTTTATCCTAAAAATTTCAAACTGTCAAAAGAAAACAAATCCAGAAAAAAACACATTGCATCAGAAATCATACAGATGAGATATTTGGAGCAAGGGGATCAAGCCATTTTAATTTTGGAAATTTGTTTCTCTAAAACAGAAAATTGGAGGAGGACTTTTCAAATAGCTTTATACTTTACTATTTTAGTGACATGTCCACAAGTTGCTACAAGCAAGTCAGAAGATTCAAAATTTGTTATATGTTAACAAATCAAAAGGATTTCTTAAATCTCAGATTAAAATAGCTATCAGAACTTTACAGTGGCATTTTATTATCAGAGATTAAAGGAGATACTGAGTAGTAAACTTTGGATGTGAACTATGGACAAGCGGCTCCCAACCATTTGTACACCAGGGGCCATGGAACCATGGACAGAGGGGCTTTTTTTGCAGACTGGAGGGGGCATGGTTTTGCGTGCTGCCTACATCCCGCATATGAGGTTTCACTTGCTTGTGCGGTCCAGTTGGACTGTAGACTGATCTTTCTGAAGTGAAAATATCCAGAGAAGATTGAAAAGGAGGAACTAGGTCTTCTTGCCTTGTAGTCCTCTCTGTTTTAACTGACGCTTGATGTGATCACAGAACAGATGGATCTGACAAAAATAATAGTCTGATTGAGGTGCTTAAGTGAATTTAGAATCAGGAAGCCACAGATGATGCTAAAGGTTTTCCTACTTGCTTATTCTTCATTCCATCCATTCTAAAGAATCATTTGTCCAGTAACATTTTCTCTGGGTCAAATAAAAATATCAGAAAATGCTGTTCAGAGTCAGAGCAAACTTAGTGCATTTTGGAATTACTTTCAATGAGTGCATATATAGGGGAAGCAGTGGAAGTGGTCTAAGAATTAATGATGATGATGATGTTTGGATTTCATTTTTATTTATTCTTGTGCAATCCCAAATTATTTTCTGAGAGTGTATATGCAGAAACATATGATGCAGGTTTCTGCTGGTTATACTTGCAGTGCTCTTCTTCAGAATGCATGGGAGTGAGATAATTTCTCATATAGGCATCTTTTTATTTCTTAGCTTTCTAGCATTCTTTATTTTCTAGAGAAAATTTGTGGAGGTCCACTGACAGATTTTGATGACAATCCTCACCAAGAAGAAAAGGTCTTACTTCGATATCAGAACCAAACCAAACCAAATCAAACTAGAAAAAAGGCTAAAAGAGAATGTACATTAGCATAAAATTTGCACATGCTGTATTATATGTATACATGCAGCTGTAAAAATAATCACTATATTTTTTTCTAAAGGATGAGATATTTCACCCTAATAAGATTATCTGTTGTACTACTTTTGTTTCTTCAAAATGGAAAGTATGTTTTGTATTTTTTAAAGCATTCATTTCATTTAAATAATTGTACATAATACTTTTTTATTGCAAGTTCGGCTTCTGGAAGGAAAGCCAATACACAAATAAACAAACCCTTAAGGGGAAAGATTGCAATGAGCTGCTTTGATTTTGCTTGTTCTAAGGGCTGATCTTGAGAAGCTCCAAGGACCCTTGGGTCCCTTTTTTTTTTTTCAACAGAGGTGTGTAGTCTTCTGTTTTTAACTAGTTTATGAATGGGCCACCCTTCAAACAGAATAGTTTGTCAAATGAGAGACTGCCCTCTGTAAAGTTAGCCACAGAATTATCCAGCTTTGACTTTAGAATCTAGATCTCTTTTTCATCAGTTTGCTGTCAAGGTAGCCACAAACATTTGGTTGCTTGAGGCAAATGATCACAACTGTTCTTCCCACCAGGTCTTTAAACCAGTTTCTATGTCAACACTGATTGAAGCACATCCAATAGATTTGTGATCCAAAAGTATTCAGAATTGGCACCAGTCTTGTTTTTATCATTGTTACTTCAAACATCACCAGCAGGCATAAATAAATTTATATTTATTTGATCTAGGTCACTAGAAAAGTAACAACCACATCTTTAATCTTATAGCAACAATTTTGCTATATCTCTTCCAGTGATGTCTCTAAATGTAAGCTGCTGGTCTGTAAGAATTTAATATATTTCCTTTTTTGAGAGACATTAACTTGACACACTGGCCTAGGAGATAAGATTTTTAAAAATATGTCAACTTTTCCTTTAAAGTTTAGATGCAATTGCTGAATAGAATCATTTTCATATGCTAGAATGAATTTCTTAGGAGAAAAAATGATGTTTTTATCTGTATCTATTTAGTGACCTCTCATTCCAGCATCTGTGACCCCTGTAGGGCCATATCTATTTAGGTAGTTCTTCCTAAGAGATAGCTATATATTGGAATTGATTTGTTCAGGAGTTCTGGATAGAGCTTTTAATATCATTTTTATTATCATGAAAGTGAGAACGGAAGGAAAACTGCAAATGCCATATATTATAGCATGTCATGAATTGGGTGACCGAGCAGAAGAAAGAGTGGACTGACTGGGAGATTTGCAGCCTAACAGTTTCCAATTTCCAAATTTGGGAAAGTACTACTTTAAAAAAAGATAGCAATATAATATACCTCTTGATATATGATACATATTTCCCTTTTCAGAAGTTTGTTCAGCTCACAAGGAATCTGTAGGTTAAACTACCTTGCCTCTGCAAAAGAGAAGTCAATCTATGTCGAATTGTTAACTCTTGGCTGAAATAATTCCACAGGAAAGAAGGCATTTTCTTCACAGTAAAAACAAAACAGTTTTCTGGGTCTCTGGATTGGATGGTGAAGAAATGATTGAATACTCTTTTTATGTAAATGATCATGACCTTATATACCAGATTCAAGTGGAATTTGCAGATGTGGAGCCTAGCAGAAAGAAATATCAAATTAAGATGTGGTTTTGGAATGAAGCTAAGAAGCCACATAGAAGGAAGCAAATGTAGGCTGACCTATTAATTTCAAAAGGCTACACATCTTGTTATGATTAGTTTATGAAAAAATTAAGATACTTAGTTCTCATGCAGAGAAATGCCCTAATCATATCAAAATATATATGGTTTTCCTCCATCTCTCAGCTTTTAGTAAGATTTTAGTATCTGTGTTATGTTCACCAGAAAAGTAACATTGACACGATCAGGCTCAGAAGGAAAAATATTCAACTGAGAAAAATGGAAGACTTCGATTATTTTGCTTCTTTAGTCAAAGCCTGGTTTACAGCTGTTGTGTCCACGAAATGATGCCAGGAGTCGGTGACTTAGTGCAAAGCTCTTTATTAGCAAGTTGGAACCGAACTGGCGAAAGGAAAAAAGCCCACGGCTTTTATTCTTTTCGCCACGGCGGCCGCGGCCAATGGCACCACTTTGAACCTCCCGCGATCCGAATGGACCAATCACGGGAGATTCTTAGCGAGCCAATCGGCGCGGCTCGCCTGACCAATCGGAGAGCCCCGCGCTTTGGCCAATCAAAGCGCGGGCATCTCAAGTATGTTAATCAAGGACAGAACACCCCTCCCCTCTTGGTTCAGTCCTTACGTTGCATAGTCACGTAGGTAGGCGGGGCTCCGTCTGGTCCTACTTGACCTGCGCAACTTAGTTCCGGGTTGGTTGAGCTACGGGTTTCGCCACTCCCGCTCGGTCTTTCCGGGTCGGTCGAGCTGGCTTGTCTGTTCCTTCCTGGCGAGGGGTCGTGATGGCTGCTTTCCGGTGAGTACTGCTGGTTTATTCTTCTTTGGATTCGGTCCCCTGGGTATTCCCTCCCCCCTTGGTTTGTGTTGTGGGGGTTGGTTTCGCTTGTTTGTGCGTCGGTGGTTTGTTGGTTGATAGTTCTCGACCTAAGTTGGTCGATGTGGCGTTTCCACGCTCGTCCGTCTGCTGTTTGTAGCCGGTACGAGTGTGGGCCTGTTGCTTGTGTGATGACGGCTGGGATCCATAGCGGGTCTCCCGTTAGGTTCTTTGCGTATACGGGGTCCCCGGGTGCGAAGGTTCGTTGTTTGCTGTTTGAGTCTGGGGGCCTCTCCGGGTTATACGTGGGGTGTAACCTGTCGAGTGGGGACCTTAGTTTTCTGCCCATTAATAGTTCGGCTGGGCTTTTATTGGTTGTGGTATTTGAGGTTATGTGTTGTGTGAAGAGTAGTTTGTTTATTTTTTCCTGGATCTCCCTGTGGTCTATTTTCCGGATGGTCTTTTAAGTGAATTGGACCATCCGTTCCGCCTTACCGTTCGCCGCCGGGTGTGCCGGTGCTGTCAGTGCGTGGCGGATGCCCCTTTCCGCTAGGAATTTTTCGAATTCCAGCGAGGTGAACTGGGGCCCGTTGTCGGAGACGACGACGTCTGGGAGGCTGTGTGTTGCAAAGAGTTTGCAGAGTTCCTTGATCACGGCCTCTGTGGTTGTCATCTTCATGTTGCTTACCTCCAGCCAGTTGGAGTAAGCGTCAACTGTTATGAGGAAGGTGTGTCCTTTTGTGGGCCCGGCGAAGTCTATATGGATCCTAGACCAAGGTCCCCTTGGGGTTTCCCACTCTAGGACGGGTGCTGTGGGTGGGCTTGGCCTAATTTCCTGGCATCGTTGGCACCTAGCTACCCAGGCCTCTATTTGTTTGTCCATCCCTGGCCACCAAGCGTAACTTCTGGCCAGGGCTTTAGTCCTCACGATGCCAGGGTGCCCCTCGTGTAGCAATTCCAAAACCTTCCCCTGTAGCTTTTCCGGAATGACCACCCTGTCCCCCCATAGTATGCACCCTTTTAACAAAGAGAGTTCCGTTTGGCGGTTTCGGAACGTTTTGACGGACTCGTCGTTGTCCCTTTCCAGCCACCCTTTCTCTACCCAATGCAATACCCGCGCCAGACGTTTGTCTTTATTAGAATCTCGGGCAATGTCTGACGCGGTTATGGGCAGGTTGGGTAGAGTCTCTATGCTGAGGGTGGTCGTCGTGGGTGCTGGGTCGGTGTCAGGTTCCGGTAGCGGCTCGCGGCTTAAGGCGTCTGCATGGGAGATCGTCTTACCCGGTCTGTGTATGAGTTCGTAGTTGTAGGCTGCCAGGAACTCGGACCACCTTGTCATTCGGGGAGACAGAATGTTCGGGGTGGCCCAGTTTCCTGCAAGGATTCCCAGCAGCGGCTTGTGATCCGTTATGATGATGAAAGTCTGGCCGTAGAGGTATTCGTGGAATCGTTTTACGGCGGCAACTATAGCCAGAGCCTCTTTGTCCAGTTGGCTATAGTTCCGCTCCGGTTTGGTGAGGGTCCTTGAAAAGAATGCGATGGGCGCTTCTTTTCTGTAGGGAAGGGTATGGCTGAGGACAGCGCTGATGCCGAAGGGTGATGCGTCGCATGTGACTGCCAGAGGTAGGGTCTCGTTGAATTGTATCAGGATGGCGTCGGAGGTGAGGAGGTCCTTCGTTCTTTGGAAGGCGTCTTGCTCACGTCTCCCCCAAGTCCAAGTCGCCGCCTTGTCCAGGAGCCTATGCAAAGGATCTGCCGCCGTCGCTTTTTGGGGTAGGAAAACATTGTAAAAGTTCAGTAACCCCAAGAACGCCTGTAGCTCAGTCTTTGACTTGGGTGTGGGGGCTTCTTTGATGGCCTTGATTTTTTTGTTAGTGGGGTGAATGCCGTGCCGGTCTAGGAGGTAGCCCAGGAATTCTACTCGTTCCGTGCATAGCTGGCATTTCTCCCTCTTGACTTTTAGTCCGGTCTCTTTAAATTTGGTTAGGACCTCCCTTAGTCGACCCTCTAGTTCGGCTTGGCTGGCTGCCAACACTAGGACGTCGTCGAAGTAAGGTACCACCCCCTTGATACCTTGCAATAGTCTCTCCATTAGGCTTTGGAATATGCCCGGTGCCACGCTGACTCCGAATTGGAGTCGGTTGCATTTGAATGCCCCCCGGTGGGTGACTATGGTCTGCGCTTCTGCCGTTTGCTCGTCGACCGGCAACTGTTGGTATGCCTGGGCGAGGTCAAGCTTGGCGAAAACCTTGCCCCCTCCCAGTGAGTGCAGTAGGTGTTGCACTACTGGGACGGGGTAGGCGCTTTGTTGCAGCGCGCCATTTAGGGTGGCCTTATAGTCCCCACAGATCCTCACCGACCCATCGGGCTTGATCGAGGTGACTATGGGGGTCTCCCACCGGGCGTGGTCTATGGGCTGTAGAACCCCTTGTTTGACGAGCTTGTCAATTTGCTCGTCTATCTTGGGTTTCAGTGCGAATGGCACCCGCCTTGGTTTCAGGCGTTTTGGGGGGACGTTAGGGTCTAGGTCGAAAGATATAAGGGGCCCTCGGTACTTGCCTAGGTTTCCGTCGAAGACCTCTTGGAACTCCCGGGCCAGTTGCTGCTCCCAGCTGTCGTCGGTGACGTGGTCGACTCCCGTGAGTGCGATGTCGAGCGGGGCGAACCATTGCAGTCCCAGTAGGCTTGGGCGGTCGCGGTCGACGATCGTTAGGGGAAGTCGTTCGGTGCGCCCCTTATACGTGATGTTAAAATTTTTGGTGCCGACTACCAGGATGCGGTTTCCCTGGTAGTCCTTTACAATGAGTCTCTGGCTGTCTACGTTCCTCCTTTGGAGGGTAGGCACCAAGCGCTTTATCTCATGCCATGCAATCATGGAGAGGTAGGACCCGGAGTCCACCTCCATTTTGCATGGCTGGCCCTCGATGCCTACCTCCACGTGGACCTTCCGGGCATCGTTGGTGATGGCGTGGCCGATGGTGACCGTCTGGTGGGTCTCCTCTCTCCGCCGGTTGTCGCCGCCTCACGAGGATCGCCCGTTCCAGTCCCATCGGCTGTCCAAGGGGCAATCTCTGGTCCGGGGTGGTGTGCTTTCTCTCCTCCGGTCGCTCTGGTCCCATCGTGCCGGGCTGCGATTTTTCTTCAGGCGGCAGACACGGGCGATGTGTCCCTTCTTGTCGCAATGCCGGCAGATCGATTCGAAAAACCGGCATTCCGACCTGGGGTGGACGCCGCCGCAGCCGGCACAGTTGGTCCTCGACTTATGACCTCGCCGGTTCCGTGGGTCGCGCCCTGTCTGTAGTCGATGGATATCCTCCTCGTCATCGGAAGTGTCTGATGCCGAGTGGAAATTGCCCTGGTGGGTGGTCGTCTCGGGTTTGGGCTCGGTCGACCTCGCCGGGTTGTTGTTTCCGCTGCGGTCCCCAGCGTTCGGTCTGCGCATGCGGTCAGCGGAAGTTCGGGTTGCTTCGGCGGCTGCGGCTGCGGTGAGGGTGTCTGCTAGACTGATGTTGCCCTTGGCCATCAGCCGGCTCTGGAGGACGGGGTCCCCCAAACCGAGCACGATTCGGTCTTGCAGGGCGTTGTTTAGGTTATCGAATTCGCAGAGCCCCCCTAAACGTCGCAGCTCGGCGACGAAGTCGCTGAAGCTCTAACCCGACCTCTGGTCCCGCCGGTAGAACTCGTTGCGCTGGATCAGGATGGGTACCTCTGGAGCGTAGTGCCGCCGAAGTATGGGTTCGAGGATGTCCCAGTCCATTGCAGTGGCATCGGCGGGTTTGGCCAGCGCTTTGGCCATCTGGAAGACCTCAGTCCTGCAGTGGGTCAAGAAGACGGCGCGTTTCATTGGGCCGGAGGCGTCCTTTAGGCCGGTGCACTCGAGGTACATGCGGAATCGGTCGGCGAACGATTCCCAGTCCTCGGTGGTGGGGTTGAAGGGTGCGGGTGGTGCGATTTTTGCCATCTCAGTGGTTCGTCTGGCTTCCGTCGGACACGTGGTTTGGTTCAGGGTCTGGATCCCACCTTCGTCGCCAGTGTTGTGTTCGCGAAATGATGCCAGGAGTTGGTGACTTAGTGCAAAGCTCTTTATTAGCAAGTTGGAACCGAACTGGCGAAAGGAAAAAAGCCCGCGGCTTTTATTCCTTTTGCCGCGGCGGCCGCGGCCAATGGCACTGCTTTGAATCTCCCGCGATCCGAATGGACCAATCGTAGGAGATTCTTAGCGAGCCAATCGGCGCGGCTCGCCTGACCAATCGGAGAGCCCCGCGCTTTGGCCAATCAAAGCGCGGGGATCTCGAGTATGTTAATCAAGGACAGAAAACAGCAGCATTCAATTTATGTGAAAATCATTTATTTCCTTGAATTCTACCTTCTTGTTAACTTTATGTTATTTTCTAGTTGTTCATATCCTTTCAATTTCTGCTCTGGAAAAAAGCCAAGATGAATGCATTTCTTATAATAGCTGTAATTATACAGCACTGTAATTATATCCAATAGATTTTTACATTACAGTAAAAATAGCATTTAAAAAACAGCATTATTTAGCCTCCTAGAATTTTATATAATTGACTTAAAAATTATAATGTTTAGACATGTTATCAAAAATTATTAAATTACAATGTTCTCCATTTTCTTAGAGGAGCATCCCTACTTACTGTATATTACCAAAATATCAAAAGAATGCTTTCATTGTTTTTAATTAAAAGTCTTGTTAATATGTTGTATCTTCCTTGGTGATTAAAACTGTGAATTGAACATTAGAAATGTTGATACTAGAATGTTGATAACTAAATTAATACTTGAAAAATATTATAAATGTTAATTAGATATGGTGTGATGTTAAATGTAAATAGAAGTTAAATGTAAATAGAAATAAATGTTTATTAATAGCTATTTTTTAAGTCTAAGATAGCTCGTGATGCTGTCTACTGGTATATTTTTTGTTCTTATATTTATTTTATTTATTTGATTTTATTTATCAATCACTTACAAGATAATAGGTATAACATGAGTAAGAATACAGGAAATAAGTACAAATAAATGGAGACATTAGGACAGGGATGGTAGGCACAATTGTGCACTTATGCACGCCCCTTACAGACCTCTTGGAATGGGGTGAGGTCAATAGTGGATAGTTTGAAGTTAAAGGAGTGGGGGTTAGAAGATGTAACAACAGAGTCAGGTAGTGCCTTCCAGACATTGACCACTCTGTTGCTGAAGTCATGCTTTCTGCAATCAAGTTTGGAGCAGTTTACATTGAGTTTGTATCTGTTGTGTGCAATACAATATCTTGTATTGTTGTGGTTAAAGCTGAAGTAGCCATTGATTAGGTAGGACATTGTAGCAGATAATTTTATGTACTATGCTTAAGTCCAACCATAGGCGGCGTAGCTCAAGGTTGTCCAAGCCCAAAATTTCAAGCCTGGTGATATAAGGTATTCTGTTGCAAGCAGAGGAGTGTAGTACTCTTCTCGTGAAATACTTCTGGACTTGCTCACTTGTATTAATGTCCGATATACAGTGCCGATTCCAGACAGCTGAGCTGTATCCGAGTATTGGTCTAGCAAAAGTTTTATATGCTCTAGTTAGAAATTCAATATTTCTGGAGGAGAAACTTCATAAGATTAGATTTACAACTCTTAATGCCTTTTTGGCAATGCTGTTACAGTAAGCTCTGGCACTTAGGTCATTTGATATGAGTACTCCAAGGTCCTTGACAGAGTGAGGTTCGTCAACAAGTTCATATCTGACTAGTTTGTATTTGGTGTACTGACTTTTTTTGCCAATGTGTAGGACAGAGCATTTGTTGGTCAAGATTTGGAGTTGCCAATTGTCTGACCATTCAGATACATAATCAAAGTCGCTTTGAAGGACAGTAGCATTGTCAGTGGTGTTGAATAGTTTTATGTCATATGTGAAGAGGATGCAGTTGCTTATAAGGTGATCACAAAAGTCATTTATATAGAGTATAAAGAGTGTGGGTCCTAGAACGGTGCCTTGGGGGACACCACTGTAAACTGGAGCAGGGTTTGATATAGCACTCCCTATTTTTACTTTTGTGCCTGTTTGACAGGAACAAGTAATCCACTTATGAAGGGAAATGGAAATGCCGTAAGAGTTTAGTTTTAACAGTAGGTTGACATGTACCACTGAACCAAAGGCTTTGCAGAAGTCTATGTAAATTGTGCCTACAGCTTTACCCTGGTCAAGTAGAATAGTCCATATGTTTTTGCAGTGTAGGAGTTGAAGATTGCAGGACAATTTTTTCCTGAAACCAAATTGTTTTTCTGGAGAGTAGGTTGTTGACTCTAAGTGGAAGGTGATGAATTGGTTAATGATTGATTTCATAACTTTGCACATGACACAACACAGTAAGATTGGTCTGTAGTTTTCAATCAGGCTGGGGTCACATTTTTTGAAGATAGGGATGACCGTAGCTAAGGACCATAGGTTCAGTAAGGAACTGGTTCTGAATGATATCTCATATATAATGCTTAGGGCTAGCTTTTTTAAGAAGTATGTACATGATCCATCACGGTCAGGGGTGGGATTCTCCCGGTTTGCACCGCTTTTGTAAGTCCAGTTAGCTAGCTAGGTTATGATTCTGTGTAGTTCGGAGAACTGGTAAATCATGCCCCTGGCTGGCCCCACCCCTTCCTGCCTTCCCACTTGCCCCGCCCCACCCAGTTATTCCTCACCTCACCCACCACTGCTAACCTGCCTTTGCCTGACATTGCTTCCTAATTTCCACCATGGCCCTGATCTCCCTGGGTGAGTGAGCCTACAAGCAAGCCCCGGTTGAGTCAACTCCTAGGCCAGCCTAAGCCACTGTGCTGTCCCTCCCCTGCTATCCCCAGGCTTGCCTGGCTTGCTTTGCCATGACCTAGCTAGCTAGCTGCCTCCCCACTGCAAGACCATGGCCGTGCTGGCCAGGAGAGAAGGGAATATTCTCTTTCTCTCCCAGCCATGAAGAAGCCGCGGGGCCATGTCAGCACTGGACAGGAGGGAAGGGAAAGTTCTCTTTCTCCCCAGGCGAGGCACCCCTTCATGTGAATGACATTGAGTTGGTCACACCCACACAGTCATGCCCAGCCAGCAAGTCACACCCACAAATTAAGCCATGTTCACTAAACCGGTTGTTAAGAAATTTGTATCCCACCCCTGATTAAGGCCAATAGATAGGGATGGTTTTAGGTTACATAGTGCCTTTTCTACATTATCTTCTGTAAAGTCAATATATAGTAGATAGTTGTGGTATGACTAGGAAATGTGGGGCATGAGCCATTGATGTTTACAAAGACTGAACTAAAGAATGTGTTGAAGGGGTTGGCCTTAACGGCTTCATCGTTGCAGTCTTTCCCATTTGGTCCTTTTAGGGTGGGATGGTACTTGAGTCTTTTAAGTTTGGGGTTTACAAAATTGTAGAAGGTGTAGGTGGATTTTGTATGTAGGAGGTTTTCCTCTTGCTTGTAATTTGTGCATTCTGCCTTTGTCTGTTGACATAAGGTTTTGTATTGGTTTTTAAAGTTTCTACATAACTAGTTTTGTTTTTACACTATAGCGATCTTTTTTTGATTGAAGTTTCCTTATTGTTGTGGGTAATTTGTTTTATTTTGTTTTTGTTTTGGGGGGTTACTTATGGTACATATAGTTTTATGATTTTTTTTTCAAGTTCAAACAAGAATGCATTATAATGGTCTTCTGTAGTATTACAGCTAGAGAACAGAATGTACTAATCAAGAGATGATAGGTCGGCATCTATGAGATCTGTTAGGGATACACCCTAGCAGAATCTGCACGGCAGTCAGGCAAAATATGTGAGATAAACGTTTTTGTAGCTTACACTCAGTAAAACAGATACACTGTGCTAGTTAAATAGTTTATTCCAGTAAGAGTTTTAGCATAGTCAAACAGTCCATATATCATACACTAGTTCAGTCCGTCCGGGGATTACAAACTCCAGTGTCGAAAAAGAGGTCAATAAACTTACAAATATCAGTCCATTAATATATCTCTTTGCAGTAAAGATATGAAGAAATCAAACCTCCTTTCTTCCTTCAGCAGCAACAGGAAACACACAGTAAGCAAACCATCAATCCATCATAGTCAGCAAGCAATTTAGTAAGCCAGCAATACAGCAATACAGTAAGCCAGTAGGTTCTCTTGCTCCCTCTTATGGCGATTTTACAACTGCACCCAAAATTACATGCTAAGCAGTTTAAAGTGACACACAATTAAATTCACTACCATAGTTTATGTATATTATTTTACCCAAACTAAGTTAGGTAACCTTGTTTTTCCTAATAAGATCATAATTGGCTTTTTTGAATTTTTATTTTGGGGATACATCATTAAGTTCCTCTTTGTGAGGGTGTAAATTATACAGTCGATTATACTGTGGTCACTGTTTGAAAAGGCTTCTTTTATTTGTAGGCCATGTAGAACATGAGGTTGAGGCAGTTGTTGAGTCTAGTGTTAGTTACTAACTGATCCAGTCCCAATGTAGTTACAGCATTGTACAGGGTTGCATATATGGATTCGGATGTACATTCATTTAGGGTCCAATTTATAAGAGGTAGATTGAGGCCACCCAGGAAAATAAGTGGTGAGCAAGAGGCAGCCCATGTTAGCAGTGAAGTTAGCTTGTTTTCATGAACTATGTCATAATCAGGGGCTCTGTAACATAGTAAGAAGCGGATTGTGGTATTTGAGGACAGTTCACAGATGATGATCTCTGGAAGAGCAAGTTCCTGTGTAATTTGAATCTTTTTTAGATTTAGGGATTTTTTTGTGGAATATAGCAACTCCATTTCCTCTATGGATTTCACGATCTGGCCGATAAATGTGATATTCTCTGACTGTGGTAATGGAGTCTAGAAAATATGCATTTAACCATGTCTCACAAACAAATATAATGTCAAATGTGGTCGTGCCTAATAAGATGAGGAATTCATGCATATTGTTTGCAAGGCTTCTTGCGTTAAGCAGTTTGCATTTTAGAATGTAGTAGTGGGTCTGGAGAAAGTAAAGGGCATGCATGCCTAATGTTGGATGTTGGGATGATGGTTATTGGGATGTAAGTTGAAGGTCTTGCTTTTGATACATTTTGTGTGGTAGTCAATGTATAGGTTAGTATTTCCTTGTTCATGGAGTCTTTTATAATATCCTGTCATTTCTGTAGCTTGTCATTTTAAAACCTGCTTTCATATCAGCATCAGTTTAACTTTTTCCTCTTCCATAACATTTTTAAAACAATCTACTTATAATGGCAGACAATCATAATATTAACTCACAAACATCCTTCAATATATCTAATGTCAAAATATTTTGCTAAGTTAGTAAGTCAAATTTAAATGTTGTTATCCTTTAACTGTAATCTTTACTTCCTTCTACTTCCTACTAGTATCCAACATTTAAAGTCCCATACTATCTTTAAAAAAAAAATAAAACAAAGCATTTTCTCATGGGAAAGAATCTTACAATTCCAACATTTTATTTCAAATCTATCTCTGCCCTTAGTCAGCTTGTAAATTTCCAAAATCAACATTTCTATTACCTTTTCCATTACCTATTTTAAAAAACAGTTAAAAACCTTAAACTTGTGTTTAAAACCTTCTTTGGTTAAGGATTGAAGATGACTCCCCCAGTATTGTCAGACTTTCTATCCAAAGTTTTTTTTTAATAACTGAAAAACAATTGACAAGCAATATCCCAAAGTGATTAGAAAAGGAAATATGCAAACTGTGGTCCTTATAAATGCAGATCATGGTTTGAGCAAGATGGCTATCCCCTCATTTCCTGGAATGTAATACCTACTAAAGACTGTTGTCTTGCAATCTCTTCACAAAGCTTAGCTGTCTAGAACACTTGTGGGGGATCTCAAGTCCTCTCCTTATCCAGAGAGGAATCACGAAGAGTTGCTCTATACTCAGGCTCTTCATTCTACCACAGCCAATTTTCATAAAGTCATTTTCAGTTTTCCATTTCTTCCCTGGAAACATTTCAAGTGCATTTCAGGTGCACTTCTTTTTAAATGGAAAGCTGCTCCCTCAAGTGCAACATGGGGATTTTTGAGCATTTTGAAAGCATTTTGTTTTTAAACATCTCTGTTCTGAAATTGAGATACTTCTAAAATGTTTGGGGCACCGTGACTCACATTTCAAACAACTTTTTTGTGTTCAAAATAAATGCTCAGGAACTTTTGCACTTAATTTTTTAAAAATTAAATATTTTGCACATTCCTATTACACAGTATATATTAATTTAATAGTGGTATTCAAAGAACCAGATTGGTGTGATGGTTAAGGCACCAGGCTAAAAACCAGCAGACTGTAAATTATAGGGCAACTGCAGCAGTGGTGGTATTCAGCAGGTTCTGACCAGTTCTAGAGAACTGATAGCAGAAAATTTGAGTAGTTTGCAAAACCACCAAATGCCACCTCTGACTGGAGATTTGTACAGTATCCTTCCCCTGCCATGCCCACAGAACCAGTAGCAAAAATTTTTGAATCCCACCACTGAACTATAGGCATGAAAGCCAGCTATGTGTCTTGGAGGGAGGGAGGGAGTCAGACAGAAAGACAGACAGACAGACAGACAGACAGACAGACAGACAGACAAAATAAGAGGAAGGAAGAAAGGAACTGTACTTGCAGGAAAATGCCAGGAAGGTGGGGGAGGAATTAATTTAAATCATACTAAATTGAATTCATTTTTACTATCTCAAGAATAATTTGCTTTTATGAAAATGACCATTTTAAAATAAATATTAACTTAAATTGTTTAATCTGATCTAACAGATAAGACTAACAATACAATAACAGAATCTTGCAACACTGAATGTGTTCCACCCACCCACAGGAGAATTGGGGAAGGGGTACTTAATCTCCAGTCTGATTTGAGCTTTAAGCTTGTCTCTTTGTTATATCAATATTTAAATTTTATTGTTTCATTGATTAAATTGAATATACAAAATCAATTCATATCATCTTAAGAAATATTTGAAAATTTCTACAAAACACTAAAGTTAATATTTACATTGGGATCACCACTACTTATCATTATTCCTAAAATAAGTGTGCGTGAGCAGAATTTGTAAAAAAGAAAAGTAAAAAAAATTAAAATCAGTAAAAGCAATATTAAATTCTAAATACATTCTCATTATATTCGACTGGTGATTATATCAAAATATATATAAACATTAAAATCTTTACATCAAACATTTCCCTTAAAACTGTATTCAACATTTCTCGGTTTCTCAGTTTCTATTCTAGATGTAACTGTTAATTTTGCTATTGCTGCATACATTCTTTCCCGTCTGGTGTTGTTGGCAAAGAGACTTTTCTAAGTTTGTCCTTATAATTGTCGGCTTATAAATTTTAAATTGTAAATCACAATGTGAACTTTACACTGGAATGTCTTTGATCAGAAATTGGGATTTCTTACCATGATAACTAACACCTGTAGTTACAGAAATCAAAATAAACAAAATAGCTACAGACATTAATAATTATCATTGGTATGATTCACTACATCATTATCAGAACTTGATTTGAAGAAAACATTACTTTTACTGTTTTAAAGTTGGTCTGCTTCCTATCTGATTTAAACTTTACTTACTAGAAATGTTTCTTCTTTAGGTTCTATGGGAATAAGAATTTCTCAAGATAAATTAAAATGTTTTTCTTTGTATGATACTCCCAGAACTTTCATTACTGCCTTCAGTGGGGAGATTCAAAAATTTTTACTACCAGTTCTGTGGGCATGGCTTGGTCAGTGTGGTGTGGCTTGGTAGGTGTGGCTTGGTGGGCATGGCAGGGGAAAGATACTGTAAAATCTCCATTCTCACCCCATCCAGGGGGAAGGTTACAACCAATTCTCCTAACTACTCAAAATTTCTGCTACTGGTTCTTCAGAACTGGTCAGAACCTGCTGAATACCACCTCTGCCTGCCTTCTCTCTCAGTTTATTTATTTTTTCTTCTTGTCTGACTTTGGCTTTTTGTAAAGTTCAGGTCCTTTTCTGATTGGTCTTTCTCAATAATAGTAGAAAGCAAAAGACTCAGCTCTAGACAGACTTAAATTACCAGCCATTCCCATCTCCTAGTTATTTAAAAAATAAGCCTTTAATGTTCTTGCATACAAGCACAATTACTTTCTTATAAATGTTACACTTCTAACATCAGTGTTTTTCTTTTCTTTCCCATGTTCCAAAATGGGTGGCCTTCTGTAATCAATATGCTAAAATAAGCAGATATAAACCTTGTTATGAACTAATAAAACACTTAAATAAAGTTTTATTAAACCTTCAGAAAAAGCAGGGTTCTAATCCTGCACTTCTGATTGGTCGATAATACTGATATCGGATTGGTCCGTTCAGGAGAATCTGATTGGCTGTTAACGAGCCACTCTCATTGGTTCAAGGGGTTAACACTCCACATTTCTCATTGGTTACTAGATCAGCAGCCTGCCCTATAAAAGGGCTGCTGCTGCCCTAGGTTTTTGCTCTGTTCAGAACGATTAATAAAGAGTTGAAGTTCACTGTTCACTGCCTCGTCTCCGTTCCTTGCGCCCATGTGCAGAACTTAACAAACCTATTTCTCATCAAATGCCACTTCCATACAAAAATGGGCTGCTTGACGCAAACAGTGTTTTGGCCTCATGGCCTCAACCAGAATATTGGAATCAATTATTGAACCAATCAAGTGTACAATATAAGTCAGGGATAGCAAGTCAAGTAATGGAATGAAAGAGTTACCAGAGATAATTTCAAAAGAAGCTTACTCTCACGCAAAGTACTCTTAATTGAAAATGTCTCTTTCACCCTTAGATTGCCAGCACATTCACACTGGGAGCAGCATTATTTTAATTATCATTATGAAACTAACACTGAATTAACAGTTATAAATTAAATATACAGTTTGTGATGACCTTGGTAGAAGGAACCAAGGCAGTCTTTTCAATTATTCAGAGACTTTGTTGGCTTTCTGACCTTCGTGTTCAGCCTTTACAAATTGTCAGAAAAGAAACTTATCATCATGTGCTGATGCAGTGGGATTTCCCTGCTCACTAGAAATAATCTTCAAGTTATATTTAATATTTACAGTTCTCCTGGGTTATAACTCTACTCTGCTGGCAGGGGCTGCTACTATTCAAACGCCTACTCAAGTCAATAAAATATTGGGGGGGGAATTCATGAGCATCAGCTTTTAGGCAGTTGAATTTTATGTAAGATATAAATAGACTGGCTTTGGAAGGGACTTTCTTCAAGGCTGGCTGGAGAATTCTGGAAGTTGAAGTCCACATATCTTAAAGTTGCTGAGATCGAGAAACCCTGAAATAACTGAACAGAGTCAAAATAGGTGTGTCAGTCCTTAAGATACAAGTTCTAAGCAGTGGATGTTGTATATGACCAAATATGGCCAAGGAGTGGAGTTGGCTAACAGACTCCACTCATTGGCTCAGCCACTGGTGGGAAAAATGAAGTCCCATCAGTGTCTGAAGTTTTGAACAGTGTCGGTTTAAAAAGCCAGCGCCTGCCGTGACTGAGCGGCTTTTTGAACTAAGCTTAAATAAAGACTGCTTACTCGTTCCTGCTGTGTCCTGCCTCTCATTCATGCACAGACCCATCTTACACTGGTGATGAGGATGGGATACTGAACTGCACAGAAAACAAAGGATACCTTGTGGGATTCGGATGCCATTTCTACCGACCTGCAAAACAATCACGACCCAACAAACCAACATGGCACAACATGCAACCAGCCTGGCTCACCATCCAATGGCAATCCCTTACAATCCAGCAAAGGAGAAATGGTCATTCTTTCAACCTACACCTGGAAGTCAATGGACTTCAAGCAGCCCCCGATACATAGAAAAAAGCACTATTTTTAACATACTGTGACATTGAGATTTATGAAATGACTGACGCTTTGGTAATGGATGACCTCCAGACTGTATCCTGGGACGAGCTCCAGCACACACCCTCCGAGGACACTATGGCCCTTCTCCCTCCTACCTGGCCAGCTGCTATGATTTCTACATGCAGAGCCAGAGAGAGGGAGAGACTATCAACATTTTTGTGGCAGATTTGTGGAGAATCATGAAAAACTGCAGATTCCCAGACACCAAGGGGATGATCCGGGACTGGATCATCCTGGGAACAAAGGATCATGCACTGTAAAAGAAGCTTCTGGCCCATGAGGACATTTTGTTCAAAGAGGCTGTCGATGAGGCAAGAGCCGCAGAATCGTCTGACAATTTGGTGGCGCGGATCTGAGGGATGGGGAAGGTCTATGCTACCATTCACCACCTGCACCCAAGCGAATCCACCTCCAAGACCAGCTACAACAATGATGGAGATGTGCATAAGCTGAAATCCAGTAAGCCAGGTGGAAAATCAGGAAACAGAGAGTGCGGCAGCTGTGGCGGAAACCACCACCATTTGGCATGCCGATTCAGAGACACTGTGTGCTGGAGATGTAAGTGTAGAGGCCATATCGCAGAAGTATGCCAAGCAGCACAACTGACCAGCAAGCAAGGCAGATGAGCAGTGTCACCCACAAAACAACATGGCCACCAAGGGGGAGGACGAAAGAACTCTGGTGGGAAATTCAAAAAGAGGGAAGATGCCAGGGAAGAAGAAGCCAATTTCACATTAATGGACTACGTGCAGGCCAGGGTGAGATGCATCAATGTTTTCGAGTCCAGTAAGATAATGGCTACGGTCACAATTGAGGGCAAGCCCTGCCGCATGGAGGTGGCAATGGGAGTCCTATATATCTATGATATCGTGGGACGCCCTTAAAAAACTCCAACCTAAGCAGTGGCACAACCAGTTGGAACCACAGACCATCACCTTGAGAGACTACCAGGGCTGCCGCATACCAGTCCTGGGAAAGAAGATAGCCCACATGGAGTACGGCATGTTCCAGGGAGACCTGCCACTCACAACAGTAGACCAGAACCTGCCCAGTCTGCTTGGAAGAGAATGGTTCCAACCACTCCAAATAAACATCACTGGCATCCACGTGATAGACACCCCGTCCCCAGCTTGACAGCCAACATCATACCCGTTCCTGCTGTGTCCTGCCTCTCATTCACGTGTGGACCCATCTAACAGTGAACATTTTAAAAGACCCACACTTGAAATTATGCTAGGTAAGCAATTGCAGAAAATACTGGCATCTTTCAATGCAGATATTAGATTGCCCTTAATCTTGCATTAGTTAGCCCTCTGACAAATCAGATTTTATACCCACTTCAATCTCCAGACACTTTATTTACAGTGGGGGCTGTGATGTGTACCTTTGCTTCAAACTGTCCCTGGTAACCAAAAGCCTGGAACATTCATTTTGCACATGTTAATAGTTTCATGGAAAAGAAATTTCAGTAGGCATTGCTGAAATTATTTGTCCAAATATCTGAAAAAGATATAGGAATCCCTTTCCAATTTTTATATCTGCCCCAATTAAACAAGAATCTCCCTTTTCCCAGTTTAACTAATCTAATCATAAACTATTCATAATTTGGGAAACAGTTCACTAGGATTTCAGACTAGAATAATTATAAGGCCAAATGGCTGCTTTTTGGCTGCTTCTGTGCCAATCACAGGCACACCAAATATACATGAATGTAATCCATCTTGCCTTGGTTTTCAGAAATATGAAAAGACAAAGCTTAAATTACATTTGAGAATTGCAGTCCTACTGGATTTGAATTCCAAACTGAGTAAATAAAATTTACGATGGTGTTCTGGCAAACTCTGGAATGGTCACATGATGTCCTGGCCTTCCTTCCTGCTCAGCTTCTCAACCAAGCCAAAGAGAAGCATTTGAACCAAGCCCTTTTTAATAGGTTCAGCTGTTGGGATCTATTTGTAGTGTAGAAATACCATTAAACAGATATCTGCAAAGAAATAAATGGGATAGGAACAGCTGCTTCCTGGATCATCTAATATTAGGAAATCCTGAACTAATAAATTAGTACAAAGAGAGCAACCAGTATTCCCAGATGGCAGGAAACAAATTGAAATCAGTCAGATTATAATTAGCTAAATTGTGCTGGGATTTCTTTAATAATGATGCTATGGCATCTTCTGTTATCAGATATATGCTTGGTGTTGATGTCTCATAACTGACTCACAATGGTACACAGAAGAAAAATGAATTAGGAAATAAAGGCTGGCAAAATAAGCAATATTTTAGATGTGAAAAGGTTTCATAATGCTGTGGTTCAAGAGATGTGGTTCAAAAGCTGGGAATGAGCACCATAGGATCACTCCCACTTTCTCAGCCTGCAATATTTTGCAGACACCAACCATCGGAATATAAGGAAGGTTTTCCTCTGGCAAAGAGCCATGTTGAAGAATATCTTTTGAACCCTGATTTCATTTGAGAGAATTTAGCAGAAGAGGTGAGAAGAGGGACAGCTTTTGCAGAATTTTCCTGATTTCTGGATCTGAATATAGCTTGAATGCAACTTTTATAGTGGTAAAACTATTCTGCATCACAAAAGCAGGTTTAAGTCAATGGTAGAATTTGGTTTTACTTTCTATAATTCATAGAGCTCTCTGGCTTCATTATGAAATCCATGAAGAATTTATCATCAAGTGGAGGGAATCCTTAAAGAAAATTTACTTCTTGTTGCATCCCATTCCTACAGGCTATAAATGATAGGGCAATGCAAAACTAATCAGTGGTAGCAGAGCACACCTTTTCAAGTTGCATCCTTGGCAAGACTCAGGGAGATTGAACCTCACATTTGTAGGTTTGTGGCAGTCCTTCAGGGAAGACCAGATCAGAAAACAAACTCCTTTAGAAGACTAGAGCCATACTTTATTGAGAATCCTCATTTATCCTTATCATCCCTCTTCTTTTTATTCTAGTGAAGTCCCTGTCTGAGTCTCTTCTAAGTAATATCTTATTTCCCAGGATTCAGTCCTCATGGCTTATATAATGGTTCTTGCCTATTTCTTTCAAGATCATCATGGTGATTCTCTATAGCAAGGGTGTCAAACTCACATTGTCATGGTGGCATCACGTGACGTATTGAGACTTCCCCCCTTTGCTAAACTAGTCATGGGCATGGCCAGTGTATGACACATCCAGCCTGTGGACCAGGAATTTGACAACCCTGTTCTATAGCATAGATCTATGCCTAGTTAGTTCTTTGTATTGATGGTCCCAGCAAAAATATTCTCTTTGGACTCTCCAAAGTACATTTGTATCATTTTAGGATTTATTTTAACCATGTTTTCCTGAATTAATCACAGTGACATGACTGACATGTAAAATGAATGCTTAAATTATGGTTTACAAAGCATAATAACTGGACTCAAATATCATGCTAAAACAAAACTAAACAAACTATATATTATCGCTCCATTTAGTGCATAAATGTTTCTCTTTATTTCAGTAATATCTAAGAGAAGTTAAGTGCAACATTTTCAGTGTCTAGCATGGGAACTTCAGTTTTTATTCTTAGGATGTCTTGTTTCTATCCTCTCTGCTTGTCTTCCATTAGCAGATATCTTGTTCTGCTGAGTTTCTATGGCCTTTAACTTATTCAAGTATTAAAAGCTGTTTTAATTTCTTGCTGTTTAACTATGTTTTTTTCCTTTTTATTTTGCATTTATATTACAATTTTGTCCTTTTTAAGCAACAAGGAATCACTTTCTTGACTTAAAAAAAATTAACTTCTTCCTCTGTTTTTCTCTTTCATACCAATAAGACTGGTATGGCTTTTATTATTTTATGCTGTAAGCTTGAGAGGAATTTTTATACACATGAGCCCCTTGGAAGACAATATTTATCTAAAAGCTATATAAATATGCAATAAACAAGATGTAATCTAACAAGAGAACAACATTATGTTACCCAGAATTGAAATTACAAGCCAGGGGAAAATATTTATGGGTTAAGAAGAAAATGATTAATCCCTTTACACTTTCCATGATTCTAATGAGAATTGCATAATTGTTCCCAAAGCTGCTATTTATGTAAAATTAAAAATCATTTTATTGATGTAGCAAGAAGGAGAGAGAATGATCAGGAATACGTAAAGTAGTTCTTTCTATGTATTTGTTTGTATCCTCCTTGATCCCTTCCTTTTGGTCATGCTGGATGAGACCAGGGGTGGGATTCTGCCAGTTTGCACCTATTTGCTGGAACCGGGTTGTTAACATTCTAACAGTTCAGAGAACCGGTTGTTAGAAGAAATTACTGGCCTAATCCTGTAAGGAAGGCAGGAAGGAAACATTCTGGTGTTGCTTACATAAATTGCCTCTCCGTTAACCCTTATTACATTCTTGGCAGGACAAGTCTTCCTGTCTCTGGAACTTCTCTGGAGTTTTTTTCCCCTCCTTTGCTGGTACTTTGCTTGTGTGTAGTGACCATTCAAAGTTACCATGGCACTGAAAAAAGTGACTTATGACCCTTTTTCACACTTATGACTATTGCAGCATCCCCACAGTCTTGAGAGGCCAGGCAAGGAGATGCATGCCTTGATGTGAGTGATATTGAGTTGGCCACGCCCAGCCAATAATATGAACGCCAAGCCATGTCCACCCAGTCACATGACCACCAAGCCACACCCACCACCTAAGCCACACCCACAGAACCAGTTGTTAAAAATTTTGAATCCCACCCCTGGATGAGACAGATGAGAGTTAAAATTCAAAAGCATTTGGATGCAGCAGGTTGTCTATTTCTGGGTTAAAAGAAAGTATCCCACTTAATCCCACTGTAAGTTAATCATTACAGAAAAATGGCAGGAATGAATTCCACAGCCAGTCCAGAAATTAAAACAGGGGTGGGGAACGATGGTCCTTTTATGACTTGTGGACTTCAAATCACAGAATTCCTGAGCCAAGAGTTGAAGTCCACAAGTCATAAAAAAGCCATCATTCCCCACCTCTGAATTAAAGACTATATTGGCAAGGAGTATTTAGCATAGTTTTTCTAAAGTCAAATCATACTTATCCTTATCAAAATCATTATCACAAACAATCTTAATAGAGAAGCAAAAAACCACACTTTCAGGTTTTTTTCAACCGTATTTTAAAATGGACAGGAGAGATTGTAACAAAATCTTCTCAGTGAGGAAAGAAAGAAGATATTCCATAATCCATATAAAAGTAAAACTGTTCAGCATGGAAATCAAACTCTGAAGCTAGGGTTTCATAGACCCTATATATAATTGAGACATGGACTTGCAAATGAGCAATTATATTCTCTATGGATGAATGGTGTGATGCAGTAGCAATGCACCCACTGTTTACCTCAAGAAGTTTCTCATAATGTCCTCATATCAATTTGGTTTTACGTCACTAGACCTTTACATTTTTTTTCCTGATTATCATCTGAAGTTGTCTTACTATAAACTGATTTCTCCCGCTTTTATTTTATTCATGTTAACATACTGTATATAAAACTGGTAAATAGGTAAATAATTTATGATATTTTATTTTATTCATAGCAAAAAATATATTAATGTTTTAATGATTACACACAATTTCTATCTGTCCCTGTGGCCAGCAAACTGAATTTTTAGCCTAATAGTACCCTTGAGGAATGCCATTCAGTTGGCATGGTTTATAAAAGCAGGGAAAGATAATTTATGACACTCCAGGTATTGCTGGATTAAACTTCTATTGTAGACGTATGATCAATGGTATGGAATACTGTCATTCAGCAACAACTGCCACATTCTGCACCCCTTTGGCATTTACATACAAACATATATACACTGTTAGACATACGCAAAGCTCTATATAATTTCCCTGATAAGTGAAGTTATAAGGCAACCCTTTCTAACATTTTATCTGTTAGGTATGGAGCATGGGCGAGAAAGAATGGAGACGAGCCTCTGGAATGGTGAACTTCAACTCTTTATTTACATAGTGACTGCTCAAACTCAATGGCAGTTATAGCCCTCCTTATATAGGCAACCCAATAACTATTAACAAATAACAATCTAGGAGTGCTAGCTCCCTTAACCAATAAGAATGCTCCATTAATGGCCAATCAGATTCCCCGGAACGGGCCAATCCGATCCTGCCATTAACAGCCAATCAGAAGTGCAGGGCCAGAACCCTGCACTTGACTCCAAGCTTAAGATATCTTTATTAAGGCCTATGCATTCACAACACCCCTTCCCCCTGGCTTCTGTTTACAGGGCGCAGTTACATAGTCCTTTAGGTAGGACGGTTGCTTTATTAGTCTTTTTGATTTTCGCTGTGTGTTTTGCATTTGGCTGCAATCATGAACTACTGTCGCCTCTACCCACAGCGGATCGCCCGATAGGTTTTTTGTGTATACCAAATCGCCTACCTGGAAGGCACGACATCGGCCGCTGGATCATAGTGGTTTTTCCGGTTCATAAGCTGGGTGTAACCGGTCGAGATGGGAGCGGAGTTTTTGTCCCATTAGCAGTTTGGTGGGAGTTTTGTTGGTGACCCTATGAGGTGTGATGTGTTGTAGAAAAAGGATTCGGTTGATTTTGTCGTCGATGTTATCGTAGTCTAATTTCTGCAAGCTTTTCTTAACAAATTGGACCATGTGCTCAGCCCTGCCATTGGTCGCAGGGTGCGCAGGCGAGGTGAGCGCATGTTGGATGCCGCAGTCAGCCAGGTACTGCTTGAAGGACAGCGCGGTAAATTGGGGCCCGTTGTCGGATACCAGAATGTCTGGTAATCCATGGGTTGCAAACAGTCTTTCCAATTTTTTGATAACCGCTTCAGTGGTTGTGTTCGTCATGCGGTGAATCTCGAGCCAATTTGAGTAGGCATCGACGGTTAGAAGAAAGGTGTGGCCTTTGGTCGGCCCCGCAAAATCCAGGTGAATACGGGACCAGGGTCCCCGTGGTGTCTCCAATTCGGTAGGGATGGCTTTTGGTGGGGCGTTGCTCACTTCCTGGCATCTATGACAAGCTTTAACCCAATTTTCGATTTGCTTGTCGATGCCTGGCCACCATGCGTAGCTTCGTGCGAGGGCTTTCCTCCGCACGACACCGGGGTGGCCATCGTGCAAGGTTCTCAGTGCTGCTTTTTGGAGTCGTTCTGGGATAACGACTCTATTGCCCCAGATGACACAGCCTTTTTGAGAGAACAACTCCGTTTGTCGAGTCTTGAATGGTGTGAAGTCATCTGATAATTGGTCCAATGGCCATCCGTGTTCTACCCAGCCTAGGACTTGTGCCAAGGTGGGGTCACGTCTGGTTTCTCTCGCGATATCTCGAGCGGTTAATGGCGGTGAGTGGAGTGTTTCAATTTGTAACGTGGTTACCGTTGGTGCGGGATTGTCGAGAGTATCTGGAAGCAGTGCTCGGCTCAATGTGTCGGTGTGGGGAATGGCTTTCCCCGGGCGGTATTCAGTCGATAATTATAAGCAGCCAAGAATTCTGACCAGCGAGTCATCCTGGGGGATAATATGTAGGGAGTTGGCTTATCTCCAGCGATTATCCCCAATAATGGTTTATGGTCAGTCACGATAGTAAAAGCCCGGCCATACACGTACTCGTGAAATCTTTTAACGGCTGATACAATTGTGAGGGCTTCTTTGTCAATTTGGCTATAATTTCGCTCAGTTTTTGAAAGTGTCTTTGAAAAATATGCAACAGGGGCTTCCTTACCATCAGGCAGTACATGGCTCAGAATGGCGCCCACTCCGAAGGGCGAAGCATCACATGTGATATTTAACGGCAAAGTCTCATTGTAATGCATGAGTACAGAGTCAGAAGTCAGTAGTTTTTTTACATTACAGAATACCTGTTCTTCTTTATGACCCCATAACCAATTTGCTTTCTTGTCTAGCAAACAATGTAACGGCTCAGCGACAGTTGCTTTATGCGGTAGAAATACATTATAAAAGTTGATGAGGCCTAGGAACGCCTGGAGATTGGCCTTGTTCTGAGGCCTGGGAGCATTTTTTATTGCTGCACCACCGGCACCGGATATGCATTTTGCTGTAGGGCGTGGTTCAGGGTGGCCCGGTAGTCCCCACAAATTCGGATTGAACCATCTGGCTTAATGGGTGTTACGATTGGGGTTTCCCAGGGAGAGTGATCGGTAGGTTCTAGCACCCCCTGAGCTATTAGTTTATCGAGTTGTTCGTCGATTTTCAGCTTTAAGGCAAACGGAACTCGACGAGGCTTAAGGCGGATGGGAGCTATCTTTGGATTAAGGCTGAACGATATTGGGGTCCCCTTGTACTCGCCTAATTTTTCCGCGAATACGCCCTTGAATTCATGGATGAGGTCCTCCTCCCAGTCACTTCCGCTGACTCGGTTTATACCTGCCACTTCAATGCCAAGTGGCGCGAACCATTGGAGATGTAGCAGACTAGGCCAATCTTTGTCGATCACAGTTAGCGGTAAGTACGCTGTGTGATTCTTGAATGAGACCCAGACTCGGCAGGAACCAACAACAGGGATTCGATTCCCTTGATAGTCCTTAAGAATAAGTCTTTGGGAACGGAGGTCTTGGTGCTGGATCGTGGGGATGAGTTGCTTGAGGGTCTTCCAGGACACCATCGAGAGGGACGATCCCGAGTCGACTTCCATGTGGCAAGGCTGGTTCTCGATGGCCACTGTACTTTGGATTTTCTTGGCATCCAAGGCAGAGGCGTGACCAATAGTGATAGTATGGTGAGCCTCTTCTCGCTGCAAAACTCGGTTTCTGTAGGAGTGGTTTACTGGTTCTCGCCTTACAGGATGGTTTCCTGTCGATTGGCGATAGTTAGCCCCTTTTGAGGCCTGGCAGGGTCCTTGTAAACTTTGGCAGACCCGTCCGATGTGGCCTCTCTTCCCGCACTCATGGCAGAGCGCGTCGCGGAATTTGCATTCGGACCTGGCATGCTTGGCTCCACAGCCAGCGCAAGGGCGTAGGGACTTCGGGTGGTGGTCCCGGTCAGACCGCAGTCGATGGACCTCTTCTTCGTCGCTGTCTGATGACGAAGAGAGGTCCTCGTGGTGGGCCGTTGAAAGCTGCCCTTCTGACTTGGGTAAAATTTCACTTGTCGGTTGGTGTACCGGAGCACGGTTGCGGCGTAATTGTGCAGCCAACTTCCTGGTTGCTTCTGCTGCAGTAGCATTGGCAATGGCATCAGCAAGGCTGATGTCACCTTTCTCCATCAGCTTGCTCTGCACGCCTGGTGCATCTAATCCCAGAACTATTCGATCTCTCAGTGCCTCTTCCAAATTGGCGAATCCACAGAGGCCTCCCAGGTTTCGGAGGTCTGCTATGAAGTTGGCGACACTTTCTCCTTTTCTCTGGTTTCTCTGATAGAACTCGTGCCGTCTCATGAGCGTGGGCATGGTCAGTGTGTAATGAGCTCTTAGTAGGGGTTTGAGGTCATCCCAGTCCATCGTCTTCACTTCGGTAGGTTTGGCTAGTGCTTTAGCCATCTTAAATACGGTTGGACCACAATGCGTTTGGAATACCGCCCATTTCTTCCCGGCTGTGGCATCCTTTAAATTGTTAGTTTCCAAAAACATTTGGAAACGATCCATGTAGGACTCCTAGTCCTCTTGCACTGGATTGAACGGAGCGGGTGGTATGACGCCGCCGGACATGGTTCCGTCATGTAGCACTGTCAGCCACGTGCTCAATGTTTCTTCTTAGTTCAGTCGGCTCAGACGTCTCCAAATCCCATCCTCGTCGCCAGTGTTAGGTATGGACCATGGGAGAGAAAGAATGGAGACGAGCCTCTGGAACGGTGAACTTCAACTCTTTATTTACATAGTGACTTCTCAAACTCAATGGCAGTTATAGCCCTCCTTATATAGGCAACCCAATAACTATTAACCAATAACAATCTAGGAGCGCTAGCTCCCTTAACCAATAAGAACGCTCCATTAATGGCCAATTGGATTCCCCGGAACGGGCCAATCCGATCCTGCCGTTAACAGCCAATCAGAAGTGCAGGGCCAGAACCCTGCACTTGACTCCAAGCTTAAGATATCTTTATTAAGGCCTATGCATTCACAACATTATCTTCACTGCAGACAAGAAAATAGTATTTAAAATGTGGAAACACACATGCATTTTATGGTTGGGATGCTATTTTAAAGTAATCAGATAATGTTAAATTTATGTTTGACCATACAAACTAGGTATGAACCAGGATGGTTAAAAATACATTGAAGTTTCCATTAATTTTTTTAACAAGTACCTTTCATTTTGGTTCATTGGAGCCTCAAATAGTTTCCATAGGAACATTAGATTCACTTTTAAGAAGACTTCATTTTACAATGAAACTGTAGAAGGGAGTTACAGCTGTGATGAAGTTTTCATCAAAGCTTGAAATGGTGCCTGCATTTATAGCCAACAGGCATAAAGTAATCAAAGCAGCTGGGATGGGGAGAATATCACTCTTGACGACTTCATTTATGCAAAATCCATTCCAGTGGGGTTAATTACTTGCTTAACAGTTCAAATTTCAAATAATCATAATTTGTTCTCTATACTAGAATTACAGCCATTTGGATAAATGTCCATAGTTTTAAATTCAAAGCAAATAGGAATTTAGGACAGAATGACTTTAAGGTTTGACCATAAGCTGGTCACAAAGTGGCTATTGGCGTTTACAATTTCAAACCACTTTGGGGCAACTGTGAGGAACTGGGAAATCAGGCTTAGTGTTTCATATAAAAATAGTATTAACATTGGGCACATCTTTGTGATATATTTCACTACTAGGGTTGATAACAGAAAATGGCTTGTCTTTGATACCTATTCATCTAAATTTCAAAGGAAGAAATAGCCTGAGAAGGGTAATGGAAGGAGTTGTGGCCATTGGCAATGAGGGGATGTCAAAACAAACAAGGAAATGGTTACACCATTGTGATCTAAGCCCTGTCTCATTTGTATAAGTAGTGACATTAATTACTTCGTTATAAATGGACTCCAAACAATTCTGGACAGTTCTCAATACAGACAGCAATGTAAAAAATACATATACATAACAGAAAAAAAACAGACAACAAAACCAAACTCAGAGACAAAAACAGAGAGGAAAAAACAAGATATTAATGAAAATAAAATATCCCATTAACAACTGACATCCTTTGAAGGAACACTAACTAGTCTAGCCCAGTACTTGGAAGACAGCTAGGTCTTCATGGCCCTTTGGACTGTCAATAGGGTCAAAGATGCCTGGATCTCAGGGGAAATCTCTTCTCAGAAAAGGTGTGTTTCCTGGACCTGATAGATGAGATATTATTTAATTAAAGGAATCCAGATTGTGCCAAGATGATCAGCTCAAATCAACCAGGCACACACCATGGGAAACAGATGGGCCCTATGCCATTTAGGTTTCATAGGTCATAATCAGCACCTTGAATTCCACCCAAAGCAAGCGGACAATCAATGCAGCTTGCAGAGCACATTTAATAATATAGTCATGTTATTCACATATTTATTTGTTATTATTTGACATTTAACTCTTGTTTTTCAGTGGTACAATCAAGCTCAAGGGAAATTCACTTAAAAACTAATCTCAACAAAATTTAAAATAATCCTTATAAAACAGTAAAATGAATTCGTAGCAGATGAAAATGCATAAATAAAATGCTATTTATACAAAAGACGGCATGCTTCAAATGCCTTAAATTAAAAAATGCTCATTATAATATGAGTCATAAGGATCGGCTTCCAAAAACAAATAATACAGATGAATTCCCTTGACATTTCTTGATAACTTACATCGCACCACTAAAATTTTGCTCCCTCTTAACTTCTGTATAGGTAATGTCAATTTAAAGTTTAATCTTTTGGTTGTATTGGACCTAAGGATATATAAATAGATAGGTTCAGTTTTTATTTTAGAGCTAAAAAAACTCAGCATTCTAAGGAAGCTGAGAATTGGTCACAAATATAGGACAAATAGTCCTCAACTGATGAATATTGTTGGATTGAAAACTTCTGTTGCTAAGCAAGACAGTTGTTATGTGAGTTTTGCCCCATTTATCATCTTTCTTGCCACTGTTGTTAAATGAATTACTGCTTTTTTTAAGTCAGTCACACAGTTGTTAGGTGAATCTGGCTTTCTATTAACTTGGCTTGTCAGAAGGCAATAAAAGGTGATCACATGACCTTGGGATCTCACAACTGACATAAACACATGCCAGTTGTCAAGAGTCTGAATTGGGGATGCTCATAAGTCACTTTTTTTCAGGGCCATTGTAATTTTGAACGGTTGCTAAATGAATGGTTGTAATTCAAGGACTATCTGTAGGTGCATTACGGAAACAGAGTCTCACCTATATTCTCTGTGCCTTGACCTTATGTGTAAATTGTTAGGAATAACATTGTTTACCCTAACTGGTTTAGGTAAAATAATAAATATGTAATCATAGTTTATAAGTTAAAGTGTCTGCAACTTTAAATATAGGAATGTAATTAAGGGAGTGGTTGTGAAAGCACTTTAAAAGAAGCAAGACAACAGCTTGTTCTCTCTCTGGCTTTGATGATCCCTAATTACTGCATGGACTCAAGACTGCGTTACTCGAACGGGAGAGAGACAAAGGACTGATTTGTAAGTGAACTGACATAGGATATTCCACACGGACTTTGCTAACTGAATATCCTTGAATGGACTGACTAAATGATACATGACTAATGGACTGTTATTTTGACTATGCTATAAATGGAATAAACTATATTTTTGATAGCACAAGCGTATCTGTTATTTTTACTGTATGTTAATAAACATACAAACATATCTCACTCATTTATCTGTGTGCCTATCTGACTAATGCTGCACATTCTGTTTAGCTTGTCTCCTTAACCCTGGTTGGGGAACCCAGGCTTAACTGGTTATGGGCCCAGAGGCTGCAAAGTCAGTTTAACTAGGATAAAACAGATTTATGTAAAAAGTGAGAGTTTGTGTTGTTATACATTACAGTAAACAGACAGCTGTGTTTTATTAATTATAGTTTTATATCCATATTAAGAAAACATGGCACAAGTCAATCTACAAAGTTTGTCCCTTATATCCAAGCTGGATGGAACAAACTATGTATCATGGTCAATGAAATGTAGTCTATTTCTACGAAGAGAAGGTCTGTGGAACATAATTGAAAATCCACCAAACGTAGAAGAATGGGATCCAGAGGATGATGAAGATAGACTAAGAATAGAAGAATTTATGCATAAAAATGAACAAGTTATTTGCATAATTGGATTAACATTAACTTACCAACAACTTGTTCATATCCGTGGAGAGCAAATGGCTGTTGGGTGTTGGCAGAAGCTGAAGAGGATTTATGTTCGAGATAACGTTGGTGCTCACATAAATCTTACACGAAAGCTTTTCAGGACGCATCTCCAGATGAATGGTAATATGCTTAGTCATTTGAAAACTATGCAAAGCATTTTTCAAGAACTGCATGAGAAAGAGCTTATTTTCTCTGAACTACACCAAGTCTACATAATTCTATCTTCACTTGATGAAAGTTATGACAACTACGTCACTTCCCTTGAAATTTTGCCTAAGGAAAGTTTAACTTTAAATGATATAACTGGCAGATTGATTGAAGAGGCCAGAAGAAGGCTTGAAAGAAATGAGTTAAGGAGGGAGCAACTTCAAAAAGAAGATAATGAACCTCCTACTGCATACGCAATTAAAAAGTGTTTTAATTGTGGAGGAAGAGGACATTTGGCAAGATTTTGTAAAAAAGCAAAGCGCCAGAACGCTGGCCAGAATACTAAAAGTTATCAAAAGATAAATAAAAATTTAGAGTTAGCCATGTATAGTAACGGAGCTGTAAAAAATAATTTATGGGTGGTTGACAGTGGAGCATCCCACTGTATAACAAATGATAACAAAAATTTTATTAAAATGTCCAAGAGTACACAGCAGATATCGTTAGCTGGAAACTGAAAGCTAAAGGTCAAGGTATAGCATATTGTTCTTTTATAAAAGAGAATATAAAAATGTTATATGTACTACAACTTAAGTTTAATTTAATTTCAGTAAGAATTTTGGTTAAACTAGGATATGTAGTTACCTTTAAAGGAGATAACTGCATAATTGAAAAAGAAGATAAGAAAATTACTGCATCTTTAAGAGGTGAATTATATGTTTTAAATGATAATGGTTTAAAGGTGGCTAACACGGTTTATGATAATAAGAAACCTCATGATAAATGTTACACCGACGGCTAGGGCATTTAAATTTTAAAATGCTTAAGAAAACTGTTGGATTATCTAAGGGAATAAGTTTGAAACCTTGTAATAAGTATTTGCAATGTTCTATTTGCAATCAAACCAAGAGCAAGGTCACACTGGCTAATAGAGTTGATGGATTTACTACCAAAGAGCCTTTAGAAGTAGTATTTGCAGATTTAATAGGTCCGAAAAAACCAAGTGTAGGAGGAGCTCGATACATATTAAGTATAATGGACCACTATTCTAGATATGGGTTTTGCTATTTAATGAAGAGCAAAACTGAAACGTATCAAAATCTCTTTAATTGGATTAAATTTGCTGAAAGGAAAACTAAAAAGAAATTAGTAACTCTTATAACAGATAATGGTACGGAATTTACAAATAATAAATTCCAGAATAGACTTAGAATGTTAGGTATTCAACATAAAAAGTCTGCACCATATAGGCCACAACATAATGCCTTTATAGAGAGACGAGGCCAAACACTACAGTCAATGGCACGAACTATGATGTCTGATTCAGGATTACTTGACAATTTGTGGGGAGAAGCAATAATGTGTGGTAATCATATATTAAATAATGTTGTTAATTCAACAACAGGTGAATTACCATTCACACTGTGGCATGGTACAAAACCTGATTTAAGTTACATGCACACATTTGGAGCACCAGCATGGGTGCATATCCCTACACAACTCAGACAAAAAGAACAGCATATAGCTAAAAGATTATTTTTTGTAGGATATAAATCTAATCATAGATCTTATAGATTCTGGGAACCAGGTACATCTAGAGTTTACACCAGTGCTAGTGCTAAATTCCTAGAACATGTAGGATGGAAAAGATTAGAGCAAGATTTAAATAATGAAGTAATTATTGAACCCTACAAAAGGCAGAAAGAACAGAATAGTTATTAGAAGAGTCCAATTAAAGAAGAAGTCCATGAAGAGCAAATAGGACCAGAACAAGAGGAAACAGTTGATCAGGAAGAGTTAGATAATCAAGAAGAGTTAGTAAATGAAAGTCCACCTGTAAGTCCTGTAATACCTAGACGTACTACACGTGTAACTAGACCACCTGATAGGTATCAAGCAAGTATAGTTTGCCAAGTAACTAAAGTTCCAACTAGTGTAGATGAACTTAAAATGTATCCTGCTAAGGATCAGGAGAATTGGCAAAAGGCAATGGAAAAAGAACTAAATTCATTAAAGGTAATGAAAGTATATGAAGATGCTAAATTACCTCCAGGAGAAAAATCCATTGGGTGCAAATGGATATTTAAAGTAAAAACTGGAAATGATGGGACTGTTACCCATAAGGCTAGGTTAGTAGCTCAAGGATTTAATCAAACTGCATCTGATTACGATGAAGTTTTTGCACCAAGTCTTAAAGCAACATCTTTGAGAGCAGCATTAGTGTGGGCAGCGAAGAAAAACTATGTCTTTAACCATTTAGATGTAGAAACTGCTTATTTGCATGCACCATTGCAGCACACTATATATTTGAAAAAGCCAATTGTTATAAAAGACAATAAAGTAAATAGTAATGATTGTTGGAAACTCAAAAAGAGTCTTTACGGGTTGAAACAATCTGGCTTTGAGTGGAACCAATATATTGTGAAAGAATTAAACAATATAGGTTTTAAATCTGTTTTAGCAGATCCATGTGTGTTTAAAAGAGAAAATAATGGAATGGTGTCATTATTGTTATTATTTTCAGATGATATTGCTTTGATAACTAAGACTAATAATGAAGCTAATGAGATTATATCATTATTAGCCAAAAAGATAAAATTAAAGCATTTAGGTGAAATTAAAAATTATCTAGGATTGATAATTAAGAAAACAAAAAAATGGATTTAAGATATCTCAAGAAGATAAAATTTGCCAATTAATTAAAATGTATAAAATGGAACTTTGTAAAATGGCAAAGACTCCAATGAGTCAGGAAGTTTGCCAAACTGATGATCAAAGTCCCAAATTTGATAAGTCTATATATCAATCTTTGATTGGTAGCTTATCATATATAAGCAATTGGTCTAGGCCAGATATAGCTTATAGTGCTAATCAGCTGGCACGTTTTAATTCAGATCCGCATCAATGTCATTAGCAATCATTAAAGAGAATTTTAAGATATCTTAAAGGAACAATGAACCATGCATTGTATATAGAACCAAAGGGTGATTTGAGTCTTAGTGCCTATGCAGATGCAAGTTTTGCAACTGACATAAACACTAGAAAATCAACATTTGGGATGGCTATATTATTTGGTAAGACACTAATAGGGTGGAGGTCAATCAGACAACAGCATATCAGCTTGTCCACAATGGAAGCGGAATTTTCATGTCTGTCATTACTATGCACTGACTTAATTTTGTACAAACAGTTATTAGACATGGGTATAACTGTTAAAGATTCCATTATTATGTATGAGGACAACCAAGCAGCCATTAAGTTAGCTACTAGTATTGCTGTAAAAACTAGATCAAAGCATACCAATTTAAGATACTTAAATGTTAGAGAATCTGTAAAGAATGGGCTAATTAAATTGGAATACTGCATGACAGAAGAAAACATTGCAGACCAATTTACAAAAGCTCAAGGAGTAATCAAATTTAAAGAAAGTTGTAACAAATATGATTTAAAGATGTAAATAGTTATATCTATTATTATTTCCTAAAAGGGGAGAATGTTAGGGATAACATTGTTTACCCTAACTGGTTTAGGTAAAATAATAAATATGTAATCATAGTTTATAAGTTAAAGTGTCTGCAACTTTAAATATAGGAATGTAATTAAGGGAGTGGTTGTGAAAGCACTTTAAAAGAAGCAAGACGACAGCTTGCTCTCTCTCTGGCTTTGATGATCCCTAATTACTGCATGGACTCAAGACTGCGTTACTCGAACGGGAGAGAGACAAAGGACTGATTTGTAAGTGAACTGACATAGGATATTCCACACGGACTTTGCTAACTGAATATCCTTGAATGGACTGACTAAATGATACATGACTAAGGGACTGTTATTTTGACTATGCTATAAATGGAATAAACTATATTTTTGATAGCACAAGCGTATCTGTTATTTTTACTGTATGTTAATAAACATACAAACATATCTCACTCATTTATCTGTGTGCCTATCTGACTAACGCTGCACATTCTGTTTAGCTTGTCTCCTTAACCCTGGTTGGGGAACCCAGGCATAACATAAATAATAATGGAATAGCTGCTTTTTTAAAAAAAAAAAATTATCTGCCTGAGAACAGATTGCTGCCAAAAATCACATTTATAATGTTTGTTGCAACTACTTAATAATTGGCATTTGGGTAGATAGAAATTGTTCTTTTGCAGAATGCTATCCATCAGTATGTGATGTCCATATTCATACTTTTCCAGTCCCTGGTGAAAGCAGTGGAATATCAGGGTTAAATGCTTCTTGATTTGTATTGATATCTTGACTGAGTTCTACTGACAAATCATTTATATATTGCTATTCTGTCCCTGTTGGTATCCCACTGGAAAATATGAAAACTCTTGGAGTTAAAGAAAAAAAATGAGCACAGTGAACATCCATGCAATTAAGATCTATTAAAATCCTGGGAAAATAAAAATAACTTTTTCCAGCTGAATCGCTCCTGGCAGAGAATTCCATTACTGGAAGACCAAGGGCAGCTTTTCCCATCTATGTGTACAGATAGTCTTCGACTTACAACTACAATTGAGTCCAAAATTTCTGTTGCTTAGTGAGAAATGTGTCAAGTGAGTTTTGTCTTATTTTACGATCTTTCTTGCTACAGTTGTTAAGTGAATCACTGCAGTAACATGGTTGTTAAGTGAATCCAGCTCCCCCATTGACATTGCTTGTAAGAAGTTAGGAAAAGGTTGATCACACAACTCCCAGACACTGCTACTGTCATAAATATGAGTCAGTTGCCAAGCATCTGAATTTTGATCACATGACCAGAAGCATGCTGCAATGGTTGTAAGCGTAAAAAAATGGTCATAAGTCACTATTTTCAGTCCTGTTGTAACTTTGAACGGTCATTAAATGAAATGCCAGATTGGATGTGTTATGGATTAAACCATCGCAGCGGTACAACCCTAAACAGTTTCGTCTTACAGTAAACTTGAAATCCTGAAATTCTCATTGGCCTGTGAATAGCAAGTCATGATTGGTCAGGTTTGGCCAGTCTGATTGGCTGTTAACGGGAACCCCTGATTGTACGCTTGTGAAAGCGATAGATTCAGTTCATTGGTTGTTTAACGGCAGCAAGCTGTATAAAAGAGCTATTGCTGCCCAGGTCTTTTGCTCCATTCTTTCTTGTTAAATAAAGAGTTGAAGTCACCATCCGATGTCTCGTCTCCATTCTTTGCGCCCATGCCCAGGACTTAACACTGGTGACAAGGATGGGATTCGGAGACGATAGAGCTGACTAGAACATATCGGACAAAGACAGACGTGGCGAAAGAGCGCACGCAACAGACAGCAAAAGGACTAGCGGCAACATACCACCCGCTCTATTCGACCCAGCAACCGAAGACTGGGACTCGTATACAGATCGCTTCCAGATGTTCCTGGAGACCAACAATTTAAAATATGCTATATCTGGCAAGAAACGAGCGGTGTTCCTGACTCATTGAGGCCCCACCATTTTCAAAATGGGTAAAGCATTAGCAAAACCGGCAGAAGTGAAGACCATGGATTGGGACACCTTCACTCCAATCCTCAGGGCCCATTACGCACCTGCAGTACCTACACTGATACGAAGACACGAATTTTACCAGAGGGACCAACGGAAGGATGAGAGCGTTGGTAATTTCGTAGCTGACCTCCGGAACTTAGGAGGCCTTTGTGGTTTTGCAAACTTAGAGGAAGCCCTAAGAGACCGAATAGTTCTGGGATTAAATGCACGTGCAGAGTAAGCTGATGGCAAAAGGCGACATCAGCCTTACAGATGTCATTGCCGACGCTACTGCCACAGAAGCAACCAGGAAGTCAGCTGCTCAAATGCACCGAGCAAACGCACCGCTTCGCCAACTCACTGACGAGGTCCCACTCGCCACTGAGAAGCAGGCTACCACTACCCACCACGAAGACCTCGAGTCATCCTCAGACAGTGATGAAGAGGAGGTCAACCGGCTCCGCTCAGAACGAGAGCAAAGGAACCAGCGACATTCGCGCCAATGTGCGGGTTGCGGGGCAAACCACCCGCGATCGGACTGCAAATTCCTCGACGCACTCTGCTGCAACTGCGGGAAAAAAGGTCACATCGCGAAGGTCTGCAGAAGCAGACGAGAGTCCAGTCCCAACCAAAAGGAGAACAACCTCCATCGGAAGATAGGCAAACCTCCTGAAAACCGGGACTGTCTGAACCACCAATGGAACAACCACTACAACTACAGAAACCAAGCACCTGCCTTTTCAACGAGACAAGAAGAGGCCCACCAAACCATTATCATCGGCCACGCTTCATCATTCAATGCAAGGAAGATACACGTGAAGGTTACTACTGAGAATTGACCATGTGTGATGGAAGTCAATTCGGGATTATCCCTGTCGATGGTATCCTGGAAAACCCTCAAACAACTGATCCCTGCCATTTCCCGCCAGGACCTCAGCATGCAGCGAATTGTCCTGAAAGATTATCAGGGAAACAGAATCCCAGTTGTCGGTTCCAGCCACGTCCAAGTATCATTCAAGGACCGCACAGCAATGCTTCCCCTGACTGTCGTCGATCGGGATTGACCCAGCTTGTTAGGGTTACAGTGGTTCGCCCCCCTTGGAATTGAACTAGCCGGCATACACCATACCAGAAATGACGACTGGGAAGAGACTCTCAGCCAGGAATTCCAGGACGTGTTCACAGGAACATTAGGCAAGTACAAGAGGATCCTTATATCGTTTAATCTCAGCCCCGATGTAGCTCCCATTTGGCTTAAGCCCTGTCGAGTACCTTTTGCCTTAAAACCTAAAATCGACGAGCAGCTAGATAAACTGATAGCCCAGGGCGTATTGGAATCGATTGACCATGCCCGTTGGGAAACCCCGATAGCCAGATGGTTCATTAAGAATTTGCGGGGACTATCAGGCCACCCTAAATCATGCTCTTCAACAGAGCGCTTATCCAGTACCGGTGGTTCAACACCTTCTTCATTCCCTGGGTGGTGCAAAAATATTTGCGAAATTGGACTTTGCTCAGGCGTACCAGCAACTCCCTGTGGACGCAGCAACTGCAGAAGTCCAGACAATAGTTACACATAGAGGCGCTTTCAAGTGCAATGGACTCCAATTCGGAGTAAGCGTGGCGCTGGGCATTTTCCAAAGTTTAATAGAGAGACTATTACAAGGCATAAAAGGCGTTGTGCCTTATTTTGATGATGTCCTAATAGCTGCCCCCACTAAAGAGTTATTAGTACAACGACTCAGAAAAGTCCTGCAGAAATTCAAAGACGCGGGTCTTAAGGTAAAACGAGACAAGTGTCAACTTTGTATGGAGAGAGTGGAGTTGCTGGGATACCTTCTCGACAGACAGGGAATCCACCCCACCGGAAAAAAACTAACCGCAATTAAAAAAGCCCCGAAACCTAGAAAACTTCCTGGAACTCATTAACTTTTATAACATTTTCTTGCCCCAGAAGGCAACCGTAGCCGAACCCCTACATAGACTTCTTGATAAAAAGGCTCCTTGGGTTTGGGGACAGCATGAAGAGAAAGCATTCAAAGAGATAAAAGACCTTTTAACCTCCGATGCCGTATTAATGCAATACAACGAGACTCTCCCTTTGACGATTACCTGTGATGCCTCACCATTTGGAGTAGGAGCCATCTTAAGTCATGTCCTCCCAAATGGAAATGAGGCACCCATTGCGTTCTTTTCGAGAACCTTGTCTAAAACCGAAAGGAACTATAGTCAACTTGATAAAGAGGCCCTCGCTATTGTATCCGCCATTAAACGCTTCCATGAATATGTATATGGGAGACCCTTTACCATAACTACAGACCACAAGCCGCTACTTGGGATTTTGGCAGGAAACAAACAACTCCCCAAAAATTATCACCAAGAATGACACGTTGGTCAGAAGTTTTAGCCGCCTACGATTACCGATTGCAACATCGCCCGGGGAAAACCATTCCCCATGCTGACGCTTTGAGCCGCTCGCCACTACCAGACATTATAGAGGACCCTGCTCCAACCGTAACCATACTACAAATCGAAACCCTCAAATCACCGCCATTAACCGCTCAAGACATAGCCTTAGAGACAAAAAAGGACCCTGTTTTGGCGCGAGTCCTCAGCTGGGTAGAATGCGGTTGGCCGGTCAGTACAACCGATGACACGTTCAAGCCATTTAAGAATCGTCAAACAGAACTGTTCTCCCAGAAAGGTTGCATAGTATGGGGAGACAGAGTCATAGTCCCAGAGAAGTTACAATATAGGGTATTGAAAATGCTGCACGAGGGACATCCAGGCATCGTGCGGATGAAGGCATTGGCCAGGAGTTACGCATGGTGGCCTGGTTGAGATAGACAAATAGAAACTTGGGTAGCAAAACGCAGTAAATGCCAGGAGACTCGCTCCGCTCCTGCAAAGACTCCCCCAACTCAGTGGGAAACGCCTCGAGGTTCTTGGTCCTGTATCCACATCGATTTTGTGGGACCCACAAGAGGACACACTTTCCTCTTAACGGTGGATGCCTATTCAAACTGGCTTGAAGTCCAAAAAATGAAAAGCACCGCCACAAATGCAGTCACTAAAAAACTGAATAAACTATTTGCTACCCATGGACTTCCTGATGTCCTCATCTCAGATAATGACCCCCAATTCACTGCCCTGCCATTCCAACAATACTTGGCAGATTGGGGCATCCGCCATGCTTTAACATTGCCAGCTCACCCTGCAGCCAATGGTAGGGCTGAGCAAATGGTTCAATTTGTAAAACAGACCCCGCACAAAATGGACCATGGTGACATTGACGACAAAATAAACCAAATGCTTTTTTCCAACACATAACTCCAAACAGCACCACGAACAAAACTCCAGCAGAACTCCTGATGGGCCGGACACTTCGCTCGCATCTTGATCGCCTCACACAAACTACACGCCAGAACAGCCCCCGGGATTCAGCAGCAAGTGTCGGGCATTCCAGAAAGGGGACCCTGTGTTTGCAAAAAACTTCTCGGGTGACCATTGTGGGTTCCCGCGACAATAACACAACTTACAGGACCCTGATCCTATCACCTACAAACGGCAGACGGTAAGATGTGGAAACGCCACATAGACCAACTCTGTTCCAGATTAGCACCGGAGCCTCCAGCTGGGGGGGGAAGGAACATGGAGGAGGACGAAGAAGAAATTGAAACCCAACAGCCCAGGGGATACTCACCATCCGAGGGAGAACCGAACCAGGGAGCAGCCTCACCACTTTTCAGCACCACGACGGAGGCGGATCCAGGGAACCCAGAGGACAGCGCTGACGAGGGCAACCCGGAACCACAGTCTTCGCTATCCAGCCCAGCAGACAGCCCACCGGAACCAGAGCCAGAACCAGAACCAGAACAGAACAGATGGAACAGCACAGGTCGAGCAGACAGGTGAAGTGGCCTGCCTATTTGCGAGAATACGTCACCCCACCCCTCAGACGGAACCAAGGGGGAAGGGGTTTTATGGATTAAACCATCGGAGCGGTACAACCCTAAACAGTTTCATCTTACAGCAGGCTTGTAATCCTGAAATTCTCATTGGCCCGTGAATAGCGAGTCGTGATTGGTCAGGTTTGGCCAGTCTGATTGGCTGTTAACGGGAACCCCTGATTGTACGCTTGTGAAAGCGATAGATTCAGTTCATTGGTTGTTTAACGGCAGCAAGCTGTATAAAAGAGCTATTGCTGCCCAGGTCTTTTGCTCCATTCTTTCTTGTTAAATAAAGAGTTGAAGTCACCATCCGATGTCTCGTCTCCGTTCTTTGCGCCCATGCCCAGGACTTAACAGGATGCATGCTGGCTGTGGAATTCTGGGAGTTGAAGTCCACACATCTTAAAATTGTTAAGGTTGAGAAACCCTATTCTACATTGCTAAGTCCTGAAAGACCTCGACTTACATTTCATTCACAATCTGTCAAGATTCTTATAATATAGGTGATCTGTTGTGTATGTACCATAGTTAATAAAGTATGAGCTTGAAGTAAAGTGCAGGGTTCTGGCCCTGCACTTCTGATTGGCTGTTAGGCGGCCAGATCGGATTGGTTAGTTCTTAGGAATCCGATTGGCCCTTAACAGAGGATTATTATTGGTTAAAAGAGCTAGCGTTCATAGCTCACCATTGGACAATTCTCACAAGGGTTGCCTATATAAAGCAGAGTTCACTGTTGTTTTTGAGAAGTCACTATGCAATAAAGAGCTAAAAGTTCACATTCAGAGGCTGTCTCCATTTAATCCGACCCATGTCCAAGTACTTAACACGATCGACAATAAATAAACTGCTTTAACCTATTCACAAAGTTGTTCTGATTCCTTGTCTGATAAGGATGTAAAGTTGGCAGATATTGCCCCATTTTCTTCAACATCTTCTTTAGTTGCAGAGCACAATATAAGCCCTCTGATATTAGCTGTAATTGATAAACAGATCCATGTGAGAAAAGGTGACCCTGAAGGTATCCTGCATACATTATGGTCTCAAATCATTTATGGATTTTGTAATGGAATGTGAGAATGATCTTAGAAGTTGGGATGGGAGAAAAGATGCTGCCTAGGGAACTGTCAGATAAAAGGGGCCCACAACTAAAAGAAAGAAATTTAGAAAGCATCCTAAATAATCCGACACTAAAAAGAAAGGGAGATATATTTTTATTTTCAGAATTGCAAGATTCTGTTAATGTGCTACTCTCTGCAATTTATTAAATTGGTTTGTATGTGTTGTGTTTCCTATCCGGTCTACTTGGAAGACTGATAGATTTATAAATAGAATTAGCAACTGGAATTAACTTTAAAGATAAAAAATGGTTGTGGTTTTATAGACACACACACACATACTTATAGCCTTTTAAGAATTATCAGGGTAATTCACTGAATAGTAAAGTAGGAATACAGCTTTAATAATAAACATAAACTTATACAATTAACTAATATAATTATGTCATTTTGGTTTCTCAATTTTAACCTGTCTGCAGAGCTCACTGAATGTGATGGGAATATAGAATTACCAAAGGAGAAAGATTTACCAACAGAATCCCTAAATCTCTTGATTGTGGGCAGCCATAATTTCTCTCCTAGGATTCCAAATAGAATAAGGACAAAAACAAGACCAAGATGGTGATCTGTCCTGTCAGGAATCTATACATCTGGTTTCAGAATTCCCATTAACCATGCCTTTTAGAAATTTGATGGCATCTTCCAGGGGGTAACTGCAGCTACTGCTCAGTAGCTTCGAATTGATGGGAACAACTGGACAATCAACCCCAAAATGTGCACCACAGCCATAAAAAAGAGCCCAAGTTTTGATTGCTCTGGTGTGCCTACCATTTTGAAGCCAATGGTTGTTGCCGCAGATGTCCCTGGAAGTCTTAATTTTGGTTTTTGAAGGGTGAATATCACAGGGGTTTTTTTTCTGGAGGGCACTGCTGGGATTCTATATCGAACTGGCAGTGTAAAATCATATACTGGATAAATAAGTAAATTAAAGCAACCAGTCCAGCATTTTCTAAATTGCTACAGAATATTATAGCAAAAATTACACAGTTAAAATCTTGGCATTTGCTAATTGCTTGGCAAATTTTCCCAGAAAAGGAAAATATGAGGTAAAATGCTCCCTACATTTTCCTGACCCCCAGCCTTTGGAGAAGTCTGTTTTTAATTGCAGGATGTACTGAAATATTGGCTAAAAAGTACAGGTTTAGGTGCATCCCTGTAGCAATTTGGGAAGTGATCATTGATCCAAGTCATTATGGCCAAATAAAATCAGCTAGTAGAATAACTAATCAAAGGCAAAGACCTTAGTGCCAACTCCCATTCCATGCTATTTTAACAATCTTCATTTTATATCAACATAAACCCACTATTTATATTTCTGGGTGGCCTGCTAATTTGATGGCAATTTTGTTCAGATTAACAGTGTTGGGAAGGATCTTGTAGGTCATCTAGTTCAACCCAAGCAGGAGACCCTACACCATTTCTGACAAATGGCAGTCCAATCTCTTCTTGAAAGCCTCCAGTGATGACGCTCCCACAACTTCCAAGGGCAAGCTGTTCCATTGGTTGATTGTTCTCACTGTCAGAAAAATTCTCCTTATTTCTAGGTTGAATCTCTCCTTGATCAGTTTTCATCCATTATTTCTTGTCTGGCCTATAGGCGCTTTAGAAAATAGCTTGCCCCTTCCTCCCTGTGGCAGCCCCTCAAATATAGGAACACTGCTGTCATGTCTCCCCTGGTCCTTCTCTTCACTAGACTAGCCATGCCCAATTCCTGTAACTGTTCTTCTTATGTTTTCATCTCCAGTCCCCTAATCATCCTGGTTGCTCTTCTCTGCACTTTTATTAGAGTCTCAACATCTTTTTTATAGTGTGGTGATCAAAACGGGATGCAGTATTCTATGTGTGGTCTTACTAAGGTTTTATAGAACTTTAAAGAATTCCAATATGATGCCTGCAGCCTGGCAGCCATTTATATCCTTTTTTAAAAAAAATACAGGTGAGATTAAAATTCCCATAATGCTTTTATATTCATCACATTGCATCAAAATGAAAGAGTACATTTTGATTGCCAGCTTTTAGGTTAAGCTAGACATCAAAGATGCCCTAAGTCTGTCATTAACTTTCTCTGATGCCCTTTTAACCTTTTAAAATGAAATGCTGGGGCTACTCATTTTAGTGAAGTATGTTCAGCAAGTTCTTCCAAGCTTTCTTAAAAATTAAAAACACAGAACTATCAAAGATGTTCTGCTTTATATATAGTGTAGTGAATCTGTTCTTCTCTCAGATACTATAGCTCTCACAATTTGTTCCTCTGTAGAGTACCGTATATACTCGAGTATAAGTCGACCCGAATATAAGTCGAGGCACCCAATTTTACCACAAAAAACTGGGAAAACTTATTGACTCGAGTATAAGTCGAGGGTGGGAAATGCAGCAGCTACTGGTAAATTTCAAAAATAAAAATAGATACCAATAAAATTACATGAATTGAGGCATCAGTAGGTTAAATGTTTTTGAATATTTATTTCAAAGAAAAACAGTAAATTAGCTCTGTAAGTGGAAAAGAGAGCCAACAAAACCAATATGGTATCAACAATAACTTTAAAAGTACAAAAACCTTAGCTCAATCAGCAACCAAGCTAAAACACAAGAGTTAAAATCCTTCAAAACTGGATTCCTCATCATCATCTGTGTGTCCAAACAGAGTCACTCTCTCCCTTGCAAGAAAAAAGCATGTGTATGTGCTGCATGTACATCCTGTTTTGGAGAGCCACCATCTCTTTCACAGCTCTCCCTCATGCCTCCATTGCATGTGCACACATGCCATGGCTCAGTAGTAGGTCAACATACAGATGTCACACTAGGTTCCCTCCTCAAAAGGAATATCCAACCTTTCTTGAGAAGTACAAACTTCATCTGTTCAGGATTGTGGTGACAAAGGTGAAGGAGGATGGGGCTGAGAGAAAGGAAGGGAAGAAAAGATCATTGACAGGGAGAAAGACAGGGAGAAACACCTGGAAGTGTGAGCCCTCGAGTTTCCATAGGGAAGACCAGACAACAAGGGGAGAGGAGAGGAGGAGGAGGAGGAGGAGGAGGAGAGTTAAAAAAAAAAGAGTGGGAGGTCAACTCATGCGTGCCATCAAAGCCAGGGGGAAGCGGGGCTTTCTCCGCCTGCTGCCGCCAGAGGAGTGCGGGGGGGGGAGTGCGGGGAAAGGGGGTTCGTGCCGAGGCTCCACAAGCGATTACCAGATTTGCAGCTCCGTTTGTTGGTGAAGCTGGAAGCGCGCAACACAGGAGCTCGCGGGGGCCCCGGGCGCCCGTTAATGGGGAAGGAGAGGCCGCTTGGGGTCGCCAGGCTCAGGCAGCCTCCCCCGCCCCCTCCCCTAGCAGCGAAGAGCTGCTCCAGGGGCTCCCGCCACGGCGCAGCCAGGCACTTTGTCTCACTGCCCCCGGAGCAGCTCTTCGCTGCTAGGCTAGGGGGCAGGGGAGGCTGCCTGAGCCTGGCGGCTTCTTGGCAAAGCTGGAAGCGCACAACACAGGAGCTCACGGGGGGCCCGGGGGCCCGTTAATGGGGAAGGAGAGGCCGCTTGGGGTCGCCTGTGTGGCCCTCAGCAGGTAGACAGCCGCGGCGGCGATGCTGCCCTGGAGGCGCGATCGGTTGCAGCCACGCCAGCGCAGGCCAGGCATGGTGCCATAGCGGCTGACTCGAGTATAAGCCGAGGGCGTTTTTTTCAGCACAAAAAATGGGCTGAAAAACTCGGCTTATACTCGAGTATATACGGTACATAGCAACTTATATTAGATGCATCTTAGGAGTTACTTGAACAAAACAGCAACTAGAAATGTAGGCAATGTTGTGAATTCCTGTGAATTGAAATTTCCATACTCTTTGGCTCTGACTGTATATTATTTGAATACAGTGAGCTTCAGATTCACTTACCTCAGAGGTGGGGAACTATGGGCCTTTTATGAATTATGGATTCCAACTCCCAGAATTCCTGAGCCAGCCAGCCATTGTAAATTGATGCATACCTATTAACAACAAGAATCATTTGGAACTCAAAAGCATTTTTTTTTTTGCTAATGGCACTTGACCAGACAGGTTGAGCAGGAGAAAGGACAAGTGGAATTTAGATATAATTTTAAGTCTGCAATGCAGTACCTGCTTAACTGGAAGTCAGTACCATTAAAGTTTATGGATTTGGCTTCAAAAATTAAAAGCTTTTTCACAAAGAAAAAAACAGCAATACACAGCAAAATCAGATGATTGCTCTTCAAATATTCTAAGCAATAAAAGAGAATAGAATAAACTTCTATTTTTTTCAGCAAATAGAACATGATAAAATTTACTGATCACACTTTTTTTGACTACTGTTCATCTCAGCAGAACAAAGTGTACATATCACATTACTTCTAGATACATCATGGAATAATATGATTGAAATGGTTAGACTGAAAATCTTAGAAGCCATCCATTCCAATCCCCTACTCAAAACAATATCCACTAAAGCAGGAGTTCCTCAATTTTTGCCATCATATCTTCTTTAATGTAATGTACATACCTCTCCTAAAAATCCAAATACCAAAAATAAACACACATGAACAATGAAAACAATACAATAAAACTTTGGGAAAATTGGATTTATTGTAACAATGTAAAACAAAAAGTTCCTTCACACCTCCCTAGGTCTCTATTTGCACCTCATCAAGGGAGGTACACCTTATATTTTGGGAAACCCTCCAGGAAAGCAGCTCCCTTAGATAAGCATCCAGTGTGTGCTTTGGGGGAGTATACATTTTGTCACAGAGTTACAAGCAAAACATCAGCTGGGAAAGTAGCTCATGGTAGCCCCCTACTGTGAATTGATGTGAAGTGTAATTCAGCTTTTGGAAGTTTTCCAGTCTTCTGAAACCTATTGCCCATAATATTGACATGCCCTCTGATCTGGTGTAAGATCACTGAAGGCGATCTTCAACATATGAACTTATTGAATTTTCTGCATTGTATTATCATAACATTTATATGGTATAATAAATGGAAAAATTAGTTCCCTTTCTATATTTTCAGTTTTGATGCGTCCCGACTGCAAACTGAATAATTCTAGAATTTATAAAGACAGAATAATCAGAACTTCCTTTGCTTATTTAAAAAAAAAAGAGTTCAGCTCAGCTGTATGGCACATCAGTTTTATAACGAAAGATCAAATTTAGATTTGTAAAGGTATCTGCATAGTTCCATTAAATGATTCTGCAGAGAACTAGCAAACATAGTTCAGAAATCCCTTACGATTGCCAGCAAATTAAAACAGAGTGAAATTGAGTAAACCAGATTAAAATTGTTTACAACTTCCAACATGGACTTTTTATTTTAGAATATCATTTACCTTTATTTACTGTTTGAAAGTTTCTATAGAGAAAAATTAGCCTAGATGTATAATCTAATCATAGACAAGAGCTGTATTACTGATTTCCAAATGATTGTGCAACAATCATGCAACATGATTGTGTTCAAAAACAGATATATCCATGTTCCATTTCTAGACTGAAAAAATACATTAGTTACAGGAACTGCTCTCAAAATTCTGCTGGAAACAAACCCAGAAAGAATTTCTATCTATTATAGGAACTCCCAAATGTTAATATTTCAAAGTCATTGCTGACTTTGAAAGTACAAATGGATGGTTGATCGCGTAGTAGTAAAACTGAGACTTGAGTGCCAAGGATATAAGAGAAGGACAGAGTCATCTTGAATCATCTCATTGAAATGCATCCTTTTTTTAAAAAAATGATTAAAAAATTGGAAGTAAACAGGAACAAGGAGAACGAGCAAGGCTTTACATTCCAAGATTGATATGTAGCTGTGAAAAAAAATATGGGATTAACCTCCCTGTAGACTGGTCATAGACAAGAAGCCTCTTGGATGAGAAGTGAAATATCTTCAAAGAAAAAAACAAACTAGAAAGTCCAGATGTCTCTTGAAAAAAGCACCTTTGGGACAACCATGACCTTGGATGACTGAGAGGTGTTTGGGCATTTTTTACAAAGGCAAGATAAATTCTAATGGGGCTTTGTTTTGAGCTTTCAGCAGCCTCTCAAAATACCAGTATTGTTTAATTAGCTTAGAGCCAGCTGTTAATTGAAGTCCAAGTTATCACTTGATTTTTTCTTCCATACTAATTATATTTTTAAATCATATTACCATCATAAGAGTACACTGCCCCATGACCATGGTGGTGTACTTGGCCTTTTACACTGGTACTGTTCCATCCTGAATCAGGTCTTCCTATGCTTCTCATTTTCACTGAGAAAGCTCCAAAAGTGTCAGTGGGAACTTTCTTCCCATTAGAAATAGTATAAGCAGGAAAAAAAAATATTTCAGTTAAGACTATGAAGTGGGAAAGAGAGATATCTGTAGGGAACATCAAAAAAAGTCAAGGTGACAGATGCAATCATGCAATCAAAGTCTCTTCCTTTTGTAATATGTGTTGCATACTTGGCATGCATATAAAAAAGGGATGTGGTTTCTATTGTATGGTCACACTAAGCCAACTTTACTTTTTTGACCCCATATGATGCTTCTGGGATAAATTGTGGTAACTGATGTAATGGCATTCACCCAGTCTGCTTAGGATCATGCTACCCATGCCAATTATAGTTTGTGAAACATAGTGTAGGTAACTTCCGATCTTACAGCAAATACTGTGACATATGACTAAAGCTCCTGCAGTGATTTCTTTTCCTCACTTCTGCATAAAACCAAAAATAAAGAAATATGTCCACCTCAAAGCTGACAAATAGCAAATTGACCTAAAGATTCATTGTAAACACAATAGAAAATGCAAAATTCAGTCTTGATTAACACTGATGGATTTCAACAGTTTTTCAGTGTGTGTTGTTCAAACCACTATGCTGTCATAGGTTTTCCCCCACTCCATTCACTATAATTTTAATATATAGGGAAGCAAAAACCTAGCCAGAAAAGGTCAAACTAAAATGTCACAGTAATTGGCATAAAAGAAGTAGAGAAATATTTAAAAAGGCTGCTGTGGCCACAAAGAAAGAGCTAATATTTATATACCTTTCACATTATAATTGGATACAATTGGACATGATTACTATGTATGTTCATCAGAATTAGACATAGTTTCTGTTTTAGGAAAGTGAAAAGGAGTCTCAATTCTGTTTTCATCACAATCCATGCTGTATTTTAATAACGTGTCTTATGTCTTCTCAACAGTCAATTTAATGGCACCTTGCTGAGCTAAACTGCAAGCTAGGGAGCCCATCTTTCATCATAATTGACCACAAAACAGGCCTTGTCAGTAGTTCAAATCTTCCTTTGTACTTAAAGAATAGAAAAATCATGTTGATGCACTATATAACTTATTGGAAGACTGACAATGGGACACTGAAATTCTCTTATCAAAGTGGGCTGAAATCCTTCAGTGAAAAAGCAAAAATTATTTGAAAATAATTATGTTTTAATTGATTGACTTGTAGGCTAAACCTTTTTTAAAAGCCACTTTCACTATCTCAAATTCCTGAGGGATCTAAAAGAAATCAGGCATGAACTTCACTGGGAGCAAAGAGTTTGACATCCACCAAATCAAATCCATTCAGGGCACAAATATTCAAAGCCCATCATTCGTATTTCAGTACTAGACATAAGATGAGCATATATTGGGAATTGTATATTTTAAAAAGTTCATAAAAATATACACCGGAATAGTTGTATTTTTAAAAAGCATATATCAGATAGTTGCATTAAAACCACACATGAAGAAGAGTTGCATACAAAACCTTTTATATTAGAGAAATTTAACTTTCCAATGTTCTTTTAATCTGAATGACATTTCACAGAATGGAATTATGGAACTGCACACTGATGTGGACAGGATTTAGTCTGTTCCACAGATCCCTGCTTACAGATTTTGAGATAAATGCATGAATTATTATTTGCTTATTTTATTTTATATTTAGCAATTTTCTACTCTAGTAAATATTCAATATAATTTGTCAGCATCGCTTCTCTGAAATCTGGAGATTAAAAATGTTGGTGTAAATTGTTTCACTCACAGCAGATTCTCGGCAGAATGAAGATAGCAGGAATTATCTGGACAGTTTTTATCTTCCTTCCAAAAAATATGAGCTCAGTGTGAACGAAGGCTGCAATTCCAAAAAATGTATGTGGTGATCAAAGGATTATTTTTATCTATCTTTTTAGAAATATTTGAGTAAGTATGGTAACACTCTGCTATATGTAACCTTGAATTTTTTTCCCAGCACTTCCTGGTATAGGGCAGTGATCATGGGATGGTACATGATCATTCCAAGAGCAACTGAAAGAAGGGAATAAGGTTGCTAACACAGATTTTCATGTGGCTGCAAGTACTGTACTCTGTGCTTTTTAAAAAATGTTACAGAAATAAAAATATCTCTCTTGGCTTAAAAAGTATCAATATACTGTATTTTAGTATAAGATTTTATATACGAAATTCAAACTTAAAACATAAAAATACCACACGCATTCGGTAGCAAAAATAGTTTTCTTTGTTTTAAAGAGAAAAAGTCTAGAAAATACCAGCCAAAGTAATTTTCATCTCAGATCTATATGATCTTTCGCCTAAATGCACAAGCAATCAACTGGGAAAACTCAGTCCATTTTTTTAAATTTGAGTAGAAAATAAAATCAAGGCAGCTGTGGGAATATTATAACTGAGAGTGGATGAAAAAACACTTCTGTATATTGAAATGAATAATAAGGTTTAATGGAAGATAAAATAGCAAATCTTGACTGCTTTGATCTCTTCACATACTGAACCATTCTCAGGATGGGGCCCTTTCTAAACCAAGACAATTATCTCTATTGCCACCCCAACAAACACTTATAAAAATCAGAGCTATATGTTTATTTGCAAATGCTGAGCAAATGCTGGGGAATGAGGGTTCCAGAATAAGGTGTTCTTCTCTGAGAACAATATGAAACAAGATGCTGGTCTAAGTAGTTCCTTTGCCAAGTCCGTTAAACCTCATCTGATGTGCTTAAATTATGTTCGCATGCTAGGACAGCCATTTATGAGTTCAGTAGACATTATCAATGCAACTAATAATTATATAATATAATTATAATTATCTAATAAAATGAACTTCAATGTAGAGAAAAGTAAAGTCCTGCACTTAGGCAAGAAAAACGAAAAGTACACATATAGACTGAGTGAAATCAGGCTCCATAGCAGTAACTGTGAGAAGGATCTTGGAGTCTTAGTGGACAACCAGCTAAATATGAGCCAGCAGTGTGCAGCAGCAGCCAAAAAAGCTAATGTAATCCTAAGTTGTAGTAATAGAGGGATACAATCAAGATCAAGGGAGGTACTAATACCACTCTATAAAGCCTTAGTAAGATCACACCTAGAGTATTGCATCCAGTTTTGGTCACCACATTATAAAAAAGATGTTGAGACTCTAGAAAAAGTGCAGAGAAGAGCAACCAGGATGATTAGGGGACTGGAGGCTAAAACATACAATGAACGGTTGCAGGAACTGGGCTTGGCTAGTCTAGTGAAGAGAAGCATCAGGGGAGACATGATAGTGGTCTTCCAATATTTGACGGGCTGCTACAGGGAGGAAGGGGTCAAGCTATTTTCTAAAGCACCTATAGGCCAGACAAGAAATAATGGATGGAAACTGAACAAGGGGAGATTTAACCTGGAAATAAGAAGAAACTTTCTGACAGTGAGAACAATCAACCAATGGAACAGCTTGCCCTCGGAAGTTGTGGAAGCGCCATCACTTGAGACTTTCAAGAAGAGATTGGACTGCCATTTGTTAGAAATGGTGTAGGTCTCCCGCTTGGATGGGGGGTTGGACAAGATGACCTACAAGATCCCTTCCAACTCTGATTATCTGTTATCTGTTATCGTCAGGCATACTTGTCTTAATCTTGAATCCAAAACTTCAGTGCAACTGATAACGTCTTCTATTCTAATCTTCTACAAAGTTTTGGCTAGGAAAAGTGAGGGATTTCAAAGTAAAGCTGTAAAGGTCAGACTCAAACTCAAAAACTGGATCAGACTCAAACTCAAAGAGCTCCTCAAATTTAGCTATATTTCTAAGCTTGGTTCAAATACTGGTGCTTATCTTTCACAGTATAGTCTGTTGCCAAACCCTGAGCTCATATTTTCTCATTCTGGTAAGCTGTGTGCAACTGAGAACCTTTTCAAAAGTGGTATCCATTGTTCACAGTGTAATTTTTCCATTTCTCGACATTTTTTTTTAATCCTTAAAGGTTATTTAGACATTTGAATTTCTTTACAAATATTATAAACCCAAGGAGTTGTGGAATGTTTCTTGAGTTACTTACTTTCAATCAATCTGGTTTGCTCCAATGTCCAATTTTCTTGTTAGTTGCTTTAAAGTGAAGGGTAATTCCTGGGATAGTGAAATCTCTATAGCATGAATTATAGGAATGCACTCCCCGGCTAGGTTGCTCTCAGTATGGTTCCCACCTATCCAGAGCTCTTAGTAGACAACTACTACAGCCTAATGAGAAACACACAGAGTTTGATTTATGTTTGATTGGAGCCTAACTGGACAGAGTGTCAACCTAAGAGCCAGATTGTAGTAGACATATCTGATAGACTTTATAAGGCATAGCAACTAATAAAGAGGCAACTCGGCCAGAATGACAGGGAGCAGTCTGTGAATTGCAACTAGGCTATGAGATTAAAATGGTTTTTTATAGGACCTTAATAGGTAGTCATTCACTAGGGATGGCTGGAATTAGAACTGCTAAGATGGAAAGAGACATTTTTGATAGGCCTTTTCTACTGAGAAGAATGATCAATACATGAGCTCTGTTCATTAAAGGCTTTTTGCTGATATGTGATAATGCCACTGAAATTGCCTTTTAAATAGGAAAGAAGGACAGAGGGAGGGAGTGGTTAATACAGAATCATCAGAATATGCCTTGCAGGATGATAATGTCCTTTTCTGAGGATAATTCTCTTCTCAACCTTGAACAACCTTTTGGAAAGAGAAATGAGAAAAATCTCTCCCACTTTCAGAAAGGGAAAATAAAAACAGGTGCTTACATTACAAGTGGCTGCACTGCTAAACAGAACAGCATTTGAAAACTCTGAATCAATGATCCCACAGATACCAGATCTAGGATGGGGTCTTGGGTGTTATACTCTGCTTGTGAATATATTAGTGATGCTATGAAGGGCTTGGGTTTTTCAAGAACACGCCGGACAGCTACAAATATGGATCCAAGCTGCCACTTTTTTTCTTATAACCTTTATATAAGATTGAAGAGGCACAGCTTGGGATATTTAGCAAACCCTTTCCAGGCCTGCCCTAGAGGGAATAGCTGCAGTGTCAGGAACACTAGATAAGAGACATTTTCTCACCAGCTCATTTAGACGCCAATTATTAGCAATCTTCAACACAGGGGTCTCCAACCTTGGCAACTTTAAGATTTGTGGACTTCAATTCCCAGAATTCCTCAGCCAGCTGGCTGAGGAATTCTGGGAGTTGAAGTCCACAAATCTTTTTTTTTTTAAACAAATTTTATTAATTTTACAAAAAAAACAATACACAATCCAGGCATAACAACTTAAAAAATCTTTTCTAAAAAATAATAATAATAATTAAAGAAGAAAGCCAATAGAACATATAAAATAACTCCAAATTGTAATATCAATATTTACATTATCTATTTAACTTCATATCTTATCCAGACTTCTTCTTTTATCCAAATTATATTTCTTGCTTATTAAAATTTTATTGCCTTTCATAAACATACAAGACACAAAACATAAACAAAAGTAAAACATCTTTTCTGAAGGCTGCCTGATCCCGGGTTGAAACTCTTCACACAGACACAAATTCAAACATCATATTCACTTTATATATCCTTCCATATCTTATTATCATTTTCTTTTTCTTTTTTTATAAACCAATTTTATCAATTTTACAAAAACAGTGCACAAACAATCAAGGCATAACAGCTTATAAATTCTTTTCTAAAAAAAAAAAAAATAATTAAAGAAGAAAACCAATAGAACATAATGATTCCAATTTATAATATCAATATTTACTTTATCTATTTAACTTCATATCTTATCCCAGCTTCTCCTTTCCATCCAAATTATTTCTTGTTAATTAAAATTTTATTGCCTTTTATCAATATACAAAAAAAAAAACCATAACAAAACCTTTATATATCCTTCCATATCTTATTACCATTTTCAATAACATTCTTTGTCTGTTCTATTTCTAACTATCCATTCATCTTTTTTCTTTTGCTATACTTCTCCTATACACTTATTGGAGTGACGCCTTTGACTCATTACCCTAACTTAAAAGTACTTCATATAACACTTAATTTATCTTGGGATTCTGTTTAGTAGATTCTAAAATTACACAGTAAATTTTATACTCTAAATACACATATAAAAACACAATCTTATATACCTTCCAGAATCCCCCTTTTATTCTTAATTAAATTCACCCCTTGTCTCTGAATAAACTTTTTTTCTTTAGATCTTGCTTCCCACCATTAAGGCTTCTCCTCCCCCCCCCCCCTTTCTCTCTTGCTTATTCTTCTCCTTGCCCTTTTTACCCCTTTGTCTCCCCTCCTCCCTTTTCTTTCTCCCTTTCCTTTCCTTTCTAACCTTGCATCCACCTTTCCTCTCATTTTTCTCTTTTTTGGTTGTTTTTTCAAATCTTAAAATCCCCTTTTTCTTATCCTCTTTCTCCTCCTCCCCGGAAAAAAACCCATTGTTCATCAAAGATGGCTTCTTCTTCCTCTTCTTCTTTGTCCCAGTCATTCTGCTGCATAATCAATTTTTCATAAGTACATAACGCCATTTCTAAAAATTGAAATAAAGTGCCCAAAGTATCTTTTCCATCTTGTTCTTCCTTTTTATATTTTTGATATTCAGTCTTTAGTTCATCCACAAGCGATGCCATCCTGAAAAGAGAAACTTTCCCCAAAACAACCACCCAAGTATTTTTAATCAAAAATAATTCAAAAAAAGTTCCAAAAGTTTATATTTTTCTTCTTTCTTCTATTTCTTTTTCTGGGGTTACTGTTTAATCAAAGAGGTCCAACTACCTTGTATCTTTCTTTGAGATTCTAGGCAATCTCCTCCTTTTTCCACTTCTGCTCCAATTTTTTTTCCTCTCCCTTTCCACTTGCAACATCAATTTTTAAATGATCAGAAATCCATACCTCTAATAAGGGTTTTCCAATTTCTTAAATTTTTAAGTCTAATGTCCAAGAACTCTTTTGTCCCTTAACTTCAACTTTCAGAATAATTCACCTTCAGTGCCCAAACAAATATCAAATCTTCATCTGCTGTTTCCATGGGGTGGGAGAGTGAAGAAAAAAAAGTTCCCTTGAACAGCTTCTCCGCCGCTTTCGATCTTCTTAGGGATACAATGTATCCTCCAGCAATTCAGACAGCTCAATTCCAATGAATTTAAAAGATGTTGATTGACCCAGCTCAGCCAGCATTTTCACTTTTCTTGCTTCCTCCAGCACAATCTTACCCGGTTGCTGGCTTCTTCGTGGCGGCCATTGCTGACCGCTGCTCCACCACCTTGGGAAAAAGGGTTTTTTTCCAGATGAGGAGGGGGTCTGTGGCACCCCCAACCCCCTGTCCGGCTCCCCTCTCTCTTCGGCTGTCCCTACAGGGCAGCCATATCCCCCTGACCCATTTGGATTGGGGGTACCTCGGCGGCAAGCGCAGCAGGAATCGTGAACGGTCGCGAATTCCTGCTGCCACCGAAGCCACGTGGAACCGGAAACCCGAAATCCACAAATCTTAAAGTTGCCAAGGTTGGAGACCCCTGCTTTAACACTTCACTAAGAGTCTTATCAGTCTTTCTAAAACCTTGAGTGCAAGCACAGGTAGAATGGAAAGGGTATTAGGATCATAGAACAAAGGAGTGAGGGGGGGGAGGCAAATTAAACTTCCTCCCCTGCCATGCTCCAAATCGTGATTATTCTAGCCCCTCCTTTTTTGTTTATTTATTACATTTATATCCTTCTTCTATACAATTAAGGATTCTCAGCAGTTAGATCTTTTTGTTAAATTGCTCCTGGGAAAAGAACTATTTAAACTTTTTTACTTATTTATTAAACAACAAAACTCAACTATAATTTGCTTTTCATGAAAAAATAATCCCAAAGCAAAGTAATCTCAAATAAACCATGAAACCATAAAAGCTAAAGCAATAAAACAAGATTTTTAACAGTAACAAATTCATATTAAAAATAAATAGTTACAACTTATAGCAAAACCTGACAAACTTGGTTCCAGGTGTTAGTGGAGTTCCACGACTAGGCTGCTTTCCCTAAGAATGCCCCTCCCCGTCAGTTGCTGATCAGCCAATGATTGGAAAGTGTGGCACCTTCAAGAGGGTATCTTTGTTTGATCCTAATGGCCAGGGAGTTTCATGACTAAACAGTAAAACTTTTTCTGTGAACATTTTTGGTCACCATGATGCAAAAAAAGATGTTGAGTCTTTATAAACAGTGCAGAGAAGTACAACAAAGATGATTAGTGGACTAGAGGCTGAGGTACAATAGACAGCTGCAGGAATTAGTAATGTCTAATCTAACAAAGAGAAGGACTAGGGACAACAATCTTGCAATATCTGAGAAGTGGAGGTCAATCTCTTCTCCAAAGAATTTGGGGGCAAGATAACAAGCAATGGATGCAAACTTGACTTAAAATTAAGGAGAAACATCCTGTCAGTAAGAACAATCAGTGGAATTGAAGCTATGGGTGCTCTGTCACTTGAAGTTTTTAAGAAGACATGACAGCCATTTCTTTAAAATGGTATATGATCTTCTGCTTGAGTAGGAGGTTGGGGCTAGAAAATCTCCATGGTCCCTTCCAACACTGTTATTCTGCTTTTTCTGTTAGTCCAGATCCTTTTCAAGAGCCCTTTTGTTTAACCTATAATTTTACTGTTGAACATAGCTAAATATCTATGTGTAGTAGTAAATATGTATGCATACCTGATTGTAAACAACTACCTACAAAATAAATATATTCTTGTAATTTATGTCTTAAAAACATTTAAAAATACGTTTTAGAATTAAAATGTTGTAGTTCAGCATTAAATAGTTTTTCACATCTGAAATACATAAATCTTATTAATTATCACCTGAATTTGAAGTAACAGTGCTCCACCCTCCTTGCGCTAATCTAGCTAGAAAATAAAATACCTAAAAAGCAAGCGCAGTTAGGACATGGAGAATATTTTAAAGATAATGATGTTACCATTGCTTGTATTTTATGTTATGATTTGTTTAGCAACAAGATTGCATTGTCTCATTTTTCATGCTCATTTTTTTTGAGCTGTGAAAGTTTCCAAGAACAGCATCATAGAGTTAGCTTGTTTTAATATAGGAAGAGGTGTCTAATTATATTTTCTCACAAATATCAATGGTGACCCTATTGGAAGCAAACAAGCTTTTTAAAACAGGTAACACAATTGCTTGTCTACAATGTGCCCAAGCTCAAAGACAATTCCTGAACCTCAAGGATACTTCAGTTTCAACCCATCTGAAAAGGTTCATTTCCCCCATTTGCTTCTGGACATGCCCCCTGGAGGAGGGAAGTAGAGACCTGTTTGCATTTGAATGGGATGATCCTGAGAGTGGGAGAAAACAGCAGTTAAGGTGGACGGTACTCCCCCAGGGCTATGCCGAGAGCCCTTTGTTGTTTGGACAGGCTTTGGAAGAAAAGTTAGTGTCTTTTGAAAAAGGGAAAGGGATCATGTTGATTCAGTATGTGGATGACTTGTTGACTGGGGAAAAAGAGAAAGAGGTCAGAGCAGCATCTGTGGCTTTGCTAAATTGGCTGAAGAAGCAAGAATTGACAGTTTCAAGGGAAAAGATCCAGTTTGGGGAAAGGAAGGTGAAATATTTGGGGCATTATATTCAGCAGGGAGTGAGGTCTTTGGATCCTGAGAGGGTGAAAGGGATTATGAGCCTGGCTTCTCCCAGAAATAAGACAGAGGTCAGGAAAGCTTTAGGGCTGCTGGGATATTGTAGGATCTGGGTAGACCAGTACACAGTTCTGGCTCAGTTCCTGCATAAGAAGTTGGTAGGGAAAGGAGAGAGTATTGAATGGGAAGAAGGGGACAACCAAAGATGGGAAAGCCTGAAGGAGAGTCTGTCCACTGCTCCAGTGTTGGCACTGCCTAACTTGAAGCTACCGTTTCATCTTTATGTCTCGGTGGCTCAGGGGACAGCAGTTGGGGTATTGGCCCAGAAAAGGGGTGGATAATTCCAACCTGTTGCTTTCTTGAGTAGAACATTGGAACCTGTAGTGAGAGGATGGCC